>JAWNNX010000596.1:165000-765000 GCA_035044505.1 Zaprionus lineosus | reverse complement strand
ATACCTGAAGTAACGTTTACGCGTTAAGAACATAAACAAAGAGCAACAGTAAACGCGCAATGAACAATTTTTTTTTTAAACAAATATGATATATCACACACAATCGAACTCGAACAGTCTTGGCTTATGACAAGAAGAAATTTACGCGCATACAGTACGCACACGCACATGTACACCCACAAGAACAGAATGATAGATACAATCAAATTTCGCTCCTTTATATAGGGGGAGAGGCTGAAGAAATGTTGCTACCTACTGTTTGATGTTAACAATCTACCTGTGTAATAAAGATATTTGTCACTTACCTGCGCTTTTGCTGTTTTGATACTTTGTAGTTCGGCTAAGCAATAGTTTTCGGTTTCAAACAAATTAAAGTTTCGTTATGTGTGTGTTGTTCTTGAATTTCTTGTTGTAGTTGTTGTTGTTGTGTCGAATATGTGGTGAAGTTGGTGCTGGAGGCGCAAGTGTATGCGTGTGTTTTGTTTGCATGTGTGCATATGTGTATATGAAGTTTGGCAGCGTACGAGTCTTCAGGCCCATTCATTCAAATCGTTGCGGCTTTTTTAACGCTTTTTAATATTTATTCGATGCCGTCGTTGTCGCGCATTGTCTTTTTGATACTCGTTTCTTTCATATCATATTCGTTTTTATACCCACATGTAACTTTTTTTTTTGTTGGCCTGCTTCTTTTTTATGCTACGTGACTCTGGATAGCTTGTTGACTGACGCACACCATACACAACAAATATAACTTTTCATTTAATTTTTTTCATGTGATTGACGCACTAATTGAGTTGATAGAATCGCGTCCGCTATTTAGCTTTTACTCGACATTATCGGCTTTTCATCTATAACTTGATTTGCGCGTCCAGGAATTTAATATTCTGAAAACCGCAGCGAACGATACGAATGTGTGTGGATAATAAAAAAGAAGCCCAAAATACAGAGTTGCCTTCGCGATAGCTTTTGGAGCCGTTCACATGTATACATAAAAATACAAATATGTTAAGCTACGATCCACACCGCTAAAATTTTACTATCGGCTATTGGCGGGTTATAAATAATATTTGATATATTCATGTTCAGCTTATTAATTATGATAATAATAAATTTGTTGAAGCTTTTTTTGTTGTTTAGAGCAGCTTTAATTACAAATATTTAACATTGTTCAATTAAATGTTAATGTTAACATTGCGACTCGCACATGTATGTCATCCAATCATAATTTCAACAGTCTGGCAACACGAACAGCTGTGCATTGTGTATGCATTTAAGTTATTTAGGAATTTTGCAAAAATTAAAACAAAATGTAAAGCAAATGGAGTGCACTTAATGGCAAACACAAGATGATACCCTGGATGCGCGAAAAATTCAATGAAAAGCGCGCCAAGTGGCTAGCACGAAACAAACATCGAGGCACAGAGCCTGAATTGAATTCCTCCCCAAGTCGTCGCACCACAAGCAGCGGCAGTGATGCCGAAAGTAACATAAGTTGTGGTAGTGGAGCTTCCAGCTCATTAATCCATGTGCAAACCACGGAAACAGAAACCCAAACAGATGGCGGGGGCAGTGGAGGTTGCGTGCTGCGAACTCCGTCGCCGGCGCGCAGGCGACGCATACAGTTGGAGCTGCAACTGCAGCAGGAATCAGTAAGGAAAGCGGAGCAGGCGAATGCGTAAGTTGCCAAAAATACGATTTTAAGTTGAAAACAACGATTAAAACTACTTCCAAATTCTCTGTTGGTATAACGCAAACTACATCCGAACCAAACAAACTTCACCTTTTCAAAACAAACTATGCAAAAATTGCGCAGTTTGTTTCTCAAGTAAGTGGATAAGCTCTCCGCGATATTCTGCAGAATAACCCAAATGTGTTCCTTCTTGACAGAAAAAACCATGGCAGATTGAACGATTCGTCGACTGCGGTCATTTCCGAAACTAACAAGTCTGGGGAGTCAATCACCGTCCGCGTCATCTGTCCCAGTTCCCGAGTGCTTATATTCAAGACGGATGTAAATAAACGTCTCAGTGATTTGAAAAGCGAAGTCATTTTGGAGCTGAGTGATGATCCCGACTCAATTCAGCTATTTGCACCCGACGTACGTCATCTTAGCCCTCGATATCGCCTTTACCGTGCTGAATACTCTGGTAGTGAACTTAACGAAACACTGACGCTTCTCCAGCTAAAGGTGATCAACAACGAGTCCTTTATTCTCTCGCCTCGCCGAAATACACTATCACAAACAATAGCTCGTATTAGGGAGGTCCCAGGACCGAACGATGCCTTGCTGGAGAATGCCACCCGCTTTGTCCACAACAACGTCAGCTCAGTGCCAATCATTGACATCAATGAAATTTTCCAACAGTCAAACGTGAGTAGTTTCCCCACTTCCCCACATCCCATGCTCTGTGCGACTTACGCCAGTTACAATCCCCAAACAGATTCAATACGATGTACGTAAGGTGCTCATTTCGTTGGCTCAGGCCTCGGCGGCCATCATTGGCGCTGGACCTTTTGCGCCACGGCTTATAGTGATGCTTAAGCAGCGGCTGGTAAATCGACGTAATCATCAGGTTGACACGCTGCAGTGTCTTGTCGACATGGGTTTTAGCCGGGAGATAGCAGAAAAAGCACTCAGAGCCAACAATGGCGTCTACGCAACAACCTTGGAGTGGCTCATACAAAATCAAAGAGAGGAAAACCCACAGAATACACAAGTTCATATGCATCAAAGCGTATCATCCATTTCGCCTTCAACCATCGTGACTAATAACGTAAGGATTAGGTAGAAAATCGTTTACAGCAACTGTACTTATTATGTTCATTTAGGAAACTATTGAAAACACCGCGGCCCTTATGCAAATCGTAAACATTTACAGCCACCGTGATTCGCCGCCCAATGAAGAGCTAATCGCCTCACTCACTGAGATGGGCTTTGAGGAGTCAGCTGTCCTTACGGCACTCAAGAAAACGGGCAACAATAAAGCCTCTGCCTGCGATTGGCTTTGCGACAACCGCACAGGTAGTGTCATCGAACTACGTGAAGGCCTGGCACCGGATTCCCCCATCCTAAAGATCATTTTGGAAATGCCGCAGGTCCAGCTGACGCTCAGTAATCCGAAGACCTTTTTAGGTAGCTACTGGATTAAAATATTTTATAGCTTACATTTTATATTTTATATTTTATTACCTTTTAATGACCTTTACCTTCGTAGCCTTCTTGGCCATATTGGAGAACGAGAATGCGATACGCGTGTGGCGTGGCGATAATGACACCACATCTGTTATAACACATATCCTGCAGAAGTACCACGAGGAGAAGCATGTGATGGGCATCAATCAGTTTTACATGAATCGCTGGTGAACGACGCTTGAAAGTGGCTTAATTATTGCGATAAACCAAATTCTATTTATACATACACTCACATACATATACATTTACATATATGTGCGCATATATATATTATATTTATATAAATATACATACGCATATAGAAATGGGTATGCATGTTCATATGATTAACTATAATATATATACATACTTAAAGTAACTGGCAATCGCCGTGCATATAAAGTTAAAGATGTTTAGGCGCTTTCGTGCCTCCTCACAACGTGTATAAAGAGTATTTTTGTAGCCAACGATAAATGAGAAGATGAAGATGGAGAAGTGAAATAATTTAATTAATTAATAATTAATTGTATTAATTAAATTAAAATCGCACCAAGCCAAAGATGCAAACGCTTCGCTTCGAGCACGCGCCGGCTTCAATCGAGAAACGCTTACCGACCGATCAGTACGAAATGCATTCAAATAAATAGTTTCTAGTTTAAATGCACATATATCATATATATATTTATTATATATATATATATCTAGTTTACTTAGTTCTAGTCAAGATCTCAGACCTATCAATATGAAAAAAATGTCAATCTATCGAATCTCGCACAAAACACAATTTCAAAATATAAACCAATTTTAGCTTCTGACACTCAACTCTGCAACTGAGAACTGAACTGAGAGGTTCGGTGATTACTGCGCGTTGTTGGAATATTAAAAAATTAAAAAAAAATTAGAGTGAAATGCAAAGTGAACGGTAACTAAACTTAAAGTATTATTTTGTAAAACAAACATTGTATTTTATTATTGTTTAAGAAAGAAAAACCAAATAAACTAGTTTTTATATGAAATGTTGCCTTGCCAAGCGAAATGTTTATCACGCATAATGTGCATAACGTATATAAATCCAATTTAATTTTGTAAATATTAATTTTTAATTATCAAGTGCTTAAAACTGTGATTAATTAATAATTTTATTAATTTATACATTAATTAATTTAATTTAAAAAGTGTGGAAAGGAGTTTTAGTTAAAAAGTGTAAAAAATATTTATTTTAAATTATCAAATGTTTAAAGCTGTGATTAATTAATAATTTTTACAATAATTGATTTATTTAAAAAAAGTGTGGAAAGAAGTTTCAGTTAAAAAGTGTAAAAAATATTTATTTTTAATTATCAAATGCTTTAAACTGTGATTAATTATTAATTTTATTAATTTATACATTAATTAATTTGATTTAAAAAGTGTGGAAAGGAGTTCCAGTTAAAAAGTGTAAAACTTATTTATTTTTAATTATCAAATGTTTAAAGCTGTGATTAATTCATCATTTTATTAATTTTTACATTAATTGATTTATTTAAAAAAAGTGTGGAAAGAAGTTCCAGTTGAAAAGTGTAAGAAATATTAATTTTTAATTATCAAATGTTTAAAACTGTTTATTTTAAAAAGTGTGGAAAGGAGTTCCATTTAGGTTAATATTTGTTTAGTGAGTGCCTAAAATTGTGTTTAATTTATAAAATTGCTTAATGCTTAATTCAACTAAGCAATGAAAGAAAGGTATGTATTAAAAAATTGTATTCAATTTTTTATTTTTATTTTATTATTATTTTATTGTAAATATAATTATTTTTTTTTGTTATATTTAAATGGGTGATAACTTTATGAATATTTATTAAAATTTAGATTGTCGGTTTTGATTTAACAATTTATTATTATTATAATTATTTTTTTTTAAATAGTCCTATATTTAAAAATAAAAAAAATCCAATTTTATTATTTAATAATTGGAATCAATTTATGGACCTATTTACAAGTCAGTTTTTTTAATTAATATTTTGATTTTTTGATATTTTTTTGTTTCATATTTTTTATTATAATTTAAAAAGTACTCCCGGTTAAAAATTTATGAAATCTTAATTTAAAATAATTTAAAATTAATAAGTAATTTATACTTTATTAATAATGCATATTCTTTCAGCTTTACACAAATTGTTAATAAATAATTTAATTAGTGTTGCATTTGAAGAAAATAAATATTAAATTTAAGGATTTAATTTTGAGAATTGAACATAAATTAAAATTTAACAAATCATTTTAAATTTATTTTCTTGATCCTTAACACTAATTTAAAAATAATTAATAATAATTGTCGAATGAGCTAAAACTGATGAATTTAAATTTTACTGAACACAGAATTATCCAATATATAATTTATTATTATTTATTTGTTATTATTTATTATTTATTTGTTATTATTTATTATTTATTTGTTATTATTTATTATTTGTCTTTTATTTTATTTATGTTAACATTTCAACTTATTTAATTTTTACTTTTAAATTTATTAAAGACTAGTTTTAGCTTATGTATTATTTTATCGACTTATTATTTATTTTTCATTTATTATTTATTAGCTTAGGTATTTAAACACTTCATTTTTTTCTTTGTTTCAAAGATAAAAATTAATTGTTTGAAAGCAAGGAATAAAATTCTTCAAAAGAAAATAAATCCTTCAGCACTTCTGAGCTCTAGAAATGTGATTGTTGTTATTTGCTCAACATTTAATTCAAAATTTATTTATTTATTTATTGATTGTCTAATTGAGCTTTAATTGACAATGCGTGATTCATGTTCTGAAAGTTTATAAGTGATTCATTCAATTATTTTTTTTTATCAAAGAGAAGCCACAACATTTTCTATTTGCTTGTCTCCTTATCAACCAGATAAATGCGTTTATCAATTATTGTTTATTTTTTTTTACAGTTGTTTCGAGCCTCTCTCGAAATAATTGAGATAGTTTATTAAATAATAATTACATTGATAGGCTTCGTTTTTTTTTTGTTATTGTTGTCCATGTCCCATGTCCTAAACAAATGGGGATTGTTTTTGCCTTGCTGCTTGAATGAGATTTGAATCCTTCTTTGTTATCCTTATTTTACATTATTTTATTTCCAAAATATCCTTTTCCATTTCGAATTAAACCTTAACTTTTTATTTAACTTAATTTTGACAGCCCTTTCTACATTTCATACACTCCTTACAATTATTCCTGCCCCAGCGATCCTTCTCCTGCCCGGGGACTCCCTCGTCTCCCATCATGATTTCAATTTGTGCAATTTTTGGGGTTTTTTGTTCTGTTGTTTGGGAAAAGTGAATAATTTTACAATTGCACTTTTAATGCATTACAATTAATTTTCCGTGTGACCGCACATTTTTCATTTCATTATTTTTAGCACTAGATTCGCTGAACAACATCATGCATGGGATTCAGTTACAAGGAGCAGCGCCCAGGGTGGAGTCTAAGCGACTGGACGCTACTCTCTGTTTGGGGATTTATTTTCAAGGATCAGGTATGTAAATTGACCTTAATTATTAACTGGTAGTTAGAAAATTAAATAATTTTATTTATTTTATTTTTTATTGATTGCATTTTTAAAACAAATAAATAAATTATTTAATTAAAACTAAAACTAAACTAAGCACTAATATTAATAGGTATCCTTTGTCAAATGTATCTGAGAGATACTTTTATATTTTTGGCTTAAGTTCTTCTTTTATCTCTGAAATTTAAATTTAATTACTAACTGGTAAATAGAGAATTAATTAATTTAAATTAATTAACTAAATTTTGGAGGGAAGACAAATGTATCTGAGAGATACTTTTATATTTTTTGGGCTTAACTTTGAATCACTTTGACCGCCTCTCCACCCATCGACCCTTTGCCTATTGTCCCTTTGCAGGATATTCAAAATTTGCTATTCATTGTTTTGTGCTGGGTCCTTGGTGGAAATGCATTTTTGAATTTATGTTGAGCGCGTTTATTTAGTGGTCACGTATCCATGAGATACATTCACTGTCGAGTGGCTTTTAATTAATACTTTGCGCGAAAATTGTTAAATTGTTTAGGAAATGAGCAAAGAGCAAATCATTTATGGTTGGTTCGAGTTTTTGTTAAATTGTTAAATATTGTTTGTGGTCTCTGATGATGTTATTGCTTTCCATTGCAACAGCAGCAGCAGCAGCAGCAGCAGCAGTCCTTGTGCCAGCTGCAGCTTCGCCTAATGGTCCTTGGCAATGTCCATGCAAATGGGCGAGAGTATCTCGAAAAATTGATGACGCATGCAGACCGAGGGATGCGGGAGGATTTTACGGTATAATAAATCATCTGAAGCAGAGAAACATCAAACTAACTACTATAATCCGCACCACCACAACTCGACGCCCCATCCACCACCCACCAGCCACCACTTACCGTCCACCACCCACCGCCCCACGCCTCTTAATCCAACAAGTAAGTAGCCAAGGCAAATGAGTTTTTGATATTATCAAGCGGTGAATTGCATTGACAAGAGGCAAAAAGGAGCAGCGATGTACATGCGATTTCTAGACCAAATCCGTGAGCCAGCTCCACCCTCTGGCGGTCACAGGATAGCAGGATAAAAGAGGCACACGCCCAAGCACTCCCCAGAAGCCTATAAAAAGGCATCAACTTTAGCCGCAGGATATTTTTGTGAGGGGGAAGGGGGAATGCGATGCTCGCATCAAATTGAAGTCGTGTGGCTTTGGCAATTTCCGTTGCATATTTGCAGGCGCCGCAAATTTATGAACATTATTATCGAAGGACCTCCAATACCAGCAGCCGCAGCAATAGGAAACTCAAGCTGAAATTCATTTCCAATTCAAATTCCAAATCTGCAAAAGCAGAGAAACAATGGAAACTCAAATGGGGAAATTCCCATCGCCCCCGAAAATCTGCAATTTGTATGAAAATCTTTTCGCAATTTCGCATTCAATGATTTAAAATTCTTGTCGCATGCGATTTTTTTGCCAAGTCTCCTATGTTTATATTTGCCGTAAAAGCCAAATAACTTTATATAATGTTTTGGGCTCTTAAAAATTGCATTAAGTATGCATTGAAATGGCCGTCGCCTTGGCGCATCGAGGAATTCCCATTTCCATTTCCATCCTCACATCTACTCATCCTCCCATCTACACATTCTTATATCCTCCCATCTGCACATCGCCACATCCCATCGACATAATAAAATATTAAAATTGACAAAAAATCCTCAAGACGTGCGCATTGTTCGATTTTCCATGGCAAATGGGAAAATCATTTGCAAATTAATATCGAAAATTATGCAATACCCAAAATGATGTCTCCAAGGATCTAAAGGAGCAAAAATTCCTCGCTTGATTTGCCATTGTTATTCTCATCAATGTCGTTCACTTAATAATTACACTAAACGTGTATTGAACAATAATTTATTTATTGCAAAAATCAAAGTCATTTGTTCGCAACTCAAACTCCTTGATATCCTTGAACTAAATTATTTGAGGTCCTCCTGATACGAAGCACATTTAAAATTCTCAGTCTTTAATTTAAATTCTGTTTGTTTTACAAACTGTGAAAGTTTTCAAGTCTACTTGTAGTAGGACAGTAGGTTTAAGGACATTCCTCCCCCTTACATCCTGCATCCAATTAGTCATTGGAAACCATATCGAACCTCTTCATTAGGAAACATTACGAAACATGTTTCCAAATCTGGAATCCTCCTTGGACGGGCGGGCATTTCATTTATATGCCATAAATACTTGTAGCAAACTTTCAACGCGACATGAAAATTAAACCCAAAATGTTTCTCGGCCACGCCCCCCTACCACCCTCACTATATTGAAGAGGGGTAAATGGGTAGCTGGCTTAATGTCCTTCTTGTCTGCACCGGCATCGTATAAAAATTCAGCTTTAACGCATGAAATCACACAAAGATACTAAAAATTTGAGCATGCAAACGGCGAAAGGAGCAAACGGAGTCTGTGGCAATGATGCCATGTCCTTAACATGAACACGGGCTGCTACACATGCATACAAAGCAGGACAACAACAACAAGAAGAAGAAGAGTCCCTGGCTACCCTATGGTTAACAAAACTATACAGTTTATGACGCAGTAGGCCAACGTCCCGGACTCATAAATATAAAAATTAGTTGCTGGTCAGTTAGCAACTGGGTGGCTAAGGAGCTGAATGTCCTGACGTACACAAGCTTCGGTGCAGGGTTGCAGGGGTGCTGGCGTGCAGGGGGGGATGTGCGCCATGTGGCCAGCGCAGACGACGCGTCGGTCTCGGCTCGAAGGTTGCGGTGGTCGCCCCACAATTAATTAATTAGTTCAGTTGACAAAAATTGTGGGGGTCGGACGAGCGTTTGGACCTTTGGCCGGAAGGGTGGAGAGAGGGGAGGGAGGAGGGAGGAGGGCGGAGCTGAAGAGGCAATTGGATGGGGTTACTGGACGGCGCTGCTGTGGCCTGTCCTGGCGCGTGTTCATGCTTGGACTGGGCTTGCCAAGTGTGTGAATGCCATATTGGGTATATGAATGTGTGATTGTGTCAGTGCTTCTGTGTGTGTGTGTGTGTTTGTGTGTGTGGGTGTGAGTGAGTGCGGCTCAAATTGTGACTTTTGCTACGTTCACACGATGAAGGCTTGGCGTCTGTAATTAGTGATTTAAAAGGATACAAGCTGAAGTGAAAATTGTGAAGTGACTATTTTCAATTGTTAGGCGAGTGTCAAAAAGGATGTCTATGTATGAGTCCTTCTTTTAGACTTGCAGGACTCTTCTTTTAATTCCTGCGTTTCTGATCCTTTATCATTGTCCTGACCATGAATTCACTTACGTATAAATGTTGTCTATAATTATACGCAACGATCCCTGCTTATGAGTGTGTAACTTTCTGCCTCTATATGTGTGTGCGTGTGTGTGTGTGTGCGTGTGTGTGTGTGTGTGTGTGTGTGAGTGTGTCTGATTTTGTGTGTCATTTTAGTCAAGGGTCATGTGGCATGCGGCCAACTGTTTTCATAAGCGTAGCAAATATTTTCACAAGGCCAATTAGTGGACAACCTCAGATGACCAGCTGCCCAGATGTTCAGCTGCCCAGTGGACACTGGGCACTGGCCACTAGACAGTGGGCAAAGGACAGTGGGAGGTTGGAGGTAACTAGTGACCACTGCCCACAGAGATGCTGAGAGTGTCGAGTGTTGAGTCAAAGGACCATGGAATCTAGTTCAAGACAAAGTTCGCGTCCTTCTTCAAATCTTATGCATGTGTATGTAAGTCCTTTCTTCGTCGCTCTCACTTCCTGCTGAGTTCTAAAATTAATAAAAGTGCAAAACTTTCTTCTTTCCGGGACACTTCTTTTGGTCCTTTTTTGCCGTCGTTTTGTCAACGCGTCTCGTGTGCAACACAGTTGCGAACAAAAGTGAAAAAGCCAAAAGCAATAAAGTTTTCAATTGTTTCTCTCGCACTCCATGCAATATGCTCCTACGGATACCCTACCCTTCGGGTCCTTTGCATATGTGGAGAAACTTGGCATCAACTAGGAACATTTTTAATTACTGATTTTATTCACTTGCTCCATCAAGAGAAATTCTAAGATCAGTGAAGATCAATGAATAAAAATGAAACACCAAATATCCTTAAAGTTGCATATATCTAGGATATATTAATAATCGAAATGAATAGTTTATGAATAAAAACAAATATAGAGGAAGGAGTTTAAATGAATAGATGGATAGGCGGCTATATGAACAGGTGAATAAATAGATACTTGCAATATATAAATAAATGAATAGATGGATTTATAGAGAGATAGATAAAATGAATGATAGGAATGAATAAGTGAATAGATAAAAAAATAAAAAGATGAATGGAGCAGTTCATGGAATCAAGGATAGATAAAGGGATAAATGGTAGATGGATGAATGGATATATGGATTAATGAATAAATTAATAAATAAATATATATATGCATATTTGAATACATGAATAAATGAATAAACAAATTACTGCATTCATGAGTAAATTGATAATATATTTGAAAAGATGACATGAGCGTATAGATGAAAAAGTGACTATATGAATAATTGAATAAGTGAATAGATGAATAACTGAATAGACGAATAAGCGAATAAGTGAATAGACATATGAGTGAAGAGATAAATAAGTGAATATGTGAATAAGTGAATATATATATATATATCAGTGAAAAGATGAATAAGTAAATATTCGAATAGATGAACAAGTGAATAAGTGAATACATGAATGTGGCCCACATACGTAGAGTGTTCACAGTTTGGCCCACAAATAGTGAGTAGTTTTCACTTGTTAATTTTCTTTTCTTTTAACTTTTTTTTTTTTTTTTGTTTTTGAGGGTTATTTTCAATGGTTTTTCCTGTAGTTTCCTTTTTAGTTTTCTCATAGTCGTTGGCTCCGAAGTTTTTAACTGGCGTTGACTTTAAGTGCAATTCAGTGCCGAGGCAATGCGAAAAAATGTTGAAAACTTTTCCCTACTTGTCGCTGACTTTGCTCTTGTTGCAGTTGTTGTGGTTGTTGTTCATTTTGTTGTTGTTGTTGTTGTTGTTGCATTTGTTGTTACTGCTGCTGTTGTTGCCGCTGCTTTGTAGCTGCCACATTTGGCTTTGTTGTTTTGGTTTTTGTGCAGTTTAAAAACGCATTGCCAAATGTGTCACACAGTTGTTGTTGTTGTTGTTGTTGTTGTTGTTGTTGTTGGCCTGATGCTTGCCAAGTGACACAATAGCAGCTGGCAATAGGTTCTGGCAGCAGCAGCAGTGGCAACACAACGTGGGAGATGCAACACCAGCAGATGATGAGGTGAACAATGGAAGGGGGGAGGGAGAGAGGGAGAGGAAGAAGCGGATGCACGCAGCAGCTGGATGATGGGCGGGTGGGGGTGGAGGTGGCTGAGGCTGGAAAGTAGTTGTGGGGATTACTATACGCTATGCGGTCGCTTTGTCTTATGCATTGCACATTTTGCACTTGACACAAAACAAAAGCCAACCTCACATGGACACCCTGAAGAGCCCCGTCGAACGGCACTTAGCGGGTCAGCTCAGCATTCGGAATGCTTTGGATGGGTATTTGGTGGTTGTACGGTGGGGTATTGAGCGGTAGCAGGTGGGGGCATGTGACATGCCACAAAGCGAGTGTTGAATGAAAAACTGGGTTGAGCGTTTTAATGGTGACATTCACAGTTTTTGAATACTTTCTTTCATTTCTGCTTTTTGTTTCAATTTTATTCACTTTTTTTTCATTTTTATTTTCAGATTTGAATGCGAAGGCGTCATGTGATTGTAAGGATATCAAATTGTTATCCTTGAGCCATGTGTTGTAGGAATTCTAAAGGTATACGAAGAAAAAGTCTTTTATACGAGCAACTAATTAGAAACAGGCAAAGTCCTCAATTGATTCACTCCTTGAAGGACATTTTTTTAATTTCTTATTATTTTCTTATAATTTTTAATTAATCAAATGTATTTTTTATAGCGGGAACATAATCCAGGATACACGCAGCTGTGCTTAATCGATGTAATTGAACGTATCCCTTTGTAATCCTCTTAGAGCCTTAAATTGCCCAAAAAAGTATGCTACATTTAATGGTAAGATGAATTTGGAATTGATTGCAAAAGTAAATATAGAATAAACTTAAATCTTCCTTTCTTTAGATATCCACACACATCACCCCTCCACACACCGAAACCACTAATACTTCCACTGACCGAGCTGAGCGGTCCTTTAAGCCAAACTGACACTAACAAGCTGCATTTGGTCAACTACTTTGGACTTTGCTGGCCTTTGGCTTTGGCTTCTCTCGTGTATAAAGAAATCGTATCCCATGACGGATTAATTTTTAATGAGTCTGCTTGCTGGAAGTTAATGAGTCGGGCACAACAAACCACCCAACCAACCAGCCACCCACCCAACGGGGAAAGCGATTCACGTGCATGGCGAATAAATCATCATTGCCAAAACCAAAGGCTAGAAATACAATTGCAATTTTCTTGGGTTCCTTTCTCTAAATCCTGACAAATGAGAGAAAATTTCATAGTCGCCCTACATGAGATATTAACGTGTATTAGTGCACGACTTCGTCATCATCCCTTTCCATTCACTTACCTCCCTTTCTACCTCCATTCCCCCCATCCCTCCATCTTCCCACCCCTCCATCCCTCCATCCCTGGTATAGCAGGGACAATAACTACATCAACTATAATGCGATCCGTTGATGATGTTGGCGTTGCCGCTGCATTGGCGTCAAATTTGCTGCTTCATTTATAAGGATTACGAGGGGCTTTTCTACGCTGCCAAAACACTAAAAACTCATAACAAAATTACTTGCAGGAAATGCAACAAGCACAATGACCGAACCCTCACTCCTGGCTCCAGACTCCCGGCTCCCGGCTCCCGGCTCCCGACTTCAGAATCCTGACAACCGACTCCAAGTATCACTGCCACCCTTAAGCATCTTATTACCAAGTACCAAGGGTAGCAATCCCAGCTTCGACTTCCCTGTTGCTCGTCTCCCCGCTGACTTCCATTGTTCGCGAACACGAATTATGCATTAGTTTCAACTTGTGGCAAATGATTAGATGCTTTTCTCCCCCCTACCACCCCCTCTCCCCATCCTTCACTCATCGTGGCTTTGAAACACCCTTGGGTTTCATTTCATAGACCAAGACTCCATAGACTTCAGAGTTGCCAAAGAAGATGTATATGAAGAAAGTCCCCAGCGCAAAAACAGAAGCAAATATATTTATATTTTAATATGTGGAAAAATATAAAATTGATTTTTTTTTAAATAAGAATGTACTAAAAAATAAAACAATAAAAAACTCAACAGTTTTCAAATAAGCTTCAAAAATAATGCGTTTTATTTCTGAGTTTAGGCTCTAGGCTGACAATTGAAAATAATTAACTAATTAGAAGAATAAATTATTAGACAAGAATTTTTAAATAATTTTATTTGAACAATCCAAAATATTTAATTAATATTTAATATTAAATAAATTAAATAAATTCACTAAAAGCGATCAAAGTGCCAATGCCTCACGCCTTGAACCAAATGGATGAAGATGCATCCCGGCCAAGGCTGAGGGATGGTGCAGTGCGTAGGCTGCATTTCTCAGGTGCATCGGGTCAGATGATCAAATCTTGGGGATTTTATATTTATTTTTATTTAATTTAAATAAAAATTTCTTAAGGGACCTTGGTGCACCCCACAGAGTGGGCGGGGCTGGCACGCAAAAGTTCCATGGTTCAAGTGAGGCTCAGGGCGGAGGTATTAAAAAAATGTACCTATAGAAATAATTTGATTTTTCAAACGTCTAGGCAAATTTAAAATACCAACTGGTGCTTTATTTTTCGCCGTTGATCTAAGAATTTTAAAATGAAAATTCAAATTTTTAACGGCCGCTCAAAATTGCAGCCACCTCCTGAGCATTTCTGTTGGCCTGGTGCTTCAGAATTTTCTGGCCTCGATTTTGGCCCAACTTGTGGGCCGCTTCGAAAAATTTTTGTTGCATACTTTTTTGGGAGTACTTTAATATCCTTTGATAAATGGAAAATCCTCGATTTCAAGATCCTTTAACTTATTGAATCCTTGTAGGTCCTTTGTCTGTGATATAAAACTTCCCAGAACACGAAAGAAAATGCGATATTAACATGTATCGTTTGTGATATCTTGAGTCCTGAAAGGACCTTCGTCCTTGGCAAATGTTTAATGTTTGTAGAAGGACCTTAATTATCTTTGTGTCAAAGGATATTGAAATTGTCCTTAAATTGGAGGAGATACAGAGCATACATAACACAGCAACATAACACAGCAGCGCCTTAAGGCAAATTTGTGGGCCGATTCGCGAAATACTTTTGTGGGAGGACTTCAATGTCCTTGCGTTATTTGAAAGTCCTTGATTTGAAAGTGCCTTGATCAATTGAGTCCTTGTTGATCCTTTGTATGTGATAAGAAGCTTATCAAAAGATGAAATTATATGAGATATTAGTACGTGTTTGAATCAATATCTCGAATCCTGTAAGGAATTTCGTCCTTGAAATAATATTTATTTGTGTGGAAGGATAACGGCCACATATGTGCCAAACGACACTGCAATAGTCCTGTAATTGTCGGAGATACAGGCAAAAATAGTCCAGTAAGGGGCTGCCCACAAAATTACTGGCCGTTACGATAGTTGAAAATTCATCGCCGATAGTTGAAAATTTAAATTTCAATTCAAATTTTTAACGGCTGTCCAAAATATGTCGGTTACTTGCTAATCATTTCTGTTGGCCTAGTACTTCAAAAATTTTCTGAAGTTGAAGTCAAACAAATTTCTTCTCGGGGCTGGGTATAAAATTAAATTTATTAAAATCAAGGAATTAAATTAGAAAAATAAAATAATTAGACAGTTAACTGAAGAAGCAAGTGTAGAGGATTGTGGAGAGTATAGTACACATTTACCACTACCATTAAAAAATATATAGTATACATATATATATGTATGTGTGTACCAATACCAATGCATACCTGGAAGCAACTGATTATAAAAATAATAAATATATTTCAATATATACATTGAGTTTTCTATCTAAATTTTAATTATTGTCTATATAAACAATAACGGATATAATTAGAACGATTTGGCTTCGGATCAGATATATATACATATATTCATATATATATTATATTATAATTATTTATTATATTAATTTTAGTTGGGGTTTCCTTTATTGCCTGTGGGAGCAACGCTGTTCCAGTTTTGAAGTCCTTTCTGTTTGCACTTCTAATTGCTAATTTTTAAAATTCACTTGGAAGTTTTTTTTTGTTTTTTTACCGTTTTTAAACTTTGAAATCATAATAATAAATATCAATCATAATAGATTTTAATTTTGTGCCTTAAAGCTAAGCTGATAGATGGACCTCCTTTGATATTCAGCGTCAGTTCGTGTTGTAGCCATAACTTAGGGAACTGTCAAACAATTTGTGTGCACCCAAAGCTGAGTAACTTTTCAGATACTTCTAAAGAAAATCCTTGAAAAATTACAAAAAAAATAAGGAAGCAACAAAAAAAAACAACAACAAAAACAAACACCCAAAAAGAAGCGTACACAAAAAGAAAATAAAGAAATACAAACAACACTCCGACGCCCTTCCCCTTCCCCATCCCCTTTCCCTTCTCCATCCCCTAACCTTTTTGTTGCTCTCGCTTTTAATAAATATAAAGCGTTAATTTGCTGCATAATTGCGCCGGGCCACACCCAAAAAAAAAAAAAAAAATACCCAACGCCAAACTCGAACGCCCCTTTGCCACTCGCCCGTCAGCCACGTAGAACCTTCGTGTCTGGCAGCTCGTTTGCTCCTAGTTAAGTAGCGCAGCCTCTCCACGCCTCTCCCCCACCCAACCCATTCTTAAAGTTGGGGTAAACACAACCCGAGGACAGGACAAACCATCAATGCCTTGCCACACCCACCACCCAACCTTCGCACCCGCTCCCCAAGTCCCTGCTCCTTTCTGGTCTCCCTTTTTCATGTCTTCAATGACAGTTATTTCATTTTTCTTGTTGATGTTTTTCCCTGCACTCATTAAATCAAGTTAAAAAGGCATATAGCACCCTGAAGTTGTTGTTGTTGTTGTTGCTGCTGTTGTTGTTGTGGTGTCTGTTGTTGTTGTTGCAGTTCTTGTTGTTCTCTGTCCTGTTTCCGTTGTAAGCCAAGCTGTTGAAAATTGTCCTGGATATGCTCCTGGTTGATGGCTTCACGTTGTATCCTTGCCTTCTGTTTCTTTACAGCGAAGACTCCAAAAGACAAGGCACAACATTTTCCCAAATAACATTTCAAGGAGCCCCAACAAAAGCGTCACACTCTTTGGGCCATACACGCCTTGGCTTTAATTATAACAACTTGGCTCGAAGTGGGCGGGGTGGCAGTGGGAGGCAGCGGTAGCAGAGGGCTCAGACAATATGACAGTCAACTGGCTTTAATGTCCTGGCCACAAAATGACTTGGTTCACCGGTCGACAAGTTCTTACAAATTTACAGCTGCACATTCGACTAATTAGAAGGCTTGTGACTGTCGAAAGGATCAGAGGATATACTTCCCATAGGAAGGAACATTAAAGTTTCATTTTTTTACTTTTAATAATTATAATTTAATATAAGATATTATTTAGAAATAATAAAGAGCATTTCCACTGTGAGACACACTTTTTATTTTTTTTATTGTTTTTTTTTTATAATTTTAATATTTTATTTATTTTATTAATTAACATTTAACATTTCCTTGGCACACCCCCAACTCCGCGCAGTCTTCAGTTTTGTCTACGCAATCACACAGCAACAGACCACCTCCTCGTCCACAACTCCTGGCGTCTGCTCGATGATTATGGGCTGGGGATTGTATGGGCGGGGTGGCATTACCTCGATGACCTCCACCGGTGCTGGCATTATGTCTATAACCTCCACGGGCGGGGCGTAGTATGGATCAATGACATCGACTTGGAATCCGGGGTTAAACATGATTCTAGCTAAAACAAGTGACTAACTCTGTACTTGTGTGCTGTACTTGGCCGTTGCTCGATTTAAACTAACATTTTTTGGCAGTTCAAAACATTGTCATTTCACGGAAAACTTTGCGGCTCCGAAGTTTTATCTAAAGCCCGGGCATTTGATCAATGAGCTCCGATAATAACGCCGTCTGGGTTAGTGTGAAAAATGTGGAGTACCCGACGCACAGTGGAGTTTATTTCGATAAAACTGGCAAAAATTATTCAATTTCATTATCGAAATTTTAGATATAAAAATTGTTGAAGGTCTGAATTATTTTTTATATTAAATATGTATTTAATTATAAAAGATATATAAGATCTAAAAATATTTTATTAAATTTTGTATTTAGTAAGTAAAACTTACAGCCTTTTCTATATTAAATATCGTAATTTAAGATATAAAAAACGTCTGACCAATTTTATATTATAATTATTATTAAATTTATATTATTATATTTAATTAAATTAAATTTAATTATAATTTATATATAAGATCTAAAAATATTTCATTTAATTTAGTATTTACTATATATAACACTCCCCCTTTTCTAGAATAAATCTCCTACTACTTTTATTGCCTTTTTACTCCGGTCTTTTATACATAAGCATTATTTGATATAAAGATATTAATTTTAATATATATATTAAAAATATAGGCAAAAACAAAAATTAAAATGATTTTAAATTATTAAAAAAATATTTATATTTATGTATTATTTACTACTATATTTATATATTATTTAATGAAATGATTCATCTAAAAAAAGTATTTTAATTTTGAACATTTTCAAGCTATGACTTCCATTTAAATTTAAATATTAATATTAAATATTAAATAAATATTTCCTAATACCTTCATAGTTTAATTACTCCTGTTAACATTGATTAAATTTGATAAATTATCAAATGTTTCCCTATTTTTAGTGGTATTTCCAATTAAAAATTATCTTATCGCCTCGCCTCGCGTCTACTACTTTGTACTTTTTACTACTAAAACTACTGTGGCTACTACTTTTAGTACTATTTTAGTGGCTACAACTTTAAGTGGGAGAAATTTAAATGCAATTTGTGTAAAACACAATTTCGTTGAGTGATTCATTGATAGTTTTGAGGCACTTAGAGCAGTGTGCAGCGTGTTCCAGTCAACGGTGCGTATGAGTAATATTCGGGCACTCGATAAATAACATAAATAGCAACGAAAACGAAAACAAAAACAACAACTGGAAAAAGTACACACAAATTACGTTGAATGGGTTACCGCTCGTACTCCACCCTATCAGCCCACCCCGCCCACTGGCTGTTCCGCCCAATAAGCAAACCCTTGTCAAATTGTTGGCCAAACAAAACTTTTTTGGCGCTTTGCGGTTTCAATGCCAAAAAGACCTCAAAACTCATAAAATGTTTTATCAAATGAGTCCCAGGCACCAGGCCCAGACCCAGGCTCAGGCTCAGATTTAGACTCCAACCAGTACTGGCTTTTATGTCCAGGCTGTGGGTGGCGGCTGACGGAGGCGGGCGACGCATTTGACACATTTTCGGTTTTATTGGCAAATTGAAATACATATAAATAAATAACTTGAAGTTGAAGCTAGAACTGGGGAAATTATATAGAGTTCAGGAGAGAAAAAAAACGGAGCTGCCAACCCGCTCGTAAAACTACAGAATTTTTGCGGTTCTTGTGTGTCCTTAAGTTTAGCTTTTTATTATATGAAACTCACACATTGAGATTTATGCAGGACAATATGTTGCCATAGCCGCAGGCCGAGTACAAAACATTATTTATAACAAATCGTAAAATTTTATTGCACGAAAAAATTGTGTGTGTTTTTTGTGTGTGTGTTTTTTTGCCTAAGTTGTGTGTGTGTGTGTTTGTCGCAAACTACAATCACTGAAGCCGGACAAAAGCCATAGAAACCTAATTTAACGTAAAGTATTAAAGGATTTGTACGCCTTTGTTTGAAGTGGAACTTCAAGTCGATGGAACTGACGATGGTGATGATGTTGGAGGCCGTCTACATGATGGTGCAACAGCAGCAACAATCGCCACAGCCACAGCAACATGGACAGCAGGGGCAGCAGCAGCAACCCTTCTCCTTTGGCGGCGGTGGCTGAACAATAACTGTGGTTTGGCTTGCGGGCTGTGCCACTTGCACCACCTCCACGACACGTGTGCGATGATCCATTTTCTTTGCTCTCTGACTCAAACTCGATCGTCACTTGTTGCACGTAGCACGTTCCGTGTCAGACTAGCCTCGGAATCAGATCGCTCTATTATAGCTTTGCTCTTGCCAATCTCGACACTCGCAATCGCAACGCGTTAACTCTGCGCCCCGTGTGTTATCTACAGATAAGACCCTATCTAAGCCTTATCTAACCTCGACGCTGTCCACGGTTATCTATGAGAAGTTCCTATTACGATTTCTGTATTGATTTCACCTGTAAACGCGCTACACTTAAGGTTGGCTGCACTCCCACTGGAACTTGTTCCAATGAACCTTATTTGTTCTCTACTTTTGGGAATGGCTTTAATTGGAATGAATATAAATCTAATTGGAAATTATAACATAATTATTTTAATCCTCAAATGTCCTGGAATTATTTTTTCAATTTTGTATTTTTTATTTGCTTCTCTTCTATTGTTTTCCAAACTCTCCTTAGGCCAAAGGTTCTTAAATCATAGCCCGTTCACTCTCTGAACTTCTGCCCCATTCCATGTGATATATTGAATATCGTATATCGTATACCGTATTAAACCCACCTAAGCATCTACCAATTCCATATCTAAATATTTTCAAATATTTTCCATAATTTCGGTAGCTCCAAGAGTATCTTTAAGTACGCTCTTCAATTGAAGTTCCATTTGCTCCTGTCAACATTTGCGGCTCGAGTGGCAGAGTGGGAACTACATTTATGGATGGGCTAATTATATAGTTTGTTATCTTAACTGATAATCGGCAATCGAAATAGTGGAAATTATGAAAGTACTGAAAATAGTTGAATTTCATAATTTACATGCAGGACGAAGCGCATCCTTGTCTATTATCCCAAATGCGGGAGTCGTAGTCATGGTTATCGTTTGCCCGGATCTCAATTAAAATTTTCACCCATCTGCACACGAGCAGCTCAATAGAAGGGAATACGAAGGGAAAGGAGTAAAGGGGAGAGGAGTGAAGGGAAGAGGAGTACAGTGGAGTGGAGTAGAAGGAGGCTGTGGGAGATTAGGAATTGTGGGCGTTACCTTCCGTTGGTAGCGATGAAATTAATAAA
The DNA here is from genome assembly GCA_035044505.1 of Zaprionus lineosus. NCBI lineage: Eukaryota > Metazoa > Arthropoda > Insecta > Diptera > Drosophilidae > Zaprionus > Zaprionus lineosus. Next base: position 744,008 of record JAWNNX010000596.1, on the reverse strand, counting down.
AATATATTTTTGAGCGCTGGCGCGCAATGGTGATGATAATTAGTGTACGTGATTCTATTTACTTTATCAGCCCTTGCGGAACACACCCCACCCCACCTCACCCTCCACCTTCTACCCCCCACTCCAGCTCTAACCAGCAGTCACCCCGCCACCCACTCGTCATCCAAGCGCTCATCCACGGAGAAAAGGGGTGCTTTCGCGTCAACATTATGACTGCATGAGTGTGTGTATTACATGTATATGTATATGTGTATGTGTGTGTGTGTGTGTAATATGATATGCGCGTAAAAAATATAGTACGTGTGTGCGTGACAATGGCAACAACGTGCGATGACAGGACTGAGGCATGGAAACTTGAAAACTTGGAGTCAGGATTGGGATTCAGATTGGGGAAGAGAGAGACAAGGGAAGGGTGAAAGGAGTTCAAGAAGAGGGGGGAGGGGCGACAAAGTGAAAGAGATCCTGGTCCTTTGGGTGTCAAAAATGAAACAACGCCTGTTCAGAATTTTAAAATAAGCAAATGAGTTCCTACGCTCGATGAATGTAAGCAACAGCCAACAACCAACAGCCAACAGCCAACAGCCAGCAGACAGCAGACAGGAGCTAGAAGCCAGCAAAAGGACCAACAGGAGGTCATAAATATTTATAAACTTTGACCTGTCATATAAATACAGGGTCATTAGTTCGTTGCACACCTTTCGGTCCTGGCCCACGACAATAAAATCCAACTAGATGGCCATTCAAATGCTTATGGACACACAGAAAGGATGTCAATGATGGGGTCGATGGGGCTTATAAGTTTTCTGTATTTTCTACAAGGACTCCAGCAAAGTTCGACTATGAATACAAGCAAAGGATTAGTAGTGGAAAATTTGCAATACTTTGAAGAGGCTTTGAACTTCAAAAGGTAAATCACTGAAGAGATACGAGCTGAGCTCACTAAGATCCTTGACAAGTGAGCAGCTCCTGGTTTGAAAATATTCAAAATTTGAATATTGAATATTTAAAATTTTCTAATGAATTTCTTCTTTATACGAAATCAAGATGGAAATCCTTGAAAAATGTCAAATGTTTTCTGTTGCTAGTCGTAGGATGCGCCACTCTCGTTATCCTTTCTCATATATTGTATGTAAGCAGTGGGAGTCACCTTAGAGAGCCTTCGAAATGTTATATATCCTTGACTCGTGGAGCTCTGCTCTTTATAATTTAGCCAAGGACCTGAGTGCCACGCCCAAGGAATAGCTAGAAAGGAGCATATAAAAATGATAAAGCAAAATGGCGAAAAGTGGCAGTAAAAAATAAAATGCGCTGCCACAAAAGTGCCATTTGTGGCATAAACACATGCGCGCCAAAGTTTGATAAGACAAAAGGCAGCCAGCGGTGGCAGCAACGGCTAACAGGTGAGAGCTGTGGCAGCCAGGTAGGCACAGAAGCACACAAAACTTTGCCAACTGTGGTGAGACACACACACACACATACAGTCCACCTTTCCCTTACACACACACTCGCACACTCACACACACACACACACCCGCTTTAAATACACAACAACAAAGGCAGGCAGCGACGTGGCAATGTCCCAAGGATGAACTTCAGCGTCGCCATCGGAACCGCAATGTGCCACTAAATGTTGCCACTAAATGTGTGCCAAGTATTATTGCAGCCCAACGCAGGTGTCTATATACACATATACATATATATATATATATATTTGGGTGTGTGTGTGTGTGTGTGCGTGGGTGTATCAAAATTTTGTGTGGGTTCTGCGTCGTTTCGCGCTTCCTTTGGCTCGCATAAAATTAGCACAATAAAAACACATAAATGCGACAGAAAAACATGAAAATCCACTTGTTATAATTTAATCGAGTTGATAGAATTTTTACGACTCCTTTCCAGGTAAATTTTTTCTTTATATGTGTGTGTGTATGCGTACTCCATTGTGTCTGTACCTGTGTGTGTGTGTCTCTTCAGACGCCGCTTAAAATGTAGGACAAAATAAAAGTTTTAAACGCACGACAACAGTTTATAGGCGGCCACAAAGATTACTCAAGGATATCAGACTCCTAAAAGGAATACTATTTATACATATATATATATATATATATATATATATATATATATATATCCTTATGTATGTCCTTATCCATTAAAGAAATATATGACCCAGATTAAAACTAACACTTAGCTGCCATTAAGTTGCGAGTAAAATCTTTTTTATTGACTTGTAAAATACGAGTAAGGAAAAATTAAAAAAAAAATGTGTTTTCAAGGACATTTATTATGATGTGAAAACAATCATCATATTGAAATCATTTTCTATTCAATGCAAAACTATTTAAGTGGTGCTACAACAAATTTTGTCAATCCTTGAGTTACGAGTCCAAATCCTCGATTTTCTTAAACTCAAGGACATTAAAAGGCTATGGGTGCCTGTATAAAAAAGATAGCTTAAGGACAAGCTAACATACTCTGGAATATCCGATCACTTTCTCAGGGATATCCATCAAGTTGGTTAATTTATGGTTGAAGACGGAGTAGAATTTCAAACGGAAATAACGGACGCCATGGTAGATCTTTTGCTTGACCTTGAAAGGGTAGTGCTTTTACGTTGGAAATCCTCCTCGGCACACTTGTTGCACGTCTCCATGAAATTTATAAGTGCATCAGATTTAAGCTTCTTGCTCAATGCCATTGCTTGGACCATCACTTCCCGCATGCGTTCCATTTTGTGGAGTTGCGTATGCGATCGCAGTATTTGCAAGGTTCCAAGAAGCTTCCATATGTTGCTGCCACAGTTCTTCGTTTCTAGGATAAAATGAAGGGATATATCATATATATAGTGTGAGGGTTAATTAATATATATCTTATATTATTTACATTGTTCCAACTCACCTTTAATGGACCTCAGAGCATTGGAGCAACACTCGTCATTGTTTCCACTCTCAAAATAAACCATGGAGATCCGAAAGCGGAGATAAACCCTTTCGACGGAGAACTTGGTGAACAGAAGTTGATTTTCCAATTTAGCTATTAGATTTCTAATAATAAAAATTTAAACTTAGTCTAAGTCTTGGATGGGACTAGATGGGGACTTGAATACTACCTGGTTCTCCTGTCTTTTAAATCCTGGGTTTCGCCTTGAAAGGCCGAACGTTCACCGAAGACAAACGGAGCGACGTCCTTGACATTTTCAAGGGGTAAATGCAAGAGCAGAAACAAGGACTTTGGCGAACACCTGAAGTTCTTGGGAACCTTATATTGTTCACACAACGCCAGAGCCACAACATTATAGACTTCACTTATGAACTCGAATTTCCAGCACATGGCGCGATATGTCTTTTTCGAATAATAATCACTCATCATCCTGTCTACGTAACGTACGAGCTCCTGGATGCAAAGAATTTTTACAAGTGTTATTTTAAGGATAATTCAGAATTTAGTTTAGTTACCTTGATTTGTCGATCCTTTCGCAGCTGGTGAATTTTACGAAGATCGTAAATTACGTGACGAAGAGTCTGGTATTGAACGTTGAAGAGGAAAGCCTCAGTTCGTTTCTCCCTCAGCGCCTTGTTGGGGAAATTCACATAGTTCAGGTAATAGAGAGGACAACGAGAGCGTAGAATTTTCTATAAATCACAAAGATGATGACAGGATGAGTGGCCATATATGGATTGATGGATTGTATACATATCATATACTCACCATGTACTGCTTTACGATATTGTATTGCTCCTTTGGAAAATTCTGTAAAAACTCATTTGAGTGGGTGCACTGCTTAAGGAGAAGGCTGTGATGTTTAGTCAAGTTCTTCAGGAAGAGCACATCGATCCAGGATTGATTCATATACGTCTGATGAATGATGTTAAAGGATCGATTTATGCGGGCCAATTTCAGAGGTGATATGAGAGTTGCCTGTGATACGAAAGGATATATTTGTGCACATGCTTGGGAAATGAATAAGCTAAAGACACATACCTCGATCTCAGCTATACTAAGTATATCGCATTTCTCCTGCTCCTTTAGAATTTTCCATGCAGGTCTAGGATCTACGATTTGCTTGGCTTTGTGCTCCTCCCAGGCTCGTTTGGCTATCTCTTGGTTCTTCAAGAGAAACAAAGTCATCGACGGGCCAGTTACGTCGGTGATGACATCTCCCACCTACAAAGCACAAATCTCCATCCAGTATTTCTCTCCACAGACACACACACACACACACACACACACTCATGCACATTTATACTGACCGTCTTCATTTGCTTCTTGAATGCCTTGGCATTGACCCCAGTGAACTCATTGGAATTGCGTTGAAATTCCATGTAACTGTTCTCGAACTGGTTCAGTTCAAAGAGTGCCTCACAGATCTGCAGGTTTATGGGGAAGTAGGGTCCCACCTTCTGATAAGCCAAATCTGTAAAAAGGATATCATTGACAGGAAGCCAGCACATGTGAGATATATGACTCTTATGATAGACTTACTTTTTGCTACGAGGGAGTCCTCGAGCGCCCTCTCGATACTCGATGTCTTGCGCTGGACCTGACTGCGACGGAAGAGTATATTGAAGTCGGTGTCACGCAGCTCCAGAGCCTTGGTTAAGTATTGTATCGAGAGCTTCTCAAAACGCCGAATGAAGTAGTACGCCCCCCAATCCTTGTAGATCAAACGCTCTACCTCCGGTTTCCAGTTGATTTTCTCCCATGGCTTTATCGGCCCATCGTTCAACTTTGGGGCGCCTTCCATTTTCAAATATATCTGTTAGTTCTTGTAAAAAATTATGAATTTTAGTATTTTTATTAGTAAAAATATATAAATTATGTGAAAGTTTTATGCAATCAATTTTGAACATTCTTGACTGAACGTGTAAATGTATATGATGTGATATTCAAATAATTTCTAATATCCAAGTGAGAGCCTTAGAAAAGGCTCCTTGATGTATGTTAAGCCATGGGAAATTTTATGAAAGGAACTGGTAGATTGGTCCTGTTTATGCATTGAAGAATTAAGGGCTATTTTTAGGATCTTTTCAGTGATCTTTGGTGATCGTTAATTGTTAGGGAATGTCAAAGGATCTTCTGGGTGATCGTTGACAGGCATATAAGAGCACCGAAGAGGATTACTAAAGACTAAGGAGATTTATTTTCGATCATTGGAAAATATCTGAGAGCGAGGACAGACTCTGAAGAGACTCCGTAGAGACTCCGTAGAGACTCGGGAAAGACGCAGGAAAGACGCAGGAAAGACTTCGGAGAGACTCTAAACAGACTTTGGACAGACTCCTGTCAGACTCGGGACAGGCTCTTGTCAGACTCTGGACAGACTCCTGTCAGACTCTTGTCAGACTCTTGTCAGACTCTTGTCAGACTCTTGTCAGACTCTTGTCAGACTCTTGTCAGACTCTGGACAGACTCTTGTCAGACTCTGGACAGACTCCTGTCCGACTTTGGACAGACTCCTGTCAGACTCTGGACAGACTCCTATCAGACTCGGGACAGGCTCTTGTCAGACTCTGGGCAGACTCCTGTCAGACTCTTGTCAGACTCTTGTCAGATTTTGAACAGACTTTTGTCAGACTCTGGACAGACTCTTGTCAGACTCTGGACAGACTCCTGTCCGACTTTGGACAGACTCCTGTCAGACTCTGGACGGACTCCTATCAGACTCTGGACAGACTCTTCTTAGACTCTGAAGACTCTAGTCAGACTCTGGACAGACTCTTGTCAGACTCTGGACAGACTCTTGTCAGACTCTGGACAGACTCTTGTCAGACTCTGGACAGACTCTTGTCAGACTCTGGACAGACTCTTGTCAGACTCTGGACAGACTCTTGTCAGACTCTGGACAGACTCCTGTCAGACTTTGGACAGACTCTTGTCCGACTCTGGACAGACTCTTCTAAGACTCTGAAGACTCTAGTCAGACTCTAAGCAAACTTGTGACAGACTCTAGACAGACTCCTGTCAGACTCTGGACAGACTCCTGTCCGATTCTGAACAGAATCTTCTAAGACTCTGAAGACTCTTCTAAGACTCTAGTCAGACTCTAAACAATCTCAGAACAAACTCTGGACAAACTCGGGACAGAAAACAAAAATTGTCTTTATTTTCAATAAAAATTTTTTTCCATTTAATAATTTATTGTCCAGATTGTCTTGAAAGGTTGCTACTTCGTTGAAGGCTTGTAGAGACTGATGATGCTTTGCTGCCCCTCAAACTGATGCTCTGCTTCTTGGCGTAGTCCTCATCATTGCAAAATTTGCAGACGTCAAGGAATTCGACGAGCCTCTTGCAGCGTAGCTTATCGGCAAGGGGAACCGCTTCCTCCAAGGACTCGCCGGTGCGCTCCACCCTGTGCTGCATTGTATTTGCCTTAACGAAATGCATTACATTAAGGAACTTCCACAGGAGGTTATTGCAGTTTTTGCTCTCTGTAAGCAAAACGGATTTATGATTTTAATTAAAAATTTAATTAAATGCAAAAACTTCAAATCAAATCTCACCATTCATAGCTTTACGAGCCGTAAAGCAGCACTCATCGTAACGTCCTTGTTGTAGATGGACATTGGCGATTTGATGCAGGATATAACACTTTTCAATTGAGTACTTGGAAAACATGAGACGTTTTTCCAGATGTGTTAGAAGTTTTCTAAAGGAACGAAAAAAATGGGAAATAAAATGATTTTCATTTTATTTAAATATACCTTAAATGGAGACTCACCTGGAGGCTGCACCTGTCTGCTCGGACAATTCAGCATCCTGGGTGGAACGCTCGCCAAAAACGAATGTTATGTTATCCTTCAGCTTGTCAACAGGTAGACGCAGGAGACGCAACAATGCGGTGTTATTATACTTGAAGTTCCTGGGAACGTGGTACTGCTCGGACAGGGCCAGGGCCAGGTTGTTGTAGACCTCGTTAATGAACTCGAATCTCCAGCACATGACGCGATTCGTTTTCGATGTGTAATATCCACCCATTACGTTTTCCACATATCTCTCGAGGTCCTGGCAAAGGAATAAAATGAGATAGAGCAAAGGAATTTAAAAATCCTGTTCATAATCACCTTTATCCTCTTTTCCTTACGCAGCTTACGAATTTCCTTGAGATCTGCTATCATGTGACGATGTGTCTGGTACTGCACTCGGTAGAGGAAGGAGTCCTTATTCTTTTCCATCAGCTTCTTGTTGGAGTACTTCAAAAGGGTTACTAAGTAGAGGGGACAACGAGATTGCAGCATTTTCTATACGGGAATAAAGCTCTTAAAAGATTACACTTCAAGGACTCATTTTGTGGACAGTTACCCGAAATTGTTTAATGATTTTGTAGTTTTTGTTGACAAGATTTGCCAGGACCCCTTTTGATTTTATACACTGATCCAATAGCAGTGAAGGATTCGATCGCAGTTGCTTCATAAAGTAAAAGTCGTACCACGAATCATTGAAATATGTTTGATGAAGGAGATTGAAGGCGCGCTTCCGACGAGCTTCCTCCAGGGGTGACAACTGTCCTATCTAAATTAATGAGGATTCAAATGTATGAAGCACCTGATGTTCGGATATGTTGATCATAGTTGGAAAATCTACCTTTTCTTCTGGTATACTTAGAATATCACATTCTCCCAGTTCCTTCAATTGCTTCCACCTTGGACGCTCATCTTTAATCCCCTGCAACTTTATGAGTTCTCCGATATCTATGATTTCCTTTGAATGCTTTAGGAAGAAGTGGGACAAAGCTTTGCTGGTAACATCCTGGATGACATCTTCAACCTAAGCGAAAGATTAAAGGACATTTAATGTCAGACTAGCCGCTTCACTTCCTGTTACCCACCACAACGAGTCGCTTCTCAAAATTCTTCGCCTTGACGCCCTGGAAGATTTGCATATTCTGATGCAGCTCCAAGTTGCTGTTCTCGAACTGGTTCAGTTCAAAGAGCGCATCGCAAGCCAACAGGTTGATATGGCAATTGGGATTACCCTCGTTCGCTGCCATTCCTGTTCAATGGATGGAGGTGTTTTTTTTTTTTTCATATATACCAAAAAGGATCTATCTATCACTCACGCGATGCGTTCTTCGCATCCTGCAGCGCCCCGTCGATTTCTGCAGCTCGACGCTGGGTCTGACTGCGTTTGTAGAGGGTTATATAGTCATCGGGATTGAGGTCCAGGGCCATCGTATAGTAGTGCTTGGACTTCTCCTCCAGACCCTTGTTGAAGTAGAACGTGGCCCAGTCCTTATAGATGTGCTGCTGTATTTCCTCCCTCCATTCCACCTTCTCCCAGGGATGCACCGCATCTGCAATTCCTCCAGGTATTCCGCCATGTGACGCCATTTTCAATTATATCTTTAATAATGAATTAATTATTCGTCTTTAATTATATTTTATTTAAATAATTTTTCAAAATTTTTTTTTAAATTTATTTTGGTTTTATTATTTTTTTTTAATTTTTAGTTAATTTTCCATTTTTTTTTAAATTTTTTAAATTTTTTTATTTTTTTTTTTTTATTTTTTTTTTTTAATACTCTTTTTTCTGGGGTCTTACAACTTATAAAATTTATCGCTCAGTCCAAAATTCACGATATTTTCCAAAGGCTACTCTTTACATAAATTTAACAAATGTTTAAGTAACTGTAAATTTTATAAATATTTCAAATTTTCTGATTACACGTGTTGACTTTGACCTCTTTAAACGAAAACTGAATTATTTTCAAATTTATTTAGACTCTCAGAGCCTGCCTACTGAATCCAAAAGATTTGACTTAAAAAAAAATAAAGTTTTTCGGCTTCAGTAATTTTTGATATAGAAATGAGAATTTAATAAAGGATTCATTTTTTGAAATCACGTCTCAGGAATGCCTCTAATTATAGAGTCCCCCGATTATCGAGCATGTTATTATTTTAATATCAAGGAATTTGCTCCACAAACATAGAGTGGTTCGTGTTATGGGACAGGCGTGTGGGTTTCCGTTTCCGGTTCAGGTTTGAATTCTGTCACACTTCTAATAGGCACTTGCAACCTGCAACTGGGCAGGTGCCACGCGAGGCTCGAAAACGTGTCATTAGGAGAAGAGTGAAAAGTGTATTCAAAATAAAAGGTGAGCAAAAGGAAATGGAAAACTCAACCGCAAGTCATGTGGCAGAAGTGGCACAAACACCATGCACTCTGCACCCTACACTCTGCACCCTACACCCTGCACCCTTCACCCTGCACCATACACCATGCACCATACACCATACACCATGCAGCCAAGTTGCGGTCGTGTGTGTTGATTTTTTTTCAGAGGCTCGATAAACATTGTGCATGCCCAAGGGTATCCGAGCGAAAGAAATCACTTAAAATAAACACACACACACATACACTTACACATTCACACACACATACACAGTCGAATGGTTCATATGGGATTACGAACGCCAATAAATAATGCGAGCCGCAGCCACACTTCAAAATGGCAATTCTAACGGTGAAATTAAAGCACAACCACAAAGGACAATGATAAGTGTTAAGGGTCTTAGTGTCGTGGGGGCGAAGGGGAGAGGGGTGTCGGTGCGGGTGTCGTCAGCGGAGTCGACGGAGTCTCGGATGTCGTGGGCGTCGTATAGGGGCAACTCAACGCGCTCATAAATCTAATGTATAATAAATTTAAATAGCGCATTCATGCAAAAAGCAACTCGAGTGGATCTAAGGACCAGCCTAGCCTAGTCCACACGCCTACTGACCACCCACCCATCATACCCCCACCCCATCCGAGGGCCTTCTCACGCACAGCCCCCAAGTCCGACAATGACTACACTTTAGCGGCAAATTTGTGCGCATTGTCGCCGTATTATTTGCTATTATTTATGCCTTTTCCACTATTTACTTTGCTTCGTTGTTGCTCACACGCCACCATTTTGTGGTATGCAGAATTGGACGTGGCCACTCCTTATGGCTGCCTCCCCAGAACACCCAGAACACCCAGGACACCCATACGCCCAGCCGCCTATTGGCGTGCTAAGCACTTGCGCTTCAAAAGGCTCGCGTGGATTTTAAACATTTTCACACAACATTCTCATATTTAGACGGCACACATCAGCGACAGTCGCAGTGCTCCCCAATCCTCCCTAATCCCCTCCCCCTTCTTTCAACAGCAGCAGCAGAGCATGGCGGTAATGTAAGCTCCATAAGCCAAATAAAGGACACACACTAATAGCATGCAACACACGCGACCAAAGTGCCCAAACGTAAATCTGTGAAATGTAATTGTTGCCATGAAGAAAGCAAAGACCCAAACCTCCCCCCCAGACCCAGTCCCAGACCCAAACCCAGGCCCACTCTCAGTCCCAGTCCCAGTCCCAGTCGCAGGCCCAGGCCGAGAACCCAAAGGCAGACCCAGACTTGTGCTTAGACCCAAGCCACGATTCGTGTCCCTGTCCGTGCACAACTTACCCGCTCTGCAGTCACACACCACCCCTCCACGCCCCTCCCCATTCTCTCACTCCCTTTCTCTCTTTCTCTGTCGCACTTGCCCTCAGCCCCAGCTAAGGGCATTTTAAGTAAGTTTTGCAGGCGCTTTGAGCCATATTCGCATTTTGATAATCGCCGGGCCTCCATCGTGGAGCCTCGTCGCTGCCTTTTCACTGATATACAAATTGGCTTTTGCAATGACTTTATACATTTTACGAGCAGCGGACCTTTGAGTGGTTTTTGGCTTTTCCGATTTTCCCAACTCTTACTTGCCTCCTGCCCCCTGCCACATCCTTCTTCTTGCAGCGTGTGTATTTGTGTGCCATGCGATGTGCTTGGCGCACTCTCTGATGCGATTATAAAGGCTAAATTGATGCAGATAAAATTAATTGAATTCAAAAAGCCAAATCCGCTGCCCTTTTTTTTCCCTTTCTCCTTTTATTTGCTATTTTCTTTTTTTGCTATTTTCTATTTTCCATTTTCCATTCCATTTTCTTGCTTTTCTTCTATTTTCCGCTTTTTTTATCCGAGCAACAAATTGTGCCAAACAAGTGGCTCCTCGATATGTGCTCCTCGACTCCCAGATAGTTCAGATGATTAGCTGGCTAAGTCATGCGAGCAAATGTCATGGAAGAGGCCAGTGTTCACCCGATTGTGGGGCATACATGAACCTAAGGACTAGTGAGCGATTAAGGATCCTACGATAAATACTTTATATGTTTCTAGCTTCAATGGGAAGTACAGTTACTGGCAGGCCAATTTATGTACTTATTTTTCTAACCAGTTAAACGGATGGAATGTTCATCATATCTGGGGATCCTCTAGTGACTCATGAGTTAACCAGAAATAATATCGAAACTCTATATTTAATAGAATTCCCGGACAAAAGACATCGACTATGACTAATACAACAAACTAAATGTTATTCATATTACACATATTATTTACGACTCTTTCCCATAATCAAACCATTGATTAGATATTTTTTATCTCTTATCTAAAGACCATTAAATAAAAGCAGTAGTAAAATATTTTTAGCCTCAGCCGCCAGATAAGCGTTTCAGTTGCTCAAAGTCACCCGTAGAATTCACTGAAAGAAGTCGGAAATTCGAAATGTCGCATCATCACGGATCTCACTTCAAGCCCGCCGAGAACTATGATCCCTGCCACCCACATGGACATCCACCACATCACCATGGACCACCGCATCACCATGGACCACCACATAGCCATGGACCACCGCATCACCATGGACCACCGCATCATAACGGACCCCCACAACATGGATATCCACCACATTGTCCGCCACCTCACCATGGACCACCTGCCCACCATTGCCCGCCTCCTGTTCACGGACCCAACTGCCAGGTACCTCCGTTGTATCATACACCGCCTTCACATTATCCTGGCCGTCATCCTAATATCCAGCCACGTTAGGAAACACTCTTAAAATTATATTGAACTTATTATTTATACGAATTTTTTATATTTGCTTTGTTCTTATATTTTTAACGCTTGAAATTAATTAATGGCAAATTTTAGCCAGGTTCCAAACCAAAGGTGTCTAAATAACAAATAAAATTAAAGCATATAGCTTGCTTGTCCTTAAAACTCAGTGTGTTTTATATTTGATATTTTTTTCTACTTAAAATGAAAAATTGAATATTGAATTTTAATTTTTGATATTGGATATCAGATTATATATCGGCCCTATAAAGGGAGTGACCCCCGACAAGGGGCTTCCCCATCTTTTGTTTACTTTAACATCGCCATTCCCATGTTTAATTGTCGTTGCTCATCGTGTGTAAATGGCCCGAAATATGGCCAATAAATTGCCAGATATCCGATTAGATATGTCTTATCTGTCTGCCATACAACCTGTAGAATATCGACTTACATTATATCTGGCATTAACCCGCCGGAGTCCTCAGTAAACTTTTGTAAGCTAAACGAATCACACGTGTGTCTTGGATAAATACCTAACTTTGAAATGACACCGCCGCACGGAGGACACGGAGGACATCATCATGATCACCACCATGCCCATCATCATGGACATCAACATGGACATCATCATGGACATCAACATGGTCATGGGCCGCCACACCATCACGGCCACCATCATGGACATGGCTCCTCACATCACCATCATGGGCATCCGCCCCATCATCATCATCATCATAGTCGGTGCTGCACGATTTTATAGAAAACCGATGCAAAGACTTTTATATTATATTACATAAGTTTAAAAAATAATTTAATTATTTTTTTAAATTTATAGTTTAATAATTTTTAGTTGAAAACTCAACAGACGAAAGACAGGTAAACGTAGCCTTAAAAAGTTGGACAAACTAAATGCGGACTACAAAATGAAACCTAACAGAAATTTTAAAATTTTTTAAAAATTTCAAAATAATAATTATTATTTTTTATAAATTAATTTAATATTTAAATAAAAAATAACTTAGACAGAGTTTAAAGGCTGTTCGAAAGTTGTTCCAATCGAAGTGAAAGCAAATTTAAATATTTCTATGATTTATTTCTATATGAGAAATCAGGTAAAAACAAATCATCGTAGGATACATTATGGAAAATCTGCTTAAAGTATTTAAGTATCCTTTTGCTATAAGCCGGCAGAATCGTGGGCTCGACTTCATTCCAAAACTCAAGCCAATTCTCGTTCAGCGCGCGATTCAGAAGAACAGTTAGGTCTGTGTTCTCCTTGTAGAGGTCATCGACCCAGCTGATCCAGCTGAAAATTAATAATAATTTATTTTAGTAAAAATTTAAAATTGTAAAATTAATAATAATTTCATATTAATTGTTCATAAAATATAAATATAAATAATAAATTTTAATTAAATATTGAATATTGATTTAATATAAATATTATTAATTATTTTAAATAAATATATTAATTAATTATTTAATACTTCTCACCGATCAATATCTATTTGGAACACCAAATCGTAAATCCTTAGATATCGTTTGTTATGTCGATACTCAATGAATCCTTTGATAGAGCCCTTGATCCGTACGTTCTGCAGATCGATGGTTGTCGGTCCTGTGGAGTTCGTGTAGAGTAGCACCCCACGTGCGTAGAGCTCATAGGTGCCCTGCATGACGAGGCTGGGGATTCGCATTTCCATGGAAAAATGTGAGAGTCCTGGATTCCTATTGAAGCCTGAGACTTTTGTGATTGTTGCATTTTCCAAGCCCTTGAGCACTTGATTCTTAATTTTGTAGAGCACGTAGATGGAGCCGGGGGCATTGATCAGTGTTATGTCATCCACCTTTAGCCTATCCAATGGCTCGACTCCAATTTCCGGAAAACCCTTGGCATAACGACGAATGAACTCGTTCGAGCTCTGAACTATGCACTTGGAGTCCCCATAATGGCATTTAGTCACCAAATCAGCTGTTCGATATATATGAAAAGTTCCGTTAGTTTGAATTAATTATTTTAATTATTGAATTTTTATTAATGGATTTTACATACGCAGTTTGACTGCAAGGACAATGCTGCTCCAGCAAAGACACAGAAATATAAACATCTTGTCCATTTTGCGACTCAATTCGGTGTCCCACCTTCGATCACCTGTGCAACCAGCAGCTGGAAATGCAATAGCATTGAATTTGAGCTGAATGTCGCTTTTGAGGCAGCTGGAAACCAGTTTTAAGCCAAGCGGAAAAGCTCCGGATAACATTGAGACTCTGAAGCTATGCAATCGTATACATCTATGGATCGAACAGGTTTATTTCAATAACATGAGTAACTATGACTCGACTCGTATGAGATTCTCTCCAAGATCTTGTTCAGTGCCTGAGCACCCGATGTTCCGAGCTCAATATTCTCGACTCCACATCGTTCCAGTGCTCTATTCAGATTTCATTATAGACACGATTCACGGCGAGATCCAAGTTATTCAATTTAAATTTGATTCTATGAAGGATACAGCTTAGGGGAACTCCTTACTGTCAACTGATCTTCCAACTCTGAACTCGGGCACCAGCTCATAGATTCTCAAGGTATCGCTTGTCCCTCCTATACTCAATTATTACCTTGGGGGAAGCGTAAGATTCCAGGGAATCCCTATAGCTGGGACCAGTTGTATTGCTCTGGACCATCGATAGTCAACGCAGTTGCATATAATACTAGGACCCATCAATGATACGGAGTATCTGTAGGTATATTTCCACTTTCAGCTTTGTTGCAACCCGTTGGAGTCCCTGGACTTTCGTCACGGTTCCAGTGGTTTTTACAGCCACTGATCACTTGATGGGTCAGCCCGAAGTCTATCCAGATGCCTGCCACCTTGGGGGAAACCAGCAACTGAAATACCCAAACTTGGTATCCCTCGGCGATGTTGTGTTATCAGACGATTGATGCTACTCCTGAGGCACTACCCATCCCCGAAGTGGCATTTGGTTATATCGACAGCTAAGGATATAATTTTGACTTGTCATCCAACTCTCTCATAGGATTCGTCTCTTCACTCACGCATTTCCGCACTCCAAGCAAGTCCATGGTATAAAGTGAATAGAGTTAATATCATTATATTAATTAGAATCTAGTAGAACGTCTAACTTAGTCAACCTTCATACTTCAAATGATATTTGCTTGAAACGTTGAAAATTGTTGACGCTTCATTGAGAGCTTTTAAATTGCACTCAAGTCGCAGGGAGAAACGACGAGATTTTCTAATTGCTCTTTAATTGAAGTGAAAAGCTAAACAGGTTTTAAAGCACGATTTCAAAGAGAGTCGTATTAAGTAATAAACAGAATAATTATTTTTACTTTATATATTAGGTAATTAAAATAGGAAAAAAGAACTTTTATTTTTCTCAGCGACTTTGCATCTCTCCTCAACTTTGTGAATCGGAAAAGAATCTTATTTATATTTTAAATGTCTATAAAATATATATGTATAATACATGGGTTAAATGTTAATGAGCTGACTAATTGATTTAATCAAATAGTTCAAGTGTCTAAGCAATTAATGAGTGGCTAATCATTTTGCCCTGAAGCCTGTTCCAAAGGCTTAAAAACCTCAAAAGCCGCTTACACGGCGGTTTATTTGCGAATACATATGTATGTGTGTGTTCGCTTGGAATCGTATTTGGAGAATGTATGTGTGTGTGTGTGTGTGTGTGTGTGTGTGTGTGTGTGGGTGTGTGTATGTGTGGGTGTGTGGCCTTGCGTGTCGATTTTATACAGCTCATACATAAGTGTGTTTTATGTATGGAGTACAATATGTGGGAGGAAGGGAGCGGTCCACACGGCTCGGGCCGCTCTAATTTATAGCAGTCAAGTTGGAGCAGACCAGAAGACATACAAGTGCCATAAATTCTGGCAAAGGAACACATTATTTATACTGTCAACTGGCTATATTTGAGAATGGAATCCTCTCCTTTATACTATACCTTATAAACAAGTGCATTACCCACAAGCAGAAGCAGAAGAGGGAAAGACAAGAACAACAACAAAAGCAGAAACAGAAACGAAAGGAATCCAAGTGGCGTTCATTTCGATATAAGTCTTCATTAGCGGTTAAAAGGCTGACCTACAATGGGACAGCCAATGGGTTTTTCATACGCATTGAACTGTCGCCGCAGCGTTAAAGCCGGAAATGCCCAAGCAACAACAACAGCAAGAGCTACAGCAACAGCAACAGCAACAACAACGACAACGAGAATAACAACAACGATGACGAAAACGAAAATAAGGAAGCGGACAGACGGGAGCAGGAGGATGCGGCAACGAGTGGAAGGCAAAAAGGAAAATGCTTAAAGTTCAAATTAAGCACAACAGCTGGCGAAAAATTGAATTGAAGGCAACAGCAGCAGAAGCAGAAGCAGAAGCAGCGGCAGCGGCAGCAGAAGTAGCAACAGCAACAACAGCAAAGGCAAAAGCAGGAGCAACAACCACAATGTCGCTGCCTCTGCCCCGCGCCACGTCAACTCAGTCCACAGCCCACCCAAAGCATTTGAACGACAACAGCAACGACGGCAGCTAAGGAAAACCCAAAAAAAAAAAAACAAAAAAAAAAAATAAGAGAAAAAGAAAATAATCAAAAATGAAGAAACGAAGTTTGCTTCAAGGCGACGATTCGGCAATTACACGAACTTTGCTTCGTGCCAACAGCTGACATGGCGACGGCGAACAAGAGAAACGAAGTGAATGTAAATGAGAGAGTAGCGAGAATAAAAGCCGTATGAGTGTGTGAGTGTATTGCATATGTAGTAGCGCAGTGGCGCCACTTGCAGACGTAGCGTTCAGTTGATGTACTACGCCAACGCCTGCGCCTCACATTGAGTGAAATATAAACAGAGAGTTTGATTGGATTTGTGAGTTGCCCAGAGGTTGTTAGTATTATGTAGATGGCTTTGGGGCTTGGGTGCCAGTTTCATTGTTAGGCTTATTCGGAACATCGATAAGCAATGGTAATGGGTTTTACCGTTACGGTGAAAACCCAAACAGAACTTAATCATCGGTAAATATTGGGGCATTGAAGTGAATGTGTCAAAAATGATTGTATGCATGGGTCTAAGACTTCTATTGACTCAGCAGATAATAGACAAGGGCGCAATATGAAACAGTCCCGTTATTAATAAAGGAAATTATTTTTAAATTATTTAACCTATGATTTTCTTCAACGATTAAATTGCCAGTCCGAAACAGTGGCATTTTTATAGTAAAGTTTGGGCTTTCCCCAAGGGATTTCCCATTACATGAAAGGATTACAATAAAGTTTACAAACTTTTACTTTAAATTTATAACTTATATCTCAGGCAGTTACAATTATAAAAAATAATCTAAAATTAATTTTAATTATCTGTATATATAAAAAAAATTTTATGGATGCATTTTTAACATTATTTCCTTTAATAATATCCTAGAACTATTTCTGCGTAAATTTTTTTATAAAATTTCAAATAAATATTATTTTTACTTTTACTATAATAATAATTTTAATACATATTTTTATTATATAATAATAATTTTTTAAAAATTATTTTTTTTTTAATTTAATATTTTTATTTCTTTTTCCCCTTCGTTTATTCGTGATTCTCCCTTTTGATTAAACATTCAGTTTACTTTTAACTTGTTGCCCCTTTGAAACTGTAAAAATCATAAAATATTTTTTTTTTTTGGTGTTTTATTTTTTTTTGCATTTTCTTTTTGTTTTTATCTTTATGGCGCTTCATTTAATACTTTGCATTTAATTACGTAGCCGCAGTTGCATTATGTTGAAAAGTGGCTGCCACTAACGCCGGTCATATCCTGGGGCATGTAATTATATATGCTAAGTCTGGTGTTAGAGCTACAGCTGCCACGCCCACTACTTAAATAACGGGACGAAGCAAGTGCGGTGCTTGCTGCTGTGTAGTGCATAAATAATGTTAGGCCAAAGTGCAAGCAAAGTTATTTGCAACATAAACCTTGCCACACATGCACCACATACACACACACACACACACACACACACATTCATTCACACATACACAGAGTCAAGAGCATACTCATACATATGTAGCCTTGGTTTGTTAGAAAGATTAACGCGTGCATTTTGTTTTTTATGCCACCAGCTCATAAAAACACACACACACACACGCACACACACATACGCACATACATGCACACATACTCAGACACATAAAGATACTTATAGTAAGCCGTCTGCGAGAATAGTGAAAAACAAACTGCAACGGGAGCTGCGCCTCTGTGATGCGCCCAGGCGGTGTCACTTTTGGGCGACAGGATGCGGGGCATGTCAGCGCCTCAGCCAGCGACAGAGCCGTGGCGACTGCTCATGGCGGCCACTTCAGCGACAATAATAAGCGCCACAACATCAGCAACAACAACAACAGCAAAGCTAAGAACAAGAAGAGGAAGAGAAAGGGAAGAGAAAGGGAAAGAGAAAGAGGGAAGGGGAAAGGGAAGCGAACAACGGATGCTGCAGTGGAGGCCACATGGTAGGTGCGAACCATGGCGTCTGTTAATGATAATGATGACAGTCTGTCGGCAGCTTTTGCTGCACTTGCTCCTTATGGCTGAACGTATGAACGGTAGCAGGACTACCGCCGCCTCCAGGACACTCGGCGCGCTAGTTAAAGTTTTAATTTGGCATATTATTAGTGGCTTAGTGGCACAGCAGGCGCTCGTTAGATACGGGATATGGATACGGTTATATGGCATTATATGCGTCTACTCAACGTCAGGCGCCAGCTACTCGAGGATTACGAAACTTATGGCATTGTGCGCGGAGCAGGAGCGGCGCTCGTGTAGCAGTGAAAGGATCCAAATGCCTAAATAGTTTTCCAGAACTTTGTAAGTTGCTGGATGGAGCCCTTAGCGCCGTAGGAAGCACATATAACTAATGGCACTCATGGCCGAGCATTGAGTGTTATCCTGCGACGTATCCTGATTGCAGTCAAGCATTTTTCTGACCTTGGATTTGAGTCCATGGAAGACTTTACCCGATTTCTGATAGAGAACAAAAAATGAGCGATAACTTTTACCTTTTACCGACTTGCTTCTGTTATCCTTGAGGATTCCAGGAAGGAAATATCTCTTTAAGTTGAAAAACTGTGAACCGAAATTATTTTAGATTTCCGGAAATCTATTTAATACCCTGAAATAACTGTAAGGATTCTAAATTTAGAATTTTGCCAATCTCCTAAGAGCCTGGAGCTCATAATATTATTAAATTCCAATCGAAGGCAGGTCCTGCAGGACTCTACTTTGAGTTCGGCTGGGAAACTCACACTTGGAGCCATTTAGCAAATTATGTGCGAGTTTCCTTAACCCTTAAATAAGACAGGCCACAAAGAAGGACGAAGAAGAGGGGTGACGGAAGGGGGAGAGGGACGGAGAGACAGAGGAACAGACGATAAAGGAAAGGAAATAAACATAGAAGAAGAGGAGGGAAATTTTTGGCAAGCATTTTCAATTCAATCAAACGCCCACTAACAGAAATGCAAATACCCAAGCCAAGCATAGACACACACACATCCACATCCACACACACACACATACACACACACACACACACACAGACAAAGTGTGTACACACATGTTGGCATTTAAATAAAAATAAACATGGCAAATGCTTAGAAATACTTTGAAACACTTTTAAGGATCATTACATTAGCAAATTTTTCTCCTTGGAGCCAGGACGAAGGAAACGGACGACGTGGCGACGCCCGAAAGGGCGCTATGTGAATGAAAGAGATTTGGCTAAAAAGGGGCGTGGCGCCACATCTTATGCTATTTCTTTGCAATTTTATTACATTTGAAAAGCGTTTGCATGTGTCTGTCTGTGCATGTGTGTGTGTTTGTGTGTGTGAGGGGGCGTGGCTAGGAACCATAACAACGAACCTCGACACGTTATGGCCAACATCTTGATGTTCCTTTTTCTAATTTACATTTAACACAAATGTAATTATTGACAAAGGCAAAACGTTCTGGCAACACACGTGAGTCGCATGCACCACTGGCACCACTTGCAACGCCCCACCCCCGACCAACCACCACCCCCCACCCCTACACTCTTGAAGCACCGCCAGTTTCTATGTAATTGTCGTTATAATAAATAACTTCAACTGTCCGGCACTTGACACTTGACATCAACTGCAACGGAAGCAGCACGAAAAAGCATAAGAATAAAGGACGAACGGAGGCGGAGAGCCAACCCACCAAATACCCTGTAATTGAGAGAGGATATTTTATCCTTACAAAAACAAATCAAGCCATCAGCAAGCCAAGTTAAGGTCCTTGCCCGCCAAGTGCCTTCGCTTCGCAGTCGTTTGGAAGCGGCGGCACTGATAGACTCCTTGGGGTCCGCTTTACAGGATATTAAACCACCAAAAACTCAACTCGACCGCATGCAGCGAGGACAGAAAAAGTGCGGCGCATATTTCAAATGGGACACATGTAAAAATGCTGAAGCTCTGATAAGGACATTAACATTTGCAGAAGGATATGTTGGTCATGGATGGATAGAATGATGGGTGGTTTGGGGGGGTTCAGTAGATGGGTGGTTTGGGGGGGTTCAGTAGATGGGCGGTTGGGTGGATAGGTGAACGGTTAGCTGGGCTGTTGGGTGGCAGATGAATATGGAACTCGTTTCGGGTAGCGACTCGTCCACCGCCTGGAACCTTCCTTTCCGATGCGAAACATCAAAAAAACTTTTCCGCGTCGCTTTTGACACGCAAATTTATAACAGCGGCAACAGAAACTTGTTGTGGTGCTTACGGTAAAAGCCACCCAGCCACACAGCCACCCACAAAATACAATAAAAAAAAAACACATATACAAATGCAGAATGGAATAAATAAAAGGCAGCAAATTTTGAACGTATACAAATGCAATTTAAATTTACTTATTTAGAGTCCTGCGGGAATTTCAAATTATTTGCCTTTTCACGCAAATTTAGCGGCCATTTTTCTCACAAAGCGAAATACCGAATGTCCTCAGACAGGTGGCTGCCGGTATTGGAGTCTCCGCATAGTTGGGCTCTTTCTTTACATTTTTATTTATATATATATTTTGAAAAAGTTAGGGGTGCCAGCCACGCCCCCTCCTAACCTGCCTTGGCCACCCCGTGACATGTGCTGTACAAGTTTTTCGGCTGAGTTTTTCGACGATTAGAAAATGTTTCACAGAAAGCAACCTAAAGGATCTGACAAATGCCTTGGCTAGCGAGTGTTCGTCCTGTTGTTGTTGTTGCTTCTGTGGTGATTAATGACGTCGAATGCTGTGAAAGCAGACATTGTGAGTTGGTCTGGAAGGGAGCGGGGAGCGGGGAGCTGGCAGCTTAATTTAAAATGAAAATTGTACTTAATTTCTAGCGTAGCTTAACAGTCTGTAGGCGAGGGCGGCGGAGGAGGGTGAGGGGGAGTAGAATGAGCTGGTGAGGGAGGAGGCAGACATCTGTGTAATGTTTGTTACTTATGGCTTTTGGATTGAAGGAGGCGGAAGAGAAAGCACAAAGAGAGAGCTTACGGAAAAGCCACGAGCCAACAAAATATCCAACACCAAATACTTCACATTATATGTCTGGGAGGGGGATGGGGACGGACTCCAGGACTCTATTAATAACGCTTTAAAGAAGCTATTGGAATAAAAATACAAAATATCTATATAGATGGAGGGGGAGGGGGCGTCGAAGAGTGGGAGAAAAATTTCATAAAATATTTTTATAATGATGATGCGAGCTTAAGGGAATTTCTTATAAACATCTGTTTCAGGACTCGGTTTTCAGAGAATTCTACATATGATAAGGATTTGAGAAAATGTATTATTTATATTTTAAATATCTCTTAACAAATAATTTATTTAAAACTTTAAGAAATAACTTTATAAAAAATAAAATATATAAAATAAAATAACACTTATTATTATTAAGAGATGAATTTGAACAACGAAAATAATTTAAATAAAATAAAATAATTTAAAAAATTGAGAATAAGAAAAAAATATTTTATTTACGTATTAATTCTAAAAAAAATATAAATCAATAAAATTAATTAATTAATTAATACACAAAAAAATTAAATTAAAATAAATTAAAATTATGATTTTAAGGCTTTAAGATTCCTCCTATTATTGATTTTATGTGCATTTAATTAAAATAAACTTAAGAACTACAATAAAGCTTTGTTATTATTAAATTTGGCATCTTAAATAAATACATAAATTTTAATTAATAAGCTTAAATATTTTTTTATTTTATAAAATTAAAAATAATTATTTGCTTTAATTACCCAAAAATAAATGCTTTTCCTTTCACCCAACAGGAGTTTATTTCATATAAAAAATAAATAAATCTAGAAATAAAGAATTAACTGATTTCAACTGTCTAAAAATAAATGTTTTTCATTTTTGATTTCCCCAATTAGAATTAATGTATTTTTGGAATTAAATTCCACTCCTGACAGACGGAACACCCCATGAAATGACAAACTGCGGCAGTCGAATGTCAACCTCAGGCAAATTTGAAGAATGACTTTGACTTTTGAGTTCTCCCGGGTGATGGGCGAGGGGTGTTAGGTGTTAGGGTGTGCAGGGGAGGGGGGTAACCGCAAGCAAATTGAATTAAGATTACCACGTGAGGATTTCAAAGAATTTACACAAAGTCAAACAAGCTTTAGTTTATTATTATTATTATTTTAAGGGGGCGGAGGGGAAAGTCGGGCGGGAGCCAAGCGGGAAACCCACAAAATTGTAGGAAAAGCGTTGGCAATTTTCAATCGGAATCTTCGCAAGTCTTTTTCTCGGGATTCGTTTTTTTTATTTTATTTTTTTTTTTATATTTTTTTTTTTTGTTGTTTTTGGTTTATTTCCTTGGCGCAAAAGCTACTTTATTTTGACAGCAGACAAACAAATGTCAGAATTGAAAATTAAAAGGGAAGCAGCGACAGGCAGCGAGTGGAAAACTTGGTGAAAAACATTGAGTGGAACGAGAGGATGAGAATGTGAAAGCCACAGCTTCAGCTTCCAGCTTCTGCTTCAGCTCCAGCTTCAACTTCAATGCCGCCGCCCCCGCCCTTACGGCCCTCCCCTTAAAAGTTGCGGACACCTTCAGCACCGCCACCCACACACATTTCTCTGTTGACTTTCTTGCATTCCCGTATTTGCTTTGGTTTGCTCTCTCTATATATGCGTATGTGTGTGTGTGTGTGTGTGTGTATTCTTTGTTTTTGTACATTTCACACAGCGTGAAATTTTCTAAATGTCATTTTGCTGTCATCTCGTGGATAATAAGATTACAACTACGTTGAAATAATAGGATTCAAATGAAAAAACTTTGCCGTCGTCTGTCGTCTGTCGACGTCTTCAGCTTGTCTGCTGCTCCCCTGCATCCCCCTCCCCTGCCCACCACTACTCCCCGCTGTGCTGCTGCTTCTTCTTCTTTCTTTATCTTTCGCCCTAGCTTTTACTCAACTTTCAATTGAAGTACACCTTGCCCAGATATGCATCTTCCCTCCGCCCCTGCGCCCCTGATTTCCCGCGTGGGCGGGGCAGTCTTATCCCTTATCCCTTGTACAAAACTTTTCATTTAGACTCCCGATTGAGAAGCGCGATAAGAAATTAAAGCCAGTTGCCGCTTGGCCTCCAATAATCCCTCTAATTATAAAAATCTTAAAGTCCAAAACCTTTCAAGACGCACAACAAAAAAACACAGAAGAAATAAAGTTGGGGTTTAAAATAACCACGATATCCAATTTGGAGTTTGGAAAGTACAAGCCCCGTGATCTTCAAGTCTTCAGGTCTCCAGATCTCCAGATCTCTTTAGATCTTCAGACGTCTGGACAATGACTGTCCGTATACATAATTGATTCGATCGTCTGGGCCCAGCCTCGGTGATAAATGGAAAAAAAACAGCAGCAAGAACAGAAAAAATAGCAAAAAATGGCTGAAAAAAAATAGCTGAAAATAATAGTTATAAAAATTGTAAGAAAATAACAAAAAAAAAATAGTAAAAAAATAGTAAAAAAAATTGTAAAAAATAGAACTAAAAATGAGCAAAACAAAATCAAGACATTTTTTTTGATTGCTTTCATGGAACCATAAAACACGCCCGGGGCCTAGACGTGGACGAAAGTAAACACAGAAATCAGAAATAGAAGACAATGATAAAAAAAAAAAAACAAAATAAAAACAAAAACAAAAAAAAAATGAAGATGTAGACGTAAACAAAAAACGAAAACCAAAAATAAACCACACGCTGGTCAAAGAGCAACCACTTTGATGGATCACAGCCGCGGGTCCACTTGGAGAACCGGCTTTTTGGGGCTCCAAGACTCGACTATAAAAGCCCCCAGCGTCGATCCGAAAAGCATCAAAGTCTCTTCGACGTTTCGGCAAGTCTTACCATACAAAAATTCAAAATGAACCCAATTTTTGTGATCGCACTGAGCGCCGCATTCGTGGCTCTGGCTGTGGCATCGGTAAGTTCTGAATGAAGCGAAGGGGGCCAGGATCAAAGTCTGGCTTAGAAATTGTCCTGCGAAAATAACCTTTGGGGTATAAGCGAAAAAAAAAATACTCCAAAAGAAAATCTAAACAAATAAGAGAGAAAATATAATGGGCAGCACCTCTAAGGCGATCCTTAAGATTGTATAGGAAAAATATCCTTAAATAATATCCCTAATTTTATATCCTTTCTATAAAATTATAATATTTTGCACCTTTTACTTACCACAGCCCGTGGAACTGACCGATGAGAAGAAGGCGCTGGCAAAGCAGTACGGCGAGGAGTGCGCCAAGGAGTTCAAACTGACCGAGGCTGAGCTTGTGCTCGTCAAGGCCAAGGACTTTAAGAATCCCAGCGAGAGCATGAAGTGCTTTGCCAACTGCTTCTTCGAGAAGATCGGTACCCTCAAGGACGGAGTCGTCCAGGAGGAGGTCGTCCTCAAGAAGCTCGCACCTCTCATTGGTGAGGAGAAGACCCGCACTGCCCTGCAGACATGCAGCTCGTTGAAGGGCGAGAATAACTGTGATACGGCCGCCAAGTTGTATGCCTGCTACGAGACCTTTAAGCCTGTCCCTGCTCAGGCATAAAGCAATCCTTGATATCCTTACAAAATTGTAATTAATTTATATTCGTGTATTGAAAAATAATAATAATAACTTTATTTCATAATAGACGATGGGTGTACGTGTATATAAGGGGGTGCGGTGGTGCGGGGGTGCTTCAATGCATATTTGTTGTAAGTGTGTGTGTGTGTGTGTGTGTGTGTGTTTGTTATTGTATTGTGCGTCACAGCTTGTCACAGCTTAATTGCAGCTTTACCTGCGCCCAAGCCAGAAGCTTAAATGGATTATGTACATATTTGTATTCACACACACATATATCTGTGTGTGTGTGTGTGTGTGCGCGGGTGGTGGGTCATGTGCCGTTTTCAATTTGCATAATTAAATGCACAATGCGGCCCACGCCTCGATTATGCACAAAATGTGTTAATATTGTAAAATAACTGTATTATTTAACGGACTTCGCTGCCCGCCTGCCTCCTGCCTCCTGCCGCCTTCCGCCTGCCACCTGCCGCCTGCCACCTGCCGCCTGCCGCCTGCCGCCTGCCACCTGCCGCTTACCACCTGTCGCTTATCATTTATGCAACCTGCAGTGATAGACGTCTATCCACTTGCCACGCCCCCTGTCACCGCTTTAGGCTTTCAGTCCCTTTGACATGCACACCTCGTAGCTGTAAACAGCCTCACAGCCCGGGGCAGCCTTGACCGAGGTTGCGGCACAGGTCATCAACTGACTCTTGATCTTGTCCTGCGGCACCTTGGAGTAGCGGGCGAGGGAGAACTTGAGGAGTGCCTCGGGGTTGGGGTTGTTGTCGGCCGCGATCAGGCCGAGTTTCTTGAAAAGACAATTGTGATAGCATTTGTATTCGGCCGAGGGGCTGGGCACCTCCTTTCCGCCGGTGATCAGCGTCGCTTCGGCCTCCTTTATGTTCAGCTCCTTGATGCAAGCCTGCTGCATGCCCTTGTAGGCAGCCAAGTCCACTGCGGTGTCAGTCTAAAATATAATAATAATTTAAATTACATTTTTAATTTATAAATAAATAAATATTTTTTTACCCAGGCCAATCCCTGGAGGATGCACACGGTGAGGACGAGAGTTAAGGCCTTGACTGTCATCTTCTTGGGGTGTCTGTCAACTGCTTTTCGAACGGTTATCGAGATGATTTTAAGCTGCTTAAATAGAGAAACGCCCAGAGGGCCCTATGAAAATTAACTTAATTAAATTATTAAATTTCAATTTTATTTAATTGTTGCTTAAACTGAAAACTAGAAAAATGGAAAACAATTTGGTTACCGAAATAAAAACCAAGCGTTAAATTTTTCATTTCCCGCATCGGTTTCTCGTTTCGGTAAACAGAGTTTTTTATTCCCCTTTTTTTTTTTATTTATTTATTTATTTTATATTTTTGTCTATATGTTTATCCATATTTTATTTACCTTTCTGAGTGGTCAACAATTTGTGCACTGAGAGAAATTGTGGGGCTATTGGCTTGAATTGGTATAAAAATTGTAAAATAAACAAAAATAAAAATAATAATTATTTTTTTTTAATTATTTAAGTACTTATATTATTTTTATTTTTATCTTTTTTTATAATATTATATTTCTATATTATTGAAGTATTTATTTTTTATTATCATAAATATATTTTAAAAATTTTAAAACAGCTAAATATTTTACACATTAAATTTTGTAATTAAAAATAAATTTTTAAAAAAAAAATTGTTTATTAATAAAAAATAACTGCATGCAAATATTTAATATAATAAAAAAAAATAATTAAATTTATTAAAATTATGTTTTTAGCTATTTAATACTACTCTTAGTATAAAAATAATATGGAAAATCTATTTATATTTTATTTACCAATTCAAGTATAAAATGACTAACTATTTTTTAAATAGTTTTTAATAACGCATTTCACTATTTAAACAAGTGAACTAAAAACTTAATATGTTCAATTAACTTATTTAGAAAAACAAAAATAAATATTACAATTTTATTAAATCATCTATAAAAAATATTTATGTAAATAAATGCCTTTTTTTTTTGCTGCTGCTTATATTTAATATTTATTATTTATTTTTTAATTATCTGTTTTTTATCTGCGCGCTGAAAGTTACACCTAAAATTTGTTTACTCTTTGTTCCCTTTCCATTTTTATTTCTCGCCTGAAACTAGGCAATGATTTTTATACAACTCCCGTTACATTCTTCACAAGCACAAAAATTACAAGACATTTAATGTACCCTAAGTAAGTCCCCTCATCTATTTATATATCTTTATATATATATACATATATATTAAATGACTTTATTGGAAGTCTGAAAATAATAAATTATCCCATGCGTGACATCTGCATCCTTTTAGTGGCATCCTTCACCCTCATCACTTTAGTCATCTTTCTCATTCTCATTCCCATTCTCATTTTCATTTTCATTTTCTTCCTTTTCTAACATAGCCAAATCATTGTCTGTGTCACTTTGCTCCATCATCTCCTTGAGGCTCTGCTCCGTCTCCAGGGACTTCAATTGGTTGTAGCACAGATGCAGCTTGTAGGCGGCCTCACAGCGATTCTTGCTTTCCGTGTCCCGGCATTCCTTTAGATCGGGCTTGAGGCGTTGCATGAGTGTCTGTAATTGCATTCTGAAGGACTCCTCCAGCATCATGTCGTAGTGCACCAGACCGAGACGTTCATAGAGACAACGCACAAAGCACTGCAGTGGCTCATTCCGTTTCAGGTCTTGAAGTGGCAACTTTCCCAGGCTGTTGTAGTCGATGGTCTCCAGGTTGTTGCCAGTGTTCAGATCGCCATCAGCATTGCTAGCGGCCAGAGCCAAATTGTTCTCACTATTTCCGTTGTCATTGAATAGGACCCCCAGCCGAAAGAGCCTCAGCTGGGCCATAGACACTTCCGTCTCCCGCATGCAGGACCGGAGCATCTCCTGGTCGAGTCTTGGCTGCGTCGTTACGTTCCGATCCTCCTCAATGCTGCGGGTCATCGACATGTTCAGCGAGACGGACATTGAGCGAGCCTAGAAAAGAGAGAACGAGCGAGAGAGAGAGAGTATGATAGGAAGTGACTTCCTCCAGGATCCAAAGGAATTACCCATGTGTTAGGAAGTGAATGACTGACACAAAGGCACAGCACGGAGATAAGTGATAATTTTGAATGCATTGAGCTTTAGCCAGTTCCTGGATGTAATCTTTGAGTTCCACGCAAGTCTATCAACTGATGTCTATATTAAATCCACAGTCTGAAGGTTCAATAGCTTTTATACGGTTCGATTTTTTGGATGATTTCAGGACTTAAATAGAATTTAATTGTGTATTTGAAATGCGAAAAGCACTTAAATATTTCCACGCCCGAATACCCACTGATCGCAATCGATCGATCCTCCCATTATATATCCATATCCAAGTATATTTAATAGTCTGGCCCCCCCTGGCAGTCATTACGATAAACCCATCGATAAATCAATTGAAAAATATTTCCTCTGCTTGGACGAGCAGATGGATAAGTAACAAATTGTTCCATGCCCGAGTGCTTCTCCGTTCCGGACTCCATTCGATGTAATGACTCACATTTGATCCAAACTCTGGAAATCTGGAAATCTGGAAATGCTGTAACAGTCAGCATCTAAATTATTTTATTTACAACCCAAAATATTATTATTTTTTTTTACATATTTTTTTTTTTTGTTTATTTTTTTTACATTCAAAGTCAACGCTTTAATTTCAACTTGAAAATAATTCATGTAATTGCCAAGTCATTGGGGTAATTTCTATGGCCATTAATTTAAGTAATAACTAACTAAAGATAGACATTATATTATAAATATACTATTAGTATATTACATACATATATACTATTAGTATATTACATTCTGCTGAAGTCATGTTATCAAAGGAAGTCATCAACCTGAGAAAATCCACAGGTTGCCCTCCAGTGTGAAGGACTTGCAGTTGAACAGTCCTAAAAGCATTTCCTAATTGATGAACTTCGGGACAGACGTGGGCTGATTATCAGGAATAAGGAACAAGGAACAAGGAACAGGACAGGACATGGACCGACAGTTACACGTATGTCTTTAAGATCAAAGTAAAGACAAGCCAAGACCAACTGTCAATACCAAAGCAACATAGAAAGAGAGAGAGAGGGAGAGAGGTTGAGAGAGAGGGGGGGACAGAGAGAGAGAGAGGGGGGGATGGAGAGAGAGTATTTAAGGGTCCCCACAGCGTAGTTTTTATAAAATTAAATTACATTAATGTGAGAACCGCAGGCGGTGAGAAGCAGTCAAAGAAGGAACAACCCCCTGCATCCTTAGCCCTTGTACGCGATGCCAATTGCTCAGCTTCCAGGACTCATTGCCCAGACATTGAGCCAACTAACGAGGCAGACAAGACGGGAGCGAATAAGAAAAGCTGTCCGGCTATCCGGCTGTCCTCTGCTGCTTGTCCGTCTCTCTGTCTGCCCGCCTGCTTGTCCGCCTGTCTCTCTGCCTGCCTGTCTGACTGTTTGTCTGCCTGCCTGGCTGCTTGGCTGTCTTGCTGCCTGGCTGCCTGTCAAGACAAAGGCTAGTGAAGCATCAATGTGTTTGTCCCTTTGGCAGCGTCCATGTCCACGACCACCACGCGTGTTCCTTTCTTTGACAAGCCGCCAGCGGAGAAACCACGAGCTGTCTTCTTAAATGCATTAGCTGGGCAGAAAACCTTCTCAACCAGCAAGGACTTGGGTGTGTGTATGTGTATGTATGTGTGTGTGTGGATGGTCGTGTTGGTGTGGGAGTGTGTGGTTGGGGGTGTGTTTGCTGTGGGTTGCTTTTTAATAGACATTAGTAAACGCATCAGTGATTATGCCAAGGCTTTTGTTGTGCAGACAACTGCAACTGAAGCGGATGCTAAATGGAACTGACATGACAGTCGGTCCTGGCAGGAAGTGACAAAATGAATTATAGACGCCAGCCACTCCCATTCCAGCGCCCCGCCGACTTTGCTCCAGCTCCCCTCTCCCCTCTTAACCAGCTCGGCCAACGAGTGAATGAGTCACTCAACCAGTCAGCCAGTCGGCCAGTCAGTCAGGCAGTCATTCAGTCAGTCAGGCAGTCAGTCAGTCAGTTAATCAGGCAGTCAGTCAAGCAGTCGGCTGATTTGAAGCTAATGGCGTCGGGCTTATAGGCAAATTCCCCAAACGTTTGTCCCTTACGTGCGAAACGAATTGACGCTGCGGTCGCAAGGACCCTTTGCAAGGTGACTACTAATCCTGAGCCGAGCACCTGACCCACTGGCAATTGCAATTGTGCCACGTGCTCAATGAATGTTTAATGATTTGTTAATTGGATTTTGACTACAAAAAAAAAAGGGAGAATGTCTCCCCAACTCACACACACACACACACACATGCGCACGGAAAAGGGATAACCACCCCTCTGCCCGCCTATCGGCTATTGTGCAGGCATTACGCATACGCAGCGTTGCCCGCTTTTTGGCCGCGTGCACAAAAAGTTTTCAAGCGACGCTCATCAATATTTACGCTTTGAACAAACATGGAAATACCTTTGGGACACATCCGCAGGACTTAGAGCCTGACATCGGTCTGACAGCCGATGTCTAATGAAGGACAACTGTT
This sequence comes from Zaprionus lineosus, assembly GCA_035044505.1. NCBI lineage: Eukaryota > Metazoa > Arthropoda > Insecta > Diptera > Drosophilidae > Zaprionus > Zaprionus lineosus. The sequence continues at coordinate 713,400 of JAWNNX010000596.1, read as the reverse complement.
ATGCAAATGCCAGAAGAAACCCAATGACCTTTGAGTAACGAATTAGCGCACAAAATCCAAAAATACTAAAGAAATTACCAACAACAAAAAATACCAAACATTTGCATTGAATTCATTTTAGTCGATGGATGTAATCCACTTGATGGCATCAGTCAAAGACAAGTCCCGCAACTATCGGATAACAATAAAAGTCTAAATATGCTCGCAGGAGGTTAAAGGAACTGCAGGTGAGTCCAATGGAACAATCAGAGGAGTTACTCAGTAGACTAGAAGCAGCCAATATCCGAAAGAATCATTTAAAGTATGTAATAAATAGGAGTACCCAGAGGGAGTAGCCAGAGGAAGTACCCAGAGGGAGTACTCAGAGGGAGTACCCAGAGGGAGTACTCAGAGGAAGTACTGAGAGGAAGTACCCAGAGGGAGTACTCAGAGGGAGTACTCAGAGGGAGTACTCAGAGGAAGTTTTGAGAGGAAGTACCTGGAGGAGTGCCTAGATGAAGAAACGGTTCCAGAAGGAGTATCCAGAAGGAGTAATCAGAAGGGGAATCCAATCAAAGATCTGGAATTTCGTAACTGCCTTCAGCTGCGGCTCCTCCATTGCTTTCTTTAGCATCAATGAAGTCCTTCGCTTTTCTGTCCGATTTATTTAAATTCTATTTTTAATCAAGAATAATTCTGGCATCGAAATATGATACCTTCGATCGCGTCCTTTTTAAAATATCAATATATTAAAAAATCCTTAATAATTTATATAAAATTATTTTTACCTTTTTGATCCTTACACTCATCATAAATTAGTCTAAGGCACTGGTTGAATTATTTCGAAGATCCTTTTGCAATTGTCCTCAATTTCAGTCTCGGCTTCAGCTCCAGCTTTTTTCAGCTTGGGGGAAGTCTCTTTGGTTTTCAGCCAGTGTCAGATTCATCCAATTTTAGTTTTATTTATAAACTCAACTAAATTTTGCATTTTTAGATAAAGGATCAACGTGTTTTTTATTTATTAACAATTTGAAATTTCTTTTATTTTTAAACAATATTTGAAAACACTTCACAGCTGATTTAGTGGTCTCAGGTACCTTCGCTGCCGTACCCCTCCAGGGTCCTAGACACTGATGTCCTTCTTGTAGTAACACTCATACATCTTGTAGGCGGTATCACACTTGTCGCTGCCCTTGAGGGCGTCGCATTCCTTCTGGGCAGCCTGGAGCTTCTCGGCGCCGACGATCGGTGCCAGAACGGACTGGGATTTGTCGGGCTTGAATGTGCCATCGGCCATGAAACCGACCTTCTCCAGGAAACAGTACGCAAAGCACTTCACCTTAGGATCGCTGTTCGTAAAATCACCGTTACGCAGAGCCTCAGCCTGTTCCTTGGTGATGCCCTCCTGTTTGACGCACTCACCGCCATACTTCAGTACATTTTCCGACTGTTCGGGACTCAGGGCTAGCTTCTGTGGAAATGGAATATAAAAGAGAGAGAGGATTCAGTTTCAGGATTGCCTGATTATATGAAATGAGTATCCAAAGGATACTCAAGGACTACCACTTACGGTCGCAGCCACAAACGCCACACAGGCAGCCAAAACAATTAGAAACTTCATGATGCTTTACTTGGGGTTGGGGCCTTTGCACTGATTGTTTAATTCATGGAACGTTACGTTTTTATATCGTTTTTCACGCTCAGCTTGGCCACGTATCGGATTAAACTGATTACAGGTACATATACACCTGTACATACACATACACAGTTATATGCGAGCAAATGCAATTATATATAACGAAGCGATTTATACGATTTCACAGGCGTCACTCATCGGACTCTCATAATCGAGCGATATTCAGATGGCTGTACCCTAAGCGTTGCCATGTGTCATACACGAGTTCCAACACCCCCACCCCTTTCCTCTCTCATTTATTGCCCTTATACAACTCAAAACTATAACATCGGATCTTTTGTGTATATATATATATATATATATATATATATATATCTCATTATATAGCTGCACTTTATCGCACAGCCTCTACATGCAACCATTGGACATCTGAGATTCAAGGGATTTACCCTCCGTTTTATGTTCCATTGTTTTTTGTGACTCGAAGTGTTAATTGCAGTTTGTAATTTGCAAAATTAACATTAATTTTAATTTGTAATGTTTTGCTTTGTTTGTCATTGCTGTAGCTGTAATAGTTGTTGTTGTTGTTGTTGTTGTTGTTGTTGTTTTTACTTTTAATTTAGTTTGTTTACTTGCCTGTTTTTGCCTCCAAATGCAGTGATGCATCAAGTTTGAGGTTTTTATTTAAACTCTTCCCATTATTCAGGGGCTAATGAAGTCCACTAATGAGACATAATTGTGTTTATATAAAATATTTATATTTAACCACACTGAAAGAGAAAGTCTGTGTGTGTGTGTGTGTGTGAGGGAGACGGGGAGTAGGGACTATTATAGATCAAAGCTTTTTATTGTTCAAATCTTTGTTATTTTAAGCTTAAAATTGATTACATTTTTGAATAGTAAATGCAATTTTTTATAATTGTAATTGATGCGAAGTTCCATTCAGAATATCGTAAATACGAGCCAACAGACCAGTTAATACCCTTCAATATATATAATACAGTATATATCGGTTATATGCAAACTGCTTATATGCAAATATGGATTGAATGCAAAATAATTTTTTTTTTAAACATCATCATTGCATTATAATTATTAATTTTAATTGCTTAAAAAAAATATCGTTTATATGCAAAATTTTGTCTGCATTATAGGTTTTGCATATAAGCGGTATATACTGTATATACTTATGGATCCGACAAGTAACAATCTTTTAAAAAAAGAAAAATTAAAAATACTTTAAAAATAATACTCGTAGTATAAAAAACAAAAACTTTGAGTTATTTATAAAACTTTTTTTTTTTATAATTTTTAAACTTTTATTTATTATTTATTTTTAAATAAATTTTAAAATAATTCTATAAATATAATATTTATATGGAAATAAATATTTAAAGTCTGAAAGTATATTGAAGAATTACAAAATAGTACTAAAGGATAAAATGTTAAATTCAAAAATATTGCTAGTAATTTAAATAAATTTAAAAATTATATTTGTATTTAATTTAAGTAAAAAAAAATCTTGATGCATATTTAGAAAATTAGAAATTATTTTATTCAAGGTTAAAACATTAATTTAAATTATTATTAGTACTTAATTGGTAAAAAGGATAAATAGGACAAATATTAAATTAGATTTTAAAAAATAATTCAATAAACAAAATGTTAAAAAAAATACAACCTTGAATTTAGTAACTTTGCTTTGTGTAAGCTTAAAAATGTTCTAAATTATAAAATAATAATAAATAGTTAAAATAAAGCTTACAATAATAAATTCTTTAATTACGAAACTATAGGGTCACCCCATGGGTCTTCTGATCTGACCTTTAACCTTCTGTATACACATGTAACTGTTTTATTCATTCAACCCATGGAATTAACCCACTTTTGGATCCCTAAATCTTTTCTCTCTCCAAAATCTGGTGACAATTTCTGTTTCGGTCTGATGCTAGACACGTTTTTTGATATATATATATAAACACGTATCTATAATTTGAATCAAATTAACTGCTGACTGTGGATTAATGACAATGGTATTAAAGCAGATCTATGAACAGACCGGTTCCCAGACACCAAGCTAAGGGCAAGCGCGGTCTGTGTCTGGGCTTTATTTGGCAAATCAGACGCGGAGTCTGGCCAAAGTCCAAGAAGCTACGTGAGGCTCAGAGTCTTGCCTTTGAACTGCTTAACTGGTTTCTTAATTAATAAAAAAAATAAAAATAAAAATAAACATAAAAAACTAAGAATAATTAAACATAAATTATGATGACTGTCTGGAGACACCGTTTGATGGCTATAATAATGAAATAGATATCAAACGTGGTACTTCCCAGTTCCTAGGCAAGGGGCAGTTAGAGGAGCCAGAGGAGTCGCAGAAGGAACGTTTCGAGTGGCTTTCGTGCTGGGAAACTAGGAAAATAAAGAAATGTGCAGAATTGGGAAAATTGGGGAAATTGGAGAATTGGGGAAATAACATTATCTAGAATATATTACAAATATTTACTGCTGACAGCATCGATAATTCATGACCTACTCAAACTGCCTCCTTATAGCGACTGCACCTGCAGAACTTACCCAGCCGAACTCATAAATAGTTACGCACGGCAATCCATCTGGCAGGGGGGATGGGTGCTGTGGGTGGGTGGTTGGTGGGTTATTGGGTGCCATCGTCGCCTGCCAGGGTCATAACAAATATAAAATATTTAAATAGTAATAAATTCATAATGTCAACGTGTTTGTTGCTGTAACTGCCATAGATTTATAGACAATAAGAGCGATAAACACGAAACGCGCCGAGGACAAAAAAGCCAACAGAAACTGTGACTTAAGTAGCCAAAAACAAAAAGAAGGGGCACAAAAAAACTGAAGAAAAATACAAAAATAAAAAAAAAGGTAGATGAAAAACAAAGGACGAAACGACAGGAGGGAAAACTTTGGATTGCAAAAAATAAAAAGAAGAGCGATGAAAATATGGAAATGGCATTCGTTTTATAACTTCATATAAGAAAATAATAAAATTCCTTTATTGTAGACATGATAGACTGTTAGTGCCAGGGTAGGGTTAATAGCGTCATGTAACACATATACAAATAAGCACACACACACACACTGATGGGAGTACATATATATTAAATACTATATGGCATGCCATAAAAATATAAACAGCACATAAAACGACTATCAAAACAATGGCACACGTTACACTACACAATAGAGCTCGATGAGTGAGTGGGGGAGTGGGTAAGGAGTAGGATGGCAGGAGCGACAGGAGCAGCAGCTGGGGGCAGGCTAATGAAATGTCATTGGACCCGCGGGGGAGCGGCGCAATGTCAACCTCAAACTGAAATGCAAATGTCACGCGAAAAACTATTTGACGACAACATTACGTTGACATTATAATACACAATATGGCCCAAAGAAAGGGAAGGACAGAGAGAGAGAGAGAGAGAGAGAGAGAGAGAGAGAGAGAGAGACAGAGAGAGAGAAAGAGAGAGGGAGAGGGAGAGAGAGAGAGATAGAAGCCAAACAGTCGCCCAAGCGAACGGATGCCAGCCTAGAAGTTAAGTACCCGCCGTCATGTGCTCTTTATGCCGAGTCATGCAATTTAATTTATTAACTATGAAAATTAAAAAACAGAAGCGAACAATTATAAAAACTAAAGGTAAAAAAAAAACAAAATAAAAACAATAATAAAAAATAACAAGAGCAAACAATAAAACTTTGATTATGGCCATCAAATTGGTTATTAGCCCGACTTATCGACTATATGGCACCTATAAAAGTTATACAACCTCTCACCTTCGGCAAGGACTGCTCCCCAGCCAGAGCTAAGGACTCCAATTGGAGATATGCTAATTTCTGCGGATTGCAAGGTTGAAATTTTATAGACAAATAAATAAACTCAAACGGGAGAATATTAAAATTAAACTAAGTGAAACTGTAATAAAGTTGGATAAAATAAATCAAATAAACGAGGAAAGGGTAAATTAAATATTTATTTATATTTAATTAATTTATTTATATTTAATTATTATAATTAATTAATTTAAAAACAAAATATAGTGCGTTTATATCCTAGATTTTTTTTTACTATTTTATTTATTTAATTATTGTACAGCAAAAAATATCTTCTGAGGGTCTCAAATATCTAATTAAAAAATTTATTATAACTCACTTAAAAAATAAATACAGAAAAAAATTCCATATATTTTTTTAAAATAAAAACTACTTATAACGGGTTTATGGCCAGTAAAAATATATATGAATTTAAGCTCACTTCAAATATAAAATAAAATTTTTTATTTATATTTTTATATATTATATTTTTTTCATTATTAACTTAAGAAAATCTACTTAATTATTTTTTTTATGATTAATAAAAAAATAAATATAAAATATATCCTTAATGAAAATGTGAAATACTAAAAGCTTGCCATCATTTTATTACTTTATTTTTTATGACAATTAAAAAATTATTTTTTTTTAAGCCACTTTATACCATAAATATAATTTAAGAAAACTTGTCTTTTTTTTTCAATATTTTTCCAACTTTTTTTTACTAATTTTTTATATGTATTAAATAAATGTCTTTATTTCAACTTGCTTTAAATGTCATAAATAATTACAGAAAAACGTTTCCAGATTTTTGTCGGTTGCATTTTTAAATATATTTATTTACTTATTTATTAAAATTAAATTTAATGAATAATTGAAATCTCGTCGAGTCTTTAATACTTTGAGGATTCTAAATTGAAGTTCAGGCGATTTTATGGGATACACCTTTAATGGGCGATATATCATTTATTACTGTCACGTTGTGTCCTGCCAAAGCCGTTGCCTGATCTCCGAGAGCCTACAGAAATTCAATTAGGCTTTTTCCCGTGCAACAAGGGAAGCCGCAGCCACAAAAGGCGGCAGGTAACGCAGCTGCAACACCTTCGCAATTAATTAGTGTTTGCCGCATTAATTTCACAAGCAACAAAAAACAAAATAAGCCCAAACTCAGAATCAAAAGGAGTATGGGTCAAGGGAAGAGCGTGAATGGGGGGGTCGTCGGTCAGGGGTCAAATGCGTAGCTCGACCCACTGGCTAATAAATTCTAAAAACAGTCCCAACAACGTGCAATATCCTTCATCCTCGACCTACTCCAAAGGGCTTATCTCGGCCAGTTCTTTTTTAGGCCACCCGAAGCACGGCCTAACCCGTCAGCCACCTACAGCCCACCGACCAACAACCTGCCACCCACCACCCACCACCCACCACTCACCACTCACCTGAAAGGCAATTGGAGCGAGAACATGTACCAAAGTCAGCAATGGGCCAGAAAAACCACTAAAAGCACTAAAACCAAGTAAAGGAAATTCAGTTAATTTAAATTATAATTAAGCCGATCCTGGGATCCTGGCATCCAGGGAGCCTTTGAGGATATATATCCTTTGCCTGATGAAAAGATAGACGTCGCTTTGAAGTTCAGATTACAAAGCGTAAACTACCATTTAAAATAGAGTTTCTCTTAAAGCAGAGCAAATAAAGGAAAAAGGACTCAATAGGGGAATATCCTGTAGGCAAGTCAACAGCACATTCCTTAAGCTTAATTTATTACATTTATATTTATCTATACATCTATATTTATATTTTATTTTTATAATTAAATAAAGTGAAAAAGACGAAGTAATGTGAATATCGTAAAAAAAACATCGAATATCGTAATTGCCAAAAACGCTTTAATTCAAAGAGAAATTCAAATTATTTATAGAAGAAATAATAATTTTTACGATTATCATAAATATCAACTTATTATCCTTGAAGAAGATGTGCCATTTATGCGTCGACTCCTGCGAGTCGAGGAATCCTCGCAATGAGAAATATCATAATTTCCAGCTCTATAATTTGTTTATGATTACAACCGAGAAAGTAAAAGAATAAAAAGTAAAAAAACAAAAACAAAAAAAAAAAAATATAGAAATATAAAACGCATTTTGGTAATTAAGTCATAAAAAGAGTATCGTGCGGTCGTTAAGGCTGCAATAAAATGGAGCCACGAACAAAACAATTAGGCAATTAAATGTTTTCATATTACCAAAAATTTTCGTTTTGGTAACAAAACGCGTCATAAAAGTGCCTGAATGACGCGCGACGATGGGCGGCAGGAAGGGGGCGGAGGCGAAGGCGTGGCCTTGCAAAAGGGTCACAAAAGAAGAAAAAAAAGTGAAAAAAATTATGTGAAAATTCTGTTGATTTGTTTTTCCCCCTCAAGTCGATTTTCAGAGTGTTTTACTAATATTTATTGAATTCCAGCTAAGGAGTATTGGAAGGCAAGGATAACAACAAAAAAAAAAAAGTATTAAAAAAAAAAAACAAATAAAGAAGGAAAAAAAAAACAGAAATGGACGAAACGGAGCTTACAAAGGAAAAGCTTCGCAACGCATATTTTTCGCAACTGCCGGGAAATTCCGAACGCGACAAATGAATTCTTTTGTGACAAGTTCAGTTCAGAGGAACAGGACTCTAAAGGACCCCAAACAAATGCCATTTACTGGCACTTCATGTGGCACTGCGAGAAGCTTGTCGCTTAGGGAGCTTCCACTGAGCCTCCTAGCATCCGTTTCAGTTCCCTCCAAGACATCCTTCCACCCTTCCACCCTCGTCCAACCCATCCCTCCCTCTGCTTTCCCACTCCTTCCCTCCTCCGAACTGAGCTCCACTTTATTTTATTTTTATATAACGCATCAAAGACAGTCAGGTGAAGGAATGCAGTATCCGTTTTATAAGAAATTGAAAAATCTAACAGAGTCGAGAGAATCGGCGGCGCCAGAGAATCGCCTGCTTTAGTTCACATTATTGTCAGGGTCCTTGTGGATATTCCTTGTGCATGGAATTTTTTAATAAACGTTAAAGTTTATAACATTCTCCTGGCACTTACATACGAGGATATCGACATGGATCTTTCAGCTACATAAGCGGCAGCATCAGAAGGATGGGAAGTGACGAGAAGCAGGATGGGGTATATGGAATGGGGAATAGAAAGGATATGGGGAGCGGGTGAATGCGGACAGCGGCAGTGTGTCTGCAGCTGCGACTACATTTGAAAGGTAAGCCAAAAGCATAAAGAGCCCTCACATAAAACCAACTAATTAGCCAAAGCATCTAATTAGACACACACACAAACACACACACACACACACACAGCAAGTAGCACCACAGACAGAGACACAAATACATAAACAGTCACAGACACAGATACAAAGCCCGAACCCGAAACTGAACCAAAATACGCACTACAACGCGTAGATGTGGCAGACGTCAGGAGCAGCGGCAGCAACAGCAAGGATATGCGTCTTTGGCCGGTCGCCCCGTAAAAGCCAAAGCCCCCAAAATGACAACGTCGCTAAAAATTCTTATCGCAGCACAAAAATTAAGCCCCCAAATACCCCCCAAGAATTTATTGTGCCAAAGGTTAAAGATGCGCCATGTTAAATGTGGAAATTGTTTAATCCCGAGATTAGCAATTACAAGGCACAGCGCTCGTGGTCAGCTCCATGAAATTGGAGCTGACAACGTAACCAAAATGGGGGAAAGAAAAGGATGGGGCATCCACAAGGCGAAGTCTGGATACTCTGAAGATGGGCGAAAGCCAGAAAATAACTTCTATTTACAGGCTGGCGGTTTTTAAATATAAATTAAGTAGATCTTTGATCTTTAAAAAATATTATTAATTGCAAAGTCAACTATTTAAATAAAGAAATTAATTTTTTTTAATTTGTGTAATTATTTTTTATATTTAATTTAAATATTAAATTAAATATAATTTATTTTTTAATCATTTGTTGCTTTTGTAGGCTTTCGAGTCAGAATATTATGTGGCTTTATATGTAACTATTCCCCATTACTTGACTGATTTGAATTAATCTAGTTTTAAGTTTAAGACAATAATTTTAAATAAAATATAAAAATATGAAATTTTTTAAAAATTAAATATAAAATTTTTTTATTATAATTTATAAATATTACATATAATATATAATATACATAATAATATATAAACACATTCATCTTGCGTTTAGTATTAATAATTTATTTTTATTTTAATTTATTTTTTAGATTAAACCAAAACTAAATTATAAAATTAAAAATTTATTTCTTAATATAATTAATCTTAAATAATTAAAATTAACTAATTACTAAAACTTTCCATTGTCAACTCGCTGTATATTTTTTTTAAAGAGTATTCCGACTTCTGTATGTAAGAAATAAAAATAAATAAATATAGAAAAAAAAAAAGAAAAAAAAATGAAGGAGGAAAAACTTAAGTTGGAAAAGTGGAAAAAAACGTATTTGCATTTTATTTGCTTTGTAATTTGATGCTCGATTGCCCTTTTTAGTGTGTAATGAGGAAAGCGACGAATGCGTTTTATTTTCGCCGGGTAGGAGGGACTTTCTCGTAACTCTCTCGCCGGGCAGGTGCCCAGGTCTCCAGGGAGCACAGGATACAATCGACTTGTTAAGCTGAATCTCAGATTAGGTAGCTCCTCGTTAAGGATATTTGAATTTACCCATAGAGAAATTCATTTATTTAATATTTTAGATATTTGGAAATATTTTTTATTTATTTTTAAAGTCGATTTAACTTATTATAGTTAATCCTTTCTTTACCCCGAGTTCTTAGCTACAAATTCGAAGTAATTGCAGGCAAAACAATATTTGATATCAAATGTATTTTAAACTGTATTTTATCCTGTATATTTGATAACAAAATTATTTATTTTCATCCTGTTTTCCGAGACATGAAATTTTGCTTCATAGATTTTTCCATTGTTTTCCTGTGCGAAGGCATCCGCATAATTTCTATCCTGGGAAACGCACGAGTGCATTGGCAACACCCTGGAGAAAATTTGGGTTTTCCTTTTAACTTGGTAAAAATAAATTGCATAAAATATTCCATTTACGTTCTAACACCCCGCAACAAGGATTAGAGCGAGACGGAGATAGAGAGAGAGAAAGAGAGAGGGAGTGGAAGATATCCAAAAATTGTTTATTATTTCTAATGCAATCAGAAAATTTTGTAACTGCAATGCCTGAAGGGCGGCAAACTTCAGATGATAATTCCAAGGGTGAAAGGTGGGTGGGTCAAAGGTGGGGATGGGGGGATGGGGGATGGGCAGCTGGAACAATGCGCATTTTCGTATTAATTTTTCCTTTTAGTCAATGAGCTACATTTCTGCGCAAAGTTATGTTCGGAATTTATGATAAGCAAAGAGAATTGTGAATTATTTTCCTAGTTTTCCATAAGTGGCAGTTAAAATGCAATGCTTAAGGCTTTTAAATATTAAAATATGGATTTTATGTATTTATAAAAAGGGTGCGGGGGTGAAGGCGAGTGGAAGAGAAATCAGTTTATACACATGAGAACTTTGGCGAATTTTAAAGAAGGTGAAAAAATTAGTGCATGACAAGGATTGCAGGAGCAGCTACAAGGAGTGGCTTCCGTTCATATTAAATTAAATATTTTATATTATTTAAAATTGTTATTTAATATATTTTATTAATTTTAATATTAGTCTTGCTTTTGCCTTGAAATTTTATTTATTAGAAGCTCAACTTTTCTTTCATTCCAAGAAATCCCTCAAAAATCCTGTTTATTTCTTTTATTTTTTTAAACTTTATTTCCTTCACTGAATCTATTTTTTTGTTCTACTTTCCTACTCTTTCTAAAGTCACTCAATTTGTTATATATTTTTTTTTAATTAAATAACTAATATTTCCACTTATAATTCTCCGCTAAGCGTCATCATTAAATAAACAAAATTCACTCAGAATATTCAATTTTTAATATGACGTGAATGACGTTTAAAAGTCTACTGAATAATGCAACTTAGCAAATAAATTATTAAATTTCAACAATGGTTTATTAGTTTTTAATTTATGAGAATTTTTAACAACAAACACACACACACACACACACACACACACACATTCGGGTTTATATCCAGAGGCTGGGAAACGTGTAATTTAATTTAATGGAGGCTGCAAACTATGCAAATCTGAGTCATTATTCAATTAAAAAGAGTTACGAACTGACTAAGCAGTTATTTATATATATTTATCGGAGAATATAGAACAATGTATTTTTATGTATATTTTTATAGCTGTAAACCGGTTAAGAGGCAGCCGTAAGTGGATCTCCAGAGATCAGATGTCAGCCAAGATCAGCGGTAATTGGATTTGGTTCAATATAAAATCCAATTAAATAAAAAAAATAATCAAACGGCACTTGATTTAATAATTTCAATAATTTGTATTATTTTTTAATTAATCATTACATTTTTAATTAGAGCTACGTATCTCTCACTAACTAATACATGTGATTAACTAGAAAAACTCACTCGCTTCTCGCATCGATTTATTTCCACAAAAATCTGGCATCAGTTTTTGTATCTTGTTCTGTATAAAAGTATCTTTAGATACGAGCAGCGCTCTGTTAACGAGATCTGAAAGCACATCCTTAATAGTACGCAATAAAAGCAACCCCTAAACTTACTTATCGCTACGTCATTTCGAGACTCCTGGCAGAACTATCCACACATTGAAGGACTGACCCCAAAAACTTGAGGCCGGGAGTTCAACAACCTTGCTCCAGCCTGAGGGCTGAGACCCCCAAAGGAATTGCCCAAAAGTCTAACTGATGAAGTTGTTTTTGAGGGGCTTATCAACTACACACACACACACCCACACACACACCCACACACAGTTACAATAATCATAGGCATAAGATTTACTAATAACAATGATATAAGACATTTGCGCAAATGAGTAAATAATAAGGCTAATGGAAAATTATGGAACCAGTAGTACAGAGGGGCGGTTGGGGGTGGTTGGGAGGTGCTGTATGCTGTTGTCCCCTTTGTTTTTGTAGCTCGAGTAGGCGTGGCAGCGTATATAAATACACATATATAGAGTATTACTGGATACATGAAATTTATGTATCGCTTTCAAGGAGACATACGGCTTCAGAAGGGGAGCTACTCGGGGGAGGGACTAAGAATGGGAAATGGGGAGAGGAGAAGGGAAAGGAAGGGAAAAGGATGGGGTATTATAAATAAGTACAGGGCGTGTGTGTGTGTGAAATGTAAAGGGTAGAGAAAATATCCTTGATGTATTTTCGGTTCTCCCACGTAAATAATTGTGCTGTAAATTCCTTGGCTCCACTCATTTTATAAATATTTCAATCGAAATTCATATAATTGATTAAATTTACCTTTTGAAAATTTATGGGCGGCATTTTGTGTGCTATCATTTGAAATGAAATGCGGACTCTTAATGTTTATTACCTGCACATATTGCAAACCTTCTCAAAGTGTATCTGACTTGGGTAGCTATTCAGTCCTTAATGGTCTATTAAGGTGTTTTGGGTTTCATTTGGGGCTGGATGGATGGGATGGGATGGGGAGGGAGGGGTTGAGGGGTTGAGGGGTTAAGGGGTGTTGCGATTTAAATGCAATTAAATGGCAAATGTCTTTTTTCGGACAACACTTTATGGCCCACTAAAAGGGCTATTGGATGTTGGCTTCAATTAAAATAAATGAAATTGCTATCCACATCCATTCGATAGCTACCCCCCCCCCCCCCCTCCCTCACAGCCTCCTGCAGCCGCACATTTAAAATAATGGGCGTGCCTTGCTTCTAAACTCATCGACGAATTTCCGTCGACATTTATTTATGAACAATAATAACTTTTAAAGCATTTAATTTAGTTGGGAAACTCATACAATTCGGCACGCCCACAACGTTTTAGCGGTTTCCCACCCATCCACCCATCCACACACACACACACACACACACGCTCAACTTTTTGTCTCTACCAAAAATTGTCAAATGCACAAAATTTTATGCGCCCAACATTTATGTTGTTGCGGTTTGAAAGTTTTTTAATTACATTTGCAGACAACTCGCCGGGGTCCCCAGCCCCTCCCAGTCCTCCCCCTAACCACTACTATCACCCCAGCTAGATAACCAGAACCACAAATATACGTGTGTGTGTGTGTGGGTTTGAGTGTGTGGAAAACTCGTTTAATTTGATACAAATTTGATATGATAACAAACATAAATAATTTATTTTTCTTATCAACTTGAAAGTTTTTGTGCATATATTTTTTTGGAGGCGGGAGGGGGGTAAAGCTTGTGAAAAACAAATCAATTTTCCTGGGAAAATTATCCAATGTTTGCATATAAGAAATTTGCCTCGAAGGCAGTCAAATTTTCCCATCGCTTCTCAAAACTTCACCCACTTCTCCAGGCGCCTGTCAATCATTCTTCGACTGAGGGAACGTGTGACATAGGAGTGAAGAGGCAGGAGTAGAGGGGGGAGGGATGACGGGTGGGCCAGCTGAAAAAGTAGAATCTTGGCTACTTATCAGGCATACAGGACTAATTGCTGAAAAGGATGCTCCTTGAGCTGTTTGGGATTATGTAAAGCTTCATAGAATGACAGCCCATTCTATCGCATATCTCTAACCCTGAATCATAAAAATGTTTAGACAACACACACACACACACACACACACATGCATACATATACACATGCATTCAGTGTGGAAAGCTCATCATTCATTTGGCCAAGTAAACATGGCTAAGGAAAATTGAGAAAGTGCCTGCTTAATGTTATCAGTCCCATGCGATCTGATGTGACCTAAATATATATGTTTATCTACACAACAGAAGGACAGAAGGGCGGGGAGAGAGTGTTGAAGGGGAAGGTGTGAGTAAGGCGAAGATGACGATAGGCTGGATTTATCTGCAGGCCACTGAGTAACTGCTGACCAAGCGAAGGCAAACAAATTTAAAGCCGACTCATCGCAGCTTGTCAAGTGGGCCAAATGAATGGCCTGCTGGCTGCTGTTGGCCAAGATTACGGCATAAGAGGAGCACAAGAATTTACAGCTATTTATGAGATAAAAAAGATAAAATACCCTAGATTCAAATGGCTACCAAGCACATCGGAAGATGCACTCAATCTGTTCTCGCCGGAGTTGAGAATCGATGCAAGTCTCACATATTAAGGGAAACTTTTTAGGTCACGTTTTTGGACTTAATAACTAATTTAATTTAAAAAAAAAAATTTTTTTTAGAAAATACATAATTAGATTTATTTATGATTTTTTTTAAATAAATTATTTAGTTAAAAAATAATTATTAAATTTATTATTATAAATGATGTCTAGGCTTGGGGTCCTCCCATTCAAGATGTTCCCCTCAAGCCTCAAGCCTCAGCCGATTTATAGCACGATCTGAACATTATGCCCTGAATAAACTTTATTACATAACTATAACCGATTTTTAATTTGATCTGATCAAGTTCCCTATATATATATATATATTCGATGCTCGATGAGCAATTTTCATGTCGCAAGTCTACAAACTGCAATGTCATTTCCAAATTAAATCGGATGCACAACAAATCAAGTGAAATTATACTGTCCGCACTTCCGAGTGTACAGATTTATAACTGAACACGAATATATATATATATATATAAATATATATATATAGGTTTGTATATATATAGTACAATAAGAGCTGATACAATCGGTTACAAATTGCCCTCCGCGTCTGAGTTACACGAATAAAACAAAAGGAGGAAATGTTTTTTTTTTGCTCTCAGTCGGAAATTAAACAAAGATTAAAATGAATTAAAACTAAAATAAAATGCATTAAAACTAAAATAAAAATGCATTAAGTGCAGTTAAACAATTTAAGTAGAACAATAAAATTACAGAAATATTAATTAATAGACACCGAATGGAAACTCTATAAAAGCTCGCCCACTCCCAGGCGAGGCATCAGTTCGAAGTTTGAAGTTCGAAGTATTTGGCTGCGAGTTTTGAAATGAAGTTCCTGTTCCTTTTGATGGCATGTGTGTCCTTGGTGATGGCCGTGGAGGTTTGTGCCAGATATCAAGTACTCAATTATGAGTCATCCTTGGGAATCTGTTACAGGTCACGGAGGAGCTGAGGACGAAAATCAGGGAACACTTCGCACAGTGTGCAACACAGGAGGGCATCACCAAGGAACAGACTGAAGCCCTTCAGGGGGGCAACTATGAGGATCCCGATCCGAAGATAAAGTGCTTTGCAGCTTGCCTGCTGGAGAAGGGTGGATTCATGGTGGACAACCAAATTTCCAAGGATGCGGTCGCCCAGAGACTGGCCCCAATCCTGGGCGAAGCTGTGGTCAAGTCTACGCTGGAGAAATGCGGTTCCATCAAGGAGGCAGACAGGTGCGAGACCGGTCACCAGATCTTCCAATGCTTGTTGAAGAACAATGCACTCCTTAGTCCCTAAGCACTTCTTGTTATCCTTTGGCTACGATATAAAGTGCACAAAGTACATTGTTAATCCTGGCAACTGATTGCCCGCCCCCTAAATAAAGCCCAAAGAACATTGAAACATTTTTCGAATTTTCTCAGATCCAAGTAGTCCTTGACATTACTGGGAGCTGCGACCGAAACTCATATCAGGCTCTCACTTAACTTTCGGCTTTACAAGCGAGTAAATCGTAAAAAAAAATCCATATTTTTTTTTAAATTTTTTGTTGAAAAAAATTTTTAAAAACCGAAAATTTTTTTTTTTTAAAATGACAGCACGAGGAAAACGTTGTCATAAGAAATTCCTGGAGTACATTATGAAGGCTACCCGCCATGAGAGCTCCTTCCGGAACAACATGTTCCCCAATCAGGCAATTGTGAACGTCGAGAGTCGCAAGGACTTCGAGAAAATTGTACTCAAAAGTCCAAAGACAGTTATCGTCGGCTTTCACGCCAGGTGAGTCATAGCCAGGTGGTAAAGGATCTGTTTTTGCAGCAATGCCAATCCTTTGCAGCTGGTGCACACCCTGCAAGGCACTTGCCCCGCGCCTAGAGAGCATCATATCGGAGCACAAGGGCCAACTGCGTGGAGCCCGTGTGGATATTGATGAGTTATCGGATCTGGCACTGGACTATGGGATCGGCTCGGTTCCATCGCTGCTCATCATTAAAAACGGAAAGGTTATAAATCGTATGGTCGGCCTGCATCCTTCGGAACACATACGGAAGTGGCTCGAGAAAGTTACATAGGAGATGTGATTTATTTCGTTAGTTTCTAAGCGCCATAAAAACAGTTATAAAATAGTTAAATGTATGTATCCTTTTTTTCTATATTGCATTTACGGGTAAAAGGGATGATATCCCTGTGATCTTGGGAACACGTTTTTAATTAATTTTCCATTTAACAATTTGCCGTCTGGCGATTTGCCAGTGCAAATATCGTCGCCGGCAATTCAAAATGCAAACAAAGTCCTTGCCATCCATCGCACTAGTCACTCACTTATTGTGCGTCCCTTTCTCCTGCACTTTCTCTCATTTCTCCAGTTGCCTTGTCTCGTCGCGTCGAGCTCTCAAACAATTTGCGATTCACCAAACAGAAGCTTGAAGCTTGCAGCTTGCAGCTTGCGGGTGGACCAACAACAAATACAATGCGAATATCCTGTTTGTTTATTTGCCAGCCAAAAACAACAAAAGCTACCGAAACTCTGCCAATACCACACACTATATGGTTATATATACATATGTTAAACACACATAGATACACACACACACACACACACACATAGGTACACATCCATCCATCTCTATTTGCTTTTGCTGGCTATATTCACTGTGTCCTTCCTGGCACTTCCTGGGGAATTCTCTCTAATTGATTTTGCTAATGTTGCTTTTTAATGAAGTGTCAAATGTGTTGCTCGGCAGTTACTTGGGTTTTTGGCCAGACTTTGAGCTGAGTGCCTAGGGGGGAAGAGAGAGTCCTGCAGTCGAATGTTCAATCAGCTTGGCTTCCAAGGTGCACGTCATGCAAGCAACGCAGTTAACAAGCAGAGAGCCATGTCCTCCCACGGGACCATTGGGAGTGCATCCAAAATGTTTGTAACTCAATGAGACGAGCTGAAAGGACACGCAGAGTAAATAATGTTTATAGACAGTAGAATCAGTAGTTAATAAGTTCATAAATAAATTGAATTGTATTTATTTATTTATTTATTTCATTTTTTTATCACATATCACAAATATTTGATTATTTTATTCCGCCCTTAATTGACGCGCTTTGAACGCCCAAGTTAAATGTCAAAAGCAAACGTTCCTCTAATGAATTATTTATAGTTTTTTATTGTTTTTAAATGTTTAACAAAAAGTGTTATTTTTAAAACTTGTCAAACATTTATAAATTATTTCTTTTTGCCAGCCAGCAAGGAATTTTTTTAATTGTATAAAAATAAATGAATTTACCCCATGGAGACTAGAGCTTTATATTTTTTCCCACTGTTTTATTTAAATTTATTTTATATGTTTAATTTATTTATAAAGATGACACAATTCAGATAAAATTCGAAATTTTTTTTTTTTTTATGATTAGTTTTTCCCATTTTCTTAACCAAATCCTTGAGCCTCCGGTGTTCATATCGGCCCATTAGCTCAGTTGGTTAGAGCGTCGTGCTAATAACGCGAAGGTCGCGGGTTCGATCCCCTCATGGGCCACGATTTCATTTTTTTTTCTATATATAAAATCTTAAAAAAAAATTAATAAAGTTTTAAAATTTAAATTTTTTTAAATTTCAAATATTAAGTTATTTTATTAAATTATTTTAATTATTTTAATAAATAAGTTACAGTTACAAAAAATCCCTGCAAGTCTCCCATAGGTGTTAAAGGTTGAATAAATGTGGCAGACATCCCGCGCCTGTGGGCGTATCCCGCATTTATAATACGACAGCTTAATCCTTTACCACCCCGCCCCCTTCCCAACAGATACCCGCGTCACAACCTTTTTGAATGAGAAGAAAAATGAAAGGATTCAAGGAGTGAGTAAATCGTTGGCAACACTTTGGGCCGCAAACAAAGTTGCAATTATCAAAGTAAAAGTGATGAACAATTGGAAACTGAAGGAGTTCTAACGAGCAGCAAGGATCTTAACTGGAATGCATGGAGCACTGTTTGTCCTGGGCCCACAAAACAGATTTGCCGCAATGTAATTGAGTATTTGTATTCAATTAAGACTTATTCCAATATTTGCATAAAGCGCTGCACTAGCACACAGGACACAGGATACAGGACTCTCAACAACAGGGCAGACGACACTCTATGTCCAGTGTTCACTTTATGCAGTGTTCATTGCTCGGTACTCGGTGCTGGGTGTTCGGTGTTTAGTGTTCGGGAGTTCAGTGTTTTCAGTGTTCAGTGTTCAGGGTAAATCCTTTCCATATGCCAGGACATAATTTGTTGAAACGGAACTTGGGTAAACAGAGCGGAGCAGGGCAAACAGCAGGGGAGAAGAACAGAGACAGTGGAAGGCAGAGCGAGCAAGAGATACATGGGGCTGGGTGGGAGAGGGGGATAGTAGAGAGAGATAGAGAGAAGGGGGGAGGGGGGTGTGCGGTCCAGTGTGCCGGACCAGGAGCAGAGTCCAAATCTCTGTCGGGGATTCGATTGGCGTTGGAACGGGCTGCCGGGTACGTCATGTGTGCAAACTGTCTGATTTTGACAGCCCGCATAAAGCGGACCATCACAGGACTTCCCAGTACTCCCAGGACTCGACGAGGACTCAATGGCCGCACTGCAGCCTAGGTAAACACTTTGGGTAAGAGCAGCGGTGCGATGCCACCCTTCCCCTCCTCCATCCTCCCCTCCCACAATGTTCTGTGTGTTTCATTGCGGGCGTCGACTAGACCACGGGCAGGAGCAGGAGCAGGAGCAGAAGCAGGGGCAGGGGCAGGGGGTGTTGGCACACACTGTGTGCTTTGCACTACATGTGCATTACTGTACTTTTGGTGGACTTGTTGTTTGTTGCGTTTAAAATGCAACAAATATTAATTTTTATTATGCAAACATTCCTTTAATTACATTATTTTTGCGTTCGACCGACAAACAAGTTTCACGTCATCGCATCCCATTTTGATGCGCTTGTGTGGTTAAGTCCTTGATCCTTCTCTTACTCTCTGTGTGTGTGTGTGTGTGTGTGTGTATGTGTATGATCAATCACTGGAAAATTGGATTTTCATATGGCCCGCAAATGGTGTGGCGTTTATGCAATTTCCCGTGGCAGTAACCGTAGCCTTGTGGCTGTAGAAATCAATCGCTTGCCAGCTCTAGGCCCTCTCCCCTCTTCCCAGCCCCCCCTCCTGCCGCCAGCCACCGCACTCGTCGTTCGTTTGACAAGCACAAACACAAACTTAATCAGCAGCCATGAATTGGTCAATAATTTTTAAATACAAATCAAGTGTTAACTGCGGCGCTTTTTATCCTCAAACGAATGTCAGACATGAGTGCGAGAGAGACGGAAAAGAAGAGAGGAGAGCGAGAGAGAGAGAGAGAGAGATGGCTTTATGTGCAACAAAATTATTTATGAAGTGCCACAGGCTCTCAAGTGCTTAAAGAGTCTCTTTAAACAGAGTATCAGATTGATGGCCGAGTGGCATTTAAGCCCCAATAAAACTAATAGTCAATGAATCCTTTGAATCCTTTGAAAGCTGCATTTAAGTGCCTCCTCGTGGTGCCTTTGATGGCCACTCGGCGCTTTAATTCAAACTCTACCTTTCACATATCCAGATTAGATGAATTTAATTAGATTCCCTGTAGCTCAAATTTATAAGAGTCTCATTGGGAATTTGCCAATCTCTACTTAAGTTTAAAAATAATTTAATTAAATTTAAAATTAAATTAAATTATTTTTATTATTTTTAATTTATTTTTTTTTTTTATTAATTTCTATTTCGTTAAGGTTTTTTTTTATTATTAAAATTAGTTTATTATTTATTATTTATTTGTATTTATTTGCAATTTATTTCTTATCTTCCTTTACTTTTATTCAGTTTATTTTGTTTATCTTAAGTTATATTATATTTAATTTTATTTCTTTTATTTTTATTTTAATTTTTATTTAAAATTTAAAATATGCTTTATCTTCCCATAATTTGAATTTACTTTTAATTAATTTATTTTTCATCTCATTATTTTATTTTATTTATATATTATATATATTTCTACATATTATTTATTTTTATATTTTATTAAAATTAATCTCTCTTATTTTTATTTATATATTAATTTAAGCTTTCTAAATTTTTATTAATTATATTATTTATATTATATTAAAATATATTTTCATTTATTTATTTTTATTTATTTATTTTTTTTTGTTTTATTTATATTTATATCCAAAGAACCTTCCCTCTTCGCACTCTCTTAGTAACTGAAGCTGAATTAATTATATTTATATCCTTTTTACCTAAACTTCGCTTAACTTTAATTTTTTTTACCTTTAATATATAACTCTCAAGATTTTCCCTGTCTGCTTGGAATATTTACTGCATCTTTACAAAGCTCTGAATTTCAAAGTCTTTAATCGAGTCTGATAAAAACCTAACACCTTAAGTACGTGCCAGGATCCTGGAGCTGTTGGAGAGTAATTCGTTTGTCTTCTTAAAAAATTCGAGTGCGATAAAACCACAAATGTCTCTTAACGCCACACACACACACACACACATACACACAAGTGCATATACACATACAGGGTCACACACTTGGACAGAATCTGACACTCAATTGAAGCGGAACCCTTTTTCCGGCTCAAACCATTTGGCAATCAATATAAACAGACATCGGGCTATATACACAGAGAAGGATATGGAGATGTTGTCCAATGTAACTTTTTATTCCCCTCCTCCTCCTCCCCCTCCTTTGCTGCAAACTTTTTTTTACACATCCATCGCCTGGACAGACAGACTTGGAAAACCGATGGCTGCTGCTGCTGCGGCTTCGACTGCGGCTGCGGCTGCCTGGCGGAAATTCGATTTATTTTCATCAATATTCAATGTCAATGCAACATCTTCGTGGCCAAAACCAAAAACGTACAACATCAGGCATTCCGTCCAATGGCAATTGCAACAACATCTGCTGGGCGGCGGGTCTGGTGGATCTGGTGGGTCAGGGGGGGCGATTGCTGTTGCTGTTGGTGCACCCTCCCGCATGGAAATGGACTTTGTGGCTTGAACTTTTTGGGGTTTTCCTATTAAAATTTGATGCACACGTTGTCCTTGCCCCATGTGCCGCATCCCCGCAGCTGCTGCTTTCCCTTCTTCTTTGCAGGTGACGTTGTTTTTGAAATACCCGTTGACGTTACCCCGTGCATACACACAAATGCACTCACTCACACACACATACACACACACACTCATACACTCATGCACTCATACACTCATACACTCATACACTCATGCACTCATACACTCATACACTCATACACTCATACACTCATACATACGGACTCAACACACTTGACACTTTACCGTTGCATATTTAAACAAATTTATTTGCAATTTAGTGTTTGCGGTTCCCTGAACATTTCCCATTTCGGCAGAAGGGCCGGGAGGTCACCACGTAATGGGCGTGGCTGCAGCTACCTTTAAGTGGCGCGAAAATTAATTAAAATTTCGAATTTATTGACAAATATGTCAATTTTATTTGTTGACGTTTCAGAAAGGCAACAACCTTTGTGCTGCTATCAAATTTACGCAAAAAAAATAAAAAAATAAAATTCTTTTGGCTCCGATGTCTGATTGAAGTATCCCATTAAATCGGCTGAAAGCTGCATATCAGTCAGTTATTTAAATTAAAACTCAACTTGGCTTTTGGCGATTCTTTTGGCCAGTTCGTGAACGTAACGGCTCTCATGTAGCTTACAAAGTAAACAAAAAACTCGAAAACTAACGGGAAATTGCACTTGCTGTGCGGTTATTAAAGTAATATTTGTGCCAAAGGCAGAAAGCAACGCGATAGCACGTGGGTAAGTAAGAGAGTGAGAGAGGGGAGGGTAGATGAAAACCGTTGGTTGACTAAAGTCTGCATGCATCGTGATGATAAGAGACGTCCGCTGCGGTTGTATGGGTGTGCGGCCACAGCTAAGTAAATACGTAATCCACGTGTGATGGCCAGGCCGCTTTTGTAACATGCGTAAGAGGGAGAGTCTATGTGAGTATGCTTGCAATTGTGTGCGTGTTTATAAGAATCTTACTGTGGTAGCTTCAGAGCATTCTATGATAAGAACTACATTAACTCAATAGTTGACAACAAGCAGAGTGGCGCAGTGGAAGCGTGCTGGGCCCATAACCCAGAGGTCCGAGGATCGAAACCTTGCTCTGCTAGAAAAGTCGGTTAGAGAATTTGGAGCTCTAATTTTTTATTTTATATTTTGTTAAATATATGTTTATTTTTTTAAATATTACAATACGTATTGTCAAATTTGGTGACTTAAATAAAATACAAAAATGAAATAATAACATAAATAAAAATATACGCAAAAAATTTACTTCCCATACCGGGAATCGAACCCGGGCCTTCTGGGTGAAAGCCAGATATCCTAGCCACTAGACCATATGGGAGGATGAAATATTTGGGGCAAACATTCCATTTCTTATATTTACAAGAAAAAGAAAATTTGCGTTTATACATTTAATTCGGATTATACATTTTATAATCTCTCGCCAAACAAGCTCTTTCGTATTTATGAATGTGTACATTTAAAACAGAATATATTAAAAAACATGTTATCTATTAGCTTAAGAGTTTTTTTAAATTGCTTGGAAAAAATTCAAAAAAATTTGTTTTCAGTGGTTTTTTTGTAAGTATAAAATTAAGACAATTGTGGGTGGTAAAAACAAAAGGAAAATTTAAGATTGATTTTATACAATCTTTAGCACTTTTTCCCATACCGGGAATTGAACCCGGGCCTTCCGGGTGAGAGCCGGATATCCTAACCACTAGACAATATGGGATATGTTTACCAACCTCTCAATATTTGTTAAATCGGCAAATTAATAATGTATTTAATTTTAGCTAGTATTTATATATTCACTCTAACCGCTCAAATGTACTTTTCAAGCTGTATGAATTTTCTACTTCAAATTTGTATCCATTAATTTTTGCTAAAACCGTGCAGATCAGTAGCCCCCTTGATATTACTTCACATCGATAATGTTCTTAGTTCACAATTCTCCTCGTTATTCTTAGAAGCATTTTAAATCGATGTATTCACATCCCATATTGTCTAGTGGTTAGGATATCCGGCTCTCACCCGGAAGGCCCGGGTTCAATTCCCGGTATGGGAAGAGTTCAATTCTTCAAACTTTTTTGCTTTTTTTTTTTCTCTTAACTTTTTGTTTTCCGTTTTTTTTTTTTTTGTACATAAATGATATGTATTTAAAATCTGTCCGAAAATGGACAATAATTAAATTTTAGAACTAAACATTAACAATTTTGTATTTCATTAGTCTGTCGTTGTTGTACATGCACAGAATTTTCAACTGAGCTCCAAGCGATTCTGGAGATGATCAAAAATTAAATGTTGCTAAATTTCTGAACATCAAGTTCAAGTGTTACAAATAAATTGTTTGCCACGTGAGTAGATATATCCCATATGGTCTAGTGGCTAGGATATCTGGCTTTCACCCAGAAGGCCCGGGTTCGATTCCCGGTATGGGAAGTAAATTTTTTATTTTTTAAAATGTTGTTAATTTGAAATAAACAAATTGCAGATAGTTACGAAAATTATATTATAACGAAAAATTTAGAAAAAAAATACTAATTCAAAATAATCTAAGAACTAGATCTTACTTTGCTGCTGGAAATTTTATTCGGCGCGATCGGTACACGTGCCGGTTGTTTTTTGTTGAATTTGAGAGCGCTATAATTCTCAAACGGTTCTAGGCAATGGCATTAGGCATGCCTTGGCATGGCACTGAGAAAATTGTCATTAGTAGTGGTAGACTGACGTTCTACCCAAATACTAAAAGGCCAATTGATGATACGGATTATGATACTTTGTGATTATAATTATATACCATGGTTCTGACGGGGTTGCTCCTGCCTAGAACCGTTGGTCGTACTGATGGTCTTCACCTAATGACAAACTTTTTCTAATGAATACAATTAACAAATGTTTTGAATACCCTTTGAAGTGGTGTTGTATATGTGTGGTGACTTGATGTGGAGTATTATGGTGGAGCTTCTATTGCTGTCTCGCTCTCTCCTTCTATCTGTTCATATGTTAGCACCTTGTGTCTGTGATGTGTACGTTGCGCGTTTATTGATGGCGTTTGACTGTATGCTGTCTGCTGTTGGATGTTACAAATAGTAGTTAGACTATGGGGAAGGGGTAGAGGGCACGCTGTGTTGCTGAGGGGAGACTACGGTCGACAAGAGTTGTTGGACCAGCGGCCGTTTGTCTGGCCGTGACCGTGGCAACGAAAATCATCGAAACAGTTTGTGGATGGGTTGTGTCTGTGTGTGTGTGTGCGTATGGTGTATATGTTGCACATACGTATAGAATTGTGTGTGTGTATTTCATGAATGTCTCTTCTTTTTTCGGCGAAAATTTACATAAAAATCGCATTACACTTAACATCCACTTTGCTAAACGAAGCGCATGAAAGCGGGTGCCACGTGGTTTGGGTTTGGGTTGGGTTCGGTCTGGGTTCGGGCTGGGTTCGGTCTGGGTTCGGGCTTCAATTCAGTTTTGGGTTTCCGAATTGGGCGCTCCTCGACTCGAATGCGCTTTTTGAAAGCATTTGTTGATGGTGTGGGTGTAGTATGTTGTATGTGTTGTGTATGCTGTGTGTCTGTATCTGTGTCTGTATTTGTATCTGTGTGTGTTTTGGTGTGTGCCAGTGGTTTCAAGTGCATGTCGGCCTACGGAAAATTAAATTAAAAAGCGCATTCAAAAAGCGAAGCCAAAAGAAGCTTTCGGTTTTTGTTTTTCGAATCTCTCCTCCTCCCCCTCCCAACTCCCCATTCACCACACCCCACTCCCAAAAGGGAACATACCAAGGGTGCAATTTGTTAGCTCTGATCTATTTTTTTATTTTTTTGTTTCTTGGTTTTGGAAAGCTACGGAATCGATTCCGTTTGAGGATGTGGCTTAAGGATGCACAGAGGGAATAAAGGAGTTTGGGTTCCAATAAGAAACTAAGGACTCTGAAATTTGATGCCAAATATTCTTTTTTAAGTAAAATTGAAACTCTTCTCCAATAGTTGGCTTCTCTTTGAAACTCTTCTCCAATAGTTGGCTTCTCTTTGAGACGTCGAAAAAGGAGAATCGAACGGCCAATTAAAGTTGAATCAAATTCGAGAGAGAGAGTATCATATACGTCTCCCGCTTTTAAGTATCGCCTCTGGGGTAACTGTTGTACTTGATGGGCCTTGGTAAGTGTTTGGGCCATTAAACATTTATAGAGCATAGTTAAGGCGACACACGCTAAAAACCTGGCCAGATGTTACGCGTTTGGTTATTAAATATAATTAACGCACGGCGATTTGTAGTCGAGGGCCATAAAACAAAAACAACAACAAAACAACAACAACAAATGAATACGTATAAAGTTGTAGCTAAATGTTGGATGTTAATCGGGTGCGAAGGGGGATCGGGTGGGAGGGGCTGGGCACCCATCTGTTGGCCAGAAATGTGCAACGGGGCCGAAAGTTGGGCCGCGGAGTCAAAGATATAAAACTGCACTCCGGGCGACATTCGACTGCCCGGCCCAGCCCCGCCCCTTAATACATATTTAAATGCATCTGATTAATCATGAATAAAGTTGTTCCGTGTGTTCACAGTGACTGTTCCCGGTCACGTGACTGTAAACAATTTGACTTCAAACACATTAACAGTTACGGTCGATGTTAAAAAACACAAAAAGAAAATAAAAATAAATAAATAAAAAAAAAAAAAGAGAGAAAAAACAAAAAGAGGGACAAGCGTGCCTGTGGGGGGTGCCTGGCTGTGGCGAGGGTGCTGCCTGTGGCGGGTGGCGGGTGGCGGGGTGTGGGGTGGTGGTGGGAAGTGAAGGGATATTGTCACCAACATTCGAAGGAACAGCCAGTAACTCGGGCTAACTAAAAGTTTTCATGCAATGCCGTTGACAGTGCAATAAACATGCCAAAACAACAACAACAAACAATCGACAACAACAGCAACAACAACAACTACAACAACAAAGCAGACGTAATAACAAATACAACAACTTATGAAAACAACAGCGTCAACTGACCCGCCCCCGGCCCAGCCCCTCCACAACGCCCACATAACAGCTAGGACTTTGTGCCCTGCTTCTCCCTTTTCTGTTATGTCCTGCCCAGTCATTTTCTCCTCCCTCCTCACCCAAATCCTGTCGTGTCCTGTCCTGTCCTGTTCCGCGTTGCATTCCCTTCGACGTGAACAAAACTCTCTCTGAATTAGACACGTAGCCCGTCCGATCGAATGCAATCCTTCGAATGCTGAAATAGTTGGCAGCTCCTTTCCAGGAATTTCTTTTGTACAATTTTCAAGGCATTTTACCAGCACAACTTGTGACTGATTTATTAACTTTTTGTTCTTCTTCCTTTTGCTTGATCCAAGGATAAGAGCTGATAACGAGCTTTTGTCCATTATCCTAATATTTTTTATTTCACTTTAATTCATAATAATCATTCTTAAACTAAAAACTAAAACTAAAATTGCAGCCTTAAAGAAGAATTTTTAAAAATTGTTAAAGGCCTTGAAAATGACAAGGATGAATATCCTTTTACATTTAATCAAAATGTCTATGTTTAAGATTAAACTGCAAATTCTTATTAAAAATATCCCTATATCTCGAACCTTGGAAGGACTTGCATCACATAATCAACTAGGAAGGACCTCAGCTAACCTTGCGTGAAGGCACATCGCGTTAGTCCTTAAATTGACGCAGGTATAACTCAAAGAAGAAGGTGCTTAAAATCTGTACCTAGTAAGTGCTTAATTAATCAGAGGCTGCAGCTCGTATAGTCCGTCACTTTTACATAAGTTGAGTGTTTGTTTTGCTTAACGATCTTTGGATACCAAATCAATGGAATTAACTAAGTTCAAGTACGTACTAAGTTAGTTGTTATCATTAGACGGCGCTTTGCAATTCGTGCTCCATATAATTTGAAGGTGTGCCACAGGCGATGGGCTCAGCTCTCGTCACTGCAATTATTATAATAATAACACCATAAAAATAACAACAACAACAACAACAACAACAACAACAACAACAACAACAACAACAACAAAGAGAACCACAGGTGTAATGAGATTATAGCAAACGATCAATAAACGAACAAACATACATTTCGGGGTATTCCGTGGGTTCAGGTGATGCCCGAGAGATCAGGAGCGGGAGCGCATCCGGGTAATGGTAGGGTTAGAAGGCAGATAAAAGGCGTTGGCATTGCGGCTGAAAGTATCAGTTAGACGAAAGACATCAACCAAGTAGATTTGAAGGATGCGTCTTATTCTTTTGGCATTTGTCGGCATTCTGTGCCTGGCCTACGTATACGGCCAAAACCCTCTTCTGGACGTTGGCAATCAAGGAGAGGCACATGCGAATGAGGGCGAACGTGCGGTCCGTCAATATAGAGGCAAGGGAGGCTATGGACACGGACATCACGGATATCACGGACATCACGGACATCACGGACATCACGGACATCATGGACATCATGGACATGGTGGATATGGCCGTTAGGACCGTCAGGGCTATGGCAAATAATTTGTGATATGCCAATCCTGCGCCTTGTCAAAAATAAATACACTGAATAAAGGACATTGTGAAAAGTAAAATTTTTGTTTAATTTTCAACAAATAAGCTAGTTTCAAGGCACGATAGAAAGGATACTATATTTGAGAGCCTTTATTATTATATTAAGTCTTTATTTAAATTACTATATTAAGTCTTTATTTAAATTATGGGATTTTTCGCCGACTTGAACTCAGGACTTGACTTTATTATGAGAGCTTTGACATTAAGGCGCATCATTTTATTGTTGAGTGCGTTCAATTGAAGAGTCTCTTCTTGCGGCGTGGCATGTTTAATGGGGCGAGTCAGTTGAAGTGTTGAATCTAGGCTGAAATTTCTTTTCGATGAGTATCGTCGGTTAGCTCAAAGGACATTAAAGTAGACGCCAGGTGCTCAGCGACGGCATTTGCTTTGTCACTATCCTTTTTGAGCCGGAGGCCACTGTGGCTCATAATGGGTGATCGTGGCAGAGGTTGTCCTTTTATGCCCCTTGTAAGCTTCCATAGAAGTCGCTGTTATTGTCTGGTTCAGCTCCTTCCAGCAAGGTGTTAAGATTCTTTTGCCGATTTTTAGTAAGTGTCCGATGCAGTTTGTTTGTAGTACTTCAAAGGAGTTGCTTCACGGCAAGGACACCTGTCCCAATATATTGCCTTCTGAAATGTCTCTTCTGTTTGAGAAGAACTCGTGCCTCCGGGCTCAGTATGGGCGTCCTTCCTGCCCGTCTGACTGCCTGGATGTAATTTTCTTAAAGGGTTGATGGGCGATGGAAGATTTTATAATGATCACCGCGCCTCCATGCGATCTACCATCCGGGTGATCGCTATTTTAAGACCACTACGGTGGCACTCAAGTACAACAGTGACTTAGCTAGGTTGCTGTATTGTGGAAACAAGTGCCAAACAGCAATCTGTGAAGTAAAACCCGGTTAATTAGGGCTCCTCTGTCCGACCGTTGCGCGATCGAAAGCACAAGCAAATAGCTGTGGCTTGACCCTTTAAAGGTTTGTGTCTTGGCTTAAAATTGTTTGGTGCATAGTTTCAACAAAAATAAACAAAGCAAAGCGTTAAGGCAAGCGATCTTAAAAACACAAGCTTCAGATGCGAATTCGGCAGAACCAATAACCATGTCGGTACTGAAGGCTGAGACAAGTGCTCCATCGAGCGCAAATAAACCCTGACCCGGACCCGGATTCAAGCGACAAAAAGCAGCAGCGATGTCAAATAATAAAACGCAAGAGCTTCCCGAACAATTCTCCCAATCTAGAGAGAAAAAAGATGATCATAGGATACAAGCAAGAAGCCTTTGGCCCTTAGTTCGAGCTATAGCAGCACATGTCCTCCCAGAAGCACGGCCACCGGGAAGGCTAAGAAGGACAAATCCGAACCGACTTAGTTCTCCAAGAAATAAGACTAGCAGAAGATGATAATCATTTCTTCTTCTCTATTTGTTAATTGTTAATTAATTAATTAGTATTTAAAATTTGTAAAAGCTAACCTCGGGTGGCCGGCGTGCCCGGGCTGAATGAATAGAGAAAATAAAAATAATATATATCAAAATATGTAGCATACTTTTAGGGGGGAGATTTTTAAATCTTGTGGGTTTAAAAAAGAATCTGCTGCCTACCTTCGAGGGGCTGCACTGCACAATAGAAAGGATCTAACTCGGCTATATCCTTACGGATTTGAAAAAAAATCAGTGCATTAGAATCACAAGGAGCAACTCTATCGGATGGCATTCAAGGATAATGGGCTTATCTAGACTTCATCGACTTGGAAAATTTTTGTCCCGGGGCGCGTCCGAAACAATCAAACGTCACTAAATGGTTAATATCTCGAGCACCGTTATTCGGATCTGGATGTCCTTTGGCCAGATTTTAGTCCTTGCTTATACAATTTGTTTAACACATAGTTTGTCAGGATCCGCAAGGACATTCCTGAGATATGGCTTGTTTTTAAATTTACGAAATATCCTGCAAAATAGGAGTTTTAAAGGACTTTTTGTCCTTTTAACGGTTTTATCCAATTTTGGAGCTTAAGCCGCATCTATGTGCCAAAGGACCTGAAGAAAGTTTTTAAAATGGAGAAGTTATCGTCCTTTTTGTGTTTTTTTTCACAAATTTTGCATGCCACCCCCTTGACAAAAAAAAATCGAAAATTTTTTGAAAGATCTTGAAAATCCTTGAATGCCATTCGATAGAGCGGCTGCTCGTGAGCATAAAAATGGGTATCCTTTTTAAAGTCGAAAGGACATTCAAGGACTAGAGCTCAAAAACCTGCCATATTTGAGCCAATTGCACTGCAGTTTTAAGAGAGCTTGTCGAGGACTCTTTAGACTGAAATCGATGTTAAAGGATAACAAGGATAATCAGAATAACGGACTTAAAACGATAAAGTCAAAAAACGAGGATTAAAGTACAAAGGAAACTATGTTATAATATTGTGCACTTTATTATTTTTTCCAAGTACAATAAAAACCCAGTGGCTTTAAAACTGTTAATGTAATTTTAACAGGTAGCAAAGACAACTTATTATATATAATTAATTAACAATTATATAATAGATGTAGATGTAACTGGTTATCGACAGGATACCAAAGCCGACATGATATCAGATTCGACAGAACATCCGAGTTTACATGTTACCAGGATATTACTGCCGTGTATTATTAAAATATTGTAGTTGTTTCAATATTTTAAATTTTAAATTCAATATTATGAAAGTTAATAATATTAAAAAATGTATTTTCTTTTTATATTTGTACATATAATAATAATAATTAAAATTATCTAAATAATTTTATTTAATTTATACAAATAATAGCTAAATAACTAAAATTATCTGAGTAATTTATTTTAGGCATTACTTAGCATTTTTTTTTCTTAATTATTTTTTTATTTTCATTTATTAAAATCTAATTTTAAACAAATATATATTAAAATAAAATATTATTTACAATAATATAACAACTATTTAAATACATTTAAATTGCCCGGAAGGTCAAATGCAGGAATTCTCAGGGGATTACTCCTGAGCACCAGTTCGGGTTCCGAGCTGGCCACAGCACTGCTGAACAACTACATCGGATCGTCGTATAAATATTGGTTGCTTTCGACAGAAAGAAATATTGCAACAATATCTGACTGGATGTTAGAGAAGCGTTTGATAGTGTGTGTTGCACACTGGCCTCTTGGTCAAAATTAAGGACACGCTGCTTGCGTCATACTTTGGCCTTCTGCGGACATATCTCGAGCGTAGACGCTTCGTGGTTCGCTTCTACTCAGCTCCCTCAACTAAGCATGAGGTGGCAGCCGGTGTACCACAGGACAGTTTTTTGGGGCCACTGCTTTACTGCTTCTATAGCTACGACATGCCACAGCCTAACTCCAGCTTAGCCGGGACATCAATGCTGGCTACTTTCGCCGATCATGCAAGTCTTCCTGCGAGTATGATGCTGCCAACGGTATTCAAGAATACACTAATGCCTTCACAGGATGGGCAAGACGGTGGAACATTGTAGTAAATGAAAACAAAGCTATCAATGTATGCTACATATTGAGGAAGGAAACACCGCCAGCAATATTCTTAGAGAAGGAACCCGTGATTCAGGCCAGTTCGGCCAAATACCTTGGAGTTACGTTAGATCAAAGGCTTCCTGACACTCACTACGGTCTTCGACGAGATCAACAGGCATTCCAGTCGATATCAGGAAAGACTTCTAAAGCACAAAAATCGCCTGGCACATGTCCTCTCAACAGCACGGCCACCAGGAAGGCTGAAAAGGAGACAACCGAAGGATCTCATACTTAGATCTCCAAAAAAATAAGACCAACAGCAGATGATAATCATTTTTTCTTCTTTATTTGTTAATTGTTAATTGTTAATTGTAAATTTATTAATTAATTAGTTAATTAGTAGTTAACTAACCTTGGGTAGCCGGCGCGCCCATTCTGGTAACAAAGTGGTTTTTGGTACCTCGGATGCTTTAAAATAAAAGGAAAAAAAAAAACCAAAAAAAAAAAAGAGCCGAAAAAAATATATACATCAAAATATGTAGCATACTTTTAGGGCGGGCGATTTTTAAATCTTGTGGATTTAAAAAAATCTGTTGCCTACCTTCTGAGGGCTGCACTGCACAATAGAAAGGATCTAACTCGGCTATATCCTAACGGATTTGAAAAAAAATCAGTGCGTTAGAATCACAAGGAGCAACTCTATCGAATGGTATTCAAGGATAATGGGCTTATCTAGACTTCATCGACTTGGAAAATTTTCGTCCCGGGGCGCGTTCGAAACAATCAAACGTCACTAAATGGTCAATATCTCGAGCACCGTTAGTCGGATCTGGATGTCCTCTGGCCAGATTTTAGTCCTTGCTTATACAATTTGTTTAACACATATTTTGTCAGGATCCACAAGGACGTTCCAGAGATATGGCTTATTTTTTAATTAACGAAATAACCTGCAAAACAGGACCTTTAAAGGACTTTTTGTCCTTTTAACGGTTTTATCCAATTTTGGAGCTTAAGCTACATCTATGTGCCAAAGGACTTGAAGAAAGTTCTTAAAATGGCCAAGTTATCGTCCTTTTTGTGTTTTTTCACAAATTTTGCATGCCACCCCCTTGACAAAAAAAAATCGAAAATTTTTTGAAAGATCTTGAAAATCCTTGAATGCCATTCGATAGAGCGGCTGCTCGTGAGCATAAAAATGGGTATCCTTTTTAAAGTCGAAAGGACATTCAAGGACTAGAGCTCAAAAACCTGCCATATTTGAGCCAATTGCACTGCAGTTTTAAGAGAGCTTGTCGAGGACTCTTTAGACTGAAATCGATGTTAAAGGATAACAAGGATAATCAGAATAACGGACTTAAAACGATAAAGTCAAAAAACGAGGATTAAAGTACAAAGGAAACTATGTTATAATATTGTGCACTTTATTATTTTTTCCAAGTACAATAAAAACCCAGTGGCTTTAAAACTGTTAATGTAATTTTAACAGGTAGCAAAGACAACTTATTATATATAATTAATTAACAATTATATAATAGATGTAGATGTAACTGGTTATCGACAGGATACCAAAGCCGACATGATATCAGATTCGACAGAACATCCGAGTTTACATGTTACCAGGATATTACTGCCGTGTATTATTAAAATATTGTAGTTGTTTCAATATTTTAAATTTTAAATTCAATATTATGAAAGTTAATAATATTAAAAAATGTATTTTCTTTTTATATTTGTACATATAATAATAATAATTAAAATTATCTAAATAATTTTATTTAATTTATACAAATAATAGCTAAATAACTAAAATTATCTGAGTAATTTATTTTAGGCATTACTTAGCATTTTTTTTTCTTAATTATTTTTTTATTTTCATTTATTAAAATCTAATTTTAAACAAATATATATTAAAATAAAATATTATTTACAATAATATAACAACTATTTAATTACATTTAAATTACGAAATATTTATTTTTATATACAGTAAGTATCTTTTTCTCGTAAAATATCTTTATTAAGACACTAAAAATAACTTTAAATGTTTATTTAATTTATTTTAAAATTGTAATTAATTAAAAAGAACTCAACCAGACAAACATGTTAGATTTTTGTCAGCTTAATTTATTTATTTTTAGTTAATAATTTATTTGTAAACATTAATATTTTGTATATTTTTGTGTTGTTTTATTTTCTTACATTTTCTGGTCTTTAACTTTTTTAATAGAATTTTCCAATTTATACTATTATTATTTATATTATTATTTGAGAAAATATAAACAACTTTTTGTTATCGTTTTTCTTGTATTAAATTCATTTTTTACTGTAATTTGTTTCCCTCGTATTTTAAGATATCCGATTTCGCAGAAGTGTATGGATTCATATATCATACAGTCGTTTGTCTTTGTTTTTCTTTTATTTTGCTTTTGTTATGGGGAAATGTCGGCTTGTAATGTGAAATATTCATTACATGTGTGCAAATTCACTGCAAATTTTAATCTTTGGCAAAACTGAAAAATAGGGTGACTAACACACTCTTTTCTATTAAGGGCCATGCAACGAGGGTTGACACACACACACACTTGGAAAGCAGACCCTTGTACATATGCAGAGGGGTGGAGGTTGAGTGCAGCATGAACATTCATTGTGTTTAATGAACATCCATTACTCGTGCGTTATGCAATGTCATAAATAATCAAAAAACGTGGCTCCGCACTGAGAACCATAAAAAATTTGCCAATATTGCTAAAAATAGACCGCAACAGATGGCAACAATTGGTTATGCCATGTGCTTTTTGTCTATTTATAGAATTCCAGTTCTCTTCTCAACCAGTAAAACGCTTCTCTTTTGATACTAAAAGCACGTTTTGTTCAACTTCACATAACAATCCTCGATAGTATAGTGGTTAGTATCCCCGCCTGTCACGCGGGAGACCGGGGTTCAATTCCCCGTCGGGGAGGTTGTCTATAATTTTTTTTTTTTTTTAACAATTTAATTTTAAAATATTAATTATAAAATTTAGTTTTATATCTGTTTTTCTTTTTTTTTAGATTTGTTAAACGTACGCCAAAGAAGCAACTATGCGCGCCTCCTAATACTTCTTTACTTTTATAGGTCGACTGTAAATCGTCAATGGCTTTGGGCTGATCGTCATCGTCATGAATGGGTAGTTTTTAGTTGGTTGCGGGCCATTTTAAAAATTCGAATATCCTTTAAATTAAAGTGTGGTACGTAGCAGATTAAAGTTACTATAAGCGCCGCGAGTAATCTGTGGATGGAAAGAAGTAAAGAGTTACACAGGACCAACAAATAACATCATAAGCCTTACGTTTTTAAAGGTGTTAAGATCTAATTGGATAAAGGGCCGCATCTTAAGCGGCTTTTAAGTGTGTAACATCTTGAAAAGGATTGGAGTTGGACCATGTGCGTCCTGTGGAATCAAGTAGCACTCGAGTGACCTAAAATATATTTATAAGAAAATCTTCTGAAGTGTGGAAAGTCTTTACATCCATTTCGTGGATACGTTTAATAAAAACCGCCATCTTGAGAGAAACGAACTTCATGAGGCACATGACAAAGGAGTGCCATACGGGAAGAGATGCGGCATCCATTTGAATTGGTACCCAAGGACCAAAATAATATAAGAGAAAAAGGCGGAAGGAGCAGCTCCGTTACCTTTAAGCATTTCAACTGTGAGGACAAAACAGGATTACTTAGGTTTTTGTAGTCGAAATCGCTCACAACCTCAGTTCCTCCTTTTGTTTCTCCTCCTTTAATCGGCTGCCAAAAGGATGGCAATTTGAATATCTGATTTACCAATAAATGACATTTCAAGCAATTGTGTTATAATTGCCACAACTGAAGGACATTCGAATGTCTTACGTGTTTCCATTAACAGATGTTCCATTTCTCCCACGTTATTCTCAAAACAACAGCTCGCAGTAGGGGACTTCCCAAGTAGAAAAGTCTTCGCCTAAGGAAACCTTGCTAATAAGGTAGACTTATCATTTTTTTGGAAAGACTCTTTCTATGATACTTGGGTCCTACGGGTAAGTTGTATAAAGGCAATAAGAAAGTTAAAAATATAATTATAATGGATAAATCTCTTCATATCGATTCCCCCTTTCCCACTCACAATAAGAGATATAAAAATTTTTCGAGAAGTTAATTTTAATCACTTTAAATTAACTTTGTGAAAGGTTGTAATAACCCAAATATAATAAATAAATAATTGAACGAATTTCTTTCCAGGCAACGAGCAGACAAACGGATATATCCAATGGACAATCCAAATATCCTTATGTCTGGCGAAAGGTACGCATCATATTAAAGTAACTGTAAGCGCCGCGAATAATCTGTGGATGGGAAGGGGCCAATAGTTAAGCTGGACTAGTGAACAGTTATCCTTAATCCTAATCCTTACATTAATAAAAGTATCCAGATCCATTTCGATGAAGACTGCCCGCATCCTAACCGGCTCTTGACTATGCAACATCATGAAAAGGATCATCTTCCTAATGGTCAGGCTGTAGTTGTACCAGTCACAGTCGTAGAGGGAATAGAACAGTTTCTTTTGCTGAAAGAGGGTGAAAGGAGTAAATACGGTAAATGACGAGATCATTGATTAAACCGCATTAACAACATAAAATGATATAGGGAAAGTTTTTGGAATTATAGGGATAAGAAGGTCCTTGGGGCTGTCACCTACAGCTTCGATTATCAACATCGCGTGCCAATAGTAGAACCACATAATCGAGAATACTATCATAAGGAAAAATATTATGAACATATAATTCATACGGCTGGGATTCTGAAAATATATATTGATTATAAAAAAAATCAATGTCCTTATTCAAATTTAAGTAGGAAGTCAACAACTCACGCCAACGCTTAAAGAAAAGAGTAGCATACAACCAAGAACCGAGTAGATTATAAAGTCGGCAAAGACAGGAATGCGGAGCAGAGCTTCGAGATCGTTTATGAAGCAACGAATCTTCAGGTGATCCTCGACAAAGGTCCTGCAAAGATGCAGCTGTAACTCGTCATTGGAGCGTGTGCGTCCTGTGGGATCTGGTGGCACTCGAATGACCTGTAAGCATAAAGATGAGCAGCTTGGTCTGGAGTGTGGGAAGTCCTTACATTCATTTCGCGGACACGTTTGCTAAGCACCTCCAACTTGAGGGTAACAAACTTCATGAGACACACGACGAAGGAGTGCCATACGGGAAGAGATGCGGCACCTATTAGAATTGGTACCCAAGGACCAAAATAATATAGAAGAAGATGGTTTCCCAGAAGGAAGTAAGGATAAGCCTGAAAGAGTAAAATGGTTTGCGATTCGCCTAGTTGAGCGGCTTCCACATTAAACACAGTTTGAGGTAGGAAGAAGGTTCTGAAGATGCAATCGAACATAAGTATTGCCATCGCAAGTATCCCGCCTATACACAAGGACGAAACAAGGACACGTACGTATCTCTGTGTACTGTGCAACAGGAGAAGCTCCTCATCGTCCGCCTCTACCTGGAGCTGCATCGTCTCGACGTGAATCACACGGAGCATCCGCACGACACCTAAGGGAAGGATTGATGCGTCTTTAGGCTGGAACATCCTTGACTTCTTGGCTTTTAATTACCTTCCCGATGAATAACTGCGCTGAGGATGGCAATGGAGAAGGCAAAGAATTCGATGGTGATGGCCCAACTTATGGCACCGTCGGTGAGACTCCGATTTCTACTGCCTACGATGTTGCTGGCAATCATCAGGGCGCAACTAACCCATAGACATAGTACAAAGAATCCAAGGCGGACTAGGGCAATACCAGGACGAGGTTTGTCGGTGGACTGAACGTAGCCGTAACAGCGAAACCAAAACAGGAAAATCCTTAGCATGGGATTCTTGAAGCTTTCCGGAGAAATGAGCAGCTCCTTTACCTTAAACATTTTAACTGTGGGGAAACAACGGATCTATTGTCTTTTTATAGTTGAAAACCAACCTGAGGTCCTCCTTCCTCCTTCCCCGTTTCTCCTCCTTCACATCTTCCTTCTACCTTTCCTTCTTCAATCGGTTGCCTAAAGGATGGCAATTTGAATATCTGAGTAACCAACAAATGACATTTTGAGCAGTTGTTTTATAATTGCCACAACAAAAGGACACTCGAATGTCCTATGTGTTTCTGTTAACAGATGTTCCATTTCTCATTCGCAATTATTAAATTAAAAATTTGCAAATGGGGACTCTTCAAGGAAGAAAATCCTAAAACGAGGAAAGAAGCTTGGAAAGATTCTTCTTTTGATGCTGGGATTCATTTGATAAGTTGTACAAGGGTAAAAAGTGACAGATAAAAACTATAAAGGATATTTGATCATATCGAAAAGAATTTCTCCCAGTTTACCACTGACCATTAGAAATACAAAAATGGATCTGAAGGATATTTTAATTCACTCTTTCTTAGCCTTAGGTGCAAGCTTTTAAAACTCCAATAATAATCAATAAATGATTGGATTGCAATGTATACTGATTGTAGATCAATTTGTGTGTGTGTGTGTGTATGCGTGTGTGTCCTGCGGGTGGGGAATTCTTCAGTCGAGGAACTTCCTTGAATATTCTCCTCTGTTTTCCACATCAACAGCTCACTTTCCACAGATGTCTATCTGAAACGCAGAGCAACCCTTTTGACGCCGCTTACGAGTAGTTGGCACCCCTCTGCATCCCACTGCACCCCCTGCCCACTCCCTCACACCGCTGAACACCCCTGGAACACACACGGAACTGAATACCTGCCTTGGCCAGAATAACCCATTAATACTCATTAGTAACTGCATTTTTTCTAGTCTAGTTTGCTGTTCTTTTTGTCTCGGTCCGTGGGATGGGGCGAGTGAAAGGACTAAAGAGGGGAAGGCAAAGGACACACTTCAGCGTGTGCCTTTATCAGCCATTTAGCCACTTTTTGTATAATCCCCACGACGCAACAACCGCAGCAAATGCGTGTTTATTATTGTTGTTGGCTGTTGTTGTTGTTGGTTGTTGTTGGTTGTTGTTGGTTGTTTGTTGTCTGTTTGTTGCTTTGAGTGCGGTTCAGGTTGTTCCCATTGTTTATACGTATTTTCGGTATATTGTCTATACTCTTAATAGTATTAAAAAATAGACCCAAGGGCACAACAATTCGGTCGATTCTGTTGGTTAGTTTTTTGGTGGTGGCTTGACGTGTTTTGACCATGTTTCCACTGCGAGAGAGACGCATAAATTTCGACTCGTACCCCCTAGACAATTAGACCGAATGTCTGGGGCGTATGACTGGTGGGTGGTGGATGGTCGTGTGTGTGGGAAGGTGGAAGGAGGAAGGGAGATGAGTAGACATCGTTTTATATTCATTGAAGGATACAATTTAACAATAAAACACACAATGCGCCTGATATCCTCTTCCCCCTTCTCACCCTTTTCCCTTTTCCCCCTACACCCATACACCCACTCTTCAGCTCTTCAGCTCTTCCCTCCCCACATTCCCCTAACGCTCCACAAAAGTGATAAATGATGTTTCTTGTTACTGCCATTGGCTTTTGAGTAGCAGGCATCACGTTTATTTGCGCTGTAAAATGGTTTAGCATTTGGCCAACTCTTCTGTCTGTCTATCCGACTGTCTCCTTTCTTATCCTTCCTGTTTTTGCTTGCACACACATACGCTCCTCCATCAGCAATGAATTGCAAGCCATGTTATCTGTCATGTTTGCCGAGCGACGAGCAGACAAGCGCAACATTTGATTAGCAAAGCGGAAAGAAGCGATGAAAAAAATTCGAATATCCTTAAAACTGACGGGTGGTGCGCAGCAGATTGAAGTAACTGTAAGCGCCGCGAATAATCTGCGAATGGGAAGGGGCCAATAGTTACACTGGACCATCAAATGACGATCCTTTGCTATTGTCCTTACATTTATAAAGGTATTCAGATCCATTTGGATAAAGAAGGCCCGAATCGTCAGTGGCTCTTGACTATGCAACATCATGAAAAGGATCATCTTTCTAATGGGCAGGCTATAGTTGTACCAGTCGCAAGAATAGAAGGAATAGGAGAGCTCCTTTTGCTGAAAGGATTAAACACGCAAGTGACTGGACGTCAATAAACATTAAACTAATAAATCAATGAACAATCAATAGACTGTAACCCTTAAAGGGAGAACAAGGTCTTAAGGATTCTGTCACCTACAGCTTCGACTATTAACATGGCGGGCCAATAGTAGAACCACATAATTGAGACCGTTATCATCAGGAAAAAAATTAGGAACACGAAATTCATTTTACTGAGATTCTGGAAATATTCATTTGGAAAAAAAAAGGTGTCCTTATTTAGACCCAAACTCAAACTCAGCAACTTACGCCAATACTCATAGAAAAGAGGAGCAAGCAAAGGAGAACCGAATAGATTATAAAGTCAGCAAAGACAGGAACTCGGAGCAGATCTTCGAGGTCTTTAACGAAGCGACGTATTTTAAGCTGTTCCTCAACAAAGGTCCTGCAGAGATGTAGCTGTAACTCATCAGTGGAACGTGTGCGCCCTGTGGGATCTGGTGGCAATCGAGTGACCTGTAAAGATAAAGGTAAGTAGCTTGTTCTGAAGTGTGGGAAGTCCTTACATTCATTTCGCGGACACGTTTGCTAAGCACCTTCAACTTGAGGGTAACGAACTTCATGAGGCATACGACAAAGGTGTGCCATATGGGAAGCATTGAACCAACAATTATAAATGATATCCAAGGACCAAAGTAATAAAAAGGAAAATGGCTATCTAGAAGGTAGTAAGGACAAGCCTGGAATAGAAGAATGGGTTGTGCGTTGCCCAGTTTAGCGTCTTCCAGGTCAAAAACCGTTTGAGGCAAGAAGAAGGTCCTGAAGATGCAATCGAGTATAAGTATCGCCGTCGCAATTACCCCGCTTATATATATGGACGATATAAGGATGCGCATGTCTCTCTGTGCGCTATGCAACAGAACCAGCTCCTCATCGTCGGCCTCCACCTGGAGTTGCATCGTCTCGACGTGAACAACTCGCAGCATCCGTACGACACCTGAAGAAAGGATTTACGCTTCATCAAGCTGGAATGTCTGCCAACCTTTTGTTGCTACTTACTCTCTCGATGAACGATTGCGCTCAGGATGGCTATAGAAAAGGCGAAGAAGTCGGAAGTGATGGCCCAACTGATGGCATTGTCGGTAAGACTCCGATGTCTACTGCCTACGATGTTGCTGGCAATCATCAGGCCGCAACTTAGCCAAGAACATAGTACAAAAAATACGAAACGGGCTAGGGCAAGACCAGGACGAGGTTGGTCTGTAAACTGTACGTAGCCGTGACAGCGGAAGCCAAAAAGCGTTATCCTTAACAAAGGATTCTTGAAGCTTTCCGGAGAAAGAAGCAGCTCCTTTATCTTAAACATTTCAACTGTGAGGACGAATCAGATTTTTTTGCTTTTATAGTTGAAATCGCTCCTCCTCCACCTCCGACCGCCTGCCAAAAGGAGGGCAATTTGAATATCTGATTTGCCAACAAAGGATATTTTGAGCAGTTGTGTTATAATTGCCACAACTGAAGGACATTCGAATGTTTTACGTGTTTCTATTGACAGATGTTTCATTTCCCCTTCACAATTATCAAAATAACAACTCGCAGTCCCAAGTAAGAAAGTCCTTGCCCAACGAAAGCTTGTTAATAAGGTAGACTCATCCATGCAAACGAGAGCCGAATATATTATAAAGTCAGCAAAGACAGGAAATCGGAGCAGATCTTCGGGGTCTTTAAAGAAGCGACTTATTTTCAAATGATCCTCGACAAAGGTCCTACATAGATGCAGTTGTAACTCATCATTGGAACGTGTGCGCCCTGTGGGATCTGGTGGCAGTCGAGTGACCAGTAAGAATAAATATGAGCAACTAGTTTTAAGATGCGGCAGGTCCTTACATCCAATGCGCGGACACGTTTGCTAAGCACCTCCAACTTGAGGGTAGCAAACTTCATGAGGAACACGACGGAGGAGTGCCATACAGGGGGAGAAATTACAATCATTACAATTGCTGCCTAAGGACTAAAATAATATAAGAAGAAATGGTTTTCCACAAGGAAGTAAGGATAAGCCTGAGAGAGAAGAATTGCCTGCGCATCGCGCATCGAGCGGCTTCCACGTTGAACACTGTTACAGGCAAGAAGAAGGTCCTGAAGATGCAATCTAAAGTAGCAATTGCTGAGCCAGTTACCCCACCTACTAAAAAGGTCGAGACCAGGACGCGTACGTATCTCTGTATACTGTGCAACTGAAGAAGCTCCGCATCGTCGGCTTCTGCCTGGAGTTGCATCGTCTCTAAAGGAGAGATCGTCTAATCAAAACGAGCAGGCCCAGCTAATGGCATCGTCGGTAAGACTCCGATGTCTACTGCCTACGATGTTGCTGGCAATCGTAGACATAGTACAAGGAATTTAAGACGGACTAGGGCAAGACCAGGACGAATTTGGTTGGTGGACTGAACGTAGTCGTAACAGCGAAACTAAAACAGAAAAATCCGTAGCATTCTTGAAGCTCTCCGGCGGAAGAAGCAGCTTCTTTACTTTACCTTGTGAGGACAACAAGGATTACTTTGGTTCCTTCGTTTGTTTCTTCTCCTTTAATCAGCTATCAAAATGACATTTTGAGCAGTTGCGTTATAATTGCCCCTACCAAAGGACATCCTAATGTCTTACGTGTTTCCATTAACAGATGTTCCATTTCTCCCACGTAATTCTCAAAACAACAACTCGCAGTAGGGGACTTCCCAAGTAGGAAAGTCCTCGTCCAAGGAAACCTTGCTAACAAGGTAGACTCATCCTTTTTTGGAAAGACTCTTAAGACTCTTTCTATTATACTTGGGTCCTACGGTTAAGTTGTATAAAGGCAAAAGAAAGTTAAAAATAAAATTATAAAGGATAAATCTCTTCATATCGATTTCCCCTTTCCCACTCACAATAAGAGATACAAATATTTATCAAGGAGCTAATTTAAATCACTTTTAATAACTTAAGTCTGGCGAAAGGCACGCATCATATTAAAGTAACTAAAAGCTCCGCGCATAATCTGTGGATGAAAATGGGCCAATAGTTACAGTATACCTTCAAATGACGGTTCGTTGCTATTATCCTTACATTTATAAAGGTATTCAGATCCATTTGGATAAAGAAGGCCCGAATCGTCAGTGGCTCTTGACTATGCAACATCATGAAAAGGATCATCTTTCTAATGGGCAGGCTATAGTTGTACCAGTCGCAAGAATAGAAGGAATAGGAGAGCTCCTTTTGCTGAAAGGATTAAACACGCAAGTGACTGGACGTCAATAAACATGATATGAACAATCAAAGGACTGTAACCCTTAAAGGGAACAAAGTTCCTTAGAACTATGGAACCTACAGCTTCGATTATCAACATGGCGAGCCAATAGTAGAACCACAAATTTGAGACCGTTATCGCCAGGAAAAAAATTAGGAACATGAAATTCATTTTACTGAGATTCTGGAAATATTCATTTGGAAAAAAAGGGATGTCCTTACTTAGACCCAAACTCAAACTCAGCAACTTACACCAATGCTCAAAGTAAAGAGAAGCATGCAAAGGAGAACCGAGTAGATTATAAAGTCGGTAAAGACAGGAATGCGGAGCAGATCTTCGAGGTCTTTAACGAAGCGACGTATTTTCAGCTGTTCCTCAACAAAGATCCTGCAGAGATGTATCTGTAACTCATCATTGGAACGTGTGCGCCCTGTGGGATCTGGTGGAAATCGAGTGACCTGTAAAGATAAAGGTAAGTAGTTTGTTCTGAAGTGTGGGAAGTCCTTACATTCATTTCGCGGACACGTTTGCTAAGCACCTCCAACTTGAGGGTAACAAACTTCATGAGGAACACGACGAAGGCGTGCCATATGTTAAAAGATAAATTAGCCATCATGATTGACAACCAAGGACAAAAATAATATAAGAGAAGATGGTTTCCTAGAAGGTAGTAAGGACAAGCCTGGAATAAAAGAATGGGTTTCGCGATGCCCAGTCTCGCTTCTTCCAGATTAAAAACCGTTTGAGGCAAGAAGAAGGTCCTGAAGATGCAATCGAGTATAAGTATCGCCGTCGCAAGTATCCCGCCCATACTCCAGGACGAAATAATGACGTATACGTATCTCCGTGTACTGTGCAACAGGAGAAGCTCTTCATCGTCGCCCTCCGCCTGGAGTTGCATCGTCTCGACGTGAATCACACGGAGCATCCGTACGACACCTGAAGAAAGGAATGACGCTTCTTCAAGCTGAAATGTCTACCAACCTTTGGCTGCTACTTACTCTCTCGATGAATGACTGCGCTCAGGATGGCAATAGAAAAGGCGAAGAATACAATGTTGATGGTCCAGCTAAAGGCACCGTCGGTGAGACTCCGATGTCTACTGCCTAGGATGTTGCTGGCAATCATCAGACCGCAACTTGTCCATAGACATAGTACAAAGAATCCAAGACGGACTAGGGCAATACCAGGACGAGGTTGGTCGGTTGACTGAACGTAACCGTAACAGCGAAAACAAAACAGGAAAATCCTTAATATGGGATTCTTGAAGCTTTCCGGGGAAAGGAGCAGCTCCTTTACCTTAAACATTTCAACTGTGAGGACGAATTAGATTTTTTTGGCTTTTATAGTTGAAGTCGCTCCTCCTCCACATCCGATCGCCTGCCAAAAGGAGGGCAATTTGAATATCTGATTTGCCAATAAATGACATTTCAAGCAGTTTTGTTATAATTGCCACAACTGAAGGACATTCGAATGTGTTACGTGTTTCTATTGACAGATGTTC
The DNA here is from genome assembly GCA_035044505.1 of Zaprionus lineosus. Lineage (NCBI taxonomy): Eukaryota > Metazoa > Arthropoda > Insecta > Diptera > Drosophilidae > Zaprionus > Zaprionus lineosus. Next base: position 668,779 of record JAWNNX010000596.1, on the reverse strand, counting down.
CATTTCTCCTTCGTAATTATCATATTAATAATTTGCACTCGGAATTTTCCAAGTGGGTGTGTCCTTGCTGAAGGAAAACTTGCTAATTTAGTGGAATCTTTTGTTTTTTGTAAGGATTCTTCTGAAAGTCGACTGAGATCCCTTTTTTTTGTACGTAGATACAATTTGGAGAAGGATGCCACTTCATTTGCTGGATTTGCTTATACCTAAATGGTACAAGGATATCTCAGCGTTTCAGAAATATTTTCCTCTGCCTCACTCACATTAAGGACGCGTGCTTCGGCTGACAGATGTCCCATTTGTCGGCCCCAATTATCATATTACATTTCGCAATTAAGGATTCTCCTTAAACTGCAGCCAGGACTTAAATAGATTCTAATTTGAGTGACTATCCAAGTAAGTAGGTCCTTGCCAAAGGAAGTCTAGTTTGAATATTTAACAAACTTAAATTTTCCTAACTGAGTTTCAGTTTCTCGGAAATGTCCTTTTGACATAAAACTTCCGCTCGTATCCTTCAGCTGTCGTGCATGTGGACAAACTTTCGCAAAAGGTGCCAGAGAGCGAAGCATTCAAATTAAATTTGAAGTTTGGAACAACATTTTAAAGTGAACTCAAAGGACGAGCGATTGATGGTTCAAAGGATATTCCTATTTTTACATGACTCAAAAAAAATTTAAAAATTTCCTAAATTTGTATAAAATAATTTTGCTGTAAAGCTGTAAATTGAATTAGTGTGTTTTTTGTAGCTTTAAAGGCTCGAAGGATGCAATTTTCTGAGTGGCTCATCATGTGCACAGGTGTAGTACACTATCCAACAAAGTTGAGCTTTCAACTTCAAGCTGAAGGCTGAAGAGTCTCTCTTGTTCAGGAGAGCTTCATTTGGAGAAGCTCCTGCCGTTAATGGGATGACATTCTTTGCGTTTCATATTTGCATTTGCAGTCAAGCAGCCAAAACACACACACACACACACACACACACACACACACTCGCACATACTCACACATACTCACACATACTCATGTACATAGAGGAATGGACATTTTGGGGGTACACTGAGAATATCATGTGTAGTCGAATAGTTGGAAGCTGAAAATGGCAGATGGGAGATGATAGAGTAGAGTGCCGAGTGGTGAGAAAAGTGGGGAGGGGAGTGGGTGGCGGGCAACGGATATTGTGTATCTGTGGCACAGGGCATGGCCGAGTGTCGTCTATATCACAATTTGCATTTAATATCCTTGTGTGAATAATTTACAAATGCAATAAACGTAAATGCGTTCGAGGCGACGCACTCAGACGTTTGGTTTCAGATTGAACACAGAACAGGACGAAGACCGAATCCGAATCCGAATCCGAATCCCAATCCGAATCCGTATCCTTATCCAACTCTGAAACCCAAACCGTATCCGAGTTAGAATCCGAGTCTGGAGCTGCTATTGAAATGCCTCAGACGTTCACTGCCACGCTTGAGCTGCTTTGGGTGCTTTGGGTGCCCCTCCCCCTGTTGCCACTGCCACGCCCCCCTCCCATCCAACAGTCATGCAACATGGAACGTTCAACGTTCAACGTTCAACGTACGCATATTTGTGTGTTGCATGTTTGCAACTGTCTGTTATGTTAGTATTTGTGTTGCTTGTGTTTGCAAATGTGTAAATGCATTCGCATTTACTACTCCACCCCCCTCCCCCATACCCCTTCCCCTCCCCCGAACCCTTCCCTTTCGATCCTTGCGTCGTTGCGTTGGCGTGAAATTTGCTGTAAGCAATAAGCCTGTGAGGATATTGAAAGTCACTCGTTTCTGGTATTTACTTATGCATTTGTTTCATGTTTGTAATCACACACACACACACACACGCGCACACACACGCACTTATACCAACACACACATAGACACACAGAAATGCATACAAATAACATTGCACACACATCCAGACGACATTTGTGGGCTGAGATTCGATTGGCTGGGAGATTTTGTGGATTGGTGGGTTGTGTGTGTGTTGTGTGTGTGTGCTGGCTGGGTGCTAGGTGGGTGCTGGGTGTGTGGGTGTAGATAACGGGTTGTGTCTGAATTGGCTTTGAGCTGTTCACGCTACATTTCCACTCTGGCCTTAGCCGGTAATCGGATATTAGTTGGCCTTAGTTATTGTTATGGCATATTTATTGGCAGTCAAAACTGCAGCCGATAGTGCGTGCAACTCGGCGAGTGGCCGCAGCTTAACGTGCCACATAACTTGCCTCGATAAGTGTTAGATGTGGCACATCGAATCCTTTGCAGCTCAGTGGGTGTGACCAGGACAAGTGTGTGTGCTCCCTCTGAGTGGGTTCCCTCTGAGTGTGTTCCCTCTGAGTGTGCGTATGGGTGTGTGCGTGAGTGTGTGTGTGTGGGTGTGTGTGTGGGTGTGCGTGTGTGTCTGTATAGTTTTTGTGGTCTTCTGACTTCTCTGTGGCTCTTGTGGTCTTTGACTTTGTAACTTTGCAATTGTTTAATGCCAACTGTCGGTACTGTCGGTACTGTCGGTACTGTCGGTCCTGTCGGTCCTGTCGGTCCTGTCGGTCCTGTCGGTCCTGGTAAACAATGGAATTCCAATATCACATTTTAGTTCATTTCGCAAAGAGCATCAAATGCCAAGGAATGCGAGTGAAGCAGCTTCTAAAATTAAAACCCATCCGAATCAATAGAATGCATGTTACTTTCTTCTCCCCTTCCCCTCCCCCTCCACCAACCCTTTCCATCTTCTCCTTTCTCCTCCAATTTGATTGCCATTTTCTTTCGACTCCGACAAAAGGCGGGAGCTGCCTTTATGGGATCCTCCAGTTTCAGAGCTTGGAAAAGACTCTCCCAACATTTCAGTTCCAGGACATGCAGATTCTACCGCCTACTCTTCCAACTCCTCTGTTCCTTCCCTTCTCTTTCTTGCTGCCATTTGGCAAGCTTCCTTAACTTGAATGTCCTTCGATGTCCTGGCCATGAAATATCGTTATGTTTAACCTTAAATCAAGTGTTTGTAAAGTTCATAAACTTAAAGCGTCCTGAGGCTCTGAAGTCTCTGGTCTTAGGGCCAGGAAGTGGGTGTGAGTTCGCTGGGTGGAGACTTGTGCGGGGGAGTGAACGGTGCTGCTGGGGAGGCGCCAACCAGCCACTAAATTGTTTACACGCAATTTCATCAAAACAATAAATCATTGCAGTTGGAACGGCACAACAAAAGCGCCGACATCGTCTACGTAGCTGTCGTTGGCGTTCCTTCGAGTTGACGTCGCAGTCGCCGTCGTCGTCGTCGTCGTCGTCGTCGTCGTCGTCGTCGTCGTCGTCGTCGTCGTCGTCGTCGTCGTCGTCGTCGTCGTCGTCGCTGTCGCTGTCAACATCGACGTCGCAGTCAACGTTCGTCGTTGGCGACGTGACATCAAGTTGACATTTGGTGAAAATCAAATCAAAAGCATTTTTCCGCACAGCGGAAGTGGCAGCGGTAGAGGCAGGGGAAGGGGCAGGGGCAGGGGAAGGTAAAGGGGCAGTGGCAGTGGCAGTGGCAGTCGCAGTCTAAGCTCAAGTCAAACTTGGCAAACACACATTTATAACTAGCAGGGCGGTCTATGATTGTATGAGTATATAAGTGTTTATGTGTGCGTATATATGTGTATATGTATGTGTGTGTGTGTGTGTGTACGTGTCGCTGGCAATAAACTTGACGGCCATAGTCATCAATCCTGAGCGCAAAGCAGGCAAAAGTTTCTTTCTTATTTTCGACCCCTTGACTAACACACACACACACACACACACACACGCGCACACATATATATATATACATATTTTTATATTTGTATTTTGTTATTTAATTTATAAGTATTACATTTAATATTAATTATACGCCACGTAAGCCCGTTTCGGAGTGAAATGCGATGAAAAGCGATGAAAAGCCAAGCGCTTAAATAAGTTGATGCCCATTGGTTGGCCGTCGCTTTTCATTTTGTTCATAAACTATGCATGTTTATTTACACTGCAGCTGTAGCCACAATGACCAGGACATAAAGGACAACAGCATTCAGCGCCAGCATGCAGTGCCACCCAAGGGAGTGGCTGAGGCTGAGGGGTCTGGGACTTGGCCCAGAAGTGGGCGTTCGTCGGGGGTCAAGGAGCCGTCGGTCCGACGAAGCCGGCCAGGAGAGTTTTCTTACTTCTTTTAACCCTTTTTTCACTTGCCCTTTGGCATAGCGCAAGAAATAAAATAATGAAAAATGTACGCAGGATATACACGACTCTTAAATATCCTGCAATCCGATTCAGAAATCAAAACGAGTGTCAAAGGCTTCAAAAATTGAATATACTTTGGGTAAATTAATAAATTCCTATTTAATTGAATCTGAAGCATTCTTATGTTTCAATCCTTAGACTAATAAAAGTCCTTCGAGTTTCTTGTCAGACGCGCTGCAAGTATCCTTTGCTTCTGGAATGCAGAAAATTAAAGGAAGGAGCATAAAACGACGCGCCAAGTAAAATTCTATAATGTTTTAACTGCGGCTGGTTTCTGGTTTCCCCACACACACACACACCAACCACAACAAGAGCCACACACACACGAACACACACACACACACACACAGCTGCTGTAAAAATCCGCACCGAGTTTTTATTTGCATTAAGAAATTATAATTATGGCAGCTGCTTTTCCCGCTTACTTGGTTTTATCAGCTTTTGGGGTTACTTTCGCCCTTTTGCCATAGTTGCTGGCTCCTTTGTGTCCTTGCCCATCTCAGCCATTCCCCACTTTCCCACCTTCCCACCTTCACACCTTCCCACACCTTCCTGCGCGTCTGACGCACACAGTTTTTAATTGAAAAGTGCAAAATAATGTTAAAGAAAAGTAAAAAGTAGTCGCGGCTCAAAGTATGCGCCCAAGTATCCACCCACACCACCCACACCACCCACACCACCCACACCACCCACAGCACCACCCGCACGCTCTTCTAGCCACCACTAACATTCTCATTCCCATTCGCAATCCCGAGAACCATTTTCCAACTCGTTCCGAGTCCCATTCCTGATCCCGCGAGGCATGCCACTGTTTGTACTATGAACGCGAGGCAGATGAATGCAGTTTTTCCTTTTTCCTCATTTTATTCTCAACTGCGCAAAGGGGTCAGCCAGAGGGAGTCGGGGGGGAGTCAAAAGGGGAGTTAGGTAGAGTCAGGGGGAGTCAGGGGTAGTCAGGGGTTGGGATGTAGCAGTGGTGCAAGGGTGAAACTGGTACTGAGATGACTGTGCTATTTGCTGTGGGGGCGCTAGCCATCCGCATCCTTGGCCAGGAGCAGTGTAAGTCATAAAGTCAGACTTGTATTAAGAATGAACCCGAGACTTGGGGAGTCTTCAGCGCCAGAAGCCAACATTTGCTTAGGTGGCCGAAAGCCGGGAAATGTAGTCCGTATAAATAAAGGAGTTGCACAAGGAGTCAGCAAAAATCTTATTCATATTTGTTTTTTATTATTTTAAGAATCGATTTAAAAACCCAAAGCTTGAAGGAAACCTATTGCATAAGGAATACCCAAGTCCTTAGGAAAACCCAAAGCCTGAAAAGAATCCAAAGCCTGAGAAAAACCCAAAGCCTGAGAAAAACCCAAAGCCTGAGTCGTACAGTCAACTCAAAAGCTGCAAGAAGGGGAAGCTCGCCGGCTTCATATCAGAATCTAAAAATAATAAATAAATAAGTATTTAATATATATTTCGATAAATTTTCGATAACAATTCTGCCAAGGATCTCCTCAAATATTCTTATCCTTAAAGAAATTCCAAAAATATCGCTTTCCCGAATAACTGAAATTTTCCGCATTTCCTTTGGCGTCTGGCCACCTTTTAGTTTAATTCGAGTGACGCCTTTTCACATTGCAAAATTGCAACCGATTGTTGCATCGATTGCAGAACGGTAAACGGAATCCGTTTATCGATAATTACGTCACTTACAACACTTGCAACACTTGCAGCCACGAATTGCAGCCTTCGCACTGACAAAGATTGCATTTTAGTTAAAATGCATAACATTTGCGCTACTTATGCAAAGATGAGGCATAGACAGAGGGAGGGGCAGAGACAGGGACAGAGACAGAGGCAGAGGCAGGGAAAGAGGCAGAGCTTAGGCAGAGACAGAGGCAACGGTAGAGACAGGGGCAGAGACAGAAGCTGATGCCTCGACTCGTGCTGCATTCCAGTTAAGACGCTCACCTGGCCAATGGCTGGTGGCTGGTGGCTGGTGACTGGTGGCTGGTGGCCAACTGATGACTCGCCTTGTGCTGCTGCAGTTGCCGGCGAAATGAGGCATGTAATTCACAGCGTGGAGCAGCGCGGATCGCAAGTAATTTTAAAATTGATGGCGCGAAAATTACGACAATCGCTGCGGGCCCCTAAAACCAAACCCAAGAAGCCAAGTTAAGAGCTGCGGAACCGTTAGAAAGCGCAACTCTGGCCAAGTCAACTGTGAAATAAGCCTGAACCCTGAAACTGATGCTGTTGCGGGCACTGATTTTGATTCTAAGCCTGAAACTGTGGCTAAAACTGAAACTGCGACTAAAACTGAGGCAGAGGCGGAGGCAGAGACGGAGGCTGCGGCTGAGGCAGAGGCAGAGACTGAGGTAGAAGCAGAGGCTGAGGCAGAGGCCGGGGCTTTCCTGTTGCTGTTTCTGATGATGGCTAAAATGTTGTTACTCAACGCAATTCATTTTTGACCCGAGGAGCTAATTGTGTGCACAATTGATGATCGCAATGTGGGGCGCAGTGGGCGTGGTACATCACACACACACACACACACGCACATAAAACGAGAGCACACTTTGCCAAGAGCCAAATGACTGAGCGCTGATTGAGCATAACTTCAGTTCCTAAAGAACAACCAATGCAAGTTATCTATGTGTGTGTGTGTGTGTGTGTGTGTGTGGCGCCTGTTAGTTTAGTTTAGTTAGCAAATTGGCCTACAAACTTGTCACCATTTATCACACTCAGTGTCAGCATCAAACTGACTAAAATTCTTCTTCCCAGCGCGTGGCTCGAACATCAAAAACTTTTTGAACAACATTTCAGAAAAATGCGTGTCGAGAACACAAAATGACACTTAAAGGTACGAGATGTAAGCTCTGAAGTGGGTGGGTGGTTGGCCAGCACACATATGCCTGTGCCATAGACATTGAGTGGCTCCTCCTCAAAGGCACACACACACACACACACACACAGGGATACACACACTCAATCAGGTATCATTTAGGCTGGCAACCATCAATCTTCAATGAGCGTCGTGAGCTACTTTATCTTGAATGACATGCAGACACATAGACGTACACACACACACACACCCACACGCACACACACACGCGCGCATAGAGACTTGGGAGATACTTCTAGATATCCTGACGTGGTAGGCAAATGTATTTGGATTTGCCAATGGCTTTTGTTTGCCCAACAATAACAATTGATGTCACCAGCAGCCCAAAAGCAACTAAACTAAAAGCCCGAGAAGCCGAGAGACCAAGAGGAAAAACGCATTTTATGCCGCATACTTTTAGGCGGCGGCAAATGTTTCAAATACTTGCGGGTGGCTGGGTGGTTGGCGTTGGCGCTGCGACGATGATATATGTACATAGCCATCCATTCGATAGGTAGTCATCTGTATATTGAAGGGGCCACAACTAACAATCGTCTGGCAAGCGGAATGGAGTGGCATAGAGTTGGGGTGGAGCTGGGGAGTCGGGGTGTTGGGGTGTCGGGGTGTCGGGGGGCGACATGGGGCGATGTCATCAAACACAAATGCGCAAATTGAGTGTATGCCATAGACAGAAAGATAAACAAACATAAATATTTCCATCCATGCAACAATCCGCACATTGATTTCCAACTTTCAGCAGACGAGGCTGCAACTTTGTTCTAACTGCCGATAGTTTATTTAAGCACCGATATATTTACAGGTGACATCCCACAGACGCCTAAATTTGCCACATTTTTAAAGGTAAGAAAATAAATTTTATTTTTCTTCTTTAATTTAGAGTTGGGAGATTGCCTAACAATAGTCCAAAGATGGACCGTAACGCTTGGCATATATATAAATCATAAGTAAAGCAATAAATAATTAAATAGTTAAATATAACAAATAAAATAAAAAAAAAAATTAAATTAATGAAATAAAGTTCAAAAAGTAAAAAATATATAAAAAATATAAGAACAAAATAAAAAAAAAATTGTTAAATTAATGATAACCAATTGAAAAACTGTTTTTAATTTTAAATATTTAAATATTATAAATAATTTAAAGAAATTAAATGATGGTGAATTGAATAAAAATAAATTAGAGCCTAAAATAAACATTTAATAAAGTGAATAACAAATAAATAAATAAGAGCTAATATATTGATAAATAATAAATTAAATAAAAATTAATAGTACTAAATAAAAAATACATTAATTATTTAATAGCGATCAATGAATTCATTGATATATAAATATTTAAAAAATAAAATAATAGTAAATAAATTAAAATGCCTAATCAAAAAATTATAATAAATATAATATTAGTAAGTAGCATAATAAGAAATTAAATACCGATAAATAAAAAATTAATTGTTAAAATAAAAATAAATAATAAAAAAATTATAAAAAATATAAAATAACAGTAAGTTAGATATAGTTAAAAAACATTATTAAAAGAAATAATTATTTATTAAATATTTATATAAAATAAAAAATAATAAAATATGAAATAAATAAAAAATAAAAAAAAATTTAAAAATTTGAATTTCTTTGATTTATTATAAAAATTAAGAAAAGTTTTCCAGGATGATTTTTCCACTCAGATACTGAGCTCCTAATCCCCAACAGATCCTGGGAGAAACATTATCAGATTTCATCAAGTTTAGTTACAGCTGCTCCTGACAGGTTATTTACACTTTATTAGTTTTGGGGTTTGGCAGTAGCAACCCTTTAGATAGCAGTGACAACCCTATTGCTATGACTGTGGCAGCCAATACTGACTTCTCCAACTGCAACACGTTTCAGAGTGCAATACTTTGGGGTTTGGTCTTTGGTCTTTGGTCCTTGGTCCTTGGTCCTTAGTTCTTGGTACTGTGAATATTTGCGCTCATAGCTCACGCCTACAGAAAACGTGCAGGACCTCAAGGAATATTTGCAGCAAGGAAATGAACCCCAACCCAAAGGGACTTAAACCCTTTTGTGGCAACCCTGGCAGAGCCATTGACACTGGAACGACACGCGCTTTGTGCGAAAATATGCAATTGAAATGTTAAGTAAATAAAGGCGTAAATATTTGAAGGGCGGGGCAACGACAAGCACAACATTCAAATGCTGCTTTGTTGTGGATACACCAGCGACTACATAAAGAACACCACAACGCGATGGAACACAAGTAGGACGAATCGTAGATATCCTTGCTTTGGATACTCGGGGTACAAATGAGTAGGGAAAGTCTTCGAGTGAACGAAGTCCGATGGTGCGCAAAATATAAATCTTATTTTAAATACATAATATATAACTATATAATATTAAAGTTATCGATTAATCGATAAACGGAACGGTCATTCATTTACTTGAATTGAAAGTATGAATAAAAGGGGGAGTTTTGGTTCGCGTCTGAAGCCTTTATATAAATATATTTAATATATTATCTGAGCTATACAGAGTTATACAGAGTTATCGATAACGATGGAGATAATTATATCGATAACAATATCGGCTTAGTTTCCTGCAACAGTTATATAATTAGTGGCCAGAGCTTATCCCTCAGCCGATACACCCTTTCCAAGTGCCCATGAATTATTATACAAAGAAGGACGATCCGTTATGCATTCCATAACTTTGCAGTTGTCGTCGTCGCCGTCGTCGTCGTCGTCATCGTCGTCGTCGTCGTCGTCGTCGTCGTTCTTGTTGTCGTCGTTGTTGTTCGCATTCGTCAGTCGTCAGTCGTTGACGTTGAAATGAATGAATGGAAATATGCAAGCAACGTGATTCCCGGGAACGCGACAGCAACAACGACAGTGGCGGCGGCAGCAGCAGAGGCAGAGGCAGAGGCAGAGGCAGCGACTGCGACGCCATATTGTTTTGGGAGGCAATGGATGCCATTGGGAAACGTAACCGTTAGCAATGGCACCGTTACGGTTACCGTTAACATTGCCGCTGCCGCTGCCGCTGCCACTGCCACTGCCACCGCCACTGCCACTGCCACTGCCGTTGCCGTTGCCTTTACCTCTTTACCGTTAACTGAGAGACTCCAGAGCCATGGAGCAATATTCGCATTTGCTCGTTGGTATTTTCTGTCGAGTTCAGCGTAAATTCATTCATTTCCACTTGAATTTACAATTATGCGAAACTGTTGTTGAATGGGTTTTGACTTGGCAGTGGTTACGCCGGGGTGCCAAGGCGTGGCCCGAAAGGTGGGGAGCGACGGTGAAAGCGAAGGGTTTACAGAGATTGGAATTGGGTTTGGGATTGGGATTGGGATTGGGACTGGGATTGAGATTGGGATTGGGTTTGGGTCTGTTGTTCGTTGCGTCTCGTTTATGCATATTTCCTGTGTTCTTGCCATTGGCAGCATCAGCAACAACTTCACTATTTGGCTTTTAATAAACTATGGAGTACCTGAAGACGTCTGCAGCTCGGCAACTCGGAGCCACTAACCACCCATCCACCCAGCCACCCATCCACCCAGCCACCCATCCACCCACCCAGCAGTTACCCGGGGCTTCCAGTTACACGCTTGCAGCTGAAAGTTGCCGATTGTCGGCAGCTCAGTTGTTGGCCAGGCTAAAAAGGTTGTTGCCAAGCGTTGCCAAGGTGCGTGGCTGCGTGTGGAATCTCTATGATGGGATTTGTTTACCGAATGCTCCTGGAATGTAATTAACTTTATGAGGTGTGCATGCAAAAGCTGTCAAGGGCGATTAAATATGAGGAGCTGCAGTTTATGTGTTGCGAGTTGCAAGTTGCGAGCAGCGAGCAGCGTGTTGCACGTTGCGCGTTGCGGATACAAGCGACAAGTTATTTTCATCATAAATTCCACTTTGCTGCGCTCTATGGAATTGGAAAGAATATGCGAAGAGAAGGGGCTGAGAGTGGGCAGTAGGAAGGGAAAGGAATGGCGACAATAATATGCTTTCTCGATTAAGTCCTTAAACTCCTTGAACTGCATATGAAATGTATTTCATTTTAATCAAGGATTTCTGACTTCAAGTAAGGATCTTCTTCCAATAAGATCTTCGCCGATGAGTTGCAGCCTCGATATGTTCCTTCTAATCTAGATGTCCTGGAACTCATGATTTTTCCATTCATAAGTACATTTGCTCGAGTACAAGGATTCTAATACAAATGAAGTCCTTGCGTTTATTCCATTTTAGCAATAAAAAAAGTTTTAAGGGAAAAAACTTTTTCAACTCTTATGCCACTTTTAGTTGATGGTTTGAAGTTGGAGTTGGGGGGGCGGAGGCGGAGGCGTGGGCGGGGGCAGTTAGTTGTAGTGGGAGTTGTAGAAAGTTTTGGCTCCCAACTGCGAGGCACTTCAGCAAGTTGCCAGTGCAATTCAATGTCATATCCTTGAAAGCTAAAAAACAGAGTCAGGCCAAGGATATAAAAAACATTGTGAAGCCAAAGTTTTGTTATTGAAAGTTCATCGATGAATGCGAAAAGGCAAAACATTTCCCAGCTCCCAGCTCCCAGCTCCCAGTTCCCAGTTCCCAGTTCCTAGTTTGCAGTTCCTTGTTAGGAGCTGGGAGTTCCCGGAATCTCAGTTGAATGCAGCCTGGAGCCTGTTTCCTTGCGGCTGCTTACAGCCCATTTCCTTTTTGCGATTTCAACATTTTCAATTTCTTTTGTGTATCCAGTGCCACATTGTAAGCAATTGTCCTGCAACGTCCCGGCAATGTCCTGGGCCATCTCTACTAATTTCCTCGGCCCAGGCTTGCACTTCCAGATGCCGCCAGCATTCATATCCTGTTCAGCCTGCCAGTCAGCCAGTCGGCCGGCCGGCCAGTCAGTTAGTCAGCTAGTCAGCTAGTCAGCCAGTCAAGGACTCATCCTCGTCCTTTTCAGCCCCTTCTGTCTGCTTAGCCAGCATTTGTATGTGGGCAATGCGTTTCGGGTGGTGCATCTGTTTGGGCTGCGGGGGTGTCGAGGGGACGTTGTTTGCATTTTTATTTGTATTTCATTTTCAATTGACTGGCAGGTCGAGGCACAGGCCGACATCGCCCACTTCTGTGTATGTGTGTGTGGGTGTACCTGCTCACCTGGGGGCTACCTGGAAAAGTTCAGCTCTGCGCTTTGTGTACTTCAGCCATTCATCAGAGTTATTTACTTTTTAACGAGTTGATTTCATTCAATTTGTTTGCCCAGGTTTCAGTGGCTATTATGGACTAGAAAAGGGTTGACCCCACACCGACTCCATCCTGGCTCCACTCTGGCTCCAACTTGACTCCATTCCGACTTCATCCTGGCTCCGAGCTGAGTCCATTCCGGTACCTCATCTCTTTGCTCTTGAAAATCTGCGGCCTAATCCACGACTCGTCTTCTTCTCACTTTAAGCCGCATCTTGGCTTGAAACCCAATCCCTCGTTTAAAGGCTCAACTCATCGAGGAACATTGTTAGTTAAACTTTTCTGCTTTTCATCCGTTTCGGGTTTTTCCTTAGCTCGCTTTTCCCGCTCCGCTCACTCGCTGGCAGTCAACTTGTTGTGCCTCTCGGCGTTTTTCGGTTTCAATAAATATTTTTACAATGCACAAATTAAAAATTCTTCCGATATAATAATAATACTCGTTCAGCGAAGGTCGCAGACCCAAGCCCAGCCGCAGTCTCAGTCCCAGTCCCAATCTCAGGGCCAGGACCAGGCCCAGCCTTAGACCCAATCCTTGTCCCTGCCTCTGTCCCTGTCCCTGACCCTCTACCTCCCACTTTCGATTCGAGTCCCGCGCTGCGGCTCAGGCTTCTTGTCTATTTATCAAAAACTTTGAACGCCCCTCCTACCCCAACCCTCGAGGGACAGGAACAGCATCGACTACAATAATAACATCGAAGTGTCCTGGACCTGCCAATTCGATTGAAATTGTTGCCTGTGGCTATGATTTTATGAGCATTCTGTTTGTCTTCCAGCAGTGCTCGGAAGTAATTAAATTGCTCGCATTTTACAGATGCTTCAAAATGTTTTAAACAACAACAAAATTAGACAACAGCATTTTTACATTAGCGCCATCTATGGGCCGGCGGCAGAAGCGGCGCGCTTTTAAAGCAACAAAATTTAATAAGAAGTGAAGGAAATCAAATCAAGCAATAAGGACTGCAAATGATATAGAAGGACCAATTCAGGAAGAAATAAAAAAAATACAAAATTATGGGAAAATATAATACAATTAATATTATTATTTTTATATCAAAATTGAAATATTAAAAACAAATAAATTTAAAATTGTGAACGGGCAATGCATTTTCTTTGAGCTGAACAGAAAATTGAGCTGAACTTAGACACTTAAGAAGGGACGCAGACTAAAGAAAAAATTAGATAAAAAAACAATTCTTAAATTGACAAAAATTAATAAAGTAAAAAAAAAAAAAAATTAATAAAATACAATTTTAAGCTTTCGGTTTATGTGGCTTCCCCTTCTCTCAATGTGTTTTTATTTTGAAATCGAATATCAGCTTAAAGTTAGTCCCCAGACCAAGGCTAAACTATTGAGACTTGGAAATAAATATATATATATATAGTATATATATATAAAAACATATATAAATATACATTATATATATATTTATTTACCAGAAGAATTTGTCCATACAGAGGAGAGTCTTGTACGCCGTATCGCAGGTGCTGATGCCTCTGACGTTGTTACAATTGGCCAGAGACTTGCTCACGGAACTCAGGAGGAGAGGATGGGTGTAGCTGCCAAGGATTTCATCTTTTAGAAGCATACCCTCGTCATCAACAAATCCCAATTGACCCATTATACACTTGGAGACGCACTTCACGTTCTCGTTAATGGAATTAGCTTCTGGATAGTTCACTGAGCGCACCTCGTCCTCCGTAACACTAAGTTTACTCAAGCAACTGGACATAGCCATATTTCCATCGTCCGAATAGATCATCTATAAATGATGTTTCCTTTTCAGTGTGACCGTATTTCAAAATGCCATTGAATAACAACTCACCGCGAGGCCCTCACGCAGACTGCATAAAAAAAATGCGATTGCAACTGTGTAGGACGCCTTCATGATGTCTACTGCAGAGTCTCTGAACTGGATCTCGGTCTTATAGCTAAACCGATTCTCATTTATATATGCCCAAATATATATAGTATATAAAATATATTTATTTATCAAATGCTAACATTATATATAAGCCACGAGACTCAACCTGTTTCTGAACTTAGGTCAGAGCGAATCCGATGATCAGAAATGAGCCATGACTTGAGGCGACGTTAAGTCTTGACACTTAAAACTAAAATATATTCTATATATTGGAAAAATGCTAATAATCGATGCTAAAGGGGAGGGGGTGACTAAAGTTTGGATGTATTACAATTTTAAAGAGTTAAAGCAGGGGATATATGAACTTTGAACTGCCCAAAGGTTCTTGAACCTTGCCTGGGGAAAATGCAAATTTCTAAGTTAAAATAATATTTGAATTGAGGGGAAAAAATTATCAAAAATATAAATATTATAACTATAATCAAAAATATTTAAAATTTGTTATATTTTTAGTATAATATAATTTTACCTTATATTTCCATGATTCTTTTGATTCTTTGATTCTGAAAAAATAAAAATATAAATTAAATTTTCTTCTAACAAAAAATTAACTTAATAATAATTAATAAATAATTTGCAATATATAAACTAAAATAAATAAATATTAATAATTTAAATAAAATATAATTATAATAATATAATTTATAAATATTAAATTCCAATTTAGATGCAATTTTCTTTAATACCCAAACTGAAGTCTCTTTATACAAAAAAGGATCTTCAAAACAAATTGACCGCTTGAAATGGGAAACACTTTTTATTTGCTGGACTTATAGATACTCATTGATTTGACATTGATTTCAGTCGCCACCTAGACATACCCCTAAAAGCCGAGTGCAGTGGCATGCTTCATGAAGCAGACGGCGATCTTGAAGGCAGTGTCGCAAGGATTGTCGCCAACGATGCTGCCACAAGCGACCACCGCCTCGTCCACCGTTGCCTTGATCGGGGAGTCGGAGAAGGCCTCCAGAATCTTGTCGGTGAGGAGGGTTCCACCGCTGCTCATGAATCCTAGCTTGACTAAGAGGCACTGAATGGTGCACTTTAGATTATCCTTGGCATCCTCGGGCTTTACATTTCCAGTTTTGAGCACCGAAAGCTCCTCCATCGTGACTCCATTCTCATCCATACAGGACTTCAACTTTTCTTCTGCCTGCGAGAGGTTGTCAGCCTGCAGAAGGAGACGCTTTGAGGATCAGTTACTGGACGTCACGTGGCCATCATATTTACCAGCAGGAATCCTGTCAAGCAGCAGAGGAACAGCGCCAATGCGAGAATTGCCTTCATTTTGTTCACGCTCCAAATAAAATGATTCATTTGGCGAACTGAATCGGAACTTTTATAGTTCCATTCGCCGGTTCCAAGCGCCAATCATTCCTTTATGTTCATTGTAGCTCCGATTGATTATCTTTAACGTTGCTGGCGGTACAGTGATGACTGCCAATTGATGGTTGATTGAGAGGGCGTGGCAGCTTAAAGTTGTTTTAAAATTTAAATCGTTAATTTTTTAAATTATTTTTTTAAATATTAAATATTTTGATTTATTTTTTTTCAGGCCCATCCTCATACTTAGTAGCTTCTGTTATCGAGTGTTCACTGCACTTTGATGCATATCATTCCTGGCAGCTCAACTAATGACTCACTAATTTAAGTTCATTTTCGATAAAATAGAATTTAATATTTTTTTATTAATTTTTTTATATTTTATATTTTATATAAAGCCCGAGGCCACCGAATGTCATGCAATTTATTATTATATTTTTTATTTGCTTTGTTTTTTTTATTTTATAATTAATAGTTTGATATTGTTTCTAAAACTCTGTTCAAATTAATTGTATTTTATTGTTATTGTTATTTAGTAATTTTGTTATTAGTTTTTCCCATGATTTTCATTATCGTTTTTCCAATTTTATTCAACTTGCATTAAAATTGCATTTTCCATGCCATTCGCTTAATTATCGTTATTTTAATGATAATTATTATTAAATCCATTGTTATGACCACGAATGCGGATATACTCTATTTTCATATAGTTAAGCCCTAATTGAAATCCTTTCAGTGTAATTAGAAAAACTTCAACCTCAAACCTCATAAGTGGGCAAAACTTTTCAAGCCCCCCTCGCCACCCACCTTTGCCTTTCCCAATTTTCCACTTTCTACCTTCAACATCTGTGGCATAGTTAGAAAAACCAACTAATTTAGTAAATTACTATTTAGTGGGCTCCTCTATACACAACTATATAACTACCAACACACACACACCCACACACAGACAGGGAAGAAAAGGCAACGCTTTTGAAGGTTGCTTCTAGCCGCAGTTTTTCCCACACACAAAGGTCATTTCCGGGCTTTGAAGTTGGGCTTTGAAATGCGCCAAAGGACATTTAACAAATGGCATGCTTTGTGCTATAGATGTGTGCGTGTGCGTGTATGCGTGAGTGCGTCTGTATGTGTGCTGTGTACGAACACAAATAACATTGCATTTGCCATTCGAAACATCAAAGCAATTCGAACTTTCCAGTTGACTTCATCTGTAGATTGTGTGAAGTATGCCAAAAATTTCCCCTTAACTGTCCGCTCAAATATTCCACTAGCATGTAATATTTTCTTCCTTTTCCTTATTTTTCCTTTTCTTTTTTCCTTCGCTTCACGCTCTTTTCCATTCTTGGCAGATCGAAGTTTTAGTATTGCCGTAAAATCGAATGATTAACAAGCTCTTAAGCTGCGCGTGGCACGTGCAACAGTCTTTAGCCTTCCGCCTGCCGCCCTCCGTCTCCCGCCTTCAGCCTCCAGTTTCCCGCCTTAAGCCTTCAGCCTCCAGTCTCCCGCCTGCCGCCTTCAGCCTTCAGCCTTCAGCCTTCAGCCTCCAGTCTTCCGCTTTCAGCCTCCAGTCTCTTCTTCAACTCAGATTCCAACTCAAAGTCCAACTCAGAGTCCAACTCCTTCTCCTTCTCCTTCTCCTTCTCCAACTCCGAGTTGAACTTCCATTTCATTGGAGGGCAGGGAAAATATTGGCCAAGCTTTAAATTTTATATGCACTTCAGTTTAATTGACGCGTGGCCTTTTCTTAAAATTGAAAGGCCGCTGAAATTCGAGATAACGGGAATTGTGAAAAACTTCTTCTGGGCGGGTAATCCATTCAATTAGTTTAACACCCCGAAGGTATTACAAGTGGGCGTGGGTGTGGACATGGGTGTGGGCGTGGGTTAAAGAACAATGTTTCCTCTCATCTTACATATCCTTCAAGTAGTGAAGGGAAGTACTGAAAGGGCATAGGTAGTGCTGGGGGTAGGGGTAAGGCAGGGGGTGGGGCGACAAGGTAGGGGGAGGGGTAGGGTTGGGGGAAGGATGCAGACAATGATGCTCGAAGAGATACAGTGAAAAGTCAATGAAATAGAAGACGAATGCGAAGATGAGGGGTGGGAAATGGATAATGGGTAATGGCAAATGGAAAATGAAAAGTGGGAAATGGAAAATGAGAAGTGGAAAACGTGAAGGGCATATGATAAAATCTTGTTACTCCGAGTATCAAAAAATAAGCAATTAGGCTAAGTGTAAATATGATTTAATTGGCTGCAACAAGCGCCTGCCGAAGGACTAACCTACAGCTACGCAAAAGGGTTGATCCTTCAAGAAGTGTGTATATCTGATTTTAAGATGGAAGCTAGACAGGACTACGATGCTCAAGCTATCCTTTAATCATTAGATATTATTTAAGCCTAAGGATTTTTCTTCCTCAAAATAATTAAAGCTTTCTTCAAGGAGATTTTCCACCTAGGAGAATGGAACCCATTTCCTGGCATCCATTGAAACGTCAAGACGGGTACGATGTATCCTTCGATATTTTATTAAGTATCGCATAAGAAACTATCGACATACTTTGCATGCTTCTAGAGTTATGTTTGATTTTATTTGCTTGGCATTTGAAGTCATAACTAAAGCATCCCAGAGCAATAACTAATATCCTTTACGACATGCAAACATTACTGCTGATGTCCTTTGACCTATTTCTGCATTATGCGCTACATAAAGCAATTTCATTTTAACATCTTCTGTGCGAGATTCCCATAAAGAAAACATTGCTTAGAAATTAAGTTTAATATTGCCTTCAACTTTTGTTGTTGTTGTTGTTGTTGTTGTTGTGGCTGTTGTGAGTCCTTGGCTGCTCTGTTGGTTAGCCCCTAAGAAATTTGCACAATTTACAATACTTACCTAGGAAAAGCATCCGCAAATCCCCAGTCTCTTGGCCAAGACACGAGTCAAAAGCCTGGCACACATTATACAAGCGGCTAAAAAAAAAGGACATAAATACAAAATGCAGCCAGGCATAAGGAGCCACCGCAGACCATTGACAACTACGTGAGTTCCAGTGGCCGACAGGGCGACAAAGCGGCAGCACCCACAACTCCACCCCTCCACCACACTCCTCCTCTTCCCCTCTTCAACCACTCACTGCCCGCAAGGACCTTTGAAATGAGGAAAAACTAGACCGGGCAATGGCTCCACGTTATGACCATGTAATATGTCCTAAAGCTAAGCTTGCATGTGCCTCTCCTCCTGCCCCATCTCCTGGTTGCTGCTCTTGTTGCTCCTGCTTGGCAGGCTATTGTCTGGCGCAGGCTTTACAACTCATAAACAGGAGCCCCGCAGCCGTCGAGTAATAACAGTTTAAGCTTCAGGCACTGCCCGAAAATTGTCCACATTTCATTGTTTA
Organism: Zaprionus lineosus; assembly: GCA_035044505.1. NCBI lineage: Eukaryota > Metazoa > Arthropoda > Insecta > Diptera > Drosophilidae > Zaprionus > Zaprionus lineosus. Next base: position 649,803 of record JAWNNX010000596.1, on the reverse strand, counting down.
ATTTTTTCCTGCCAGCTTTATTTTATTTTTCTCCCACTCAGGGCGGGTCCATCCCCTATTGCACTTTGAAGGATATGCCTTGAGTTGGAAAAAATAAATTTCCAAATTATTGGGAAATTTGAATGTCAGGCGAGGATCTGTTATTACCAGCCGTAAGGATTTCCTTATTCTTGCTGAAAAGTTAGGGTATTTGCGCTTCGTTTAGAGTCCTTGCTCCTGGCAACTTTCTTGCGCTGCTTTCTTTTTATAACAAGCATTTTTACATGTGCTAAAAAAACAAGAAACGACCCCAACTCCATTCGCAACTTGACTTCCCATCCCAAATCTGCGCCCAATCCCGTGCCCAAGCCCAAACCCAATCCCAATCCCAATCCCAATCCCAGTCTCTGCCCAGAGGAGTCCGCGCTCTTCCCCCCAATTTTTGGGCATCGCTGCATGTGCGTTTATGACTCCATAATGAATGCTAGACAGGACTAGGAAGCCAGGACGATGACTTTGGGGAGGCATAAGTCGCATTACCAGACGCTCCCTTCCTCTCACCCTCCCTCCTTCCCTCCGGCTAACTGGCAGCTGCATTGCAATGTCCACGCGGGGGTGGCTGTGGGTTGGTTTTCCTTTGGTTGTTGTTTTTGTTGTTACTTTGTTGTTGTTGTTGCTTTGTTGTTATGGATTTGCGTAGGCGTTGCGTTAACATGCGACTAAGTCCTTTTATATCCTGCAGCATCCGCCTTGGGTTTAGCGCTTGGATACGTACATATCTTTAGTCTTAGACTATCATCAATTGCTGTCCCCATGGTGTAGTTAGGAGCTGCCCACTCAACTCCCCCTTTTTCATTCCTCTGTCCTACTTCCCCTTCTTCCTCTCTCCTTCGCTCCCACTCCCTCTCTTCCTCTCCTCTTCCTTCCATTTATTTCTATATAGGCCAGCAGCAGAATTTAATGCCGACCTCTGGGAGCTATTGTGGCCGTGGCAGCCGCATCTTGTCCGCGGCCCAAGATCCATGCAACTTTCATACACACATGTGTGCGAGTGTGTCTGTGTGTGTGTGTGTGTGTCCGTGTGAGATTATGTGTGTGTGGAAAATGCTGCTATTTTATAAACAATTTTAAATTGCTGGCCAAAATGGTTTCGGCTTTTGTAGGCAAATTGTTTTATATGTCCTCGGATTTCTTTCTTTTTCACTCGTCCTCCGTCTCTATACTCCACCCCTCTCCCACTCCCATAGCCCTATAGTACTTTTCTTTATCCTCTGCAGTTTATTGACTCGAATGGGTGGGCCATAGACCGGCCCCGGGACATATTACTTTGCATAATTCGAGCGTTACTGAAACTATGTGGCTCCATAATGCGCCCCATTAACTTTGCACACACACACACGCACACACTCGCACACAGATGTACACACATGAGCGCACATTTAGGTATATGTATAGGTATAATATATAAATCACAGCAAAAATAAATAAGAGCCCAAGATAATGCGAAAAATATTAGAAATAAGCGCAAAATAATAAACCAACTCGAAAGTCACACAAAGTCGCGCCATGAGAAAAACTCAAAAAATATGAGAAAAATAAAAGAAAAACAAAATAAAGAAAAACACGAAGAAATAAAAACAAGAAAAAGAAAACAAAAAATCGAGAAATCAAAAAAAAAAAAAAAGAAACAGAAACAAAAACAGAATCAGCAGCAGACAAACAAACAGTCTGTGGATGCGGCATGTGGCATGTGGCATGTGGCACACATGTTGCAACCGCACTCTTTAACCTCCATCCGCCCCTTTGCCTATCCTCCCATCCGCCCAGCCAGAGATTCTCATCCACCTGTCCAACCATTCAGCTCTACCGCTTCGCCCCTCCCCCTCCCCCCTTCCCTTCACCCACTGCACAACCACCTCCAGGCACCACCTACTTCTAGCCCGGCATCTAAGAAGTAGATGCCCCCTCACCCCAGCCGCATGATTCTGCCATCCTCTGCCTCCACGTGGACAGCTTCACCGCCGCCGAACTTCGAGATTTTGTCTGCCGCACTGAGATACTCTTTCAATTCAAAATTCGGAAGGACTAAAACAGTAAAGTTCTGAATGAAGTCCTTTCCTCTTAATATATCTATGATATTTTTCTACGAGAATTTCTTGTCGATTCTTAAACTAAATAAAAATTATTATATTTATTTTTGAGTTCCCACCTTGAGTATAAAAATATTTATTAATCTTTAGATTCTTTATCTTTCTTTGAAGATCCTTGAATATTTTTATATAGAATCTTTGAAATGGATCGTTGAATATGATTTCATGATTTAATAACTATTATTAAATATATAATTTAATTCAATGTAAAAAAATTTAAATTTAAAATATTTAAGGAAAACATTTAACATTTAATTAACTTTTGTATTTGTTATTGAAATTAAAAGTTAACTTATATAATAATTTTATTAAATGGCATCACGTTCATAGGACAAAAAAAAAAAAAAATTAAAAATAAAGGTATTAATAAATAACAAAATAAAAATAATCAATATTAATAATTTAATATATATTTAAAAATAAATAGTTTAATAAATTTTAATCTAATACGATAAATATTATATATAAATATAAATCAATAAATGTATAAATAAACAATAATTACATCAATATAATAATAATTATAATATATTGTATATTATTATAATAATTATTAAAAATAATTAATATATATTTGTGAATAAATAATACAATGAATATTATAAATAAATTTTAAAATATAATGTGATAAATATTAAATATATAATTATGAATAAATAATACATTTGATAATAAATAATAATTTAAAATTTAAAAATAAATATAAATAATTTATTATATATTTATAAACAAGTAATACAATACATCCATTCACAAATAAATATAAAAAGAAAAAATATAATACGAAAAATATTATTTATAAATACAAATAAATAAATGTATTAACAAATAAATATAATATATAAATATAAATAATTAAATATATATTTATAAATAAATAAAAATCGAAGAAATAAAGAAATAAATTTCAAAGCTTTAGTCAGGTGGCATTTGAAAGGAATTCCCGCCCTTTTCTGTGGGTCTTAAGCAGAGTCTATTCCTTGGAGTTGAGTGTAGGGTATTCAGAAGTCGGTCATGTTTGGGTGTCTGCTTGTTACACGAATTTTTTTCATTAAATTCGCCTAAGCAGCGAATGTTGGAGCTGCCGCGTGTGTGGAAGGAAGATGATTTATGGAACAGACTTCATAAAGTTCATAAATGTCGCGGCAAGCAGGCGGCAGGCGAAAAAGAGGTGTGTATCAGTGTGAGTAAGTTAGTGAGTATGTGTGTGTGTGTGTGTGTGTGAGTGTGTGAGTGTTCTGCGAAGACTGCGAAAGACAAAATAACAACGGGAACAGAGACGTCGCCACATTCGTGCAGTTGACACTTTCACCTACTTGGGAAAGGGAAAAGCGAATGGGCCAAGAGGCCGAGGGGCCGAGGGGAGTGGAGGAGGGAAAGTGCCGGGAATGGGCACATTTTTGCGCATTTAATTAACTAAAATGCTATAAATATAATTTTAAATTAATTCACTTGCGTGCATTATTAATTTGCAAAGTGAACATTTTGCTTGGAGTGAGTGTCCAATGAGTGAAAGGGCTTCCAGGGGTGGAGAAGGGGGTGGGGAGGGGAGTGGGTGAAGGGGTGCCCTTAGCTGTGCCTAGATGTCTGCCAAAGATTGATGTTGTTAGCGGTGCAAGTACCGGGAACGGGTAATACGAAGCATTCATTTAGAATTTCAGGAGTCTGGCAAAAAAAGAAGACACACAATTGCTTGAAGAGAAAGTCCTTAAGGATATAAAATAGGAGTGAATTTAATGTAAGAATTGGGCTGTATGTGTGACTCAATATTAAAGTCACTCATGTCCTTTCTAAGCTACACTTTTCATTTACGACTCTCCTCTGCATTCCCTGGGCTATTTACCATCCATCCAAGCTCCTCATCCTTTGATCCTTGCTGCTACTCGAAAACACAATATTATTAGTTTTCCAGTAAGTATAGGAAAAGTGCAAAGAAAAACCTATTCAAAACTAATTTCTTGTTGTCCTGACACTTGCCACTTTACATCTGATGGCTTCCAAATAGACGCAGCACAGACGCCGCTGGGCAGACGGCAGGAAGCAGGAGCTGCCATCACATTTGAGCTTCGTCCTCGGGGCATTTTCATGGATACAAGCGGTTTGTGTTCGGGTGGGGTGGTAAGCTCCTTGATGGGCTGTCGGAGGGAGAGGGGGAGGGGGGTGTATTAAATTGTCTGGTCGCATATCTCGACGTAGTCAAATTTCCGCCGCCAACTGCAAATACACAGCTCAGGCGCAATCTCCAATTTCAATCAAAAAACCGCACGCGTTTCGCGCTCTGCACTGTGCGCATCGAGTTTTGTGCTTTTCGTCCTGGCTGATGGTCCTTGCCCTGACGATGCTGATGCTGATGCTGCTGCTGATGCTGGCTGTGGCTCTGAAGCTGATCCAGGTTCTATTCGTGTACGTTTCCAAATACACACACACACACACACTCGAACACACACTTACACACACTCACACACACTCACACACACACTCACACACACTCACACACACACGTTTGACATCCCCAGGTGCATGGATGCGACCTCAAAGCTGCAGCTGCGAAATGAAAGTCAATTTTAAGGTTGATACATTGCCGACCCGTTGCCATGAAGCTGACAGGACCTGCTGACACATGGAACAGGTGATAAGCCACTCAGTCGCCGCACAACCTGATGATGTGTCTCCGGCATTGCATCTCAGATTCCTCAACAGCTTCATTTCCCGGCTAATACCCTGTAAATGCTAGGATTGCACCAAGTTCAGCTGGAAGGATCTAAGTTTGTTTGCAGTTCACATGAAAAGGAGCTGAAGGACCTTAGGGAACAAAGTTTGAATTGAAATGAAATATAATAAAAAGGATACTTGAATAATTTGTATAATAAAATCATTTGATTTTTGAAGGATTTCATTATTATTTTTCACTCAATAAAAAGAAATCCTTAATTTCTCATCATCTGCCAATCAAAGTCCTTTGCTCGTAGGTCGATTAACTTTGGGTCCTTTTTTATATTCCTTCTTCCGATTTTAACAAGTCTTAATCATCCTTGCGCCTTATTCTTTGATTAGCATACAAATGATCCTTGTCGCAGGATATTGGGCCTTATTAGTTTTTCACATCATCGGCGCTCGTAATAAGAAGGACATTTCTTGGATCATTCAATTAGGAATTACTTTCATAAATTTTCCTTCGATTGTGTCAGCTTTTCAAATGACTTTCATTACTTTTCGCACTGATTGTCCTTTCCTTCTCCTTTCCCTTTGCTATGTCCTTTTCCCCACTCCTCGTCCTTGTCTTCTTGTCTTATTGCCTCACAAATTTATCCTCATTTGTCAGAATTGATCACATAAGTCTTAGCCCAACTGGAAGTCCCTTTGATTGGCAGCTCCTTACAAATTATGGCCCATAACATTTTTTCCCCAGAATTTTCATATTTTCACATTTTCTTTTTTTATTTTATTTTTGATGATTAAAACCTAATTAAGTTGGGGAAAAGTGGAAATTTTCAATGTGTTTTGAATATTTATGAAATCGCAGCAAAAACAAAAGTGTGAAAACTTTGTGAGCGACAAGACAAAAACAAAAAAAAACACATCCTGCAGACTGATACAAAAAAAGGAGAAAATAATGTCAACACAAATTTTGTTGTTTGGCGAAAGGAAAAACTTGGAAAAAATAAAGAAAATAAAGGAAAATAAAAATATACAAAAAAAAAAAAAAATGAAGTAAAAAAATTTGAAAAAGGCTCCAAAAATATCACGTAATATAAAAACCACTTTGATGAACACGCTATGTGCATATAAAGCAGCCCTCGCATCCTGCCCCACCCCCCCTTCACCCACCTCTAACATCCCACTGCCCGCCTCTCATCTCCCATCTCCCATCTCTCAGTTCTCTTAGCCCTTAGTGCTGAGGCTGCTGTCAGAGTCTTGGCTAAAAGGCGGACCGGGCCAAGTGTCGCTATGATGTGCGCGGGGGCGTGCCAGGTGGGCGGGCCGCGGTGTCGCCTTTGTGCGCTGACTGCAGACATTGCCACGTCAAGGGCAAGAGAGGCAGCAGGCAGGATGAGTGCTGAGGAGGACATCAACATAATGAATGGCAAGGTGGCGTTGCTGGGTCTCTGTACAGGATCTGCGTAGTTCGTTGTGGGCGGTTTAAGTTTGGGCTGTGGATTTTGGGTTCCATGTTGAGGGCTCTGGATTCCGGGTTTGGTTTCAGGTTTTCTCTGAGTGCTTGTTGTACTTGTTGCCTTGGCACTTGGCTGCAAGGCGTTGGTAACGCGGCTCACGCGGCGTATGCGTAACTTCATTGATTGGCTCAGATTGAGTTTTCGGTTTGGAAAGTGCCAAAGGCAGCTCCACGCCAAAAGGTAACAAAAGTTGGGCATGCGTCAAATATGCTCATAATTGCACAAGCTTTTCAAAAAGGATAAGCCAACGTTGTAGCTGGTAAGTTGTTTGCCAGTCGATGGCTGTGAATGGGAAAAGGAATGGGAGAGGGAAGGGGAGTGGGCAAGGGCAAGGGCAAGGGCAAGGGAATGGAAATGGGTATGACTGTGCAAGGGTGTGGTTAAGCAAGAAGAAGCTTGGGAGAGGGAAAGGTGAGGGCTAGCGGGGCGGAAGTGTTGCGATTGATAAGCCAAGCCAAGAAATGCGCTAAGAGCCTCAGAAATTGGGGGAAAATTTGCAGTCAAGGAATTTTTATTGAGATGATTTCGTGGTATGCGGGCAGCTAAAATTTTCATCGCAATTTCGCAAATAAGTTAATTGAAGTTTATGGAAATTGTTTTTATCGAAAATGATGATTTATTTTTAAGGGAAAATGCAAAATATGCTTCTCTTTATTAAAAGGAAGTTAAGTTATGGCTGTAATTATTGCCATGTACAGTTTTAATGGTAATAAAATAAATCAACGGTCCATATGCGAATTACTTTTCGGAAATCCTTTTAACTAATTTTAAGCTCCATAAACAAATACTATAAATTTTTAATATACACAGAGAAAAATTGTAGATCACTTAATGTATAAAATACCAAATAAAAATAAATATATAATAAATAAAATAATAAATTGAAATAAATTATTTATTTAAATATTATTTTATTTATTATTTATACTAAATATTATTTTTCTTTATTTTTTATTTAATTTCATTATTTAATAACGATTGGGATACAAACCAAAAATAAAAATGATGTATAAAATATTAAAATGTTAAATTTAATTGAAGGGCAGCCTTTAAAAAACATGTATATGAATTAATTTTTTTTGTTTATAACTTTCAAGTTAATAATAAAATTATATTGGAGATCACTTACTGGAAAATTTAAATTGAGCATTGGAATTTAATTGAAAAAATGGATTTAAAAACTTATGATGTTTTTTAACACAATTTTAAATTCCATAAACTTGGTTATTTAACAGCAGATCAGTTTTTTATCATTTCTTTAAAAGATAATAAATTATTACAAAAACTATGAAACAACTAGTTTTAATTATTGTGTATTTAATATATATATAATATTATTGTTAGTATATTGAAGAAGATTTATATGAAATGTATTCAAAATATAGCTAAATGATATAATTCAATATTTATATAATAAGGAATATATTTTATTTTTAAAAATAATTTTGATATATGAAATATTTATTAAAGAAATATTAGTTATTTGGGCTTAACATATTATAAAATAAAACAAATTTATATAAACTATTTATTATATACTATGTGCTGATTGAATGACTATAAATGAATATACAATAAACAAGTTCCTACTATAAATAGCAACTGTAGCAATTTTTCTCATTTCCTTTAAAAAACTCAGAGCTTCGGTTATTGGCGGTTTTCTCCGCTCACCTCAACTGTTTCCGTGGTGTAGCGGTTATCACATCTGCCTAACACGCAGAAGGCCCCCGGTTCGATCCCGGGCGGAAACAGATGATATAATTTTTTGATTTTTTTTTTTTTTTAGATTATTCACTAATCTAATCTATGGAAAAAATAAACCTTGAATTGTATACTAAAATAAAACTAATTAATTATTTTTAATATTATATTAAAGATTATGAAATCATTTTAATTCCATATGAATTGGCTTGTATTCTATGTGATACTCTCTCAGCTTCATATTCTCTCTCTCTCCCTCTCGCTCTCTCTATTTTAGTCTTAGTTAATTGTACTCTTAAATATTCCATTTAAATGTAAAATATCATAAATATTTGAGAAATATTTGTGACCTTTCCAATTACCCAAAAACCTTATATAACAATTAGTTAAGGGATTGCCCACACTCCAAACCTGTTCGACACACACACACACACACGCATAAGCTACACATATTTACACCTCACATGGCACACCTTTATAATTATTTGTTCGCAGCGTGTGTTTCATTATGTGAGTGCGAGTGTGTGAGTGTGAGTGTGTGTGTGTGTGTACTTGTATGTGTAAAAACGCAGCCTCATCAAAAATTCCAAAGTAATCAGCACGAAAATCAGCGCAACTACAAAAAGAAGAAGAACCCAAAGGCGACACTCACACAAACATTGATACACACACACACACACACACAAACACTACTTAAAAATTCCACCTGCTCATAAATTGGCACAGGGTTGTGGGAAAGGTGGTTTGGTTGTTGGGTTGCAAAAAGGGGGGAGGGGCGGAGCGGAAACCTGATGAAGGGGTGGGATCGGGGTGTTTGCACCCCAAAAAGTATGCAATTGGGAGCCGTTGCCCCTGCCACGGGCTACAGAAATATGGCAAACAATTATGCGCTTGAGTTTTATTACAAATGCCCGGCAGTTATATAAGCATATGAGCCGGGAAATAGGTGAGTGAGAGAGAGAGAGGGGGGCGGGTGGAGCAGCAGGAGGGACAGCATTGCAGGCGATAATAATAACAGGTCTCTCATATCCAACATTGGCCAGAGGGGGGACAGGTCGTCCTTCCCCCCGTTTCCCATTCCCGGGTTGACACTACAAACTGGCAGCCTTGTGACAGGCAAGCGGAAGCACAGGAAATTTGTACCCTTTCTTTTTTTTATACTTCCCCACCCCACCCCATCTCTTTTGTTACTTGCCGGCATTATCTTAAAATAAGTAAACTCGTACCCTAACCCCGTTGTGCATATATCGTAAGTATGCATGCCAGTGGGCGGGGCTGACGCCTCGTTTCATATTACGTCTTGGGCGGTTGGACATATGACTACAACCCCAGCGATAACTTTGCTGCCTTTGGGGGCAGCCAGGACAGGCTCACATGTGAGGCTTGGGGCAAAAGGACGAGTATCGAAGTATGGAGTGGGGAGTGTATGAAGTGTATGGAGTGTTCGGGGGGGTGGAGGTATGCGCATATTTCAGCATGATACGACAGCTTGACAACATTAAATTTGCATTGCTCTTGCCGGAGTTTGTTTATAGAAAAAAAGAAAGAAAAAAAAAAAAAAGATGAAGGAAAACCCAACAGGCAGGGGGCAGGCGACAGGCGGCAGGCAGACGGGGCTAACATATGGACTGGTAACCAATACTCTAACGTATTCCAATGCAATTTGATGTACCCCCAGCCACACCCCCACCACCGCGGGGCAGCTCCTATGGGCTGCTTACAATTAAAGTGATTGAAAAATATTTTCCAAGCCATTTTCTGCGCAAAAGAAGAGGCAAATGTAATTTTTTCGCTGCTCACTCGATACAATGTCCTTGCAGGGTATATCAGTTCACTCGGTCATCTATGAGTTATCTGATATTTTTGGATAACTGTACATGAATACAAAATACTGGGATATCTGTGACTTTTCAAGGATTTAATTGAAATCGAAATCTTTTCTTCTCTCTCTCTTCTTTAATTCTCATTTCTTTACTCCTCCTCCCCCTCCACCTCCTCCTCCTCCTACTTTTAATTTCTTGGAACACTCCCAAGGCTTCCAATAACTTTATAGGGTATTCCTTAGTCACGGCAAAGCAGCTTTATCCTTCCTTCTACACATTCAAAAAAGAATTCCTTTATTTGCGTTTTCTCCTCTTCCTCTTCCTCTTCCTCTTCGTCTGTTCTTCGAGAAGTCAACATTCCTGAATATCCTTGTACAGGGTATTGGCATGTCGAGCTTTGGACCTGGGTGTGTTTGCTTTGCAACTTTCTCTTTGTTGCCTTTGCGAAATTAACTTGAAAAAGCGCAGCCACGCAAAGTGCCCCAAACTGTGGCATGGGATTGATAGAATGAGTCTCGAAGTTGTTACATGCATTCAAGCGCAAAGTTGCAGATACAAAATTGGCTGGCGGGTAGTGAAAATAAAAAAGTTATTGCCATACCCCTGCATCACTCTTCCCAACAATCACCCTCCCTCCCACCCTCCATCCCCTCCTCCTTATGTCATAAAGGCCAATTATGTTAAAATGTTGTTCGGCCAAAGTAAGAAAAAGCGTTGAGTCGCGTCGCGACAATTCCGTTTACTGACAGCTAATAATGCGGCAATGCCTGCCTATAAGGACCCCAGCTCCTGCTCCTGCCACGCCCCCACCCACAGCCATTTACACCGAACTCCCACTCGTTTTATGCGCCCATCAGCCATACGGCCATACGGCCATACGGCCATACAGGACGAAGGACAAGCAGAAAGACGGCCACACTAAAACTTCACTGCGTATGTCCTGCCAATGGTCGTTGGGGTCCTGTTCCGTCCTCACCCACAAGTGCATTGTCAACGCGTTCGCCTGATGTACGGCACATCCTGCGTCAGTTCCGGCCGTGCACGCGACAACTTTCATTTTACGTCCGGGGGAGCGCAAAAAGTTGGCGTTACACTCGAATGCATCGAATGCCCATCAAGTCAGGGGGCTGGGGGGAGGGACCGATCATCGGACAGGGAAACTGGGAACTGGGAACTGCGAACTACGAGCTGTGAACTGAGATCTGGGAGGTAAGGGTAGTGTCTGGTAGTGTCTGGTAGTGCAAGTGGTGCAAGTGGTGGAAGTGATGCCACTCCCTCCATCGCTTAGGCAAATGGCAAAGATTTCCCATTTTTTTGCTCTGCCGCATCCGAGGACTCGAGTTGAGTCCTTGTGATTAATGCTATGGATGGCTTTGTGGTAGGAGCAATTAGAGTCATTGACAGGCCTTAAAATTCTCTGATTGCTTTCATTGCGAGTGGTCACAAAGTGTGGAAAGGGGGTGGCGGCAAGTGCGAGCAAAGGTTATGAAGGACATGGGCAAAGGATATGGTGCAAAAATCGTAGCAGCTGCGGCGACATCAACGACAAAGGACGACAAAGGCAAATGGCATGTAAAAAATATGATCACATGGTTAGTCATCATCGTTATTGACATGCCCAAAGGTTCTTTGGGGACTGTCCTTCAATAAAATTCAAAATGAAGTTGACTGAAGACGAAGTCTGAAGAAGATGAAAGCCTTACAGGAAGAAGGAGTCTAAGAGCTAAAGGGGTGAAGAGGTGTGACAGAAATGGACAAACTGAAGTTCCTTCAATGCTCTAAAAATATTTTATTAATTGATTATTTCTTTGTAAGACTTTAAAATCCTTCAAAAGGATTTGTGGCCATATATCCTTTGGGCATCAAAGTTTGAGCAACTCAATAAATGTTTCTTTTGTTCATATCAAATGATTACATGGAGAATATTATTAGTCACACTTTTCTCCCCCTCCCCTTCCTTCTCCTTCTCCATTATCCTTCTTTCCCCTTCCTCTTTCCTCTTCCTTCGACTGCTGTCCCTACTCTCACATTCCCTTGATAACTCTGACAATTGGAATTGTTTTCCAATCCTTTTAGCTGGAAATTTGTAGCCATCAATGTTTCCACCTATTCCCCTGTCTGTTACGTGCGCCTACCCCGCCCCTTCTCCCCTAGGGTTTATCATAGAGCAAATTAAACTACGCGCCAAAATTCATGCCGCACAGGATAACAAAACACAACAACAACAACAACAACAACCATTCAGGGGCCTTGGCAAAAGCCATTTGGCCGTAAAGAGAGAGGAGTTAGAAGAAAGTCGATGGGGATGGGGAAAGGGAACGGAAATGTTACTGTTGATGAGGGTGGGGGAAGGGGAGAGGGAGGGGAGAGGGAGGGGTAACAGTGACAACAAAACAGTCGCATTATTCCCCCGACGTGTTTTTTTTTGCTGCTCTTCTTCTTCCTTCGGTGTGTGTATTTTTTAATCAAAAGCCGCAAATTGCCGCAACGCAAAAAATGACAATCAACCACCCGAGAGGCCGAAAAAAAAGGAGACGCAGCCAAAAGCCAGAGCCCAGTGGAAGCCCAGCACCAGGACCATAACCACGACTAGGGCCAGGACCAGGACCAGGACCAGGACAAGAGCTCAGACCGAGGAGTCGCTTGCTGTCCAATACATTTAACGCCTGAACATAACAGCAAAAAAACAAAATTGTAAAATATATATATAACATATATATGTATGCATGTGTGTGTGTGTGAGTGAATATGTGTGTGTGTGTGTGTGTGTACGTATGGGAGAAGCGTAGGAAATGCCACTGACATTTTGCCTTTGACATGCATTTGACATTTGACAGATCGCGTATAGAGCGATGAGGATAGAGGGGTTTGAAGAGAGGGGGATGGAGAGGGGGAGGGGGGTAGCGAGAGACAGCCCAGTCGAGCATTTGAAATGAAATGACTAAATTATGTGGCAAGTGATGGAAAGTGGTGGAAATGGTTGGAAATTGGTGGAAAGTGGAAAGCCTTAAGCGAAAAAAATGAAAACTCAAATTAAAAATGCGTTTTGTCAGGTAAAAATTGTGCACGCACTCGAGCGTCAACATTTGACTGTCATATTTGACAATTGTAAAGGATCACAATGTTATGGAGCGAAGATTGTGGGTGTGTAAGTGTATAGTCTGACACATATACATATACATATACATAAATGACATCGAATGCCTGCGGCGTCTTCTTATCGCCGTTTTTAAGCGTCGAGTGGCACTTGAGGCATTTTGTTGGCTTTGATGGCTCAACCCTTCTTTACTATCCGACGATCTGATTGACAGTCCATAGCAACCACCCAACCACCAGCAACTCCCTTAGTCCCCCTCGACCCCCATTTATCCCTGTCAACCCCTTTATCCCATCCCCCTTCATCCTGCCATCGTCCTCATCATCATTTGTGTATTTGAGCCGCATATTTGCTCATTAATGGCGATAAGCGATAAGCGTGTAAAAGTTACAGTTAATGTGCAGACAGGACAAGGCTCAGAGCTCGGATTACCCGGCCAGTCACACACACCCACACACCCACACATCCAAGCATTTATACAACCAATCACTCACACTCAGACACTCACCCGAAGAAGCCCAAGCCTCAGGCCACAGTGAAGACTTAGGGCTTTAAATTTATTTATTTAATAGTTTAATTAATTAATAATAATAATATTAAATTTAGTTATATTTATTTGCTGTAATTTATATTTATATTTATTTCTTTCAAGATTTTATTTAAATAGTTTATTTTATAAATAAATAATTATTTAAACGAATAATTAATAATATATTATGTAGCTTCAAATTTAAAAATCTATAAATATAATTTTAAAAATAACACAAAAAGCCTTCAAATATAAAATATAAAATTAATATTATATATAAATATTAAAATCTTAATTTAATATATTTTGTTATTAATTTATTTTCATATTAATATTTTATTCTTTTTTAACTGGAAAACCCCAAGAGCTGCAAACTAGTATTAAAATTTTCTTTTTTTAGTCTTGGCTTAAAAAAACAATAAATTTTTCAAATTAAACCAAAAAATCGAAGCTATTTTCTAAAATTTAAATTTATATGTATATAAATGTAATATAATATATTAATATTAATAATAGTAAATAAACTTTACCTTAAATATTAAATATTATGATAACAATTTTCCTAAACAATTTTGACAGTAAAAAAAAATAAATAATTTACAGTATATATTAAAAAATTGTATCAAATAAATAAATAAATAAATTAAATTAATAAAATCTTTAAAAATTTAATTTAATTATTGTTCCAAAAAAATTTTAAAAATATGTACGAGTCCTAAGTTTTTTTAATATTGTTATTAAATAAAAAATTAAATAAATAATAAACCACATTTATTGTTAGGAGAAGGAGAAAAACACTTAAATATAAGTTTTATCTTAATTTTTAAATTTTTAAAAATTATTAATAATAAAAAAAAAATAAAAATATTGTCATATATTTAAATTTTTATTCAAAGATTATCAATTATTATTAAAAATATTAAAGGCATTTTTAATTATTTCCAAAAGCAGACACAGAAAATTAAAGCTTTTTTTCTAGAATTTTAATTTTATTAATTCATAACATTTAATTATTTAATATATACTGAAATATTTTACCTTTAATCTTAAATACTTAAATAATATTTTTCCTTACTTTTCTAGACCATTTTGCTCCACTGTGCGTGCGACTCTGAACCCTTTCAACACACGCACAGTGCACGCAATTCATTAAATTGAAATATTTTGCAGATCGATCATTGGAACGACGTCAGTCCCCCTTTTTGTTGTTGTTGTTGTTATTGTCTTTGTCTTTGCTGTTGTTGTAGTTGTTGTTGCTGCTGTTGTCGTGGTTGTAGTCGTGGTCGTGGATGAGTCCTTTGTGTGCTGCACCCCCAGACAAGTATGCAAGCCTTTTAGGCACCAATTATTGTATGTGACTGGGCATCACCCGTCCATCTTTTCAGTACCCCGGACCCCGTACCCTGCAACCTTCATCCCCCACCCACCGCACACCGCACACCGCACACCGCTCACCGCTCACCGCCCACACATCTCGCATCTATTAATCTCTTTTATTGTTGTTCAAAGCGCAAAGGATGAAACACTTGTGCAAATAGCAGGAGAGCAAAGACGATTTCAGTTTTCGGGCCATGTGCAAAGTCAATGCACAAATATAATGAGTGAGAGTTGAGAGGAGAGCACGCACTCAGGAGCCAGTACACACTTCTTACCACCCACCACCCACCCCCCACCCACCGTCTCTTCCACTTTCCACCCACTACCCCAAAAACCAAATACGTAGTGCCCACTTCCAGGGAACCGTCAAAGATGCCGCGCGTGTGTTTTGGACACGCGTTTGCCGGCTTACAATGCGCACTGGGGGGTGGGCGGTAGGCGGTGGGTGGATGGGTGGGCGGTGGGTGGCACAGGATGAGGCCGGTGTTGAACGGTAAGGGTTGTACGCAGGACGAAGCCAAATGGTGTGGGTGGTGCATTGCATCCATGCACATCCATTCGCAGTCACATCTCTGCTGATTGCATTCCCGGTTTACCTACTCACCTTGTTTGTCGCACAGCAGGAGAGGTCCTTCTGCCTCTACCACGTGCGGCGGCTACGTGCCGCTGTATTGATGTGGGTTATTGTTATAGGCCTTTTACTGTTATTAACGTTGCGCACAAATTGGTATAAATTCTGCGAAAATGCACGACGGCGACTCAAACCCCCAGACTCCAACCCCAACCCCAGCTCCAACTCCAACTCCAACTTCAGCTCGGATCCCGACTTGGATTTCGCACACGGGATGTGTATCCACTAGACAGAGGACAGGTTGCACTGTCCCAAGGATAATGGGCAAAGGAGTCCTGTGCACATGCTGTGCGAATGTGGGCATGGTATGGGGAGAGGGTGGGGGCATCAAATGGAATGGAACGGAATGGAATGGGCTGAGACTGATGAATATGCAGGCGGCGGGTTGTCTGCACAATTGGAGCCGGGCGAAGTATGCCGAAGTATGCGCTAAGAAGGATACCCGGAAGCGCACGGCTACGGTGTCAAGCAGTGGTCAGAGGGTTGGATTGACTTTCCTCTGAATGCATAATAGATTCCTCCTCTTACGTAAGTAATAATCATCCACGTTAAGGGGAAATAAACATAAGAAGCTTAAGCATTGCCTCCGCCTCAGCCTCTGATGCAGCCAGAAAAATCGATGAAGCGTAGCCCCAGGACAAAAGTGAGTCGTCCATTGTATGCAGGATCCTGGAACTAAAATTAATTTTTTTTCTTCCTTGATGTTCCCGTAATAAATACAAGTTATTTATTATCACATTTTCTGCTAATTTCTCAGACTTGAGTACATTTTTCTGAATATCGTATCAATTCCTTGGAGAGTCCTGATTTAATTAAAATATTTGTAGCACAGTCACAAGTCCGTGTCCTGCTCTCCCACTGACTGTCTCCAAATTTCCTCAATTTATCATATTGTCTCCAGGAACAAGACTTTCGAAATGTGTGCACCAGTTCCAACACCTTGAGACATGATGAACGCCAAGGCGGAGCTCATCACAGTCGCCACCATTAATTATGTGCCTCATGGAGAAGGACAAGGAAGAGGTAGGAGTAGGAGTCAGGGACTCTTTATGGGACTTTTTAAGTATTAGGCATTATCCCAGCTAAGATTTGGTTATTTATTCTGATGATGTACCACATGCAGGGCAGTTTATTAAAACAACGACAGGCAAGTCCCAAAATGCTAGGATTACGACCAAGCATTTCCTTCGACAAATTCTCTCCTTTTTTTTGTTTTTCTCACAGTCTGCGTCGACATTCGGTCCTGGTGACGCCCTAATTTTCGGCTATTTTTTACTGAGACTTTTCCCGAATTTCCAAATTTTCAAGTGATTTACTGCAATTAGGATAATTAACACGATGTGTAAGACGAGACTAAGGCGACATTTGACAATGAGATGTGCGCCACATGTCGTTACCCGAATGCTCCTGGGCCTCAGTGCGGGCCACAATCAGAGACCTGAGCCGAGGTACAAGCTCGAAGGATTCGTAAGTCGACATGTGTTGCCGCCTTAAGTAGCAAATGATTCCTTGCAAAGACTCTTTCTCTCCCTCTCTCTCTCTCTCTTTCTCCCTCTCTCTCTCTATCTCCCTATCACTCTCTCTCTCTCACTCCCTCTCCCTGTTTCTTCCTTCCGACAACAGAGTAAGAAGGAAAAAATATTCTCGTTATTTGTTTTTCCACTTAGCCAGTGCTGTGTGTGTGTGTCCTGTAAGGACTCAACGAAGGACTCTAAGGAGCACAACGAGTGCACTTGCAAAAAGTCGTTAGGTAAATAAACACTATGAAAGTGAGAGCTGAGTAGAGCTCATCCCCAGGATTAGGTACACGCAGGATCAATTAGTGGAACAGAGACTGTGCTTTGATGGAGCTTCAAGCTGGTTAAAAGGACATTTAATGAACTTATTAGTGGACTTTTTGAAATTAGATCCTAATAAGGAGTTACATTTTTTTAATGTCCTCGCTTAAGGATTCTCCTCTCTGTGAGTTTTAAGTTTAATTAAAAATATGAGATTTCTTAAGCCTTCGTCCTTCATGCAGTATACGACTTGCATAGGACCTTTTAGCTGGAGTTTCTTAAATATCCTTTTTCAAGTATCAGTCTCTTATCCTTGTTCTGTATAGGAGTTATTACTACAATATTTACCGCCCAAAAAGTTGCTACTAGCCAAAAGTTCAATTTCAAAATGAAATGTAATCCATTTATATTCCTGTCAACGCCCACCCCACACTCCTCCTGCCCCGCCCACTCTTCTCCTTCAAATTGTATACAAACAATTGCATAGTTGCAACTTCTGTCCCATCTGCTCGAAGGCTGTCATTAAATAGATGACCGAATGGCAACTGAGCCCAAGTCCAAGTTCAGACTTCGGTCTCCTCCTTTCTTCTTCCTTCCTCCCTCCACTCCCTTTGCTCCCTTCACTCCCAACTCCCTGTGTCTGTGGCATGTGGAACGCAAATTTCCTGTGTGGCACAAAAGTCAACACTTTAGTGCAATTCTGAGCAATTAACATTGACAGTAAATATGGAATTTGGTAGCAAAAATGCCTACGAGGCAGACACTGGCAGACGAGGGCCGTACAGGCTCAAGGCTTAAGGATCAGGTAACTCGCCCACCTGAGCGTTCAATGCAACAAAGTCAACTTAATTTGCAAGACAGCAAAGGAGCCTGAGGCAGTGGTAGATGGGGCTAAGGCAGAAGGGGGCAGGGCAGAACGGGACAGGACAACAGTTGGTTCAAGGTCTGCAACACGTCAACGGCATTCATCAAAATTCAGAAGGAATGCCACAGGATGTGACCGGCAGTTCGGAGTTGCATGCGGAGGAGACGACTTTTCATATGGAAGGCTCTGGGCAGAATGCAAAGTTTAACCATAGTTGAAATGTCTCTACAGATGTTGTTGTTGTTGTTGTTGTTGTTGTTGTTGTTGCTGGTAGTGTATCTTATAGGCTTTATGTGCGTGCCATGTTTGATATGGCATTGGGCACTGAGCATTGGGCATTGGCCACTGCGATGGGTAGAAGAAGAGAGAAGTAAGAGAGTAAGAGGGAAAGGGAGAGAAGGTGGAATGGAGAGGCAGCTTAGGATGGGGTGGCAGCAGGAGGAGCTGGGGATCTCGAAGCACTGGTCACCCGTAAGCAGGACGTGTGCGTGCCTCTCAGTGACAACTGGAAATTAGTTTAATAGTCCAACTGGAAGCAGTTTTATAGGTAAACACACACACACACTTACTCATACTCACACTCACCTACTCACACTCACACTCACGCACTCACACATTTGTTGATACAGTTATGGGGCATTATTTTTTAGATACACACAAATTGCTTTCATTATGCGACCCCCGATAGTTCAATACCAATAAAAGTGAAACGTGCAACTGTGAAATTAAGTTAATCACATGCCCCATAGATCATCATGGGTCATTATCAAAAATTGTACCGTTCGACGGTTCATTGAAGGCGAACAGTGAGAAGGAGAACGCAGTGTAATAGAAGGAGGAGTAGAAGTAGGAGCAGGAGTAGGAGAGAGAGGGGAGGCGGTTAACTCCTGTCATACCCCACAAATTATAGACACAATTTTGGACCTAATGACACTTTCACTCCAATGTGTCCTTTTCTATGAAGTCATATTTTATTTAAAGTTTTCCTAGATGTGTGTATGTAATTTGGGTAAGGATAATAATTGAATATTATTTAAGAAGGACATAGGCTATATTTAGAATTTATCTATGTAAATGTCTGACTGAGTGTTACTTCAGCTCTTGAGTTCACAGCTCGAATAGAACTGTTTTTAATTTAAAAAAAGGACTTGCTTGTTTCGGGTAAAAATTTGAAAGGATATGCACTTGAGGATATAGTTGTATTAAGAGTTGACTAGAGTCCTTAGCTAAAGATGATCAGACGTTAACATTTTTTTTTTTTTATATATATAAAATATATGTATAAGTGTGTCAAGATATATATAAACATTAGTAAGGATATCTAAGCCTTTAGCCTTGAAGCGAGTCTCTGTTTGAAATTCATATAATTTATTATCCTGAAAATCCTTAGGGAAGTGTATGGATATACTTTAAGTATTGCTTTATTGAGCTCAGCCTTCTCATTATTTATAAGCTCTGATTTGATATGAAAATAAATTCTATGATCTGAAGATCTGAAGATCTGAAGATAAATGTACTTTTAGATATATACTTAAATTAATTTAAAGAACTATTTAAATTCGCTTTAAAAAATATAAACTTAAAATGAACGAACTTAAAGAGAATCCTTTTGATTAATTTCTTATATATACAAAGCTAATATCAAGTCCCATCTGGACTTATGGCACACAACTCTGGGCCACAGCCAGCCTAAGCAACTGTAGTTCAATCCAAAGGATCCACAACAAGACCCTCAGGATTGCTTCTAATGAATACCCATACTTTCACTTGCAGCTAGCCGTTCCCTGGGCTAGTAAGGACATCACTAAGTGTAGCCTTAAGTACACCAAAAAAAACTTGACTTCGATAGTTCCCAATCCCTTGCCCAACAGGAAAAAGCCTCCAACGCTCCCACCCCCTGGGTCACCTAACCATCGAGGACCCAAATAATTAAACCCTTACCTACAAAGCAATACCTGAAATATTATTTTTATTATTTTATTTATATTTTTATTAACTGCCCAAAACGCGCACAGATCTTAAATAAAATAATCAGAGAAAAAAAAACTTTATATATGATTTAAACTTGACTTTATATCTGATTCCCATTTTGATTAAAAGTTGCTTATTGAAAGAATGAATCCTCGCATTCTTACATAATATAAAAAGTAGATATTTTATTTTAAATTTTTGTAAATAATATATCTCGAGTATTATAATAATTTACAAAGGACGAATCTATAGTCTCTGATTTTTTTATCATTTATTATTTTATATGTATAAATAAATAATAAATAAATAAATAAATATATAAATTTCAGTCCTTCATTCAGATTTTTACTTCAAGATGATATATATCCGATATAAAATCTCTTATCTTAATAAGAAAAATTATAATATAAAACATATATTTATATAATAATAATAATATATACAATTTTATATCCTTACCTCTGAGAACTTGTAAGTATCCAGAGATCAAAAAGGATTAGGAACTAAAAAGAAATAAAGAAATATTACTGATAAAATATATATAATATATATTATTCAAATATATAGAAAAACAATGTTAATTAATTAATTAATTATTATAATAATAATTATTAATTAATATAAATAATAATTATTAATTAATATAAATAATATATTTTTAATAAAAGTAGAGAAAAATGTTGACCCTTGCCAGGAATCAGAATTGATTTCCGCTGCTAAAACCCTTTCCAAGTTCTGTTATTGGAAACAAGATAAATGTATTTTGGAATCCCGAGAATATCCATAATAATATTTCCGACCATTTGGGGGGAGATCGGAGATGTGGACACAGTCAATATTTAATTGTAAGACAATATCTTAGCAACCATAAAGAAAATGTCTAATCAAATCAGTTCCGAGCTCTGAGCCGGGAAGGAAATGAGGAAATTTAATCGCTTGATAGGCTTAGGGTTGCCATAAGGCGGCATTAACCCCTCCTTCCTCCCCCCCTACTGCTTCCATCAATCCTTGGGTCCTAGACGAAACAATAAGATGGAACGGAAATGCGCAATGAAAATTGTTGACATCAAAAGCATTTCCCAGTTAATAAAGCGCATTGAGTGTGTGTGTGTGTGTGTGTGTGTATGGGTGATATTTGGGAACTGCTCGAATTTAGAACTCGCCCATTATTTATGGCATTATACCAATAAGATGAATGCTAATTTAGTTGGGAGCGAGCGCGTGGCCGACGGACAGACAAATGTCTAGTGGACGGACGGACAGAAGTTTTTTGGGATTGTAAACTGCGTTTCGTTTTTAATCCAATTTGCATATAAAATGATATAAAAAATGACACAAAGCCCGCTAAATGCAACCCTTAATAAGTCACCGGGGGACCTGAGCGGCGGTCGCTTTACGGAGCACTTCAAAAATATTGTGTAAATCCCGAGAGCAGCCCACAAGCCACCACCAGCAGCAGCAGCAGCAGCAGCAGAGCCACCCCTCAGCCCCTCAACCCCTCAGTCCCTTAGCCCCTCAGCCCTTCTACCCGTCCGCCCCTCAGTCCCTCAACCCACAACCTTTACCATCATCATCATAGTCGAACCGTCGAAGGACCCACCACTTTACAATTGTCAAGGCTCCGCAACCACCCCCACCCACCCCTTTACGATTGTCAACTATAAATATGTCAAAGTTTCTGGTTACCACGGGCCATGGGCTATGGGCCATGGGCCATTGGCTCAACCCTCGGCGAGTCGCGAGCTAAGGAACTGAATTCGAATTTTTTAAGTATTGTCAATATTAGTAAATATTAAGGATATGTATATGTGTGTGTGTGTGTGCGTGTGTGTGTGTGAGGGTTGCCTGCCTAATGAAATGCTAAAATTCTGTAAGCCGCAAGTATTACAAGCCGCGTCCATGGCTCACATTTCCTTCCCCCCTCCTTTCCACCCTTCCTCCCACCTTCCCTTCCCCCTCCCTCTCCTCCCTCTCCACCCATCCAAATGCCATGGCAATTTTTCACTTTTCTCCTCACATGCGACGTGTGTAATTTTTTATTAAAGACATTAGTCAAATAAGTGCACATATATTGTATATATTAGTATGTGTGTGTGTGTGTGTGTGTGTGTGTGTGTGTGTATAAATATAGAAGCTGCAGGCGATTCATCTAAAATGGCAAACGCCTGCACCGCCCACCACCCACCCGTTCAGCCGACGAACCGCCGGACCAGCCGTGTGCGTCATTTGTTACATTTTTTTTATTGTATTTCGTTTTCGCTTTTTAAATACCCTGTAATTATGAAGGTGGCCAGGAGAGGGCATGCAGGACTTGTGGCAGCAAGGACGAAGGAGTTCCTGTTTATTATCCCTTCTTTCAAGACGCACCAAGCGAGTCTCAGTTTTTGTTCCTTGTTCCTTGCTAGTTTTGTAATTTTCCACTTGCAACTGTTCACAGGGTATCCTTTGGTCGTTCAGCTCGGCCACGCCTTTGTTTCCTTTATGTTTTCAATCTAAACGGATTTGGTTACCCGGGAGAAAATTAAACTTTTCGCTTCGTTCCTTTGTGCCAAAAACACAAAACATTTTATGCACTTATGACACTTGCAACACACCCACCAGTGGCAGCAGCAGCGGCAGCAGCCACCCCCATGACCATGCCCACCCATCACCCATCACCCACTACCCAATACCCACTACTCACTACTCCCCCTTACCATTTGCCACCCTCTGGTGGCGCACTACCCTTTTCCTTGTGCCTGGACCGAGCCCAGTTTTTATTGTCCTGTAATCGTAGCTCTGCTCTATATTGGCTTCACTTTTAGTTACTCAGCTGCTTCCCAGTTTTTTCCGCCTCTCCCACCCCCTAAAACTCCACCCACCCACACCCCCGTCCCGGCAGCAGCAGCAGTTGCAACAAATGTTATTGCTGGGGTTAATTTTCCGGTAGAGTTTACCAAAGGGGAAAATATTATATACACAGTATCAGTGTCTGTTCCTGCCTCTGTGTGTGTGTGTGCCTGTGTGTGTGTGTGTGTAGGCATATATGTTGGGTGTGTGTGTGTGGGTTATTGTTGTCACGATTTTCACATATTTCATAAATTCGGGCATATTGCTAATTTGCGCTCTAAATTTGTCCAAATGGGGAATAATTTCCAGAATCCTAATTTGGTTAGGACTTGGCAGGACATTTTTGCTTTATTTGTTGTTTTTTTTTTTTTTATAGCATTTATTGCATTTATTGGCACTTCTATTTATCAAATTGGGTTTTGAAATGGGATTTACGCAGACACCGCGCCGCTTATTTGCCTTTTATCCGATTTGTGGTTGATCTGTGGCTTTGCCTTCGCCTCGCCTGTTGGGTAAACATTGAGAGTCCTTCGGTCGGAAAGGCATGGAAATCACAAATGTTATCGTTCCAGGATTTCGAACAGACGAGCGTTTAATACTTTAAGATCGTTATGTGAAGCTGTCACAAATTTTAGATGCGAGATGTCCTTTAAAGTTTAATAAAATTAATCAAATCCTTTTAAGCCTTGTAGGTCCTTGAGTCAACAAGTCACAGAAATCGCAAATAAAAACATTGCCTGCCGCAAGACTTGAACTAAAATTGATTTATTTATTTTGAATCCTGGCTTAAAGGATCTATATGATCAAGGACTCCCAACAGCTGCCCTGAATGAGTCTGCAGAATCCCAAAAAAAGAATCTCAGTTCAAGTCGCGCTTTCCATCCTTTTAGATCAAGGAACCCGCGTTTTCAGCGACTCAACACTTTTGTCTTCAAGGACTTCTAGGAAGTTTACACTTTTTATCCTTCATATCGATGTCATTTCCCTGGAGTGCACTTCACTGTGGTGCACTGAACAAACAAAACCCTTTCGAGCCTTGGAGTCTTTGGGTCCTGCCTGGATCCAAGCGGCTGTTGATTTGTGCTGATGCAATGTCCTTGGTTTCCACGAATCCATCGATCTATTGGATTCTATGGAAATGAGTCGAGGAACGCCAAGTCGACAGTTGATGTTTGACAGGCGCTGCGTGTCCATTGACAGGACAACAGGCGACGACGCGGAGATACAAAGGATGGAGGGAACGGAGGACAGGGAATAGAGGATAGGGGATAGGGGATAGGAGATAGGAGACAGGGGATAGGAGACAGGGGGTAGGGGAAGTGCAGCTTGCATTTCCTGTGGTCTTTGTAGTTGAAACCCTCCACCATCAGTTCCACCAGCTCGTGTCCTGGCAATGTGTCCTGACTCATTTGACTGTCTGTCACAACAAAATGTTAATGTCCATGGCATATTAATGGCTTTTCGAAATTATCCTTTTGCCACATTGTGCATTAACTGCTAAAATTTATTCCAATTTTCTGTGTTTCTGTGAGTGCGAGTGTGTGTGTGTGTGAGTGTGTGTGTGGCTTTTTCATATTGTTAAAATTATATTTACCGTTATTTCTATTATTACCATTGTTATAATCATTGAGGTTTTGGCCATTGTTCGAACGCAACTACAGAATGTCCTTTACCGAATTTGTGTCCTGCCTACGAATTTTTCCAACATTGAGATTATCTTCTGAAACCCTTGGCCTCTTCAACTCGGTAACTGGATGCGTGTCCATTTGTCAAAGGGCGCATCGCACGCGGCTTCAGTTTTGTAATACAACCCCTCGACACTCTGCCCCCTACCCCTCCCCCCACCCCCTCTACCCCTGCACTCCTCTCCTAGCAGGCCATAGCCATATGCAACCCCTGCCCCTAGAAAGTGCGTGTTTGCAACACTTTGTTGCAGATTTTGTGCATTTATCATGCATGTGGTTGCTCCGGGTCGGAGCTGGGATTGGGTCTGGGAATGGGAATGGGTTTTGGGTGCGGGCTCTGCCTTGGAATCAGAGTTAAAGTTGGAAAGGCAAAGGGAGCCGGAGACGCGTGCCGTGGCATGTGGCTTGGGTTTTAGTATTAAATTGTTTTGCGGTTGCGATGATAATCAGACAATCGTACAATATATTTTATTGGAGTGCTTTCTGCTTGTACCCCCCTTCCCACTGCTCCCCCTTCAGTTCTCCTCATCATTCCCTTTGCTCCTCCCTTATACATAATTTAAATGAAATAAATCCTAGAATTTCTGGCATTCATCACAGAAACTAGCGACTTTCGCTCTCTGCACTAAAAGGTGGATTTTTATTTTCTTAATGCACTGAGAAAAATCTCTATATCCTTTGGGTTGTCGCAAATTATCCCACATTTATCTGAACGAAGGTCCTGCCCCCCTACCACCCACAATATTTTCCGAGTTTCTATGATAAATTCGACATCTCCGCATTGGTAACTAAGACATCGGCAGGCAAATGAGGAGCGGATCCTTAAAGTCCTTGGGTCCTTTGCCTCTGCCCAAAATAAGAGAAATCGATGCAATGCATACGTCATTTAACCCCTTTGCGCCATATTTTTCATAAGCGACCCCCCCTTTTTTTTTATTTGTTTGATGGGACCTCCCCGAGTTTCTGTGGGAGGGGAGGGGTGAGTTATACCCTAACTGCGGGTATGAGGGGTATGAACGATGAATTAAATATATATAGTTTGATATATAAAATAAAAAAAAAAATATATATATATATTTTATATATCTTATATATAAGCATATATCTTATATATATGTATTAAAATGATGTCCTTTCTTTAAAGAAAATCCTCTGATATTTCAGCTTCAAATAAAATACGAAAATAATTCAAATTTTTCAAAGGATGTGACTTAAGATATTATGTACTTTTCTTAAAGGGTAACTAGTGTATGTCCTTGGCTGCTTAGAAAACTTCCCTGTCTGGGGATTCTTTTTGACAAGTGTGCTAAATTTGAGGAGGCCAAAGGATGCGTTGGCTGCCGTCGCCTTCCGTCGTTGGTGGCATCGTCTGCTCTTGTCCTGCGATTGATAAAATATATGCGTGAGGGGGTGGGGAGACACCCCCTCCCCAACCTAACCGCCCTCCGTCTGTGCATATAGAGACATTTATTGATAGATAGCAAACGCATCGCTTGAACCCTTTTACATTTGATGAACGTATCGAATTCCCCGCATGGCCAAAAAGCGGCGGAAATTTATGGCTCTTTGATTTATTTTAACTTTTAACACGCCCCAAACAAATGCTGCCAATGAGGCGTACACAGAGTGAAGTGGCGGGAGGCGGAAGGCAGAGGGCGGAAGGCGTGCCGAATTTGGCTGGCCACTTGATGGGAACTCTGTTTCAGATTTCCGGCTCTAGGGTTGCCACTGATGAACTCAGAGCCACAAATCTTTTAAAGGAATTTTCTAAATGTCAAAAAAAAAAGCTGAAAAACTGAAAAGCTGAAAAGCGGGGGGATTTTCCACTTGGAAAATTTATGGGAATATTGGAAAGTATTTAATTGAAAAATGTAATAAATGTTGGAGATTTTATTGATTTTATTTGTAAGCTGAGCCGGGGGATTGGGAGTAATGATGGAAAAGGATAAAAAGGATACCTTAAATATACAATTTTTTAATTTAAGAAAATCTTAAATATTTTTAATATTTTAATTATTTTCCTGTTTTTTTTTTTATAATATAATTTATTCTAGCAGGACGCAGGACTTGAATTACTTGGGAGTTCCTGATTGATTTTCTTTCTCTCTCCAAAAACAACTCTATGAGAAATCAATAAATAATTGAAACTGTAATTTATTGCCCAAACAGTTGAATATAAATAATTCCTTATTTGTTTACTTGACTTCCGCTTCAATTTATCAATATTTTTCCCCAATTTTCCAACTTTTGTTTAGACACCTGCGCGTTTCTTGGACTCGCCGCATAATTATGAAATTTACCTTTAATCAGTCAATCATTACGTGCTTTGCCGGCAACTCCGTGCCATATATCCTTCGTCCTGGTAAATTGACTGTCCCGCCCTCTACTCGAGTTACCCATAACCCAGCCCGAGCCCCGAACCCCGAACCCCGAACACCGAACCCCGAACCACGAACCCCTAACCCAAACCCGTGTATTACGCTTCATTATGCAGATTTCTTGCCTGCCGCTCGCTTGTTGAACAATTTTTTTTTTATTTTTTATTTTTTGTATTTTGTTTTTTGTATTTTTCATTTTTTATTTTTTATTTTGTATTTTTTTTTCTTGGTTCGGGGGCCTTCTTATTTGTTATTGTTGTTCCATGGCTTGGGGCTTGAAAAAATATTTTTATTTAATTTATTTATGAATGGAAAGGCGGGCGGCCGCGGCGTTTGGTGCGACTGTGCGGGGTACGCCTGCAATAAAGGCAATTGCCACACACGCCACGCCCCGCCCCGCATTACCTCCCAGCCAGGCTGACTGACTGACTGCCTGCCTACTGCCTGCCTTCTGCCTACCTACTGCCTGCCTGCCAGAGCCAAGGACTCGCTGGCACACCAGTTTTTGTGGTGCCTACCGCATTGTCACATAGATAAGCCGCGTCTGGCTTAACTCATAAAAAAGTGCCAGCAAAAGGATAATAAAACAGCAGCAGGGCAAATGGAAAGACGCGCCGTGTGGACTGTGGGTGTGCGAGGGGGTGTGTGTGGAATGGGGTGTGGAGTGCGGGATGTGGGGTACTGGGAGAGGGATATGCAAAGGCAAAATCTGAACGCGTGCGGATTTAAAATTTCAACAAAAATAAACAGCAAATAGTCATAAAAGACCGCAGCTCGAGGAAGCGTTGAGTTGCTGCCAGTGGAGGAGAAGGATGGGAAGGAGGAGGAGGAAAAGGAGGGGTGTAACAATTTTCACGGCCATGGTGGGAAATATTTCAAGAAGAACGCCTCGCGCACACACACATACGCACACAGAGACACACATGAATCTAAATGGTTTTGTTTTTCTTCTTCTTCGCGTTCTTTAGGCTTTGGCTTTGGCTTTGGCTTTGACTTTGGCGTTGAGTTTGAGTTTGACTTTGAGTTTGGTTTAGGGTTTCGTCTATGACTTTGCTCTCGGTTCGATTTATAATGACAATAATCAAAAATTCTCAGGCTACCCATTTGGCTTTTGTAATTTGCCGCGCCACAGACCCCAAATCGTTGGGGAGAACAGAAGAAGAAGAAGGAGAGAACGCGGCGAGAAATGAATTTAAAAACAATTTGCGGTCGAGAGACACACAAAAGCAGCCCATGAGGTAAACCGCAAAGACAACAATTAAGCGTAACAAATGATTATGAATAACCATTTTCCTCCCAATGCCGTGGATATTACGAATGTCAGTTCTTATATAGTTCATGACATGTGAACGTGTATGTGAGTGTGTATGTGTGTGTGTGCTTGTGTGTGACTCTGAGTGTGAGTTGTGTATTATTATATGGCGGAGACCAGCCCTGAGAAACGGAACAGAATTATGGAATTTATGCCGCGGGGCTGCTCACTGGTAACTTCCCGATTTGAGGTAAGTCAAAAGCCTCAACGGGCTGAATGGCCGTCTGTCTGTCTGTCTGTCAGTCTGTCTGTTAAAGAACTCTTTATGAATGAATGGACTGAGTGTGCCTAAGCCTATTATATATCACAGACATTGGGTGGGTATTTGAGTAAATTAGTTAAGTGTTTAAAGGTGAGGCTATCAACTCAGAGACGACACGCAAAGTTGCAAACTCACAACAGCGACACAAATCACAGGTTCCATTCAATTACAAATCCCCAGCAAAGTCCATTAAATATTTCTGTTCGAATTTCTTGGGCATATGTAACACACAGAGCTTCGCACATGCGTTGCCATTTATAAGTCGCTGGTGATCGCACAGCCAAGTGCCCGGCTAGCTCAGTCGGTAGAGCATGAGACTCTTAATCTCAGGGTCGTGGGTTCGAGCCCCACGTTGGGCGAGACAAAATTTTTTGTATTTTTTTATATTTGATAATTGTTTTTATATATTCACTAAAAAAATAAATGAAAATCAAAAGAAAATAATAATTTGCTTAAGCTATATAATTTCCAGCTACTATAGATAAGCTAAATAAAAGCAATAAAAATAAAAAAAAAAGTAATTCGATCCTGCCAGGAGTCGAACCTGGAATCTTCTGATCCGTAGTCAGACGCGTTATCCATTGCGCCACAGGACCGTCGAACAAAAAACGAACTTATTTATAATACAAGACGAGAACTCGAATATCGTTTGTGCGATCTTCAAATTTAGATGTCTGTTTAGATATTGAATTTGTATGTCAAATGTTCCACACTGTGAAAGTTACATACTTAAAGGTGAATAAGCGCCTATTTAGAGGTGAATATGTAAATGCGTATATACATGTATGCAGCTCGTATGGCTTTTCACATATTTGAAAAATACGCAGCCTGCAATAAAATCGAAGGAGGTCCGGTCGGGAGTTTTGGCGTCGTGCCCAGCCGCAGGACAATTTATTTAACAAAAAACTTCACACAAAGCTCGTTGGATAAACAAATAGAACAGCGCTCCATAACCCCAGCCCCTCACCAACCGACCCGCCCTCCCCATTTTACACTTCTACAGCATTTCATCTCTTTGCTGCTGCCTGTAGCCGAAGCCTGTGAAATATTTTCCACATGTTGTAAAAATTAGGGGGGGATGGGGGATAAACAAATACATTTATTACATGCAAATACAACAACAAAACACCAGCGTTGGCATTGGCATCGACGTCGCTTTTGTTGCGTCAGTCTCGCCAACGCCAGCCCAGTGCCCCTGCCTTAGTTTCCGTCTCTGTCCCCGCCCCCGACCCTGCCCCTGCCCACACTCAAGTGCCGGGAGCAACGCACACACGTGACTTTAAAGCTCATGGGATTACATTCAACGCAGTTTTGTGCGGGATTTTGGTATGCAAAAAAGCTTAGGAAATTAATGCGCCGAAGGAAATGCATTTAAATTATGTGGGTGACTGGCTCTGCGGGTGGAGAGGGGGATGGAGGGGATGGGAGCGGGTTCCGGAGGTGTTCGCTGTGACAGCCACAGCCACAACCACAGCCGAAGCCGCAGCCACAGAGTTACAGCTTCAGACTTTCAACCCACCGACCGCCGCCCGCATTAATTTATAATTTTGCCCAACGGCAACGGCAACGGCAACGGCGCTGGCATCGGCGCTGGCATCGGCGTTCAACAAATTTAATGGCGGCTTCACAAATGAATACAAATTGCAATTTGAACTTTTGAGTTTTACAATTTCGTAATTAACAGAAAAACATTTTGCATCATAATTCTTGGGGCCCGGACTAAAGTATTTTGAAATTTAATTAAGTTGCATTGGCCACGCAGATTTGTCCCAGTCTCTGTCAGCGGGGGGGTTGGGCGTAAACGGGCGTCCGCCCAAGGAAACCCAACCCTTGCTGCTTGGGCATAAGTTTCTTCCTCCCTTTTTTCTTTCTGTATTTTTTTGTTGTTGTTTTTAAATGCCTCGTCCAGACGGTGAAAGGACATAAATTTCCATTGGCCGTACAAATAAACGTTATGCAGCAGTTTTTCTCCTTAAATCCCAACTACACTGTCCAACATGGAAAATGTTTGCAAGTGAGCGCTTCGCCTGTCATGACTTTAGTTTCCTCTACAGTTTTTTAACACATTATCCACGCGTCCTTTATTTTGCTGCTTAGTGTAGTGGTTGCTGATCCTTGCGAGTCCTGTGCACTGATTTGACTCACCTTCTGCTGACGTATGACATTGCAGCATCAATTGTTGGGAACACACGTAATAAAATCGTCATAACGAATGAAGCTGTGGGCGAGGCCGTGCTTTTGGTCATTAACGGCGTTAAGCCCCTGGCCCTGGCCCTGGCCGTGGCCCGGAAGGATGTCGTGGCTGAGTGACGTGTGTGTTTGTACAGCCAACAAACCCACACACACACACGCTCACCTCTCACACACCTAAACACACCCATTCAATCCATTTACACCCACCCAACCATCCAGCCATCCAACAATTCAACGTCCCCATTCATTCATGCAGGAGGACATCCTTGCAGGCATTGTCATTAGCGTTGCTCGTGCGCCGTTATCCCTTTTTAATAAGGTTTACTCAGCATTTTTTGTACTCTTATTGCATGTTTATTATGCGAGATTTGGTTTTTGTTATGTGCACGCAATTGTGCGGGAAAAAACAAAGTAAACAAAATAATAATAGAAAACCAACAGCGAACTTTGATTATGCGGCTTTAAGCGCAGCAGCAGCAGCAGCAACAACAACAACAACAACTTAAAACCCAACAAATTGCAATTTAATCGCATTCACAAGCCTCAAGGTTGTCCATTAGCTTTCATTTTATATTATTTATCGGTTATTGTAATTAATTGATTAGAATCAAAGTTCAATTTTTTTTTAGGCTGCACAAAATTTAATTTCCGCAGCCTTGAAAACCATCTTAAGAATTATGTAGTTACAAAAGTAATTAAATATCTTAAATAATAAACTTAATTTAAAGCTTAAGTTATTGTTTACGTAACTTAATATCTTTATAATATTTCTTAGTATATCAGAAATTCTTAAAATATTTATGCTAAAGTCGTTCAAGCAAAAGTACAACTTCTTCAATAAGCAACATATTGCAAGTATTTGCATGAATATAAACACGTTCGGACATGCACGGAATTCATACACACAAACATGCATACACAGAAACATGCATACAAACATACATACAACCAAACGTGCATACATATACAAGTATGCATTCATTGTTATTCAATAGAAAAAAACTCTATAATTGCATAATGTAAGTTACTCACACACACACATACACACATATGCAAAAGCACATAAACACTTATCAGCAGCAGGCAAAACGTATGGGTGTGAGTAGCCTTATGATATTTATTACACGACTTTGCACGTTTTGCTTTACTTTCTCCTTCTTATGCCTACTTATCTATACACACACACACATGCATGTATGAGTGTGTATATGAACATTTACATGAAATGTAGCATAGGCGCTCCCTTCACACCCCTAAAGACACCATTGCACACGGACACGCGGCTTGATTAGACTTTATGCAGTTGTGTGCATTAAATGCATGTTTGCATGTTGAGCAACAACAACTGTAATTATGCACGTGTGTATGTTTACCACAAAGTGAGTCTATGCACGCTGAAGAATCACTGCGTACAGCTATCTCTCTCTAACACACACATATATGAAAGCCCATAAACATTGATCTCTTAGTTGTTCAGTTAAGTTCATATTTTGTGTTTTTTCTTCCTGCGTTTTACTCTTACAACTCTAATTGAGACTGTGACGTCATAGGTGATCAGAAGGCTGAATGCGTCTTAGGGAATAAAAAGTTAATATATGTTCATACAAAATTATGAAAAAATCTCTTTAAAACTATTAATATTTTTAAATCATTAACCGTATTCTAAAAATGTTTAAAACTCTTTATAAAACATAAATCTATTTATTTAACATTTTTGTCATGTGCTCAGCACCTTTTGTGCCAGCTAAATACATAAAAAATTACCCCTCTCTGCCCATTTTGCTGCTCTCATCTCATCCGCTAATCTGCCTACGTGCCCTGCACACCGCAATGCATTATCTGCAGTAAATCGCTATCCGTTACACTGAGAAAAAAACAAAAAAAACATGCTAGTAACCCTTGTGCGTGCACTTGAAATTAAATTGTTATCAAATCGATCAAAGCCGCAGCATCATTATCTGTGCATTAGTCGTGGCTGCCCAGCAAAAGGAGCCCGCAGAAAAAGGTTCAACAAAAACAAAGGTTGACTAGAGGATGGAACTTGCTTGATAAGCAAGTTTTTTCTTTCTTTTTTTACTCTTTTTTTTTTACTCTTTTATTTTTTACTCTTTTATTTTTTACTCTTTACTCTTTTATTTTTATTTTTTTTTGGTCGCAATAACGTAAGTGCAATTGACGGTGACGATGGGCGAGGGCTCAACAGTGTAGTGAGTGAGTGATGGAAGGGAGAAAGGGAGGGGGGAAGGTAGGTGGGGCAGGCAGCGACATTGTCCAGTGTTTGGCTTGGGTGTTGAGTGCTGTTCGTGCCGGCGCCTGGACGAGGCAGCAATAACTTCTAATTAATACACGAAAAGCATAACGAAAGCTAATTATGAAACTAATGAGCTTGTTGCCAATGCAAGCAGCTAACAGAAGAAACAACAGCAACAATTACAACAACAAGTGAATAGCAACAACAACATGGCGAACAGCAGAAAACAACAGCAACTGCAAAAAGAACCTTAAGTGTTAACGACGCTCTGCTTAACAAGACGAACGCCGCCGTCGCAGCCGCCGCTCCAGGTGCGAAATACCATGAAAGAGCAAACGCGAACGCGAACGCAAACGGGAACGGGAACGCGAACGTGAACGTGAACGGGTCGTTGAGTACCTTGGGATATACCTAAATACAGGTAACCATACACTTACACACACACACACACTTATGTATGTACATATTTCATTTCAATTTCCTTTTTGGTTGAACGTCTTTTTAGCATACTTGATTATGGTCTTTGGCCAGCAAGAGCAGTGACTGAGGGAGATGCAGAGACAGAGGCAGAGGCAGAGACAGAGGCAGTGACAGAGGCAGCGGCAGACGTAGTCGCAGCAGCGCAGTAGCCGAAGCGACGGCAACAGCAGCTCAGGAGCTCAGCACAGCATAAAGAAAGGGGCTGGGCACTGGACGTCGCCGGCCATCAGTCACTTATGTGCACGGCACGTCACTCAAAGCCAACACACACACACACACACATACACACATATGTATACAAATATGCTCTCATGCATGTGCACACACACGCACACACATGGTTAACACACCCAAAGACACCCAGTTAAATAATAGAGCGGGACGTTGAACGAGGCTACAAAGAACGAATGGACGGAAGGACGGACGGACGGAGGGACAGACGAGCGCGACTTTGTTGCAACCTCGTTGAAGAGTCACCCAGTCGTCCAGTGTCCAGTGTCCAGTGTCCAGAGTCCAGTGTCGCGGTCTGCCCATCTGAGCAACTCGTCCGGTGGTGCCGCCATCGTAGCCATCGTAGCCGTCGTTGCCGTCGCCACCGCCGCCGCTACTGTCATTATCTTGTTAACTTCTTGTTACGTCAGCCGCTCAGTGAGTCTGCTCTTTAGGTCTGTATATGGCTGCTATATGGGACGTACATAGCCGGACGATCGCTTGATTGCGGACACCAGCGGACGATTTGGGAATTTAGTTTAAGGTTTTAGCTTTAAGTGTGTGGACTCCAATAATAAATGAAATGGAGCAGCGATCAAGCAACGGACCCCCCCCCCCCTCCCCCTTATCATTTGAGGATTAGATGTATAATTAATCCCCCACTTATGTTCGTTCACCACCCCCCCTTCCTTCCATTTTAGGCTTTGTTTTTCTCGCCTGTTCTTATGCACGTGGACAGCACTGTATCGGTGTACCTTTCCTCACATGCCTGTCCCCACATTAGTGGCCACTTACAACGTGTGCATCTTGCTTAAATTTGTCTGCCCCAAGCCGAGGCTCAGTTCGTGTCCGCACTCAAGTCTGTGCCTCTGCCCATGCCCATGCCCAGTCCCCAGCTCATGCCTAACCCCCTGCTCCTACCCCTGCTCCTGCCCCTGACCCTGCTCCTGCCCCTGACCCAGCTCCTGCCCCTGCCTCTGCCCCTGCTCCTGCCCCTGATCATTCTCCTGGCCTTGCTCGCTCTGCCGGTCTTGCCCACTCCCTCAACCATGCCCACTCTACTTAGCCATGCCCACACCCCCCTTGACCATGCCCTCTCCCCCTCGGGCCGATGGCCGATGTGTAATAATAATATACACACAGGTGTCCCGGGCCTTTTGCCGTGGGGATACGTCAGCTTCGTACTTCATCAATAAGCGGCTGGGGCGACGGCGATGGCGATGGCGCTGCATGTAGCACATGTAGCGGCGATTACGCGTAATAATCATCATAATCAAAAGTCGCAACACGAAATGAGTTTCGACTTGTTGTTGTTGTTGTTGTTGCTGGCATTGCACAAGGATAACCAGTTAAGGATTGCTATGGTCCAGCCGCGTTCGGCGCTTCATATAGAATTGATTAATATTGGCATCGGACATAGGAAATGCGATGGCAATTGCGATGGCAACAACGACGTCGACTGCGACGTCGACAGCGTTGTCGGTGGCGGCGTTGGCATTGCGTTGGCGGTTTGTCCGTCTCATTACAAAGATGCGGTCCACTGAACGGCGGCGGCATTAATCTGTGTGGCTCAATAGGCGCTACATGGATGACGCAGGACACGCTGGAGCCTCAGGTAAAGTGGGGAGTGGGGAGAGTGAAGGCGGTTGAGGGGGCGTGTCCAGGTCAGCGGTATATCAAATTAAACTTGGCCATAAAAAGAAAAAAGGAAACTTTGTTAATCAGAATGAAGGAAGTGTTTTCCTCGTTGCTCCCAATTGGAAATGTTCTTTTCCTGATGGAAGGTTAAGGCTCGGTCAGCTGCAGGATGAGGTTCAGGTTCAGGTTCAGTTTGAGTTCGGATTCGGGTTTGGGTTTGGGTTTGAGTTGGGGGCTGACTGCGGCTTCGGAATAACCGGAAAATTATTGTGGTAGCCTTTGGGCTTATTAGAGGCTCAGGACATTAATGAGTTTTTATGAACGTGGAATTCCCTGGATGGAAATTGAAATCTATTTGAGCTGCGACCACGTCCTCCATTGTCACTTAATGGCAATGAGGAATCAGCTGTTGAGACTAATGTAATTTTTCAGCTGAGAAATGAAAAAATTTTAAATTAAATACAGAAAAATAAATTTTCATGGAAAGTCCTCCATAGTTACTTTTTTTTTTCTCTACTAAAAAAAAATTAAACTTTATTTATAATTATTTTTTTCTATTTTAATCCTCACCTTTCTGAAGGCTCCCCCCTATAATTTTCCACTCCTTATTTCGCCCACTTTTCTAGCTCCTCACTTTTCCTTCGCTTCCTGCGACAGGTTCCCATTCACACTTGCTCCTTAATCTTTATATCTATGGCCATATAGTTATCCGTTCCATTAACCGATATCGTGTCCTGCACATCTCCTCATTTTTGTTAGACACTCCAAGCGATTTTAATGGGACACACTCCATGGGCCTCCGTCCTCTACAGTCAATGTCCAACCTTGAGTCACCTGCAGCCCCTGCCAAAACCCAAATTCAATCTCGAACTCGAGTTCCAATCCAAACCCAAACCCGAACCCATCCCAACCCGCTTCTCCTTTGGCATGCGATGTCTATCGCAATGAATATCATAACAGAAGCGGCGGCGGGCGTCCCTCGGAGGTGTACGTCCAGCTCGGAGCTCCATAAACACAAAAAATAATAATTAACTGACCATCAAATCAACGGCACGTACTCCCTACGTGAGCATCATTCAACAACAAGGTATGCCCTAGCCCCCACCTGCCCCCTGCCCACCACCAACACACAGCAATCCCTGCCCTAGCCACGCCTCCGTTCACTCTTGCAGCTTGATTACTCATTTTCGATATGTGGACAGAGGAGGCGGTAGATGAGAAGGAGGGGGGAGGGGAACGAGAACTACGTGCGAAATGGAAAACTACAAGTTGCTTAGGTCAAAAACTAGAGTCAAAGTCAACAGGATAAATGAACGATGGAATAGGAAGGAGGAGTCCAGGAAGGATGGCTCTGAGATTCTGAGATTCAGAGAGAGAGAGAGAGACAGAGATGTGTGTGTAGGCAAGCGGCTAAGTGGCAGCTCCCGCACTTGACGCATAATTAATATGGCGAAATGCAACATCCCGAATCTCCGACAAATGGGACGGACAGGATAATGCTGTCAGTGCATTACAAGGACCACGACATTTGCATTTGATTTACACACTTGGCAATCCCTCAGATCTCGGAATTCGGTAGACGGAACACAGGACACACACACACAGCACACACAACTCGAGACTTGAAGTCAGGAATCAGGAGTCAGGAGTCAGATACCCGAGGCTCTGCCTTCAAGGACGACAACATCCACTCGATGCCCCCAAAGGCAAAGTCAAGCCATAAAACTTTGGCTTAAGTGCAAATGCGTTCAAATCTGCACTTAGAGAAGCCTC
This sequence comes from Zaprionus lineosus, assembly GCA_035044505.1. Taxonomy (NCBI): domain Eukaryota; kingdom Metazoa; phylum Arthropoda; class Insecta; order Diptera; family Drosophilidae; genus Zaprionus; species Zaprionus lineosus. The sequence goes on along the minus strand of JAWNNX010000596.1, from coordinate 612,716 downwards.
CGTACAAGTGTCTACATGCGTGTGTGTGTGTGTGCGTGTGAGTGCGTGTGTATGGGTGTATGTGTGTGTGTGTGTATTACTATAATTAAATTGAAAATTACTGCCAAGCAATTGCAATTGTCCACACGAATGGACAACGGCCCCGGGACCGAGTCCGCAATGTTAATAATGGGCTTCTGTCTGTGTGTGTGTGTGCGTGTGTGTGTGTGTGTGTGTGTGAGTGTGGCTGTGTGTGTGGCTGTGTGTGTGGCCCTAATCATTGTCTGTGCATCTGTCTACGGCCAAAGGTTTTTGAACATGGCCAGCGGGGATAGGGTAGTCGGTGGGTGGGTAGGGGGTGAGGGGGTTGGGTCCTGCCACGCATAAGTTATAAATTATGCATAGATGCATAATTTACAGCTCGTAAGGTCAGACAGTTGCATTTGCCAATACACAAGCGCCTGTACCCCCCTAGGGTGAACCTACCCCCCTTCACCCATCACCCAACCACCCATCTACTCCTTAATTCACCCTAGCCACAGGCAATACATTGCCATTAGCCGTGTAGCTGTAGTCCTTGCATTTGAGGTAATAAACCACAGGTTCCCGGAATGTTTCGTAACGCCCTCGCCATTCGGTCGCGAGGGTCGTAATATTAGTTTCAATTAATAGGGGAAAATAAAAATGAACAAAATATTTGTCTAGCAACAAATAATATGCTATGATTGATGTCCTGCTTCCTTGTTCTGCCTTAGACTTTATTCCATCGATATCCTTAAGCTACATTCAAATGTCCCTCTTTTGATTGCAAATCGCATCCACTTTGAATACATTTGTCGATGCACTTTGGGCACTGGTTCATTGTACCATCCATGGTTGTAGTTTTTCCTGCAGCCTCCCTCAGCCTTCAGCCCTCAGTCTCCAGCCCCCAGTCACGCCCTAACCCGTTTCCGATCCTCCAGCTGCAGACACCTCCCAAGCACTTGAGAACTTGTTTTCCTTTCAGTTTTGCATTGGTTTTAACCGCATCATTTTGATATATTTTGTGGCTTGGATCGTTGTATTTACTGTATCATCATCATCGTCATTGCCGTCATCTTCATTATGATGTTCATTCTCATCATCGTCATCGTCATCACGGGTTACACGCACGAGCTGCGTCTGCCGAGCTTTGCATATGAGAAGACGATGGATGTGTTTAGGCTGCAGGAGATTGGATGAGGTATACGGATGCCCAAAGTGCCGACAACACTAACAACAACAAAAACAATCGGCACAGCAACTGCAACAATCGGAATAACAACAACAACAACAACAGCAGCAACAACGAGTCGTACAAATTATCATGCATGTGTTTGTCTTTATTTCTCTTTGTCTTATTGCATTTTATTCAAATTTCCTACCGTGCGGTTTTTGCGTTTATTTTCTACTCCTCCTCCTCCTCCTCCCCCTCCTCCTTCTTCTCCCTCCTCTGCTGCTCCCCCTTCTCCACTTCTTCCGCTCTTCTTACACCAAGGCATCGATTTGCAATTCGCAATCGTAATCAGCTCGAAGGCAGCAACTGTTGGCGAGCACACACACATGCACGCACACATACATATACATGCACATATACATACATACATATTTATCTATATATATCGACAAGCTCTATAAATGTATGAGTTTCTTGTATTGTGTAAACTCTTCTCTGCGGACAGACGATGACAACCGCCAGACCAAAAGGCGGGTACCTAACAGACTTGTTTGTATGCTGTATTTGTGTATGTGTGTGTGTGTTTGTGTGTGTGTGTGTAGTTTGTTGTGCCAGTTTTCAACAGGCTGCCAATGGTGAATATTTATGCGTTCTGCAGATTCAAAGAACGTGCATCAAACTGCAGTCTGAGGCGATGACGAAGTCGAAAGTAAATTTTCTATAAATAAAACCGCAGAAAAATCCCTTCTCAAAGGCAGATAATACATATCATATAATATATATATATAATATAGGATATTATATGATATATACATATGTATATATATATAATATTTAAATTAAAATCTATCTAAATATATATTATATATTCATAGCTATGACCGGCCATATAAATCCTTGATTTCATATTTCACCTTCAGCTTTTGCAAGCCCAAAAAAAACTCTCTTTAAAATATAATATATATTATTTAAATTTAAATATAAAATATATAAAAGCTTTAAATTTTAAGGTCCTTTAAATCCTTTAAAAAGAACTCCCCTCACAAGCTATAATTTTAATAAGTTATTTCCCATTTTTTTTTGTTTTTTAAATTTAAGTCTCAATTATAAAATAAAAATATCAACCCTTCAAACATTGACTAAAACCACAAATAGTTATACTTCCTTTGCGGTCAGCTGAAGGAGTACAAATATTTATACAATTTTCGAAAGGATATTTGCATTGGCATCCACTTGACCAGGTCAATCCTTCGACCACCCATGTAATAGCCTAACGCATTATTTTAGCCTGGTTTTTCAAGTTGGTAACATTTTTGGTTTTCTTCTGCTTTCATTTTTTGTTCTCTAATGTAATTTTTTTTTGTTTGTTGGGGGGGGGGGGGGGGGGGGGGGGAAGGACCCAAAAATAAACTGAGAGAAATAAAAAGGATACAAAACTACCTTTTGTCTTTTACTTTATGGCCTTTAAGGGTCGACAGCTGTGTTTGTAACCAATTTGCTACCGTAAAAAGAAAACATGCCACACACACACATATACACATGCACACACATACGCTGCACCACCAGCTGTAGGAGATGGGTGATGAGTGAGTGAGGGAGGGGTGGGGTGGGGGCAGAGTTCAAGCCCCGAAAACATATTTTACACTCATGTAACTTCAACTTCAACTCGTTTTGGAATATTTTAAAAGTTTTTCATTTGCATTTAGAAACAATGTGTAACCAAGTGTGTGTGTGTGTGTGTGTGTGTGTGTGAGTGTGTGTTGTTGAAGGGTTACAAGGTCTCATAACAGTTTCCACCTGTCCGACAACTAAAAAGTGCCTAGCAATTAAGTTGCCTAAACAATGAGATAAATTGGAAAAGCTGCAAGTCCTCAGTCTCTGGGCCGAGGCCGAGGCATTGATTGGCCTCAGCCTCAACTCGATGGCTATCGACAGAGGGTGGAGAGGGGAATGGGCGCAGGGATGGGCCTGCTGTGTTGGAACCCAAGCAGAGACTGATTTGGTATCGGAATCGTGGCCAGGGGCCGGGGAAACGCAGGACATCTGCGTGCTGGCGGTGACACACGCAGAATTGCGGGACGGACGACGCTCAAAATTGCTTATCAAAGTTGCACAATCAGGGAAGGGCAAGAGAGTGGGAAAGGGGAAGGGGAAGAGGAAGAGAAGCTGGAGAAACAACGTATGACGCACCAGCATATAACAGGGTACTGCGTGTTGGATAGAAGACGAACCAGGGGAGAGAAGAGGTAGAAGGGGAAGGAGGAGTAGGAGGAGGGGGAGGGTTAGGAGGAGGCAGCTGAGTGACTGCAAGTCATACGCACTCGACTTGGGATGAGTTCCTGGCATAGGCAATCAATCGGTAATGTGTGCAAAACAAATCAAGCAGAGGCAACATCAACAGCAGCAACAACCACATCAACAGCAACAGAAACAACAACAATAACAGTAGCAGCAACAGCAACAACAACAGTAACAGAAACAACAGTAACAGCAACAGCCACAGCAACAGCTCAAGATATAATCAAATGTGGCACCCTGCCACATTCTACTTGCCCCAGGGCTGGGTGAATGCAACAAGCACTCCATAAAGGAGTCCATCAAAAGTCCTTTAAAGGAGCTGCAGGAATCAAGCGGCAAAATTTGTAGATTTGTATCTATTTACATACCAATAAATGTTAGCTGCAGACTGTTAAGGTAAGGGCAATGTTAAGGCAATGTTAACAAATAACAGAATTCAGTTCATATTTTATTTTTTTTTTTCAGTTAAAGACAACTCGAAACTCCCAGCTGTATTTCTGTTAATTAACATAGAAATCTTTCTCTGTTAAGTCTATGTTAACCAATAACACTATTCTGTTATTCCTGCATATTTAATATCCTCTTCAAATCTTCAGCTTCCTTCCCATCCCTCGCATTGACACGGTTTATGGACATATCAGAAATCTTTGCCTGCGTCTCGCGGGCTTCTGCTGCGGGCGTCGTCTTTGACGCCGCCGTTGGCGTTGCCGTTGACGTTGGCGTCAGCGTCGTTCGTCTTCGCACTACTATTTTTCATTTCATTGCGCCGCTGCACATGACTGTCAACTGCCATGAGCCTTAGCCAGAGCTACATCCAGACTTCAGACTTCAGACTTCAGGCTTCAGACCAGCTGCAGCTTCATTTTTTCCGCTCCCCTCTTCCCTCTTCCCTCTTCCTTCTTCCCCTATCTTCCTTCGTCCCTCTTCATCTCAGACGCTGACGACGCGCGCCCGCATATCGATTTCAGTGCTTTGTGCCTCTTTGCATACAAATATCCTAAGGACATGTTATGGAGACGCTTCTGTTGCCTGCTGCCTGCTGCCTGCTGCCAGCCCCCCTCCCCTCTTCCCTCCTCATCACACCACTAGCCCAGCTCTCTGTCACACGTACGCATGTAAATTGTATTTGTGCGCAGCCCTTGTCGTCGTATTTAGTGGTCCCCTTCCCCCTTCTGCCCCCGTGGTCCACACTTGCCCTTCTATTACATGGAAGGTCCTTGCTTGAGCGCATACTGCGCTTGATTTCATTTGCCAGGACAATTGTCTTCGACGCTTGCATTGACTTTATTTTTGCCAAAAACTTCCACTTACTCTCCCCCCTCCTACCACCACTCCACTCCCCGCTTTCCCCACTCCCCTCTCTCTCTTCTTCACTTCACACTTTTTCCTCCCTTCCCTCGCTCGTCCTTTGGTGTACATTCAAATTCCATGCTCTTTTGCAACTTGTCAAGTAGCAGCCATTTTCTTCTTCTTCTTCATTTTTTTCTTTCTGATCCTGCCCCCTTCACTCGCTGTTGCATGCGGCAGGACGTTTGCGCTTTTGTGCGTGTCCTGCGTCTTCGCCGTAGCCGTCGCCTTCGCCTTCGCCTGCCGCTGACATTTGATGTTTAATTTCAATAACTCCGTGCGTTTGATTTTTAATTTTTTCTCTCTCGATTTTCTTGAAGTCCTTTTGTCCTTTGTCCTTTTTCGCCCGAGCTTTTCACTGTCTTCGACTGCCAAATAGCTTCAAGTGTTGTAAATGTAAAATGATTACACACACAGACACTCAACCACACAGCCACATGCTCTCACACACACACCCAACCACCCACATACCACACACCACACACACACACACATACAGCCACACGCTCGTTTTCAATTACAGCTGCCAGACGGCTAAAAGTGTTGGCTGTGAATTAAAGAAATTAAATTTTGAAGAGGACGCGCGTCAATTGTCAAGGCTAAGGACTCGCTTATTGCCTATTTATATTATATTATATAATATACAGGACACACACACACACACACACGCAGTTACACACATACGAATTATGCATGTAAATTGCCAATGTATTGGCTACCAGACGGGAATATCTTATGAAGTGAGCAATGAGCTTCAAGGATTCAAAGGACATCATTTGTTAACAGTCAGTCGCTGAAGTCTCAAAGGAAGGCATCTACTTATGGTGGTTTCAGCTGATGCCTCATATATCCTTAATATTGTGGTTTCTACATATTTGTATATTATATTTTGATTGCTTAATGGAGGTCCTGCAGGTCCTTAAGAAGCAATTTAATACATTAAATTCTTGGCTCTTTTTCATAAGTTATACATTCCGTGATTTCATCTAAGATCCTTTCTCTCCCTTCTCTCCTTTCTTTTTCTTTTCTCCCTTCTTTTCCTTTCTCTTGGTCATCTCTAGCTTATGTCCTAATTTTTCTGCTATTCTATTTTAAATCTTCTTTCTTCTTATCCTTAACTCTAATTAAGTTTTTCTTCATTTCTTTTTAACTCTTTCTTAAAGTTTTCTTATTCGATCTGCCATATTTCTACTTCCTTTTAGGTCCCTTCGCTCTTCCAGTTTTATTTCATTTCTTCTTCAACTCTTCCTTACGTTCTTCACAGGTCTTTTCAAGGTCCTTCTTGGGTCCTTCTCAGGTCCTTCTTAGGTCTTTCATATCTTCCTTATCTTCCCATCTATTTCTCTTACTTCTATTGTAACTCTCCTCCACTTCAACTCTTCATCTCTTCCTTAGTTTCCCTTGAAAGTCCTCTCCAGCTTCTCCTCTATTCTTCCTCAGTTCCACTTCAATTCATCTTCCACTCTTCGCTTATTTTCAGCTCTTCCTCTTCTCATTTTCCCAGAAATACCCCCTAAATATTCCCTAAGTATTCCCTCAAGTTCTACCCCCTCCCTGCCATCCCCCGGAATTTGACTGGAAAACCAATTACTTTACCACAAAACCCAAAAATAATTTTGATTTCCTTTCCTGCCGTCGGGCCGGACAATTGTGGTCATTGCTGCAACATCAGCAGCAGCAGCAGCAACAACAACAACAACAAAAACGACAACTGCAACATTTTTGGAAAGAAAACCTTCGCTACGTGGGTTCCAAGGGTTTAGGGCAGCGAACAAAGAGCTCACGGGGTCCGAGGCCCGAAGCTGTCAGAGGTCAGACATCGTTTAGGGGTTTTTCACTTTTTGGCTGACGCGCTCAGCGGGTGTTCCAAAATGTTGTCACACACACACACACACATACACACAGAAACATAAGCGAAAGGTGTGAAAATAGCCAGGAAGACTTGTGGTGGGTGGGGTAGGGTAAATGTCGGTGGTGGGAGGAGGAGGGGTACCTCACATTATCGTCGGGCTTTAATGAATTATGAGTGTTAAGTGGATTTTGGCCGAAAGCCCGTGGCGATGATCAAAAGTTCCGTTCGATTGCTCAAACTGCGGATGCGCATTAAAGTCCTTTGGAAAAAAGGTGAAGAGATAGATAAGAGAGAAGGGGGAGGGGTGGGGACAACTAACAGAGTTGTCAGTTGTTTGTTGTCTTCGCTCGCCAGATGTTAATGAACATTCAACTGGCTAATTAATTTTATACATTTATTAAACTTTTGGCCCCTGCGGAAGCGCAGGCGAACCAAAGGGAGGAACTGGAACTGAAAGTGGAACTCTTGCTGTCTGCTGGCTAGGGTAATGGCAGAGAAGGGTGGTGATGAGAGGGGAGGGGGGAGAGGAGCGACTGGCAGCCCACGAAACTATTTACCATACAAATCTAATTTTATCAACTTTGTCTTTTGCCAGCTTAACTAGCAACACGGGCAGTCGGTTCTGTTCTGTGTCCTGTGTCCCGTGCAGTCCTTCCTCTCCTTTTTTCGTCCTTCCACCACTGTGTCAAAACATTGTGACACAGTTCTGCTTTCTTACAATTTGCCCGGTCTATTTTCTCAGCGTTTGTTACGACGCGCGCCATTCTCTTGGCTCATTAACGTTGGCCTTTGTTTTGGCCTGTCATCGTTGCCGTCTGTGGCTGTGGCTGTGGCTGTGGCCGAGCAAGGAAGCAAGGACCAGGAAGCAGGCGCCAGTTGGTCCTTTTGTAATTTATAAAAGTCCACACCATCCGCACACCGCACATCATCTCCGCACAGAGTTTGTCCATTTCTAATATCAGCTGGAGTCCAGACCGAGTTACCCCCTGCCCCTGCCCCTGCCCACTCCTGTTTCTCCTTCATCCTGTTCATCGTCAGGATCGGCATGTAAATCAGGTCAAAACAATGCAACTGACAGTGAATAGTTCCTAGTTTTTGGTTCTTTTAGTTCCGTTCGTTTAGTCGTTCATTTGTTCGCTCTTTCGTTCAGTCGTCCGTCTGCCTCGTGTCCGTTCGTCCTGCCACAATGACACATTCAGGGCTCTTGCACAGTTTACTTCATTATTGGTTACTCAGCAATTCATTCACAGGACACACCTTGTAGCTAAGCTCCTGCCCCTCCGCTTGCTCCTTCTGCTGTCCCTTTTGCTCCTTCTGCTTTTCCTTGTGCTCGTCCTGCCGCTGCTGCCACCGCTGCCACCGCTGTTGCTGCTGCTGCTGCTGCTCTCGCATTGCCCTTTTTATGGCCATGTCCTTTTGCTTATCCTGCCTGACTAATGACAAGCAGAAGCAGCAGGAGCCTCGCATTGCCAATCCGTTCCATCGCTCGAATGTCCTTTTGTCAACGACTCTTTACTCATAGTCATTGGCCGCTCAATGCTCCTCTCCACTCGGCACTCTCCTTTCTCCTCTCCCTCTCTCTTTACTCTCTTCTCGCTCCTTTCTTTGCACTCTTCCCCCTCCCTCCTCTTAGCCATCCACTCGACCATATTCTGTTCCAGTTCTTTGGCTTTAATGGCGTTTGTCTGCTCTGCCATCTCCTTCCCACTCCCTGACCCTCACCTCGCATCTCTTTCCCTCTCCGCCGGCTACCGTTCTACCCGTTGTTCGTTGCCCGCTGCCCTCTGCCCGTTGCCCTGGCCGTGGCCAATGGGCGTGCTGCCACCAGTGGCCAGCTTGGGTGAGGTGGGCACCGTGGGTAGGGGGGAGCGGCAGGTGCGCATTTTATAACAAAGGCATAAATTATTTCTACTGTCAGCATTGCTTTCGCCAGGCCAAGTTGGCTGACGGTGCGACGCGTTTAGGCCTGGCCAAGAGTCCGACTGACCCAAGAGCGAATGAGTGGAGAGACAGACGGACAAATGAACGGAGAGACAGACAGACAGGCAGACAGACAGACGGACGGACGGGCAGACAGACAGACGGACGGACGGGCAGACGAAGTCCTGTAAATGGCAGTTGCCTCTGACTTATTGTTTGGCTATTGATTTGAATTTGCCCAAAGAATTAAACAAGTTATTCAACATTTATCGCAATGTGGGCGGCAAGGGGTGTGGCAGTGGGGAAAAATGGTTCTTAAGGGGGGTAAGAGGGGGGTATTTACGTGGCTGTTTAATTGTTCGTCGAGGCGGCTCCTCGGGTGTCCACTGAAGGCACCTCGATGATTGCAATTTGTTAACACGGACATCAATTTTATACACACACACACACACACACACACACACACATACATATATATATATATATAAGCAGACAGTTGCCGTCACGAAGGTCCTTCAATCTCCAAGGATCAAGAAGATATATGCCACTGGCTGATTGCAAAAGGATGATTGAGTGGAAAAGCTCTTAAATAATGGAAGAAATTTTCCTTTCCTTTTGAAAGCGCTAAGAGTCGTAAGTCCTTAAAGAAATGGTTATACCTGAGCAAATATTAAATTAAGGATAATAAAACTAAATAAAAATTAAATAAAAAAAATTCAAAAATTTAAATTTAAATTTATTTCTGCGGTTAAAATATAAAAATATGTTTTTTGTTAGCTTCGACCTCGAACGGCATTAAGTCGACTAATGACTGTGATTAGCGTAAATTAAATCACTTAATTAGCCGTCTAGTAACGGCAGGCAGACCTTGAAATCAATTAGAAAATTATCCAAAAATATGAAGAATTGCCTAATTTTAGAAATTCAAGCTTTAAATTTGTGAAAATTTGCCAAAAAAAAAGAAAAAAAAGGCTGGGAAATTATCGAATGGCCGCAATGTGTAAAAAGTGGACAATGAATTTATTGAATATTTGGATCGCTGGGCGGGTAAATGAATAATTTAGACAAAGGCTTAAACAAAAGCTAAAAATCGCCAGCCACACGTGCACACACACACACACACACACACACACACACACACCCGCATACACACAGTCATAGATAGAGACATAGACACAATGTGAGTTAATACAATAAATAAATAATTGATTTGTTGTTTAACCAGACAACTAATTGTGCTTAACTATTGTGTGTGTGTGTGTGGTGGTGTGTGTGTGGGTGTGAGTATATGTGTGTGTGTGTTTGCCGGCGGTTATCCAACCAAAGCTGGACAGATATACGAAGCTATGGATATAGTTGTTCAATTCAATGGAAATATAATTACACATGCAAAAAATGAAGGGAGATTCAGACAAGACCGACGAGCGGATACCCTGCAAAGGAAAAGGAAATCAGAGTGTGGCAGGAGTGGTTTAATGAAGGCAGGACATCTAAGCAACTGATAGAAAAATGCCTATTGATGGATTCGACTCTTCGATGCACCAGAAGAAACCCTCAGAAACAGAGAAATGGATGACAGAAGGATGAGTGAGAAGCGAGAGACAAGATGTGACAGGACAAGTCTGAAGAGTGGCTACAGGATATTCAATTAATTACTGGAAAATCTCCTTAATATTTTAAAAAATTAAAGCATATAAAAAATGCCTATAAATAGATTTGAAGCATCGATTAAATTAAACTTAAGTATAAAGAATAATTAATTAAAATATCAAAAAAATCAATATAAAATATTGAGAATAATTAATTAAATGATAAATTAAGTTAAAATTAAATATGGAGCATAATTAATTAAGATTTCAATTGGATTAAAAATGTATATTAAATATAATTAATTAAAATAATAAATTAAATTAAAATAAAATATTAAATATAATTAATTTAAATAAAAATAACAATAAAACTAAACATAATTAATAAAAATAAAAAAAATTAAATAAAAATATCAATAAAACTAAACATAATTAATTAAAATAAAAAAAAATTAAAATTTAGTATAACGAATAATATCAATTGAATTAAAATTAAATATTAAATAAAAAAAAATAATGAATTAAATTAAATTTAAATATTAAATAATAAAATAAAATAAATAAATTGATTAAAATTAAATATAAAGCATTGTCAATTAAAATATTAAATTAATTGAATTATTTATTAATTGCTTGATTAATTAAATATAGTGTAAAATAAATAATAAGTACAATTTATCTTCATTCAAAGTCTAAGCTCCATCTACCGCTCCGCAGTGCACACCCAACGAGCTTGCAATTATTTACAGGGTATCCTGCAAAAAGGGAAATTCTATGGCGCAGTAATTGGCGAATTGTGCGTAATCAAATTTTAGATATTGGCAAAAACTTTAATGGCTTTAATTACACTCGATATTCGCGGAAGTTGGGAGCCCTATAAAAGGCGCCGTCGGTTCAGAGTTGTCACCACAGTCACCACAATCACAGGCAAAACTACAACATGAAGGCAACTCTGCTCTCAGCTGCATTCCTCCTTTTGGGCTTGGCGGTCGTTCAGGTAACTTGATTGAATCCTTGAGGGAGGATGAGGAGGAGGAGGAGGAGGGGGCGGTCTGAAATGTGATTTGGAATTGCAATTGGAATTTTGGTTTTGCAGTGCGATCCCAATTTTCCGGAGCTGATGAAGCAATGCATGGATGAGACAAAGCTCCAGGAGGCGGACCTTAAGTCCTTTATGAGCGGCGGCATGCAGGGCGCTGCCAGCGAGAACCTCAAATGCTATTCAAAGTGTTTGATGGAGAAGCAAGGACACATGAGCAATGGACAATTCAATCCGGATGCCATGCTCAATACCCTGAAGAATGTGCCCCAGATGAAGGACAAAATAAGTGAAATCACCTCCGGTGTGAATGCCTGCAAGGACATGAAGGGCACCAGCGACTGTGATACTGCCTTCAAGGTATTCATGTGCCTCAAGGAGCACAAGGCTGCCATGAGCGGTGCCTCCTCCTAGTATGTTTCACATTCACAGGATCAACAGAGCTCCTTGGGTGGTTGGTTAATTGTTTAAATAAATGTGTTTGTTTATGTGTTTTCAATTTGAAGGACCTTTTGATTATTGGGAAGGAAAAGAGAGAGAAAGAGAGGGAAGGGTCGCAGGCTGAGGTCTTGATGTAAGAGTTCGGATAAGAAAGGCCTTCAAATTAATTCAATTCTAGTTTAAATAAATCTGTGAACATATTTTGAAGGATATTTAAAGGATCTTGGGGGAGATAAAATTTCTTTCTTATTTTGATAAACTCCAAATGGAATTCCCACAGCATCGAATCTCGTATCTCAGGCAGAATCTCTTGGAGTCAAGATCAAATTCCTCACTGAGGGTGTGTCTCCTCCAAGCCAGAGTCTTCCTAGGTGGCATATGGAGAGTGAGTGAGAAGATAGAGAGAGTGTGAGAGAGAGAGGGACGTGGGTGGGGAATTGTCAGTGTCCAGCTCATAGACATGGATACCCAAGATGCCTCAAAATTCTGCTGGCAATGAACGCAGAGATGAACTTGCCTCAATGCCACATAATGTGATTTATCAAGCGAAGGGCAAAGAGCAGGGGAGCGGAAAGGGGGAGGGGGGGCAATTCTGGGAAACGGGCACTGACATTGACAACCTGTTTCCTAAGAGACGACGCGCTGTTGTCTACGAAAATCATTTGTCAATTTTAATAAGTTTAAAATCAAGATAATTAAAACACCGCACAGCTATGCGAGCGGGGAAGGGGGTAGCAGGTAGGGGGGCGGGGGAAGGGGAAGGGTATGAAGCGGGGGCTGGGCAGAGAACGCAATGGCAATCCTTTCCTTTTCCTTGGAACAATGTGACGCCAATTACCGCTAATAAATCATTTTCACGTGTGCGTGTGTCATTTCCCTCTACCCCACCCTTCCCCCTTCCTTCTCCCCCCTCACTCTTTCTCTCTCTCTCTCTCTCTCTCGCTTATTCTTTCTGTGTAACATATGAGCTGCGCTTAATGGTTACAAGGGGTCGGCCGAGGAGCCCCTGGACCAATGTAACCATAGAAGATGCAACATAAATCAACGCCGATGCCTGCAACGTGTAGTTCATTGCACTTGCAACGAATGCGATGAGGGGGGATGGAGGGGGGAGGCAGAGAGAGGGGACTGTACGTTGACAAGCCCCGACGACATGAGACAACGAAATTTTTTTGTGTGTGTAAGAAAGCAGAAATCGAAAGAAAGTCAAGCCAAGAAATTCTTTGAAGGACCAGCCCAATGGCCCGTCCAATGACATTTGGAAAAAAGGAGGATTCCTTTCCAGCCCGGAGCTCAGCCTTAGCTCTGAGCTACTTTGAATTGAAAGGTCGTCGTCGTAGTTGGAATTGCACTTGGAGTTGGAGTTGGAGTTGGAGTTGAGGTTGGAGTTGCTACGGTGGTGGATGGGGTAAGAGACGGGTGTAGCCATGGCAGCCGTATGCATACAAATTTGTTACCCTTCCCATGCCCCTCGTCAAGCGTCACCCCCGTCGCCCCGTCGTCCACCCGTAAGGCGATGCCTGGACAACACACCGCACTTGGAGCTGCGCAGCCTGGCCATGCATATAATGGCCTGGCCTTTTATCAACCAACAAATAGAAGCAACAAAAAACTTTGACGATGGATGACTTCAGTCTGTCCTTCAGTCCGTCTGTCCGCCCTTCCGTCCGTCCGTCCGTTGGTCGGTTGCCTGCACTGGAAAACTCAATTTGAATATTGTTGAAACTGAAAACGAAGCAGCGAACAAAAAGCCAAGAAAAGCTGATGCCAGTCCCAAGTTTCAACCTGAACCCAAGTCCCCCTTCCCAGCTCCCCTCACCCTCCCCCAAGACATGGAGGAAGACCAAGAAGCGCTCATGTGCGCCACATGATGAAATGCAGTCAAGTTAAAAAGTGTCACTTGAGTTATGAGTTCATTGTTTGTCCGCTCCCCAAACTGCAGAAGGGGGAGTGGAAAATGAGGAGTGGCGAGTGGAAAGAGGGGAGGGGGCACAGGCACAGAGTTGAAGTCAACTCTTTCCTTCAATGGGATATTGCAAGAGTTGCCATTGATTTGGGTCTTAGGCTTTTGTTGTTCCTCGCAAGGATTTGTGATGCGTCCCGGCGGTTGCCAGTGGCTACCGCATGGGAGCAGCTCCAATGACTAGACATCGTTTGCCGGGAATATTAAGAGCAGAGCAGAGCAGAGTCATCGTCTCGCAGTAGACAGGATATGTCATCAGTGTGTTTCTCTAAGGAAGTAGTTGTGGGATGGGGAAGAGGAAGGAGGCGGAGAAGGGGGAGGAGGCTGAAGAGCTGAAACCACAAAATGAAACTATTTTCTATGGGACGTCTGAGGTGGAAAGATGGTAAAAACTATCATTAGAAGTTCCCTGGAAAACATGTGACTAACTAGTAAATATTTAAATAATATTTTAATTTTAATAAACTTAAATATAATATTAAATAAATAAATTAATAAATAAATATATTTTTTTTTTTTATTTTTGTCTCAATCAAAGAAAATAATTTGGCTGATCTTCAGACTGGGAATATTTTTTGGGCTCTTCAACTCAAGGATTCCTTTGGGTTCCCCATCTATGACTACGATAATAAATTTAATATATGTATTTTATTTCAAAAAATCTATCCTATTTAAGTGTATCCTTTTTTCAATATTATTACAAAATTCGATTATATAGTCTCAGATCTAAATCTCTATTATTTTTGGTTGAAGATCAAATTTGACCTCAATTAAAGGTTTTTTTATTCTACAGATAGATGAACTTCTTTGGTCATAAATATCGATGCTATAGCGATACTATCGATAGCTATAAGAAAGAGAAAATATTTGAAGGACTTGGTATCCTAAGAATTCCTGCACACATCTAATTAAAGTACAGTTCCGTCTGACTCTGAAAATAAACCTGATCGCGGTTTGTGTCTCGGATCGCAGATGCCATCGATGGGCAGCGACTCGGCTCAACCTTTTTATTCGGACTACTTTATTCACTTTATTCATTATATTCATAAATCAAGCTTCTTAGTCTCTGTCCCTGCCTCTGCCCCATCCAATGCCCCAACCACTGCCCCGAGTCACTGCCTCCGCCTGCGCAGCAAATTGTCGGCTTCCGCTTAATTTGAATGGAATTGTGTTTATCACTCGGAAAAGCCATAGACCCGGGCGGGGGCGGGGGGTGCGAGACAGTACCTGAGACCAGATGAAAATGGAGTAGAGCGCGGGTGCAATTAAGAGCCGAATTTGGAGCTCGGCCGGGTGTATGTTTAGGCGCTCTTAATTATAGTGACTCCGACCAGGAACGACCCGCAAAGTAGGCGTCTATAATGAAGGTATCGGGGAGGCGGTGACATGCAACCGATAATTAAATTCTAAACACACACACACACACACACGCACATACATGCCGGCAAATGAAGAGACCCGCGGTAGTTCCCACATAATAAGGATTTAGCAATAAAAATTGTTACACACGTGTCTGCATTAGTGTGCGTGTGTGTGCGTGTGTGTGCGTGTGTGTGCGTGTGTGTGTGTGTGTGTGTGTGTCTATTGTGTGTATGTAAATTTCGAGGGGTCGATTCAGTTGGTCGCCTGAAGTGATCTTCGTGTTGCGTTTCGTGTCTCCGCATCTCAGGGCTGGGATACCGTTGCTCCGATCCCTTACCCATTTTTCCGATATACGCTTTTCACTTTTCACTTTTCAGTTCCGTTAGTTTTTCATTGCATTGTCTTTTCCGTGCGTGGAAAACGTGTACCCGCACAAAATGTGGAAAAACAAAACTAAAGTGTCAACTTTTGGGTTGTAAAAACCACCCCCAACCCCCGGGCATGGGTCTTGGGCCTGGTTCAAGCATTGTTTCCGTTAACCTACCCCCCGCTCCATTCTTTTCCCCTTCCGCTCACTTTTTCTCCTCCTCCTTCTCCTTCTTCTTCTTCTCCTCCTTCGCCTTTGCCAATCACAATACTCATTCCTCTTCTCTTCCCCCTTCCCTCTTTCCTCTTCCCTCTCCTCCTCTGCATTTGCTTTCTAATTTGGGCACACGCTCGGCCCTAAGTGGCGGGGGGTGAGAAAAGAGCAACAACAACGAACGACCAGAAGTGTTGGGAAGCGGTGATGTGGGTCGAGGAAGGGGGGGTGGGTGGAAACGGCATTTCCGTTTTTCACACAAACATTTGAAGGCAATTTTTCAAAATTGAAACTCATTTCATATGAGGAGCAGGAAGAGCGCCTGTCGACGCTTCCATTATTCCTCGTATCGGGCACTCGCATCGGGAAGATCTCTCGGATCTGATAATGCAGGCCCTTGGCAAGTGTGTGTGTGTGCGTTAGGGTGTGCCCGCAGGCAGGGTGACAAATAATTTCTGGTCAACTTAGTGACGCGTTTCGCTGGTTCCAATCCTCAAATCGTCCAATCGTCCAATCTTCCAATTGGTTCCACTTTTGCCATAGAAATTGCAAAAATTCTGGACCCGAACGACCTATCAAGATCTTAGCGAGTGCAGGGTTCAAAGTTCAAAGCTGACTTGATGTCACACACAGCAAGGAGTAAGGATAAAACTAGACTTTAGTTGGGCTTTTGGGGCAATAAAATTACTCCCCGTTAGAATTAAATCTTCGTCCAGATTAAATTTTGATTAAGTTTGAATCAAATAAAGAGAAACTTCACATTCATTCCGCATATCCCACGTCCTTTCTCCCATGTCCTTTCGCAGCGAGGGGCTGGCCGTCGTCGAGCCTCGAAATTGAACCAATTTTCAAATGTATCGCGGCCAACAAAGCGCGGGCGGAGCACTTGAAATGCAAACAGTGTGGACACGCCTACTCCACCCACACACAGCAATTGAGTGAGTGACAAAGTGACAAACGGATGGCAGGACAGACAGACAGACAGACAGAGAGAGACAGGCTGAAAGGACGAGGACTGTCAATCAAATTGTCGCGAGGGACGGACACAAATTTATTAAATCGATAGACGTCAAAACTGAAAGTGGATGTTTTGCATGTCTGGGACCTTGACAGGGTCACCCCGATGAGGGGGGGAGGGGGTTGGGGAATACCATACAGTCAGACAGTCAGACAGTCAGACACTCAGACAGACGATAGTCCAATATAAACATTTGCATTGATTGCATTTGATTCAAAAGTGAAGACTTCCATTCCGGGTTTTATTTGCGGCTCTCCTCTGGGTAAATAGTTGAATGTCGTGTAAAATTTAACAGTTGTTGCCATAAAGAAATTAGCCAGACGGCAAAAACGAGTCCTGGCTGAAGGTGGAGAGGGGGAGGGAAATCTTATGGCTTGTAGAAATTTATTGTTATTACAAGCGATTTTCTAAAATAATTAATGGCAAGTACAAAGCACAACTAAGGGGGGAGGGGAGTCCTGTCACTAACAGAAATTACAGGACACAACAACAGGCACGCAGGGCAGGGTAGGGGAAGGTCATGGGAGAAAGGACATAGAGCTGCGAGCGGCGGCGCAATTGTGCATTTTGTCAATGGGAATTAAATTGGCAGTTGGTCCGTCAGTCCAAGGACTCGACTCGAAATGTCAATCCTGGGATTGCCTGTACTGAGGAGTTTAGGACGCGGCAGGATATCAAGGGAAAAGTTAGTCGAAAGTGTGTTAGACCAGGAACTCTGCGGCAGGGCAGGAAGTAGAGTTGGGAGAGAGGAAGGTGGGGGAGGGGGTGGGAGGAGGGGTAGGCCAAGGCACAATTGTGGGCATGTTGAGCGGTCAGTCGATGGAAGCGATCGCTCAGTTGGCTGGTCATTCCCATCATTAGCGCCTGTACGTGTCAAATTGATGCTGTTATTGTTGTGCGTGTGTGCGTGTGTGCGTGTGTGTGTGTGTGTGTGTGACAGCATCTATACATATATAAATGAGCGAATGTGTGTGTGAGTCCTATTTGACATTTAGCTTAGCCGCGGGTGACAAATTTAATGGACGTTCCGAGCATCTTTTGTCAGCTCACGATTCATGGCTACATCCGAGGGGGGTGGTAGGGGGAGGGCGGAAGGGCTGTAGGGTGGCTGCCTTGTAGAGGGTGCTATTGATTTTTGCCCTTAACCTTCTTCTTCTTCCATTGTTGAATATCCCGTTATTTGACTATCTAATTACTGCTCTATATGACTATATGCGTCGCTATACATGGGGCATAAATATTTTGTAAATACAACGAGTCCTGCGCACAATAAACTCATCGTCCTGACAGCTGCCAGGATTTGTGCTGTGGCCGCCAGATAAGGGAATTAGTCGGTCGGTCGGAACTGCCAGGTAGCCGTCCCTATACAATCTAACCCTTTTCCCGCTCTCCCCTTCCCCCTTCCCCCCTCACCCAACACTCATCTATTTATCTTGTAGTTTGTGTCAAAGAGAACAGTCGATTATCCACAATATTTGTGGATAATTTTGTCGAAAGGATTTATGAAATTAGAGGTTAATAAACTTTAAATTGCAGTTCAGCTAAAACTAACTCGGAACTGGAACTAGTTCACACTTAGGTGAAAGTCTTGAATATCTTAATGGCTTCTCTTTCATAGGTATATTTATTTTTCAAGTTCTTTGAGCTCAAAACCTTAGGAACTCCATTTGGAACTAGTTCTTTTCTGAATTAAATATTCATTAAATTATTTATCTGTCATCTTTTGGTGCCTTGAATGCTTAAAAGTGTTTATATTCGAAGTTTTATTTAATATAAAAATATGATTCATTCTGAGATGGAACTGTAGCTGGAACTTCACCTGGAACTAGTTCTTTTTTGAATTAAATATTTATTTAATTATTTATCTGTCATCTTTTGGTGCCTCGAATGCTAAAAAGTGTTTATATTCGAAGCTGTTTTTATCATGGAAATATGATTCATTCTGAGTTGGAACTGTAGCTGGAACTTCACCTGGAACTAGTTCTTTTTTGAATTAAATATTCATTTAATTATTTATCTGTCATCTTTTGGTGCCTTGAATGCCAAAAAGTGTTTATATTCGAAGCTTTATTTAATATAAAAATATGATTCATTCCGAGCTGGAACTGTAGCTTTAGCTTCAACTGGAACTGGAACTGGAACTGGTTTGCCTTTTTAAAGCATTTCTCTGCATTGCACATACATCATCAGTGTTTTCTCCTCAAGCATTTGTCACATTTCTGTTTGAGTCTTTTGTGAGTTGTGAGTAACCACAAGTTCCTTTCTACTTGGGTCCCCAATTTTGTGGCTCTTGGAAAGTATTACCCACTTTTCGACACGTACATCTGGGGGTTATCTATAAATCAATTATTTGTGCTTTGTGGACAGCCCATAGGCAAATCGAGCTCGTAAATTATAAGGAGCAATTGTCATGAATACCAAACGAAAGCCGAGAAAAAGAAATTCCCTTTGGAAAATTATTTAACACACGAAATGCAGCACGGAATCAGAACCAGAACCAGAACCAGTACCCAGTACCCAGTACCCAGTGCCAGTACCAAGACCATAAGGTTCTATCTAGATGTGTCCAAGCACGAGCTTTGGCTGCTCTCAAATAAATTATATTTGATTGATGTGCCCCTCGGAGTGCAGCACGTGCAACCGACGAGTCGACGAGTCGACGCGGCACCTTCCACACACAGCGGAGCAAAGGCGAGGAAAAGTTGGAAAAACATTTGGAAAAAATTAGAAAAAAAAATAAATTGAAATTAAAAGAGAAATAAAATAGATAAAAAATTAGAAAAAAATATGAAAAAATAAATAGAAATAAAAAATAAATAGGAAAAAAATTAGAAAAAAAATTAATAGGAAAAAAAATAAATAGAAAAAAAAAATAAAAATAAAATAAAATAAAAATAAATAGAAAAAAATAGAATAAAAAATATATATAGAAAAAAATTAAATAAAAAAAAATTAAATACAAAAAAAATAAATAGGAAAAAAAATAAAATAAGAACAAAATAAAATAAGACTGAAGGAAAATGATTAAAATGCAGGCAAGGTTACGTGTGGCGTTCTACCAGGAAAAACGAGAAGAAAATCCAAATGGAAAACCCAAAAGAAAATATGTTTTAATTGTCTCGGTTTTTGGTTATGGCTCAAATATGATTCTCGACTCTGCGGAGTTCCAGGAATTAACGAGCTGCCTACGTGCACGGCATTTCATTGGGGCCGCGACTTGGTGGCTAGTTTTTTGGCTTAAAGGCATTTACCGTAAACTTGGCTAGACGCCACATTTAAGTGTTCCTAGTAACGCGTCGCAGTCACCGTCGCAGTCGCAGTCGCAGTCGCAGTCACTAAATGGAAAATTGTAAATTGTATTCGAGGAGCTTGAGAGTTGCACGTGTCCAAATTGAAGGCACACTTCCCGCTGATTAAACCTACGGTTGGTGGTGGGGGGAGCAAAGGAGATGAATGTTTTGAGTTGTGTTGGGTTGGGGGAGGGGAAGGGGGGTACTTCGTTTTATGTACTAACAGAGCTCTTAAAGTGGCTACAAACGCGCTCAAGCAAACTCTTGGCCAAAAGTAAACGTTTCGTCTTCAGCTGCTCGCCCTTCCCTCACCCCTCTCCCCCCTCACTCCTCGTTCTTTAGCCATTGCTCTGCTGCCACCTGACTACCTATCCAACTTCTGGTTTTATTAGCCCGTCCCGCTCATATATGTAATTGCTATTATTTCTCTTACCATCTTCCTCCCCCCTTTCCCCTATTCCCCTCTACCTACGTTCCCCCTCCCCGCACCTTCGACCATTTCTGGGCCGGTCATGGAGTGTTCCGAGAATTATTACCCATATATCTTGCTGCTGCCGGCGGAGCTACTGAGTTTCAGGGAAAGGCAGCGGAGGCTTCCGTGAATGGGTTAAGTGCCGGCTCCAAGTCAGACTCCAAGCCAGACTCCAAGTCGGACTCCAAGCCAGGGTTTTAATCGTTGGGAATAGATAAGAGATAAGTGTTTATTTTTGTAATCAATTCTCTGGAGAAAACTGATGCTTGTCAGAGGCGAGAAGCGGCGTTAATCTCGGAATAGGAGATGCTGTGTAGGGGGGAGGAGAAGGGGAAGCCCAGGGGATTAGCACGAAATCACAACCCGTCACGAGTCTGGGAACCAAGATTGTAGGGACATTCAATTTGTCGCATCTGAATGGTGCATCCTTTTCGCCAGGATTGCCGGCAAATACTCAACTGTGAATGTCCTTTTTGTGGTCATAACTCTCTTTTTTAGAAAGAGTCTATGGGATTTCTGTCAGCATCAGAGGCTTAGCTCCGTCTATTCACGGTCCTGGGCTGCAGGAGTGCATCCTGCCAAAGGATATAGTTCTTAACGCTCTCGCACAGAAGATGGAAACAAAACGCGCCGCTTGAAGTTTAATTGGAAATCGCAGAAATGCAATATTTGCATAGGAAGCGGTGGTCAGAGAAGGGGCGCGGGGAAGGGTCGGGAGGGGCAGGGGAAAGCTGAGGATGAAGTGATGGAAAACACTGAAGTGGACAACGGCTATAGGAGAAGGACTAGAAATACCATCAATAGATCAAAGCTGTACGATGCACACACATGCACACATACATCCACACACACACACCCATACACACACACCCATGCACACACACACACACACACGCAGTGCATCCAATTGCAATCAAGGAGAAAAAAAGCGCCACAAGAAACAAAAATATTGTTAAGCAAAGTTGAAGGATTCGCGCTCAAATCCCGCATCCTGCCGTCTCTACTCCTCCCCCCTTAGCCACGCCCCTGCCTCCCAACCAGGCCTCTCCTATGTCGCTGCGTCTCCTCGTTAGGCCTCAAAAATCGGAGTAAAAATCAACATGAAAGCAAAGAAGGTCCCGGGCAGACGGAGGACTACTTGCGCCAGGCTGCGGCCATGGCGGAGATGACTAAACAAAGTTAGACAGGATTGTGCAACAAACAAAACAAGTGCCACCAACTGTGGTGTGGCACAAGCACAGGCAGAGGTGCAGGCAGAGGCGCAGGCAGAGGCACAAAAAACCAGCAGCAAAACCAACAGCTACAGCGGCAGCTACAGCTACAACTACAACTACAACAACAACAACAACAACAATCGCATACAAACACAACAACTAAAATGGCAACATGAAGAACTTGCAACTCGCTCGGGTGTTGCATTGTTGTTCTGGGGCGTTCTCTCAATCGGAGTCTTAACTTGCACCACTGCCCAACCCACTCACCTGTTAGTGCCAGCTTGTTGGCTGGCCCCCCCCCCCTCCCCCCTCTGCCACTCTCCTGTTCTTCTTCAATCTCTTCTTTTTCATTTCCTTGTGCAGCTCCTGCCTCATCTGTGGCTCCTGTTGCAGCTTTCCAGCTGAGTTGCTGCCGCCTCGCAAGTTGCACAAACTTCGGCCCGGCCCGGCCCGGCGCTGTGATTGTGTGTGCCGCATAATTGCATGCGATTATGCTGCCTGCTCAGCTGTGCAATTTATATCATGGGAGTAGCTATGCCAAAGCCTACAACAACAACTCAAACTACAACAACAACAACAGCAACAACAACAACAACAAAGAGGGGCAACAACAAGAAGGAAACAACAAAATAAACTGCGATGTCGGAGGAATCTTCACACTTGCCAATGGCGCTTCAGTGTGACCAGAGTGCGGCAGAATGACAATCGTGGGACTGAAGAAAGAAACGGAAGATGACGGAGAGAGAGAGAGAGAGGGAGAGGGGGAGGGAGTGAAAGAGAGGGGTATATATAGAGAAGCTGCCAGGTTGAAAGCGAAGGGCGCCTCAGAAAAGGAAAGTCTTTTGTGGGAAATCTGAAATTGGATTTCCATTCTATAAGAATTTTCCTCTGAATTTACCACTGAATTTTTCTATGAATTTTCCTCTGAATTTCCCACTTAATTTTCCACCCATCAGAATTTTATTAAATACATTTTCCCGCAGCTAAAACAACTTTTCATTTATTGAAAATTCTACTCAAAAAAATTCAAATTTTCATTTCAAATGGAAACTCATTTTTTGGCGTTTTTTGCACCTACTTGTCCCACTGTGCAGACAATTGCTCCATTTGGGGACCTGTGAATGGGAGGGGTGGCCTGGTAGGGGGGGTAGGCGTGGCAACTGTCAGTTAATTTCAGCTGTTGGCTGCTTCTTCGCAGCAATCGAAATTTTGTTTTCTGTTCAATTTTTGGTCAAAGTTCAGAAAGGAGAGAGAAACCGAGGGGGGAGGGTGAGACTGGTGACTGGTGACTGGTGGGTGGTGGGAGGTACAGGCATTTTCTATGAACTCTGCGGTACTTTGGATTTTGAAAACTGGACATTTGGACAATTTGCCTGCACTCGACGCTCATGAGGAATTCCCTTTTTTGGAACCAATTTCGATGAAAGGGCACCCAAAGCGATCCCAATGGGCGGCTGGCCACGCCCACACGTTTGTCGCACTTTTGTAATTAAAGTGCACCGACGACGATTCTCTGATTCTCCGAACATCCGATTATCCGATTTTCCGATTTTCCGTTTCCCTCTAATTATTTATGCGCCGGGAAATCATCAGTTCGAAAATTTATCGCGCAATTTGATGGAAAATTTCTCCAACACAGCCCGAGGGAAAAGCCATGGAAAAGCCATGAAAAACAATATGAAAACTAAGCAATCGTCGGATGAGGGAGTCATCGTATCGGGAACCACTGATAACCTACGACTCATACATAGAGTTGTCTGCCTCTGGAAATGTCTTCGTCTTCGTCTCCGGAGATAACTTCATGGTGGGCGCTACGGCTTTGGACTCCGGCAAGATAAGAACGGGGCTAGGGAATGGGTGGGGGGAAGGAGCGGGACTGGCGTCGAAGAGGTCGTTGCCGTTATAATAGACATGTGGACATCGATGTGTCCATAGGCAGCAGTTGGTCTATTTATAAGCCTCCGGCGATAATTGATGCAATCGCGGGACCAAAGTTCAGGGTTCAAGCAATGACGACTACGGACTTAATATCATTTCCAATTTGGGTTAGGATCAAAGAGACTATCGATAGAGAGTCAAAGGTAAAGTATCTAGGGGTATCTGGGGGTAAAGTATCTAGTATCTCAAAGCCAAAGGAAGTTCATAGCTCAAATCTTGTATAAAAAAGTCAACTGAGCGTGACTCAATTTTTGACTGCAGCTTTAATTAATTATAAATAATTAATAAATGGAAATTTAATACTAATAAAAAAAAAATAAAAAAAAAACTATAATTAATATTTGAATTAATGTGAAGCAGTCGAGTATCTCATGGATATAAAAGTATCTACATTTGAACTCATCTGTCTGCAGCTTAAATTTTAACTGTAGTTTAAATAATTAGTAATATTATAATAATAATAAATAAATACTTAAAAAAAAAATTTATTAAAATTTGATTTATTTTAAATAAATTTAAAAAAAAATAATTTTTTCCCTTCAGCTTTTATACTTTTGTAGATATAAATAAAGTATCTTTAAGTAAGTTCACACTCGGAGTCTTGGGTGTGGAAGTCTCGTAAAAGAAACGAAAACTGTGAATATTTTTAAAATTAATAATAATTAAATATAATTAAAAAATTAAATGTATTTTATTTTTAATAATTGTAGTTAAATTATATAAATAAAATAAGTAAATATTGATTTATTACCAACGAGCAGCTTGTAAATATAGAAAGTATCTTAAGGCATTTTATTACCTAGAACTTTTCAACCTCATACCAATTAAAAATATTATAATATTATAAATAATAAAAATAATTTTTTAAATAATATCTAAAGTTATGAAAATATTTAATTTTACAAAAATAAATAAATTAACATTATTTTGAACTCCTTTCGCAGTGAAGTCTTCAGCTTGCAAGTATCTCATAGATACAAAGCAACTAAAATGTATCTACAACTAAGCAACTATCGTTTTAATGCTCAAGTTGTAGATACATTTAAAGCTGATACATCCTTCAAATGTATCTTTAACCGAAGAAGTATCTTAAACCTAACTTATCTTAAAAAAAACACAATTTTCGAACTTTCCATCTTTTAAGGAATCAAAAAATATTTCGAAGCTCTGAAGCTTCATTAGAGAAGAAGCATCAGCTGATGGCTTTGAAAATATCTTGAGTCTGGTAAAAAGTATCTTTGCTTAAAACTAAATCTTATTTGAAGTCTCTCTTGATGCGTGAAAAGTGCTGAGTATCTCATGGATGCGATGTATCTGAAACGCAGCAGACGGACTTTAAATCAACTTAAAGCCATCATTTGAGTGACTAAATATTAGTTTATACTTTTTATCATCAAACACACTCAAAGATACATTCGGAATCTCGTTTGTTGATAAGGACAATGTCCCAAGGATTATCAAATCGACAGTCCATGCGGCATCCTTTCCTCCCCTCCCCCCCTACCGCACGGACGCAAAACATGAGGTGGCATTTGGAGCTGTTGCTATTTTTACTGTCTCAGATACAGATACACAAGCAGACAGACACACACACACACACACACCCAGACAAGCACACACACACACACACACACACACACACACACACACACACACACACAGATACAGCTGCACACATACATGTACAAAAAATAGTAAAATGGAAACAAGTTGAACAAGTTTCCGACACCTTTTGCAGGCAGCCGAAAAACAATGGCAATGAGTTGGGACTTCGTCTTGGACGTCGGAAGCAGATACCAAGGAGTCACCACTGCCTCAGTGGGCAGGGGGAAGCTTGGCTGGGGAGGTGGAAGCACTGGCTTGGTTAAAGGCAACGGCGGGTGGTGAAGAGGTGAAGAGGTGGCGGCAACTCCACCTTTGGCATTTTTAGTTGACTTTAACTTTGTGGATGTCGAGCGCCCGATGATGACGATTGTTAAAGGACTACAGATAGACCCCACACACACACACACACCACCCACGGAGCATCTTCCGGAGAGTGTGTGTGTGTGTGGGTGTGTGGGTGTGAGTTGTTTTCCTGGTTAATGAAAAAGTTAGCTGGCATAATAAATGCATTAGAAGGAAACTTGATGCATATAAAGAGAGTTTGAGATACACAAGACACAGATACAAATATACAGATACAAAAATGAAGATACAAATTTACAGATACAAGCCTACAGATACAAAGCTATAGATACACGTAGATAAAATGTGGCTTATTTGCAAGTAATAAATTTTCCATTGTTTTTGTTGTTGCTGCCTGTGGCCTTGGCCTTTGGAAGCGGCGGAGGAGCAGAACATCAAAAACAACAGAAAAACAAACTCAGCCTCAGCCTCAGCCTCAGCCTTAGACTCAACATGAAATGTATCTTTGGCTATCTTTAGATACTTAAGATAAACTAAACTGAATTTCACGGCTTGTTTAAACAGAGAGAAGACTAAAAATAAGTCTACCCCCGCGCCACGCCCCCCTGCCCTATCCTATTCATCGCACACTTTCCTGTGTTCCACTTGAAGCCAGCGAATTGCCTAACATTTCTATGAGTGAGTGTTTCTGTGTGTGAGTGTCTGTGTGTGTGTGTAAGTGAGTGTCGTGGCAATGTGTTAAACATCTTTTAGCGTTGACAAAATTGCATGCCGCGCTGCGAGACCCGCCGCCCCGACCCCGAGCCGAACGACTGTTGCAGCTGCAGCAATTAGAAGTTGCCTCGCAATAGGAAACGCATCTGACGGTTGCGTTTTAGAAGTTGTTGCTGCCGCTGCTGCCGTTGCTGCCGCTGCTGCCATTGCTGCCGGCGACGCGTGTTAGGGCAAGAAACTGAAGCGGCAGAGGGCAGAGTACGAAGTGCATTGAGTGATGAGTGAGTGAGAGTGAGAGTGAGGCAGAAAGAGACAGACGAAGCGGGAGTGTAAGCGAGTCAGAAAATAAGAGTCGAACTTAGAAGTAAAATTAGAATTAAAAATTTTAGATTAGAAAAAAAAATAAATAAATATACTTAAATAAATTAAATTATATGGTATAATAAATATAAAATTATATCTATTAAAATATATAAATAAAAAATATTAAATTAACTTTAAATACCAAAAATTCCCTTATTTAATTTTTTACTTATTTTTTAAGGCAGAAAAATGCGTGCTTTAATTTTTCCCGAAAAAACTCATGAATGGAATTTGTACGAAAAAATAAACAACTTGCCTTTAAAATCTAATCCAAAGCTAACTGTAAGTCTTTCCCAGTAAATCACTCAAAGAGAACGATGCTCTCTTAAATTCAATGGGCACACTAGCGCCAATTGGCCCAGCAGCGGCAAGAAAAGTAACTAACGAAAAGACGAGAGAGTAATTGCCGGCTGCACGAGAGAGCGAGAGCGAACGACTGAGAGAAAACGAATTGTTATTCGTGTGTCTTTTTGGCAGAAACCCGCCCGAACACTCATGCGCCTCCTTCGGACAATGCACGACAAATGCTTGCTTGCGTGCGAGTGTGTGTGTGTGGTGTGTGTGTGTGTTGTGTTCCTGTGCGTGTGCATGGCCATTGCCATAGCCATCGCGCTCTCTCGCTCTCCTGCGTAGTACGCGCGACTCGGTAGGTTCGTATCGCATGGCTTGAGATACATTTTCGTTGGTCGACTGGCAGTTGGCGATGCGAAGCAGCAATCAGTTCGAGTGCGAGCGCCGTACGGTACGGATGTGTAACGCACGCACAAAATTTCATTCATTTATTTGAAAGGCAAACGCAAAGCGCTCAAAAACCCAACTGAGTAAAATGAAATAAGAAATGTTGAAAATAATTCAAATCAAAACACAACTAAAAGTGAAGTGAATTTTATCGAAAATTAAAACGAATGCATTAAATTAAATTCAATTGAATCAAATTGAATTAAAACCCAAACACAACAAATACAAATATTAATTCCAATAGAGAAATACAAATAAAATATTTATATAAAAAAAAAAAATAAAAGAAAAGCCCGGAATAAAATTGCCGTAAAGTTTTCCGTGTTGCGTGTTCGGTGTGTGTTGTGTGTGTGTGACGAGTGGCTTAGTAGTGTTCAGCGGGTGTCCCTGTGTGTTTTTGTATATTTGCGTGTGTGTGTGTGTGTTTGTTGTGCGCACCTTACAAAAATGTCAATTCCATGTACACAAAATTGAGGAGCTGTGAAAAACGCGCAATACAAAGCCCACAAAACCGTATACGTACTTTCCCTCCCCGCAACCGCAACCCAAGAACTAAGCAATCATCATCAGCGGCATGGAGCTGCTCCCGCAGCAACTCCTATGGCTATGGCTTGCCCTGCTCCTGGCCAGTGGCTCGGCGGCCTTGGCGTCCAAGGAGTCGTCCAGCGGCGACAGCAACGCTGCCAGCGCCATGTTAGGCGGTGGCTCCAGCGGCGCCGCCAGCGTCAGCCTCTCCAGCGACTACAGCTCCCTGTTGACCGCTCAGCTGCCCGCTGCCTCGTCGCCCGCACCACCGCACAGCGGTTCAAACAATCAGTGCGTCTGGACATATAACGGGACCAGCGGCGTCAACTGTGCCCTAAGGCTGATTGAGCGGCAGCCAGGACTCGATCTGCAGGGCGCCGATGGGAGCAGTCAGTTGACCATCAAGTGCAGCGACTTGTATCTGTTTGAATCGACGCTGCCCATGGCGGTGTTTGCCCGCCTCCAGACCCTCGACACGCTGCGGCTGGAGTCATGCAAGCTGCTCCAGCTGCCCAACAACGCCTTCGAGGGTCTGTCCACGCTGAAGTCCCTCAAGCTGAGCACACGCAACGCCGAGTGGGGACCGGCCAAGGCCCTGGAGCTGTATCCGGATTCGCTCAATGGACTCAAGCAGCTGACGGAGTTGGATCTGAGCGAGAACAATTTGCGTGCTCTGCCCAGTGGCTTCCTGTGCCCCGTGGGCAACCTGCAGACCCTCAACCTGACACGCAATCGCATCCGCACCGCGGAGCAGCTGGGATTCGCGGACATGAACTGCAGCGGTGGAAGCGGCAGTGAGCTGCAGATTCTGGACGCCAGCCACAATGAGTTGCGCTCCATCACCGAGAGCTGGGGCATCTCCAGGCTGCGGCGCCTGCAGACCCTCAATCTGCAGCACAACAACATCTCGGAGCTGTCTGGCGAGGCACTGGCCGGTCTCTCCTCGTTGCGCATTGTCAACCTGAGCAACAATCACCTGGAGACTCTGCCCGAGGGTCTCTTCGCGGGCAGCAAGGAGCTGCGTGAGATTCACCTCCAGAACAATGAACTCTACGAGCTGCCCAAAGGTCTGTTCCATCGCCTGGAGCAGCTCCTGGTGGTCGATCTCTCCGGCAATCAGTTGACCTCCAATCATGTGGACAACACAACCTTCGCCGGACTCATCCGTCTCATTGTCCTGAACCTGGCACACAATGCGCTCACCCGCATCGACTATCGCACCTTCAAGGAGCTGTACTTCCTGCAGATACTCAACCTCCGGAACAACTCCATTGGCCACATCGAGGACAACGCCTTCCTGCCCCTCTACAATCTACACACTCTGAATCTCGCCGAGAATCGCCTCCACACGCTGGACGACAAGCTCTTCAATGGCCTCTACGTCCTCTCCAAGCTGACGCTGAACAACAACCTGATCAGCGTGGTGGAGCCTGCGGTGTTCAAGAACTGCTCTGACCTGAAGGAGCTCGACCTCAGCTCCAATCAGCTGAACGAGGTGCCGCGTGCTCTCCAGGATCTGGCCATGCTGCGCACCCTCGATCTGGGCGAGAATCAGATACGCACCTTCGACAACCAAAGCTTCAAGAATCTCCACCAGCTCACGGGTCTCCGTCTCATTGACAATCAAATCGGAAACATAACCGTGGGCATGTTTGCGGATCTGCCACGTCTGAGTGTCCTCAATCTGGCCAAGAATCGCATCCAGAGCATCGAGCGTGGCGCCTTCGACAAGAACTTCGAGCTGGAGGCCATCCGTCTGGACCGCAATTTTCTCTCGGACATCAATGGCGTCTTCGCCACGTTGGTGTCCTTGCTCTGGCTGAATCTCTCCGAGAATCACCTGGTCTGGTTCGACTACGCCTTCATTCCCTCCAACCTCAAGTGGCTGGACATACATGGCAACTACATCGAAGCACTGGGCAATTATTATAAACTGCAGGAGGAGATTCGCGTCAAGACCCTCGACGCCAGCCACAATCGCATCACCGAGATTGGACCCATGTCAATACCCAATACCATCGAGCTGCTCTTCATCAACAACAACCTCATTGGCACAGTGCAGCCCAACGCCTTTGTGGACAAGTCCAATCTGGCGCGCGTCGACCTCTATGCCAATCAACTCAGCAAGCTTCAGCTCCAGCAGCTCCGCATCGCTCCTGTCCTGGCGCCCAAACCGCTGCCCGAGTTCTACCTGGGCGGCAATCCCTTCGAGTGCGACTGCACCATGGACTGGCTGCAGCGCATCAATAACCTTACCACGCGGCAGCATCCACGGGTTATGGACATGCCGAACATCGAGTGCGTTATGCCACATGCCCGCGGAGCTGCAGTGCGTCCGCTGAGCGCCCTGCGGCCACAGGACTTCCTCTGCCGCTACGAATCGCACTGCTTCGCCCTCTGCCACTGCTGCGACTTCGATGCCTGCGACTGCGAGATGACATGTCCCCACAACTGCACCTGCTACCACGACCAGATCTGGTCCACCAATGTCGTCGACTGTGGCAACCAGCTGACCATGGAGCTGCCCAGGCGCGTGCCCATGGACTCGAGCATCGTCTATCTGGACGGCAACAACTTCCCGGTGCTCAAGAATCACGCATTCATTGGGCGTAAGAACCTGAAGGCGCTCTATGTGAATGGCAGTCAAGTGGCCTCCATCCAGAATCGCACCTTCGCCAGTCTGGCAACGCTCCAGCTGCTCCAGCTGTCCGACAATCGCCTTCAGACGCTTCACGGCTACGAGTTCGAACAGCTGTCCGCCCTCCGGGAGCTCTACCTGCACAACAATCAATTGGTGAACATCGAGAATGGAACTCTGGCGCCTCTGGTCTCGCTGGAGGTGCTGCGTCTGGACGGGAATCGTCTGGTCACGTTGCCCATCTGGCAGCTGCATGCCACACACTTCGGGCAGCGTCTGCGTGCCATTTCGTTGGGTCGCAATCAGTGGAGCTGCCGCTGCCAGTTCCTCCAGGCACTCACCTCCTACGTGGCGGACAATGCACTCATCGTCCAGGATGCCCAGGACATCTACTGCATGGCCGCGCCCAATACGGCCGCCTACGAGCAGAGCAGCTCAGCGGGTGACGCGGTTGGCACACAGAAGCGCGAACTCGACTTCAACTCGACGGGCGCCGCCTGCACGGATTACTACTCCGGCGGATCGATGCTCCAGCATGGCATACCCGAGTCCTATATTCCGCTGCTGGCCGCTGCCCTGGCGCTGGTCTTCCTCCTGGTCGTGGTCATCATTGTGTTCGTCTTCAGGGAGTCGCTGAGGATTTGGCTCTTCGCCCACTACGGCGTCCGGGTCTTTGGGCCACGCTGCGAGGAGTCGGAGAAACTCTACGATGCGCTGCTCCTGCACTCGGCCAAGGACTCGGAGTTCGTGTGCCAGCACTTGGCCAGCGAACTGGAAACGGGTCGTCCGCCACTCCGAGTCTGCCTGCAGCATCGCGATCTCGCCCACGACGCCACACACTATCAGCTCCTGGAGGCGAGTCGCGTCTCGAGGCGCGTGGTCATTCTGCTGACCCGCAACTTCCTGCAGACGGAGTGGTCCAGGTGCGAGCTGCGCAGATCCGTGCACGATGCCCTGCGTAGTCGGCCACAGAAGCTGGTCATCATCGAGGAGCCGGAGGTGGCCTTCGAGGCGGAGAGCGACATCGAGCTGCTGCCCTACTTGAAGACCTCGGCGGTGCACCGCATCCGCCGCACCGATCGCCACTTCTGGGAGAAGCTGCGCTACGCCCTGCCCGTCGACTATCCCACGTATCGGGGCAACAACTACACCCTGGACCACAACCACGAGCGCATCAAGCAGCCGGCCAGCCCGGGCTTGCTCTACCGCCAGGCTCCGCCGCCCGCCTACTGTGGACCGGCGGAGGCGGCTGCTGCGGCTGCGGCTGCGGCAGCTGCTGCCGGTGGCGGTGGCGGTGCCGGTGTAGAGCAAAATTACTCAACGGCCACCACAGCCACGCCCAGTCCCCGGCCACAGAGGCGTGGGGAGCGCGAGGGCGTAGCTGGCGCCGGTGGCGTCTCCGGTGGCGGACCACATCACTTGCACGCTCAGTATTACCAGCACCATGGCATGCGTCCGCCCTCGGAGCACATCTACTCGAGCATCGACTCGGACTACTCGACGCTGGACAATGAGCAGCACATGCTCATGATGCCACCAGGAGCAGCCCCAGGCGGTGGTGTGGGCATGGGAGTGGGAGTGGGAGTGGGTGGTGGTGGCGCTGCGGCAGCTCCGCTCGATGCGCAGCGTGCACAGACCTGGCGACCGCAGCCCAAGCAACAGCTGCAGTCGGCACATGCGGGCACCCTGGGCTCCGCTGCGGTCAAGTCGAATTCTCAGCAGCAGCACCAGCAGCTACAGCAGCAGCAGCAACAACAGCAGCAGCAACAACAACAACAACAACTGCATCCTCATGCTCATCATCAGGCGAGTGTCTCGGGCCAGCAGCAGGGACCACATGTGCAGGCGTACCTCGTGTAAAGCGGCAGCAGGAGCAGCAGTCAGAGTCGGACTCGGACTCGGAGTCGGAGTCAGAGTCAGAGTTGAACTAGGAGTTAGAGCCAGAGTCAGAGTCAGAGTCAGAGTCAGAGATAGAGTCAGAGAGTCGCAGTTGGAGTCGGAACTGGAACCGGACTCGGACTCAGAGCTAGAGGCGAGTTCGGGCAGAAGTGACAGTGATTTCTTTAGGGACTTGTTCCTGTGCATCATTTTAATTACTAAAATATGTGCGAGTTAAGTTAAGGAAAGGGAAAATCCCTCCCCCTCCACACCAACTACCCTCCCCTCCCGCCGCCACCACAGCTTCACTTGCACAAAGCCTACGCCCTGCGCCGCCTTGTCGGGCATTCAGGAAGTGCGCGGAGCGTAACAAATATTTTGTTTACTCAGTGTAAAGTCATTTTAGTGCACTGAACAAACATAAATCCAAGTACATTAAACACACACACACACACACACACGCACACACTCGCACAGAGAAACACCCACTAAATAGACTAAAAGATACAACCAAAAGATACAAGATACAAACACAGTTGCACTCGCAGTTGCAGTTTGTTCAATGCTTGTGTTGTGTCTGCTGGGTATATGTGTGTGTGTGTGAGTGTGTGTGAGTGTGTTGCTTGTTGTGTTTATGTAGCAAGTCGCATGTGGAGCATGAATTGTGCGGCGTGGCCAAAGGGGCGGCTGTGTGTGGTGCGGACCACTGACAATGTCAAGATGAAAAGTTTTTCCCCAAAGTTGGCAGTTGGAGGAAAACTTTGTGTGTGTTTTCCCCCTTTAGCATTTTCCACTCATTTTCTTAGCTGGCTGAAAATGCGTTTAGAGCATTTCTGATAACTTTTTAATATGCTTTTAATCAGTTTAAACCAACAATGGAAACAAGCTTAAGATTTATGTTCTAGAAAACGGAATGAACTTCTCTCAGATACTTTATCTGTGCCTCGACACTCGCAGTCTGTGAGCCAAAGGAATGTCAATGTAGTCGCTTTCTATAGATATGTATTCTATACATAAATAATTTTTCATCGATTTTCCTAACTTAATGTAAAAATCTATCTCAAGGATTGTCACTCGCAGCTTGAGCTTTCAAATGTATCTAAAGTTTTGTTTCCTGTCTTTTAGATACTTTTCCAATTATGCATCCAATGCTGCTCGTGACACTTTTCTTTCACACATATTTTTCCATTTGCTCTGTCTCTTAACTCTGCCACGCCCCTTTTCACTCAGCTACGCCCTCTCCTACCCAGAGGCGAATCCTTGTAAATAATTGCACTCGATATGCCCAGAAAAAAAGAAATGTAATAATTACAACTAAGTAAATGCCACTGCAAATATACGTAGTCTCCTAATGTTAATTCATTAATCCAACACACACACACACATACACACATACACACATACACACACACACATACATACAGTTCAGTCGAATACAATTAGCTAGCAAACATAAAACTTAAACTAAAACTAAAAGATACAAGTAACTATTTGCAGTAAAGCTCATTTTACACACTTACGCTTACCAAAATAATAATAATAATAATAATAATAATAATATTAATATTAATAATATTAAAATTAATTAATTAATTCGAATAGAACTAAATGGGTTACAATTTTGCGAACTACTCGGCGTATACACAATATGAGGATATTATATATTAATATATAAACTATAAATGTGACTGTACTAAAAATCGATATTATAAACTATACGAGATAAACCTTATATATGGAGTAAAGATACACACACTCTCACACACACACACACACACACAGATACAACTGCCTAAACCGAAAACATTTATGAGCATTTAAATCTAAAAAGAAAAGAAAAACAAGAAGAAAATTTTTACTATTTTAATTAATTATTTTTTTTTGAATCAATGAAAAGTTTACCGTTAGACAGAACCGCTAGTTCGGTTGAAGAAGAGGTAGTAGTCGTAGTGGAAGAAAACACTTGTACCAGTAAAGAAAAAGCCCAAAACTGTTATTTATTTTTATTTTGTAAAAAAAAGATACAAAAAATCCGATACTAAATTTTAAGTTCTTAATTCTAAGTTCTAATTTAAATGCCACTCAAATTAATGTACTCTATGGATAATTCGATTCAATTGTGAATAACTATTTATATATATATATATATATTATATATGTATATGTGTATGCATATGTATATGTACATGTAACTACTATATACATCTATGTACGAAAACAAAGATATTTTTCTGTTTCGCGAGCGAAAAAAATGCAAAGAAATGAAAAACTTTTTTAAAAACTAAACTCAAAAATTTGGCTTTTTTTTCACCAGCATTTTTTCTCTCTACATTTTCAGCTACAGCTAGATTTATAGCTTGGATTTAATTTATTTTTTATTTTTATTAAAGTTTTTTTTTTTTTTTTATTTCTGCTAATTTAATTCATCATGCAGATGAATTGCTGTTTTGGTGTGTGTCTGCCAAGCTCAATGGCGATTGCGAGGGGTGTTCAGTGAGTTGGCAGTGGCTGCCACAGCCACGGCGGCCCCTCAAAGTCAACTGAGCAAACTTAACGCCGCAGCCCGAGTGATAAATCATTTTTTCTATACTTCATATATAAAGCCGTAATACAAATGCGTCTCGTGTTGCAGACGCATTACCCCTTTCAATGCTGTCGGCTCCCAGTTCCCAGTCCCCAATCCCATATCCCGTATTTCCCCTCTCACCCCCCTCTTACGTCCAGAGTCTGTTGTCTGTCAGCTTCGGAGTGTTTGTCTGCCTAAATGACGGCACGTCTCTGCCTCGATTTGAAGGGTAGCAAACACACACACAACATATACAACACACACATCATATACTTCATATACACACACACACACACACACATGCTTAGCAGACACACACTCATAGAGCATTTGCCATAAGCACATTCCTATGAAGGTTTGGCATTTATGCCATCCTTTAAGCTCCTCGAGTGCGAAATGCGTCTGTCTATCTATTTATCCATCTATCTACCTCCCTCTCTACGTCCCTCTCTCTCTCTCTATCTCTCTCTTCTTCTGTCTACATCTGCCTCTTCAGCTGTCCAGCCGTCCAGCCGTCCAGCCGTCCAGCCGTCCTCCTGCCTGTCTGCCTTGGCCAAAAGCGCTGACTAAGTGCGCGCTAGGCGCAAATTTGATGGTCGCAAGTGTCGGGAGTTTCGTGAAACAGAAAAATGTTTAAAATCTTGGAAAGGTTTTCAATTGTTCGGTTCGCCGAGGCATTGACCGGGCCAAGAGAAGGTTTCCAAAGATTAAAGATAGGAGCCCATAAAAGATAAGTTCCAATGAATCGGCGAGCTGTCAAAACGCAAATGTGCGATTCAGGAAGCGATTGCCAAATCGATTGAAAAAGTAGCTGCTTTTTTTTCAGAATTTAAATGAGTCTCAAAAATTCAGCAGAAGCATGAAATTTAATAAAATTTTAAATTAAAATTATTTAAAAAATGTTTTTAAATTAATTTAAAATTATTTTAAAATTATTTTTATGATTATTTAATGATTACTTAAAAATTACTTAAAATTTATTAAGAAGTTATTTAAAAATTATTTTAAATTATTTAAAAATGATTTAAAACTATTAAAAAATACATTTAAAAATTATTTACATTTTTTAAAAATTTTTTAAAATTATTAAAAAATGATTTAAACATTTTTTAAAATTTATTTAAACTATTCAAAAATTATTTTAAAATTATTTTAAGATTTTTTAAATTATTTAAGAATTATTTGAAAATTTTTAAAAATTATTTGAAAGATATTTAAAATTTACTAAAAAATTACTTTAAAATAACTTGAAAATTATTTAAAAATTATTAAAAAGTTATATAAATTTTAAACTTAGTTCCGCTCCAGCTTTAAAGACTTCATGGCTTTAATTAACCAAAATTAATTAAATTATTGATTGGATAATGAAATTGATTACTTATGTAAATGTTAACTACCACAATTCAAGCCACTCAAATCATTTTAAATACCAATAATTACTTATAATTCCCACAGTAATTAAACTGGTAATTAAAATGTCCAATTTTATATTTAAGCCTGCATTTTTTATGATTTTTTTATTTAAATCAATTAAATTATAAGTGGTAAACAATTGAATGCAGTTCCGTGCATGTTACGTTATCCTTTCACCTGCCACCGATTCCGAGAACTGCTATGAACTAGTTCATTGCTGCACTCAATTTCGGTTCACATGCGAAAGTCGAAAAACGCTTTTCAACACGTGACGAGGTCAAAAAAGGATCTTCATCTGTTTTGTGTTTTCCCCAAATGGCTTTACATGCAACTTCCCCTATGCCAGCCCCCGTCTCTTCACAGTCACATTGCTGCCCATTTTGTTGCCCGTCCTCCCCCTCCCCTCCCTCTGACCGTACGATTGGCAGGGCAAACTTTTTTAATTTGCTTTCATTGAGGTTGTCGTTGGCTGTTTACGTCAAAAGCTGTGCCACAACACTACAACTTGCAACTAATAGAATTACAAAACCTACAAAGAAGCAACACACACCCACAGTCATACACACACACACACACACACACACACACGCATACACTTCGAACAAATGCGTATCTAGATACAAATGGCAGCAGACACGAGAAGTTGTTACTGTGCCACGGCGTGTGGCAAGCAGAAAGTACAAATGCGAAGGGGGTGGATAGGAGAAGAAGAAGGAGGAGGAGTGCAAGAGAAAGGGGAGTAAATAGGTGAAGAGCTGGTAAAGTGGAAAAGTGGAAATTCGTTTACTGACTTCTACGGAATTTTTCGTAAAATTCATTTAACAATTTCTTAATTGTTCGCAGATATCCGCAGCTGCTCGTCGCTCCTTCAGATACATTTCTTCCCACACACATATACACACACACACACACACACACATACATATACTCTCTCCGCACTTTAAATCAAAGAAGGACAGCGGCAGATAGAAATATTTATACATGCCTTATATCTGCCTTATATCTGCCTCATATATCGTCCTGTGTTCAGGGTGTATACAGGACATATTACCGACTAGGCAACTGATCAAAATTCAATACGTGTTGCAAATATCGAATTTCCATCAAAACAGAAACAAAATAAAAAACAAAAAAAAAAAATAAAAAACAAAAAAAAACCACGCGTCGAACTGCCATAAAAAGCATTTGAGGGTTGAAGATGAGGAGGAAAACAATACAAAAAGTCCAGCGAAATACAAAGATATATAGATATATATGTATACACAGATATATATACATATATATACAGATATATTGTATATATATATATCAGCCTCACATGGGGAGGGTTCGGCTGCGCTTATTATGATAATAAATTTTTATGCTGCAAGAAATAAAAAGAGGAAAAAAGAAACAAAATTAAATAAGAAAAGTATCTGAAAAGATGCCCACACACTCACAGACGTGGATACACCCACACACACACACATACACTCGCACACTCCTACACAGAGGCCAAACGTAAAGTGAATTAAATTGAATTGAAAACTGTATCAAAATAATAATAAAAAGGGCTCCGAACGGGGCAAGTTTAAGGCTCCGACTGAACCCGCCCAAAATGGACCCCACCGCTCCCCTCCGCCAACCGCCTGGTACTTCCAATCAAATTATTTAAATGCAATAAAAAAGGTTCCCAAAATATTTGCTTGACACCCAAAAAAAGCAGCAAAAAAAATATAAAAAAAAAAAAATAGAGTAAATCGAAAGACAGACGAATCAAAGAGAAAGCGGAACCGAAAATAGAGACTAACCTTAAGAAATTTCGATGTCAAATGTCTGGGCAAAAATGTGGGTTAGTGTCCTGGCAAATAATTTAACATCCAGGATTTAACCCAAAAGCGACTTACACTCATGTCTTTTGCCAACTGCAGATACAAATTGTTGCTGCAGGCAGCATTTCCATCAATTTTCCATATATATATAAAATACCCTGTAAAATCGGAGTGAATGGGGTAATTCGTTTCTCTAACAAAGTTTGACATTTTTGAATTAAAAAAAAAAAAAAAAAAACTAAAAAATTGAGGAAAGTTTTTTTGTAGTTTTTAATGTTCAGGTGAGTATCGAATGTTATGACTTATTGATACCCTGTAAAATAATTAATTACAATAATAACTGAAGGACAGTCATGGAATAATTTCGGGCATACATTTTTATGGATAAATGATTTGTATATAAAAAAAAAATGAAAATTAAAAAATTTAATAATAAATTAAAATACGTTAAAAATTTATAAAATATTTGTTTATAATTTTAAAATTAATATTAATAAAAATTATTCAACTCGTATTAATTACAAGAAGCTCCAACTTTTTATAGATTTATAATTTTTTTATTTTTGATTTTTTTTCCAATTTTTAATATAAAAAAGTGTCGACTATCTGTCTGCTTAACTATCAACCATCCCTCTAGAGGGTATCCTTTAGTCCATACAAGCCGAAAGACCAAAAGTTTTCTTTGATTTTTATGCTTTTGTCGTGCAAAGGAAAAGCGCTTTTCGTCACGTTCCGCGCACAGAAATAGGCAAATAAATCTGTGAAATAAGCGCTTAGTCAGGGCGTTTCTTAACTATATAACTCAATATAAAGTGTGTGTATATATACCGATTTATTCACACTTATATACATATACACACCCAGCCACACACACACCCAGCCACACCCACCCACACACTCACCCACATATAAGCGACACAGTTTTGGTGGCGCAAAGGTGAAAAGTTCACAGTAGCCAAAAGGAAAATCAAAAGCTGAAGCGACATTTTCCGTCAACAGCGGCAAACAAATAAAAAACTTAAATTTATTGTCATTCATTAATTTAAACTTAATAAATTAAACTACTTAATTGGTTAAACAACTATAAATTTTAACAATTCGGAGGCTTTAATTTAAACGCTTGAAAAAAAAGATGAAAAATATTTAAAAAAATTTGTGACAGAAAAAGTCAAGAGGGAAAAACTGAAGGATTTTTCGTTAAATTAATTAATTATTTATTTAAAATTATATATAAAAATATTTTTGATAGTTCAGGTATATATATATATATATATATAAATAAATTATATATATTTTGTGTGTATAATAAAAAAATTAAAAAAAATCTTAAGTCCCTTCAGACTTTCGAAGCAGGAAAAACTATATGAATTTCTTGTTTAATCAATAATTTATTTATATCAATTTATATTTAATTATATTGTTGATGGATCAGTTATTATATATATTTATATAATTATATATTTTTGATGTAAGATATTTAAATTTATTAATTAAAAATCTGAAGTCTCTGCAGAATTTCAAGGCTTAAAGAGCAACTTCTGCTTTAAAGGGAATTTTTTACCCTTTAAATATGTGTGTATATATGTGTTTATATATATGTGTGTGCATATGTATGTATTGTATGTATATTGTATATACTTTAGTCCTTAATAACTCAAAACCTTTGAAGGCTTACTTATTCCTAAAATGTGCTTTAATTCTGCTCCGAAGTCTGCCTTCAACTTTGACCTGTTAAGGCGCTTGAAATGCTTTAAAATGCCTCTAAACTCCGGCAAAGGTGACACTTAAGCAACAAAAACAAGAATAATAAGAGTAACAAGAAGAAGAAGAAGAAGAAGAGGGAGAAGGGGAAACATAACACCGCAGAGGAGAGCAGGAAAAAACAATTAAGAAAAGGTAACCCGAAGCGAGGCAAAGGCAAAGGAACTTCACGCCGAGCACTGGGCCATAATTTGTAATTGTTTGAGCCCACGCGAAAGACAATAAGTAGCAACAACAACAACAACAACAGCAACAACAACAACAAGAATCAGGACTCGCGGTGTAATTGTTGTTTTTGTTGCTTTTAGAAACAACAAACAAAAATTAAAACACATGTGCACAACAAACAGACAAACAAACAAACAGACAAACAAACAAATGAATGAGTGAAGGAACAGGCGACATGTTCACATGTGGGGCATGCCACATATATGGGCAACCCTTGCCACAGGGCCACACTACATGCAGATTTGTATGTGTGTGCGTGTGCCCCTTCTTTAGGGGCTTTTCTTTTATACTTTTTTTGTGGAGTAAATGAACCCAACAAAGCCAAAACAAATAATTACGAAGCAGGGAAGAGAGAGAGAGAGAGAAAGACTAAGAGAGAGAGAGAGAAAGAGAGAGAGAGAGAAGAGAGAGGGAGGCATAGAGAGAGAGACAGCGAGAAGGAAGCGCAGCCAACAGGCAGGCAGTCAGACTGGTAGGCAGGCTGGCAGGCTGGCAGGCAGGACACAGGCAGGGCATAGCTCGTCCTGCGACGAGGCTTCTCCTGGTCTTCGCGCCATGTTGAATGCGACGCTGAATAAATGCTGACAATGGACGTGAAATTATGACAAACCAACACACACACACACAGAGTACATACTCTGGCACACATAACTGGGCACACACTTAATATGTGCCTGTGTGTGCCTGTGTGTGTGTGCCTGTGAGTGTGTGCGTATGGCAATAGCTGTCAGTTTTATATGCATATGAGAATGTGGAATGTGCGAGTCCTTTTGCAAATATGTGTTTGTGTATATGTGTGTGTGTGTGTGTGTGTGTGTGTGTGGTTGTTGCTTTGCCTGTTGGCACTTGTGACATTTGCGTTATGGCGGTCCTTGGAGCTTATTAAATTGGCCAGGCTTAGCAGTTGGCCAAAGCGTTACTTGAGCTCGGGTTAGGTGGAACCTCTAATTGGGTGGATTCAATTTGGGCCAACTACTTGAGAGGAAGAAGACGAAGAAGAGAGAGAGAGAGAGAGAGAGAGAAGAATGAGAGGGAACAGAAGTAGTGGTTAGCTATCCTTGAGCCAAAGGATAATAGATAGCCCAAGACAAAAGTAAAGTTGAGCCATTCATTAGGTAAGTTTATATATCTTATTAGGAGGAAGCTAATAGAAGTCCTCGACAGGACATTAACTATGACTGAGCTTCAATTGTGATTGGTATTTGCTTAAGGAATAAGGATAAGGGTAAGGATAAGGATGTAGATAAGGATAGAAATGAACAATATACAGAATATAATTTATATCCTTATCTATCGTATATCTAAACTCTCCAAACTATCGCTTACTTTGAGCAAGCGAAAGGATACAGGACCTTCCTTTGTTTTGATTGCTGCTCAAAGGAAAATCGATAATTTCGCGCTCAGAGATTTTCGTTATACTAAAAACCTCAAACAGATGCATGTCCTTAAAAGCCGCTCGACGAGTCACCTTTTGGGACTGTCAACCCTAAGGAAGGGAGCACCAATGAAAAATCGATATGTTAAGGACATGGTTTTTAAAGTTATCCTTACAAAGTCTGCAATTGGTTGCTTTGACTGCGGAAAGGAGCCCAAGAAAATAAAAACAAGTTTAATGAGGCGGCTGCTTAACTTGATGGACGTCTTACACGCAACGCATGAGGATGGAGCTGGGGACGGGGGACTGGCCACAGGATGAGGACGAGACACCGAACATGTCCTTTGCTTATTAAATTTCGTTGGGCAAGTGTCGAGGCACCCCAAGCGAGGAGTCGAAATGAACACAAAAAACGCAAGCAAAGCAAAGTCAGAACCTGTCAGGACGCACCAGGAAGTGAAAAGACAAAAAAGGACATACCAATAAAAGGAAGATAGATAGATGAAGTGGAAAGGAGATGGATGGATGAATAGATAAAAAAGCTACGACTCGGAGATTGAAGACAATTCAATTGAAAGAGAAATGAAGAAGAAAAAGAAACAAAAACAAAAAGCAGAAAAAAATAAAAGACAAAGAAAATGGAAAATGGAAAATGGGAGATTGGAGATGGGAAATAGGCAACGATCGATAATCCTTGCCACTGACCACAAATGCCATCGAAGTTCTAGTCAATGGTTGCCATTCAGTTAGTCAGTTGGTCACTTGGTCAGTCCTTTGCGTCCTTAAAGACATGAAAACTCCAACTTCGCCTTGTCAGGCTCTGCCTGCAGATATGTGTGTATGTGTGTGTGGATGTGCGTGTGCGTGTGTGTGTGCTTTTTAATTCGGTTTACTCAACTCCAAGTGGCTCCCAAGCAACTCTCGACTTTCAACTCTCGTCCTGGCAGCGAGCACTCCTTGTAGAACCCACCGAGTGCTGCTTTCTTAATTTTGTTTGATTTTTGCTGGAAGTTTAATGACGGACTTACATGTTGGCTCCATGTCTAAGCAAATTCAGACAAAAGAAGACTGAGAAGGGGAGAGAGAGAGAACAATGGAGAAGGATTCGTGTATGTGTGTTTGTTTGTGAAGAACTTTTGCTCCTCGCAGAGTCAAGGGTCTTGTAATCGCCGCTAATCAACACCCAACGGACAAAGAGTTGAATTGATTTGTGTCTCCTGAACTCCTGAACCAGCTGACAGGACATTTCAGGACTCTTCTTTTATCATTAGGAAAATGAACTCGTAAATGTTGTAGGTAAAATAATATCTCCTTTCAGTTTTATAGACTAAAGAAAATGTGACAAATTTACCCACCATTTTTTGTATAAGTAAAATTCAGCTTATTTTAATTATATATTAAAATCTTAAAAAACTATACAAATTAATTTCAGTAAGTAAAATTATGATTTGTATAATTTGTAATATATTTATTATATTTATAAATAGGGTTGACCCTTGGTATCTGCACTTTTTTAAGAGAACAACAACCAAAGAGAAATAACAAATGAATATTTAAAAATTCACTTAAAGCTCTTCATCTCTACTTCTTCTTATATGTTGTGAAATATGTACAAATATACATGCATACATACATACAAATATACATGTATAGAAATATTCCCATATATCTATTTGTATGCTTATCTACTATTCAAAAATATGTGTAAGTGTTCGCAGAGCAAAAGCAGAGGCTTTAAAAACAACAACGCAGTGATTTGGCAACGCATTCAAAAATCACAAAAACAATACACAGGCCCCAAGCAACTATTCTTCTTCTCTCCTCTTTCTACTTAGCTGCGATTTACTGATAACTCAACATTTGGGTGGTGCATACCCTTCACAAAGCTGAGCTGCTTGCATTGTGATCATTGGAAGGTTTTTTTCAGCTTATCTCTTGTCTAATATATGCAGATCTGGGGATAGAGTATGTGCAATTCGCTTTGTTGGCAAAGCTTGGCTTTATCTCACACCCAAGCAATTGTTGCAAATTTTGCATTTGTATTTAGTTCATATCATGTACATGACACATGTACAGTTATAATTCAAGGTTAAACAGAGTAAAAAGACTTGAACGATTGAATTAAAAATTAAAATAAATAAAATTGACCACTTACCTTACCGCATAATAGATGCAATTAGTTAACAGATGTCGGGATCATATTGAGGTTTAATTTTAATTTGATTCACTTGTTTTTCACCATATTTCATTAGTTTTTCACTTTATCTGATTAACTTTTTTCACCATATTTCTTCACTTGTTCAAATAAAAAAACAAATTTTGTTTAGTTTAACATTTAATCACTTTTGCTTTCAGGTAAACTTCTTGCTTCACTTTTAATTAGGTTGTATTCACAAGGGGCACTCAATTTTCAATATTTACTTATCTCTTTCCGCGCTCCTGCCCTTCACATTGAATCACTTTCAAGTCTTCCAAAACTTCCAACAGTTTCCCATCTACACACGTGCAGGCGCTCATATCGAATAAACAAGGAAGTAATTAACATTTTCGCTGCTGTATTTACTCAATATTTTTTTTGTTAAAGATTATTTTTTGTTTGTTTTCGTTGTTGTTGCTGTTGTTGTTCTTTAACTCGTTTCCACTTCATTTGCCTTTCCTACTCAAATTTCTGAGCTGCCTATTTACATGCGAAAGTGAAAAAAGTTTGAGGTACTCACTCTCCTCCTCTTCTCCCTTCCACTCAAGCTCTCTGCCTGGGGCTGCAGTTTACATAGTGTTAACACGCATTTCAGCCGCTCAGTCGTTTGGTTTTCGCTTAAGGGAACTGGTTTAACCCTTCGGAAGCCCACGGGTGCATAAACTGCATCTTTTGTTGCGTTTGCGTTTGTGTTCGTGTTTGTGCTTGTGTTCGCGCTTGTGTTCGTGCTCGCGTTCGCGTTTGTGTTTGTGTTCGTGTGACAAGAGTAAGTGCCGTTATTTGCTTTGATACTACAAAATTTATTAATAAATTTTATTAAACAATAAAAACCGTTTATGGGCCATAAGCCAGGAAACAAAACGTGCGTCT
Organism: Zaprionus lineosus; assembly: GCA_035044505.1. NCBI lineage: Eukaryota > Metazoa > Arthropoda > Insecta > Diptera > Drosophilidae > Zaprionus > Zaprionus lineosus. The sequence goes on along the minus strand of JAWNNX010000596.1, from coordinate 568,234 downwards.
ATCCTAATCAGTGATACGTTTTATGTGCCACTTGGTCCGCTCTCCACGGGGTTAGAGGTGACTCTCTTATGGGCTTTTGTATTAAAAATGCATAAACCCATAACCACATAATTAGCTATTAGAAGGGGCAGCGCCAGAGCCACGGCCAGGTGGGGTGGGGTAGGGACTGTGACTTACGGGCTTAGGGGCTAATTTTGCATGCAGCCATCAAAATGCTTAACTATTTTTATTAGTTTTTATTTAAATAAAACGCATTAATGTTCCATACGATCCGAAACTAACTTTATGGGGCCTATAAAAAGTGGAGCAGGCATTGTTTATGGCGGCTGTAACTGTGTGACTATGTAAGATGCACTGGAAAAAATTAACTTTTTGGGTTGTGGCTAAAGAAGTGAAGAGGAAGGGAGCCTGGGAACTTGTGAAAAATTAACTTTAAAAAATTATTAAATTATTTCACAATTTTTGCTTAATAATAATAATAATAATTAAAGAGAACAAAATATTTTATGGCAAATGTTTCTATAACTTCTTCTGAAGTATTTCTCTCAGTGTACCAATTAATAACCACTGAAAGCGATTCATTAGACATATTTTGAGGCTTCGATCTGCCCGTCCGACTGGCCATCAATGGAAATTATGAGCCCCATCAAGTCCATTGAGTAATAATCCAAATCCGCGAATGAAACTTGTTTCTGGTTCTGCTTTTTGTTTTGTTTCTCTTTCTGTCTCGCCTTCTCTTTCTCTTTCTTTTGCTGTTTCTGTTTCTGTTTCTTTTTCGGTTTTTTTTTTTTTTTTTTGGAGGAGGCTTCGAGGTTTGTCATAAGCAATCGGAAGATCTAATCGCCGGCTCCGACTTGGGTTACAACAGATTTTGGGCATTTCATTTGGATGCCGCGATCAAACGGTAATAAAAACAAAAGTTTCTGATTTCATAAGTCCCATAAAAATGTTGAGAAAATCAAAGCCCAAACAAACTGTTGGCCAAGAGTCTGGCCAAGAGTTATAAAAAATCAGCACGCGTGGCTAAAAGAACGTTTAAAAATTAAATGCCACAAAAACAGTTGGAGGAGCTGCTGTCCACATTGTATACGGTCTGGACTGGACAGGGGGTGGGGAAGGTGGTGGGGTGGGTCTACTGGTAGAAGGCTACACCCCCACAGTGAAATTTATTAGCTGTGGCCGATAACCATCTTGACCCCAAACCAGCAACTTGTCTATTGATTGATATGAAAGATTCTTCGAGGCAGCCAAAAATAATAATAAAATCAAAGGCCCAAAGGCCGAGGCAAAACTTGCGGCTATTTTGATAATCGAAGAGCTTATGGGTTTTTGATGGGTCAGCAGCTATGGTCAGGGCTTGGGAGCCCCTTGTTGGCTCTGGCTAATAATAGGCGGTTAACTAAGCTAATGAAAGCTGTGGGTTGGGCAGGAGGAAGGGAGTAAGAGATGGGAATGTGTGACAGAGAGAACGAGAGGGATATATTTTAGGTTTTGATTTGGAATTTATGAATTTTGCTGTCTATAAATGATTAGATGAGGGGGAGTGTAGAGGAGGAGAGAAGGTGGAGAGGGAGAGGTAGGATTAAGTGAGAGAAAAGTGAAAAGTGATGAGTGAAAAAGTGTACTATATGAGAAGAAGAGCCTTATTAATATTAATCCTTGATTATGGAGGCAAGTCCTTAAAGGTAAGTGTAAAGCTTCTCCTAATAAAGTCGACTGTAGCTTAAAGTAGGTTAAGTTAAGGTCTTAGTAGCAGCATTAAATATAGATTCTAGTCTTAAGTCACAGCTTTTAAATAAAGCGAATCTCTCTCTAAGCCCAACTCTTCGAGGGACAGACAGAGGGACAGGAATATATTCACCTCTAATAAAAACAATGTTGTGGGTCTCAGGCAGAAGGTGATATCACCTAATGAAACTTCCCCCCACAGCTGCTCCCCTCACCTACCCACATTTAATATACCCTGATACTTCCCTCTGCTTGACTTTTGGAATGTTGACTTTGACTTGCCCGAAATTTACTTTCATTCCTGACATTGACTAGTCCATCGATTAATCGGAGCGTTAGATAAGACCCTGATCTGAGGCCAAGCCCAGGTGAAACTACTCCGGATCATGGCTCAATTATATGTATTATAATACACACATGGACGATCAATGCGCGTCATTAGTGCGATGTTCATAATATCATAGGTCGAAATCTTGTGCCCGCATCGTCCATTGCGCATTTCATACGATTTTTCATTTGATTCGATTCGCCATGAAGAAGCGATCGGTCGGTATAGACGCATCTACAGTTCTTCCCCCGTCCCCACCGACTACCCGACTACCCGACAACCCGCGACCCATCGACTCATCACCTAACCATCTGAACTGCTGCCTTGGGACCGACAAATGGAGCTGTCCTATGATTAACCCTATCTACGCACATATCTAATTTTTTTTGGCCCGATAAACACGCCGTTTATTTGTTTATTTATTCAAAATTGAAGACCAAACCAAATCACGTCCAATCGAACCAAAACATTTGCCTATCGATAACAGCGGCTCAGTCGAAGATGCATATAAACACCTGTCCTGTCTCCTCCCCTCCCCCACCCACCATACACACTGCTCTGCACAGCTCTGAGCTCTCAGTTGTGAGGCCAAACTTCAGTCCAAACTCAAGGGGTAAACAGAGGAGGAGGAGAGAGGAGTGGTGGAGGGGAGATGTTGAGGAGTGGGGGGAGTTACGACTCTCGGTCCGAAAGATGAAGACTGATAAGACGCTCGTAATGAGTACACATTTTATTATTGAATTTTTTAATTAACTATTGCATAATAAACGAGGACTGTAAAAAGCAACAACAACAACAAAACGAAACACAAATGAAAACAAAAATTATGAAAATTATGTTTTGGGCTTTTGTTATTTTTTAGTTTTCTTTTTTTTATTTTTTTTTTATTTTTTTTTTTTTATTTTTTTCTCTTTATTGAAATTTATGCCCGTTGACAGTTTGAACCCCCTTCAAAAATTAACCCAATGCTGGCCATAAAACGCATTAAAAGTTTTTAGTTAAGTACCAAAAAAAAAAAAAGAAGACAAAACCTAAGCAGAGGCCACAGAATGCTTCTTACTGCACGATCTGCATACCCTGTAAATTTTTTGGCGGGGTATATCGAAATAAAGTATGGAATTCAATTTTTGGTTTTTATTTATTTTTTAATTTTTATTTTAATTTTGCTTCATTTTAAATTCTACTTGAAGAATATGTAATATGTACTGACTACTTGAATACCCTGTAAATTTACAGACTGCGTTTGAAGCTGTCATCTTTGTAAGTCTCCGATTTGTCGTTGGGTTGGCACACTATAAAGTTTCCATCTAATATCTAGCTATAAAATGGCTAAAATTAGGTGCTTCAGTTTCGTGTATACCCTGTAAATAAATTAAGGAATTTCTGATGCATAAATATTAAAGAAATTCTATACTCACGGATCTGCTTAGCATTGTGAATATGATGATTAAATTGATCGCTTTTTTTATACCCTGCAAATAGAAAAATGTCTATGGCTAGAACAAAATTTACTCTGCCTTTAAGAAAATTTATAAAATTTAATTACTTAAAGGACAATTTAGAATTAACTTGATATATATACTATAATTATTTATATACCCTGTAAAATTATTTACTCTCCATTCAGAGTCCTTTCAGACACCCCTAAAGGGTATCTGCCTGTTGTTCACCTGCCGAAGATCAGTTTTTTACTTGCCGCTCATATTTAACGATTGCGTTTTTTATTGCCTCGACCCCTGAGCTGTACACTGGCTAGTGGTGAGGGGTGAGGGTAAGAGTGTGGAAGAGGGGGGTAGGGGAGTCAGGCAATGCCGGGCAATGCGTTGATTGCACGCACCATGCAGGTTGGCATTTTATTAATGAGATTAATCAATTTTTGAATTTATATTTTTACTTTTTGTTATTATTTTGTTGCCCTCTCCCACTCCCTTTCCCTCTCCCTTTGTCTCTCTCCCTTGTCTTTCCCCTTCGTCATCTTCTTTGTTTATATGAGTTCTGTTTTGAATTTGTGGTCTACGGAAGATGAAGTCTGGTGGTGTTTTTTACGATGCCAACGGCCGCGCAGGGCATGCGGATAAGGCGAGGTCGGCCGGGAAGGAGTAGGAGTAGTGGTGGATGGGGGGAGCGGGGGAAGTAGGCAGGTTGCTAGGTAGGTCTTTATATTTATGTGGGAGTCTTCTACATACTTGGCCGGCTTTTCAGTTGACGGCCTTTTACGATCTGTCAACGCCGTCCCAATGTGTGGAATATATGAGCTCAATTGTCTTTTTTACGACTGCAGCTCATTTGACTTTGCCCCTCGTTGCGCCACCGCTGCCACCTCCGCCACAGCCTGTCAACAGTTAACACAAACAACAAGCAACAGTCAAACAGCCAAACAGCCAAACAGCCAACATCCAACAAACAACAAACTACAACAACAACAACAACAACAAGCAGCAAATGTAACATTTTATGTTCACTACAAAGTGTATGAAATGTACTGCTAATAGCAACGTCCCCGAAGCTTGACAGTATGAGCAGAGTGGGGCGGGGAGAGGGGTGAGGGGTGAGCGTAGGTAGGCAAGGTGTATTGGTGTTGATATGTAGGCGTCTGTTCACCCCATCCCCGGCCATCCCCCGCTTCCGCGACAGCAACCAAGTGCAAACAACTAAAAGGTAAGCGGAAGTTTTATGACTCGCTCTATGCATGCACCAGGGGACATCAAGTTGCACACACATACACACACACACATACACACACTCATATACACACACTCATACACGTGCTAGACATTTTTGGATTGTTGGTTGTGTTCCTACGAACTGTGTTTAGGGTTAATGTTGGATACCAGGCGCCAGTCCACGAGTGGATTGGACCCAGTGACATGTGTGTGTGTGTGTGTGTGGCCCAAAGGTGTGGACGGGGATTGACAGTTAACCGGTTAATAGTCATAAATCCGACGGAGATTTCATTATAGAACTGGCAAAGGTTTCAATTGCATCGTTTGTTGGGTTTACGAGCAACGACATGCTCTAAGGATGACAGGACCTCGAAAGTTCAAGCTAAACAAACTTTTCCTGGACTCCCAACTTAAGGGCCTAAACAACTTGAACTATGGGCCAAGAGCAAAAGTAATAGAAGCTCCGAAATGACTTTTCTACTCCTGCAAGGATATAATTACAAGGACTAAGCATACGCACGAGGATATGGTAATCGAGGTACAGTTGCAATTTCATAAGGACAACTGCTAGAATCCTTGCCATTTTCCAGCCTCAAATCAAAACTGTTGACTTTTTCTGGAGGTTCTCAGCCCTCAAAATCTCGTCCATTGTATCTGCTGCTTTATGGTTTTCCTTTTCTGATGTGATGCATTGTTACCACATCAGAACCGTAAAACCTCAATAGACGTGGCCAAGACCGAAACAAAGACTCTGCGTGCCATTTGGCCAAAAGAGCTAAAGGGGCATTTGGCAAACCTTCGGATAATTGAGGAAAAACCAAGGAAAATTGCTAAGAAAAACTACAATAAGATTTGGGCAACAGAAATGCAATTAAATTCCCAGAAGCGCACACACATACACACACATACACACACACTGACAGAGACTCACCCACACAGCCAGTGACACATACATAGAGAGAGAGAGAGAGAGAGACATGTGACAAACCGCATTGAAAGTGGAACATAAAAGCGCAGCGGATGCTCAACTGTAGGAAAGAAGGTAAGAAGAAGGGAAAGGGGAGGGGAAAGGAAGGGAAGAGAGGAGTGAGGAGTGAGGAAGAAAGTCTAATCAGTAGTCGTAAGTAGCCTCCGGTTGCAACAATGACACCGATTGTTGCCATTGAGCGGCAGATTTAAGGTCACCCGAACAACAACAACAACAACAACAACAACAACAAAAGGAGAAGAAAATCTGAGCAAAGAAAACACAAAAATAGCAAAACAAATAAATATAAAAAGAAAACAAAAAATAGAAGAACACAAAGCGGACTCAAAGCCGCTCCGGGATTGGGACAGGTAGACGTCCAGGGAGCTGATCATCGACGTCCGAAGTCTGAGGTCTGAGGTGCCCATCAGGTGGCATGACAATTAAAATTAGGTAACACGGTGAAAATTGGAAAGTTGCCGCCTCTCAAGAACTTTGAACTGTCCGCCGCGATCCGAAACGATCTGAGAAATGTCTTTGAAGCCGCCGCCGTCGACGCTGCTGCCACAGCCACAGCCGCTCCAAACGCTGACGATGAAGAGATTTTCCTTCTCGCATTCAGCCATTTAACCAAATATTTTGATTAAAGCCTCGACGGTCGACTTTAAGCCAACCAACAAAAAAAAATAAAAAATAACAAAATGGTTAAAATGGTAAAATCAATAGACTTCCGCTGCCGCAGTCGCTGCCGCAGTCGGCGTCTAGGTTGCCGTCGCTTTATTTAAATGGCAAGTTCACGCCCGACGGACGTCGCGTCGTCTCGTCTGTCCATTAAAAGCAAATTCCTCAAAACTTTGCTGTCAACGACAAACAATGTCAACATGTCCAAAACATGCACCCGGACTCCAAGTCCCGCCCCCGCTCCTGCTCCTGCTTCTGCTCCTGATCCCGGTCTCAGTCGCAGTCGCAGTCTCCGTCTCGGTCGTTGTCCTTGCTATGTTTTGGTCACCCTTAAGAAAAATCAACGAAATATTCATGCGAAAATTTGTTAACTTTTTCTCGAGGCTTTTTGGGTTCAAGCCCAAGTGTTGGGCCAAGGGTTGACTGTAAGGGGTGGACGGGGAGAAAGGGGAGTGTGGGGAGTGGGGGAGGTCGCGGAATGGTCTAAACACAAAAGGGCTAAGCAATACAATTTTGGGGCCATCCATTGCCATCGCTTATGGATGCTTCCTGTTCCTTGCCATTCCTCCTCTTTTCTTACTCCTTTCCTCCACCTTTTGTATGTCCTTCTCACTCCTTTTTCTTCTCTTATTCATGAGCAAACAAAAATAATACAAATGAAAATAATAAAAATACAAATTGAAAGGAAAACAAAACACTTTTTGCCTCTTCTTCTTCCTTCTGCTCCTTCTGCTCCTTCGGCTTCTTCGTCCCTTCCTTCTGTTGATTCAACGGGACAGAGAGTGTTGTGCGTTGTGTGGGTGGCAAATGATGGGTAGCCAGTGGGTGTAGTGGGTGGTGGGTGGTGGCGTGGCGGGGAAGGCGACAAAAAAAATAAATATATTATTTTACACGCTGCCAGGACACACGCCAGACGTTCCACAGATCTAATTCAAATTCAGTTGAAGAAGTGGCAAAATAATGTGCCAGCAGGGCGTGCACCATGTGGGTGGAGTTGCCACTGCCACTGCCACAGTCACAGCTACTAGCAGCGTGCGGGTGGCCGATGGGGTTGTCTCGCCGCGGGGCGGCGCCCGTGACGACCATAAAAAAAGTCAGAATACGAAAAAGGAAGAAAGTTAAGGCAGGAAGAAGGCGACGCCGGCACGGGCCACCCATTTGTTGTTTTGCCATCTCTAAAATAGCACCACCCCCGCCCCCGCCTACCACCCACTCGGTCCACTGACATACCCCAAAATAACTCAACTCAACTCGCTCATTCCATATGCGATCCTTGCGATTGCAGCCTGAAACCAATACGTGTCCTTGCGCCCAACGATACATTAACATATTTGTTTCCACTCTGAGTTTTCCTGTATTTTCCGTGGGCTCCACGAGTTATGGCGACAATGGAAAATATGAAAAGCCACTGCAACATTCGCCCTTCACACGGAATCCCCAATAAAGTAACTGAAATGAAAAGCTGCGCCTTAGGTGACTGCGAAAATGCCCTACGAGTTGTTGGGTATAAGCATATTATAGGTTGGAAAATTGTTATAGGAAAATTGGGAAAATTTTTTAAAATTTATTATAACTACCGTTTAGGCAGATCCTTTAAGAGATCCTTTAAGTTGCTTAAGAAGAAAGTGGAACGATTTCTCTCTTCCTCCTTCTCGCTCTTTCCCCCCCCCCCCCCCCCCCTCTAATTAGATTAATTTATTCTCTTCCAGTTCGAATTTTTCCAAACATTTTCCGAGGTATTTCCCCAAAGTTCTCTATTCCATTTTCCTCAAAGAGATACTTCCGATGGAATGTATCGTCCCAATCAACCTTTGGACATGCGAGTGACTAACGAATTGTGGCAGTCAACCCACAGCTTTTGCACACTCACTCATTCGTTTCACCACCCCCCCACCGTTCGTTCGTTTAACCATCACCCACCAGGAGTCCTTCTCCTTCTCCTCCTCCTTCCCCTCTGCGACCACAGTCTGTGTTTACCCTTCTCTCGCCTTTTGCTGTTGCTCCACTTTGACATCCACTTAGAACGAGCTGAGGCATAAAAAACATATGTTGCCATTGGATGGATCCTTTCACAACCCTCCCCCTCCCCCACCCCCTACCCTGTGCTTTCACCCGGTTGCGCTTTTCCCAACAATTGGTTTTTAGGTGGCACTCGAACACATTTTAAGTGGTAATCATTTACGCTTCGCAAATAAATACCAAGTTTGTGATTTGAATTTTCTCCGCTTTTCCCAGTTTCCCAGTTTCCCAGTTTCCCACTTTTCCAGTCGCCAGTCGCCCGTTCGTTTGTTTCTCTTTTTTCGCTTCTTGTTTTTTCTTATTTTTTCTACTTTTTTTTGCTTTTGTTTTCAGTTCACTTTTTGTGTTTTTCTTTTTTTCTTTTCTTTTTTTTTATTTATTTTGTTTTTTCTCGACGGGAATCCTTTATTGTCTTTGTTTTTGTTCGGTTTTTCGGGCTTTTCTATGTTTTTTTTTTTAGCTTTTCTCCTGCCTCCTGCCGCCTCCCCCTACTGCTTTTCTCTTTCTCTCACCCTTCACCCATCCACGACATGACATAAAAATTCAACGGCCTTTGAGCGCTTTGTAAATTTTGAAGCTACGCCCCTAACGCCCCCAACGCCTACACCTCTCCCCCCTTCTGTAGTCCACCCGCTGCGCATCGTCCTTTTGTTTAGTGGATTTTTCCAATGCTGCAATCGGCCCCACTTTATGTGGCACCTCCGCACGTTGCAGATTTAAAGCCCGAGTCCTTGCGTGAGCTTCACACCTTTTTAGCACCCGGAGCTTTGCTTAATGAGGGTTCCGCCTCATGGATCTGGGTTTTATGGCCGCCTATGCCTTCCCAGGCATTTAAATTGTCGAGCGGATTTCAGCCAAGAAATGAAATCGAAATTTATTTCTCTTCGACAGTTACACATATGGAACGCGGGAACTGGTTCACGGAACGAACTGTGAGCGGGATTTAATGTGTTGAAGTCTCTTTAAAAAAAATTGAAGGTTGTTCCTATTTGAGCTACGAATTTGTTTTCAAGTCGATTTTGAATTAAGTAAAAATATATTTAATTTAATTTATTATTTTTATTTATTTTATTTAAAAGAAAAAATTTATAATTTTAAGTAAGTGTCGCTTTGAGCTTAGATGAAAAAATGCTAAATTCAATTTTTATTAATTTACTCTGCGATTTCAAAAAATGGAACTAGTTCTTGGATTCTATAAAAACAACCATGTTTAAAATAATAATTTATATTTTAATTTTATAATTTAGTATTTTTATTTTATTTTCATATATTTTATTTATTGTAAGATAAGACATATCCAAGTTTCTAGAATTACAGAAAATTAAACTTTATTTGAAATAATATATATAATATTTTTATAATAATATATATTAATATTTTGATTCCTTCATTTAAATAAAAATCCTTTATTTAAAAAAAAAATAATAATAATAAATAAAATCTAAATTTTTTAACATTTTTTTTTTTATTTTTTACTTATGTTTTTATTATTTTATTAATATTTAAATACCTTGAGTGGTTCTAAGTATAAGATCTGGAGCTGATTTCCAAGTGAACTACTCTCTCTCGGCCTATAAGTAATACGAATTTTCCCTTAAAAGTAAACTTAATTTAAATCAAAAAAAAATTTTAAATATTTTTTTAATTATTTCAAAACCAAAAGTCAAAACCCGCAGTGGTAAGTAAATAATTTGGAACTGGTTCGCTTTTGAACTTCTTGACCAACGTATACCCTAAATGATACATTATCTGCTATCAATTATGTGTCTGCTCTACTCTTTCGTTCCTTCTTTCTTCCTCTCCCTCTCCCTCTCCCACACCCCTTTCCTCTCCTTCTCCTTCTCATTCTCATTCTGTGGCAATCTATTTTAAAATCTTGTATATCAAAGTTAATCTCGGTTTATGAGTTCACTTAAAATGTTATTGCTTCTCTTTTACTTTGACTTCCTTTTGGCCGGCCGAAACTATTTTGGCCATTATCGTCTCCTCCTTTGCATTCGTATTCTAATTTCTAGACACCAATTACGTCGGGGCACTAAAGTAACTCGTTTGGGGCTTTGTACTTTCATTGCGGGGACCTAAAAGTAAAAACCAAAAACGAAAGTTCACTTTGTGGTCGACGGAAGAGAGTTTTTTTTTTTTAACTACAAGCTGGGTGAGAGGTAGGGGAGAGAGGAGAATAGAAGTAAATGAATTGAAGAAAAACAAGCAGATGGACGAACTGTTGGGTAATCAGTCAGCCGCAGTCGCATTTGCAGTCGCAGTCGCAGCGCAGTCGCCGTCAACGTCGCAGCTTCAGCTGGCAATCGGGCCAGAACGAAGTCGACTAATGAATTGGCCGCGTGTGCGCAACCGCAGTTAATGACACACACGCACGGGGAAAACAAGCGAGCGTCGAAGAAGTAGAAGAAGAAGAAGAAGACAAAGAGGAAGAAGAAGGGGCAGAGCAAGAAGGAAACTGATAACTGAAAACCGAAAACCAAAAACTGAAAACACTAAACTCGAGTAACACGATCAGGTGCGAACAAAATGATCAGCCCAACGGGCTGAAGGTCCGAAGGGGAAGCGGCGGTCGATGGATGCAGATGAAACCCCGAAGCCCAAAGCCGAAGTGGCAGCCGAAGCCAAAGCCAAAGCCACAGCCAGAGCCAAAGCCAGAACTGAAGCTAAGACTAACACCAACAACAAATCCGAAGATGAAGATGAGGCAGAGGCTAAGGCAGAGGCTGAGGCTGAAGCAGAGGCAGAGGCTGAGGCTGAAGCAGATGCTCTGGCCGGCGGCTAAGAAGGGAGAAAGACCAAAGACACAACGAACACAATAAAAACAAAAGCAACAACGAGGAAAAGAGGCTGACGCAGAGTTGAACAAAAAATCAAAACTTGCCGCGAAGTTAATTATAATTGCCCAGGCAAAAATATTAAAAAAAGCCGAATGCGAGAAAGAGAGAAAAAGAGAGAGGGGTATAGGGAGAAGGGAAAAAAGGTTGAAGGAGTTGGAAGGGGGCAGCTAGTAAGTCAGGTCAGTCGTTGATTTTATTGATTCAATGCTCGAGTTGGTGTTTTTCTGCTCTCGCGTCTCAGATGTTTTTTTTTTTACTTTTTTTTTTATTTTTTTTATTTATTTATTTTTTTTTTTTTTTGAAATGTGCGTGTGCCGGCATCTTAAATAATTTTTCATTTGAGGCATGTCTGTGGTAGGACAAGGGATTGGGGCAGGGACAGGGGCAGGGGCTGGGACAGGGGCAGGGGCAGGGGCGGTTACTTGAAGTCGCAGCATATGAAATATCATTCAATGTGAATGCGACTGCTGCGATTTTGGTTTTCATAATTATATTTAATTTCAAGGTTGCCCCGCGCGACGGCGGCGGAAAACAACAAAATAATTGCCTCCACATAATCGACGAGTCTGGCAACTGCTTAACGCCTTGTCAGAACAATGGCCTTAGCCCAGTGATTAGGCTCCATCACACACACACACACACACATAAACAGACACACGTGATATGAAATGATACGTTACTTTATAATCTGCTACATATGTGTGCTAGTGTGTGTGTGTGTGTGTGTCTGTGTGCGTGTGAGTACAACATGGGAGCAGCCATTCATATGGCCGATGAAGTTCAATTGTTCAGCTGCCGCGTGGGCGTTTGGACGCGGGGGCGTGTGCCGAGTGCGACCGAGTGCTGGGAATTAGCTCAAGTGCAGTGCTAGCATGTGCTCGTCTGTGTTTGCATGTGTGCGTATGTGTGAGCATGTGTGCGCATGTGTACGGCACGATTCGGAAAAATAATCTACGAGCTTTGAGTGTGGATAATCGATTTGTTATTGAGAAACGTTTGCTCGCATCGAGGTCTGCGAATCGATTGAAATACTCGCTCTCTACTTTCTATCATCTATCATCTATCGGCTATCGTTTATCGTTTATCGTTTATCGTTTATCGTTTATTGCTTATTGTGCATCGTCTATCGTTTATCGTAATGTCTCAGACAATCGCAGCTATGGAAATTCAATTGGCTTTGCAATTGTTTCCCTCTCAGCAGCCTCAGCTTTGAGTTCAATTCCAGCCTCAGCTTTGAGTTCAGTTCCAGCCTCCGCTTTGAGTTCAGTTCCAGCCTCCTTTTTGAGTTCAGTTCCAGCCTCCGCTTTGAGTTCAGTTCCAGCCTCCGCTTTGAGTTCAGTTCCAGCCTCCGCTTTGAGTTCAGTTCCAGCCTCCGCTTTGAGTTCAGTTCCAGCCTCAGCTTTGAGTTCAGTTCCAGCCTCAGTTCTGAGTTCAGTTCCAGCCTCCACTTTGAGTTCAGTTCCAGCCTCAGTTCTGAGTTCAGTTCCAGCCTCAGCTTTGAGTTCAATTCCAGTCTCAGTTTTGAGTTCAGTTCCAGCCTCAGCTTTGAGTTCAGTTTCAACCTTAACTCTTCGCTCTGACTTCTATATTTAATTTCCAAGGAAAGTCTTGGCTATTAGCAGTCCTTTAAATTCTTAAGGGATGTCCTTGCTTGGGCTTTATGCTGTTTTTGCTTAGGCAGAGTCACTGCATTCAGGAGTTAACTTTCAAAGAGACTTTCTATTTTCAAGAAAATATGAGTGATATGATATTTGTATCCTTGAGAAAGGACATTTGTTACCTCCAAAAATTTACTTGTATTTGTAACTGTAACATTTTTGGGTTACTTCAACGTTGAGGTCCTTGACATGGCGGCAATTAAGCTGAGCTTAAAAACAGTTGAAAATAAAGGAAGAGCCTCAGACTCATTCATTATTTTTCCAGGCATCTCCATCGACCGAATTTTCCTACTTAAATAAAAAAATAAATAAATAAATAATTTAATCTTTAAATAAATAAATAAATAAATGAATAAATGAATGAATGAATGAATTACTTTCTATGAATAACTTAACACTCGTAGAAATTGAACGGTTTTTAGAGCAGCAATAAAAAAGATGTCCAAGTGAATTGAAAATTTAAACAATTTCCATAGCTCAGGGGAAAATTTGTAAATATTGAAATTTAAAATTTGAAATTTGAAAATTTGTTAAATTCGAAAAACTTTCGAACTCTCAAAAATCGCTGGTATTTACTTAACTTTTACCACTGAAACAGATCTGAAATTCTCCCACACACAGCCCCAAAAAAGTCGTTGGTAATGAAGTTGTTCAGTTTTGTATTTTTTTTTTATTATTTTTTTTTTTTTGGAAAAATTGAGGCAAGAAATGAAAATTTTGCTCTTTGTTGACTTTTCAATTCCCTGCGACGTGTGAACATATCAAATTGATCGTGCAACTTGTCATGACCAAATGGATCTAAATGCCAAATGGATGTCAGACACTAAATGAAATTGTAAACAAATACAGGCACACACACACACACACGCAGGCAGACAGCTTTACTTATGGAGTCATAACTGTGAGTGTGACGCATTGTGTTCAAAAGAAATTAACACGAAATCGAAATGAAACATCGATAGGGCAAACAACCTTAGCAAACATTGTAACAGCAACAACAACGGCAAACAACAACAACAACAATAATAATAGTAATAACAACAACAACAATAAAAATTGTTATGTTGCAAGCAGCCAAGCGACTCAATTTTCAGAGCGCCAAGCAAAGTCCATGTTGGAATTGTTTACGTTGTTGTCGCTGTTGTTAGTGTTGTTGTTGTTGTTGTTGCTGTTGTTGTTGCTGTTGCTGTTGATTTTATTATTGTTGTTGCTGTTGTTCATGCTCTTGTTGTTGGGCTTTCAACGCCTGCGCAAAAGTCAAGCGCGACAAGCATCATAAATTGAACTACAACATGCTAAACAATACAAGCAACAGCCACAGCAACAACAACAACAGCAACAACAACAATAGTAGCAACAGCAGTAACAATAACAACAACAGCAACAGCAGCAATAAGAACAACTACAACAACAGCAACAAGAACAACACGAATCCGAGTTTGTCGTGCATTTTATGCCACACCCAACAACAACAACAGCAACAACAACAACAACAACAGCAAAAGCAACAGTGTAAAAAGCAACAACAATAACAGCAACAGAAAACAACAACAACAACAATTTAGTCAATATCCCCATAGATATGCATCTGCGCTCAGGTTGAAGCTTTGCCTTTGCCGTTGCCTTTGTGTTCGGACTTGAGTTTTGGGTTCGGTTCTGAGTTTGGATTTGGCCATGGGTTTTTGGGGTTTGGGGTTTGGGGTCTAAGTGTCTTGGTCTTGGGGTCTTGGACAGGAGACTTGGAGGCTTGGAGGCTTGAAGTTTGGTGCTTGGAGTTTGGATTCTGTGTTTAAGTTGTTCGTTTTTGTTGTGGTTCTGGTTCTGGTTCTGAATCTGAATCCGAGTGTGAGTCTGGGTCTAAGTCTGAGTCTGAGTCTGAGCTTGGCTCTGGCTCTGCGTTGCGTTGCGCTGCGCCGCCTTCGTCAGGTCTCGCTCAATGTTGCACTTAGGCATCAACTTATTGAATTTCACACGCAGAATAGAGTGTCTAAGTGTCTAAGTGCTGCAAGGTGATCTGTGGCTCCAGCTCGACGGCTTTAGGTGGGCGGGTGGCCAGGAGCGAGGGTAACCAGGAGGGAGGGTGACCAGGAGAGAGGGTGACCAGGTGAGGTAGGGAGCGGGTAAGGGGCTGACCAGGTGATCTAGTGAGCGCGTGAGAGAGTGAGTGAGTGACCAGGTGAGGTGGAGAGAGGTATACCTGCTGATGGGAAGGGGGTGACCAGGTGATCGGGTCTAAGCTCTGTATAACTTCATGTTGATTAACACGATCGCTTAGTCATGTGTGTGTCTTTCGCTCCGTTCGACTCGATCTTTGACTGCCCAGCTCTCTGTCCGTGTGTCTCTCCATCTGTCCGTCTGTCCGTCTCTCCGACCATTGATCACTCAGAAGTGGCAACCACATTTGCCCGACACACGTTTCAATGCCGACTCCAGCTGAGTTTTTGTGTTCAGCTGCCCCAGCGCCGAGCTTTGGGTAATCCATGAGTCTATCATGTTGTAAACATGAACTGATAAATTACAGGCTATGAAATGCGTTCTCCTTAGTCCTTAAAGTTAACGTCCTTTTAAATATTGTATTAGTTGACATTTTTGGCCAGACCCTCGGATAGAAGTCGACGCATTTTAACAGCAGCTTTGCCCCAAGATCCACTCGCGTTGATTGGGGACTTAAAGAATAAGCAAGTTTCGAATTCGGAATATTAAATTGGCAAAATTCGGAGAAAATTCGTGGAAAAGTGTAATGCGAGTTAAAAGGATTTAATTTAAGGAATTTAAGTAACAGCAAATCGAATCAACTCCGGGAATCGATCGACACAGGAATTCAATTTTTAAGATCAGCTGCGCCTCCCGGGATAGTCCTTCTGGCTATGGGTTGATTGGTCCTTAATGATGGAAGGAGCTTGGAGTTCATCTGATTGTAGATGAAAGGAGTCTGGGGGTTGGGTTGAGTCCTTTGAATTTTTAGCTAAATTATTATTAGTCCTAAAATCTCTTCATCTATTTGTAAAGTTGAAGTCCACGTGGCTACAAGCCATTTGGCGGCACATAAACTGCATATTTTAATTGAAATCCTTGAAGGTATCTCAGGATAATAATTTAGTTAGTCTATGCCAGCATTTAATCTATACCTACAGTTCGTCCGAGAAGATTGTACAATGTTCGAAATTATTTTAATGCAGATTTTTTCTTGGGAGCATCTAATTGATTCTCTTCTTCCTCGGTTCATAAATATATAAATAAGTTAATAATAATATAAAATTAATAAAAAAAAATTATATAAATTTATAAATAATAATACACAAAAAATAATAATATACAAATATCTATACATATAAACACACACACACACATTCGGTAGCTGCAAAGGCCCGAGATGAAGTTGTAAGCTGGCTGGGAGTCATGGGCTTAAGAGTCGTGGTTCTAGGAGCCACGGGTCTGGGAGCCACGGGTCTGGGAATCATGTTGAGCCATCGAATCAATAATGTGATTAATTTTGAACTTTTTACGGTTTTTTAATGCGACTGGAATTATAGCCGATCCTCTGATCAGAGATACTTAAGCATTGGACTCTATTCAAAGTCGGCAGTCGCCGGGCCGAGTCTGCGGAGACTCAAACAAAAAAAGCATTGACATTTCCAATTACTCAACGGATTTTCAGCCACCGCTCACGATCGGAGTTCTTTTTATTGGAAAATTTTTATTGAAGCTCGAAAATATTTAATCTTTGGAATGGGCGGGAAAATTTTAATATTTTAAAATTATTTTTCGAATTTAGTTAAAAAAGAGAAAAACAGAAACTACACTGAGAAGGAGCAGACTTTGATCTTTGGAATTTTTTTAATTTATTTTTAATTTTTATTTATATTTAAATATTTATTTTATATAGTATATTTATTATTTATTATATTTATTTTCTTACTTTTGAAATTTTAAATATTAGAATTTAAAAATTATTTTATTTAAGATTTTTTAAGTAGGGTTAAATGAGATGAAATGCTTCTAAGGATCTACTACCGAAAGTCGCGTATAGAAAGGTCGATAGGTGGAGGGGGGATGGTGACTGGGGGAGGGTGAGAGGAGAGTCAATTAACTGCCCAAAAATTGAGTGCATTTCCCGCTCAAAGTTGATGCGTCGATTCCCAGGCTTGTGGCATCTTGAGAGCCGCTGCATTGGGTGTAGCTGCCGCAGAGCGGATAATCAAGCGCTGACCCGAGGGCACACTGTATTTGAGGCATTCAATGTGGGGCATTGGTAATTATAAATATTCATGCAACAAAGACTCCCAGTGTGGCACTTACTGTGTCTATAATAAAATGCAAATGTGTCAATTAAAGTGTGCTTTATTTTGACAACAGTCAATGCCTCGGACTCCCCTGCCCCCGGCACCGTCCCTGCCACAGCTCCTATCCCTAACACTATTCACTGCCCCTGCCACAGCTCCTATCCCTGCCACTGTTCGCTGCCCCTGCAGCACTTTGAATACTCAGTCCCAGTTGCATCGTCCATGTGGATAGCGACGTCGCTGTCGATGTGGATGGATAGATAAATATATAGACGACACTTGGATGGCAGTTGATGTTGAGTGTTGCTGCTGCTCGTTGCATGTTGGTTGTTGCCTGGTTGTTGACCTCACTCAATAGCACACACTCGCACTCACACACACTCACGCACACGCACAACACATGTTTGTGCGGCAACAAAGCGAAGTTTCACTTACAATTAAATGACGTCGACGACATTTCTACAATTGCTTGCCACAAAGCAACGGAACATCAATAAAAGCGAGACCCTGTATTGTGTATAAGATGAATGTGTGTGTGTGTGTGTGAGTGTTCGCTTGTGGTTACAAAAGGCCAGCGATCGGTCAATGTGCCAGTTGCCCGCATCGTGGCAATCAAATCGCTCAACTTATGCAACACACAAGACGCCCCGCCAATCGGTTGCCTGTCAATCCCCTCCCCCACCCAATTCAGCCCCCTCAAATCCCGGGTAGCCGGGCATAACATTTAATTGAGTTATTATTACAATTTGCATACACAAAACTCAACGCTGCTGCAGCTCCTCTAATTAGCCACCCGAGCGCCACACGTGCGGCGGACTGCGACCGGTTTTGGGTACTTTCCTCCATCCAAAGTCTTGGGCGCCTCCACTCCGTAACTCCCTTACTTCCTCAGCTCCCCATTTACCCTTTTTCCCTTCTTCTCCCCTTCCTCCCTTTCGCCTGCCGCCTGTCGCCTATCGCCATTTGCCATTTGGCGTTCAGTTTTCTGTTTTGATTGACGCAATGCATTGGGAGACATCGAGCGTTGCGGTTTCCGGTCGTCTGCCTGGTCCACCACTGTCCACCACACTTTGTCCCATGTTCCCCACACTCTCCCCTCTCTCTCTCTCTCTCTCACTCTCTGCGCTCTCCATCATTGGCCAGTCGCCGGTCCACGTTACGCTTTGCTTTGCTTTGCTGCACACGAAAATTTATGTTTATTGACGTTTGTCAACAATTTATTTAAATTTATTGTGACAGCCTTTTTTTAGCCCCTCCACACACACACACACACACACACAAGCATACATGTCTACATGTCGCGTTGTCATCTCACCTCACACCCCCCGCACCTACACATGTCTCTCATACAACTTAATCGCAGGTTGCGGGGGGCGTTAATCATGCGCAGTTGATAGATTCCATTTATGCTATGGACTCTGCTTCCTCCGCGTCTCTGCTTCTCCTCCTTCGCATCTCCTTCTCTTTTCGGATATCTTCGGATATTTTTGAATATTATTCGGACTGTTTCGGACAACAATTTAACATGCAGGTGGATCAATTAGACTGAACATGGACAATGTGAGCGGCGGAGACTTCAAGAAATTAGTCAAAGGCCATTGATCATACGAACTGCGAGGGGCGTTCCTGCAGTTGGGCATTGGTTACAGCCGCTCGATTGCTAATTGGCCCAATTAAAGTCTGGCCAAGAGTGGAATGGCCAAGAATTTTGTTTAGAATGGAATGTCCAGAAATTTAGATAATGGATGGCACTTATTTTTTATGGCAGCCCCGATATTTGTATAGCCCATCGATCACTCGGGGTCAATTATGGCCTTTAATTCTCCAAGGATCCAAACATAATTTAGGGAGCTGAGCGCTAATCAAGCTGCTTAATTAGTGACTTAACGGTTCACCTTTTAGTCACACTCAAGTCTTATTTCTTTAGATCTTCTCTGATATCCTTAGATCTTCTCTGATATCTTTAGATCTTCTCTGATTTCCTCGGATCTTTCAGATGTTGAAATGAGCTTCTATTTTGACCCACTTAAGCGACTAACTGCCTGCAATGGGTTAAACGCATGGGTTAATCCTATTCGCTATGGATCTGCCCTTTTACCTTCTACTGTTACACCTCCCTCCCCACCCACCTATCCGTTAAGAATCTCGTTTCGGCCATGACTAATCCAGAATTGTGGCTCTCCGCCTTTGAGCCGCTTCCCAGGAACTTGGCTTGGACTTGGAACCATCATCGATGAATAAACCGACCGAAAGTTTAGTTTAATTCGTTTTGCATTTAATTTATTGTCGGTTGCCCCTAGGGCAACGGAATACCGAACCCTTTTGGCCATGGTCTTGGACCACGTTCATGTGCGGCGCAGGCACAAGCACAGGCAGTTCCAACCTGTGCCCAAACAGGCTGCAGGACATGCGCACACATAAATCATAAGCGGCGGCGGCGGCGGGCGAGTTACCCAGAAATGGCCAAAGATACGGGATACACCTATAGACTGGGTAGAGTGGGTGACTGGGTGAAGCGTAAGGGGAGAAACGTGTAGAGGGGGTGGGACAGACAGATACATGTGCAGGGATATATACAGATACAGATATAGAAATGGCAGTCAAAGTTTTTAACAAGCATTTAACGATTTAATTTGGCAAAAGCAGAGCCAAAAACGAAAACGATTGAAATGGTAAAATGGGAAGAAAGAAAGAGAGAGAGGTAGGGAGAGGGGAGAAGAGGGGGATGGACTACCAACTAGCAAAAGGGTTCAAGAACTAAACAACGGATATTTATGGGTCGAAGGCGCAACCTTGCAACACAGCGAGAAGAAAAAATCGAATGCGGCTGGGGAGTTGCTAACTGCGGGCACTGTTGGCGGCGTGGGCATCCCATATGCAAAAAGGGCCCCAGATGACCAGAAGGACCAGGGAGTGGTCCATGGAGTAGGATGGAACAATGTGTGTGGGTAAGGGTGGGTAGAGAAGGGCGGGTAGAGAAGGGAGACAGGTTAGGGGGGTACAGGGCACGGGTCACATTGGGTACAGTCACAGTCAAAGGGATGGGCGGGGTAGTTTTTGTCCCGTATGGGGACTATGGGTGTATCACATGTGTGTGTGCATGTGTGCCCCTCTATTCAAGTGTGTGTGTGTGTGCGACTGTCGAACTGCCGACTGCAAATGGAGCACATAAATTATATTCCATTCGATGATATTTGCGTTTTGCTGCTCTTTACTTAAAAAAGAGCGCAGTTAGCGGCTGCTGTGCTCCAAATGGGACCAGGACTTGGCTGCCAGGATGCCCATCGACAGCCGCAGCGGCAGTGGCAGCGGCAGCGGCAAACTGGCAATTTTTAAGTTCTCAACTCTGGCAGAGTCAGCAATTTGCTTTGGCCATATTTCTCCAGACTACACACATGCATTTTAATGTGTGTTTTGGCTTTTGCTTCTTATAGTTATATATTATCTCTTTTGATATCCTGTAAACACTTTAAGTGGCTGTGAGAGGGGATATGGGTGGTTAAAAGAAGGAAGCAAATATGAAGAAATATAAGTCACATTTTGATAATAAATCAAAAATTAATTAAATATTCAATTAAAGTAAAGACAGCTGAGCTGAAGACTTATCATATGATTCTAGCTTTTTTTTACTTTAAAATTTGGCTACTTTTAATACCGCTCTACTTCAAGGCAAATATCAATTTATAGCTAAAATATTTTTGGATTGTTATGAGAATCATCTTTATATATTATTTTCATTTTATGATAATAAATACAAATTTAAATATTTAAATTTTAAGCCCTTAAAGATAATTAATATATTCTTTAAGAAAAAAAAAAAAGCCAGAAAAGGTGGTTTTCCTATAGCTTTAACTTCTACACATAAAATAAAAAAAAATACTTAAATATTCTACAGGATAGTTTTAAAAATAAATATATTTATTTTTTATTTAATTATTAAAAATAAGAATGTTTTAATTATATTTTTAATATATAACTTAAATATATAAAATATTAAAATAAAAATTGAAGAGGCAAGAGAAAAACTTCAGCGATTGCCAAAATTTGTAAGATTTTGTCAACAGGATATCTACATGGTAGCCCATATCCTTGAACTGTAAATATTTTGTTCGTTTTCCCCCTCTTTTTATCTTCCTCTTCCTCCTCCTGTTCATCCTTCGTTTTGTAGTTTTTTCTATTTGCTTTCGACATTTGTGAAATGTGCCTTTGACTTGGCGGCTTCTGCGGCTCTGACTGCTCCTCAGTTTCGAGTTCAAATTAAAGGATTCAAGGCTCGACCGCAATCATTTATCGACTCGCAGCGTTTGGCTGTTTTTTTTTTTTCTATCTATCGGACTAAGTAAATGCGCCATAATTTATGGTGCCTGCACCATTAAAATATAGATATATATTGGTATGTGCACATGTGTCTGTGTCTCTGTGTGTGTGTGTGGGAATATGTGTGCTTAAGTCCGACCATTAAAACAGCTGCTAGCGGCTTTTGGCTTTTTGTGGGCATTTCGACAATTTGTTTTGCCGGACTTTGTTTCATTTGCCCTTTGTGTTTGCCTATACGCGTGTGTGTGTGTGTGTGTGCGTGTGTGAGTGAGTGCGTGTGTGTTTACTTTTATTTTAATTTTTTTTTTAATTTATGTTTATCTTTTGCTGCTAATTGCAGAGCCAAACAATTGATTTAAATTATCTGCCAACTTTGCAGAAGCGAAGCTCCCATTTTATTATATGTTATTCATTTATTTATTATATAAATATTTCATAAATTCTTGTCACAATCGGGTTAACCAGTGTTGAAAAACGCCGCAATTAAAATGCACATAAAATTCAGAAATTGTTGTATAATCGAAAGAAGAGAAATATATGAAAATTAAAGGAAAATCCGATGCCAGCATTTGATTGAACTGTGGAATATCCTGGGAAATTATAGAATAAATATTTATTAAATATATACGAATAATATAATAGTTAAATAATAAAAATAATTAATAATAATATGACATATTATTTATTTTCAGATGTTAAGAAAATAAAACTGGGTAAGTTCTGAATTTTATTTTTATTTATTTTATTATATTTATTATTTTTTTTATTTTTGCCCCAAAAATGCGCTTCCTTTTTTATCTTTCCTTTGAAATCTGCTCATTCCGTGGGTCATCAGTTTTTACAGGGTATTCGGGGCAAGGCTGGGGTTTATTAAAAAAACTCTGTCAGTGGCATATGGGAGAATGTTTATGGCTGTCATTGGTTTGAATAAATGTGTCATAAGCAAAGGCATAAATTTCCATTTATGCGCCACAAAACTTTAAATGAATTCTTTATTTTCCGCCTGTTGCGGTTTGTAATAAACACGAGATGAATTTTCATCAGAGGAGGAGGCACTTCCAAGTGTAGCTCTAGCCATAGATACCCAGGGATGTCAGAGCGACTAAATAAAAATTTGTAAAATTTTTAAAATTTTGGAAATTAAGGGTTATATTATTAAATGCATATATTTAAAGAATATGTTTAAAATTTTTTATATTTATTTTTTATTTGCAAATTAAAAAAATATATTACATATAAAATATATAATTTCAAAAATTAAATAAACAATAAATAATAAAGTAATAAAAAAAATCTGGTTATGCTAATATATAAAAAATAATTCAAAAAGTGAATAAAAATATTCTTTGAAAACTAAAAAAAAAATAAATAAAATATATAACATTAAAGAAAAAAAATAGAGGTAAATAATAATAAGTAAATAACAAATAATATAGCAATAATAAAAATATATAAGTATGAGAAAATATAATAAATAAGTTAATAAATAAATAAATATCTATAAAATAAATAATAATATAAATTATTTATTAATATTAATTTATTTAACCCGGCTTAATTTTAATTTTAATTTACTACTTGTTAAAGCATTAATCAAGAACAAAAATCAGATCAAATCAAAATTATTAATAAGCTTTATTAGCGTAACAAGAAGAAATATAAAGAAACATATAAATAAAATTTAATTTAAAATCTGCTGGTAATAAATTAAAATTAATATAAATTAAAAAAAGAAAAAAAAAGTTTTTCTCGTCATTTAAAACTCAGATGAAGCGCGACTTAATTTCTTCTCAATTATTGACTCTCGTTTAAAACGTGTTTCTCTCAACTTTCTTGTTTATTGTATGTTAATTATAATAATTATTTAATATGCTTAAATAGATAAAGTATAAAATTTAAATGATTTCTGTCCACCAAATTGTCTCCGCTGAGCTGAGAAAATGTTTTCCTCTCAAATTTGTTGAATGCTTCATTAATGGCACAAACAGCAACTTGTTAGCCATAATGGGCAGTAAATTAAACATTTAATTTATTAACAAACAGTTGGCTGCCAGTCGTCAGACACAACAACAGCAACAGCAACAGCAACAACATTATCTGTGGCAACAACAACAACAACAGCCACAACAACATCTGACAACTGCAACAAACGACTTTGAGCATCTGCGATAAAGTCTGTTGTTTGTTTTGCATTGAGCATTGAGCGTCAAGCAGTTGATGTGCCTTATGTTGTTGTTGTTGTTGTTGTTATTATTATTATTGTTGTTGTTGTGGCTGCTGCTGTTCTGGTTGCTGCTTGCGTTGTTCTGGTTGCTGCCTTGTTTGTGGCACATACAGCAGACAACTTAAGTTTTTAATAGTTTAAGAGCAGACACAGGCACACACACACACTCACACTCACACACACACACACACACACACACTCGCACACATACAGTTAAATATGAAAGTCATAACAAACGAAGCCGAGAGACTGAACTACTCATTCTTGGATTTTGTGTTCGTTTGCCCAAAGTGCATTTAAATTGAAATGTCGGAGCAACGAAACAAATTGCACTAAATTGATAATTAGCTGGCCGGAGCTTGTGGGCGGGGGGGGGAGTGGCTGGTGTACCAAATGCCTAGATTACGGCACTTTTTTGTTTCTAATCTTTATGCTTCTCCACCTTTTCCTTTTGGTTTCCACACACACAACACACAAAAAGTAGAGCAACTGCCGTGAGCTGTGAGAATCTCAGAGTCAGCTTTTCGGAGTTCAGTTTCGGAGTTGAGCCTCAGTTCAAGCAAGCAATAACTTTTCTACGGCCCTGTCTTAATTTTCATCTCAGCTTTTCCGTATTTATCCATTCGAGCTTAAAGAACACGCTCCAGAAATTATATAACTATGGGAAATGATTTGATGGAGATCTGAAAGAAAATGCGCAATTTTCTTAAGCTAAAAAATATTAAAAAATATTTTCAAATGGCAGAAAGGTTACTTTATTTAAATGAAAAATAATGTAATTTATATTTTAGTTTTTCTAACATACAAAATTATTTTTCAAAAATAATAAAAATCATTTCATAAAAAAAAAGAATATTTTAAATAATTAAAAAAAAATGTTAATAAATAAAAAAATATTTAAAATGTTTTTTAAATAATTTTATTTTTAGTAAATTTTTAAAATATTCATTTATATTTTTTTTTTAGTCAAAATCTAACATAAAAAATTATTTATCCAAATTTATGAAATTATTTTATATAAAAAGAAAATATTTTAAATAATATAAAAAAAAAACAATTAATATATGAAATTATATAAAAAAATATTTAAAATGTTTCTTAAACAATTATATTTTTAATTAATTTTTAAAATATTTAATTATATTTTTTTTAGTCAATATAAACTTTCTCTCTACACACTACTTTATACACCCTTTATTTTAAAACTTGTCCTTTCGATTTGAAATTTATGCAGATCAAAAACTACTATAAATCTTAAAAATAATATTTAATAGCTTAACTTTCGAATATTTATTTTTAAGTAAAATCCGAATTCTAAAACTGATATCTCATATGTAAATAAATCAATTATATTTATGCATCTATTTATTTTTATGGCAAAATATTTTGCATAGAATGGAAAATGTTGAAGTGGCCAAAAACTGTGCCTAATATCGGGCCAATAAATCACCTGTCGAGTTTAAAGGCTAGTTTAAAATTCAATAAATTTCCATCTTATCGAAAAGCCACTTGATATTTGCACTTTGAATTTTGAGATCCTTGGCCAGGCACTTAAGAGGTGACCCACAAGGAGCGACATTGCTCCAGTTATTAAACTCGCCCTCGAACCTCACACATACATACACGCAGACATACATACCCACACTTAGGTATACTCTGCCATACTCTGCCATACTCTGGCATACTCTGCCATACTCTGGCATACTTTGCCATACTTTGGGCTAATATACTCAGTTAGTCCTTTGCAGCGCAATTTATGACTTTTGAGAATGCATCATATATCATTATAATTGTCAATAATCGTTCGATTTATTTATATTTTCTCATATGTGCCATGACGTTTTATGGCCATTTGCCGGGACCCATAAAACTGCGACATTCTTTTTTATTGTGTCTTTACTGTTGCTTATAAATCATGCGAATATCTGCGAGCAAACGCAAAAAATTTGAGCCCAGAGCAGTTAAGGGCAATCCGACTAAGCAGAAGTTCACGCACTCTGAATACCCTGCAAAGTGGCTGGGTAACGGAAGAGCTTCAATTAGATCTATAGGACATGAGTGGGAGCACATAAAAGAAATGTGGTTAATTATGGAATGACGCACTCTGAATATCCTATAAAGTAATAAGATGTCAGGATTACTAAAGGATATATGAAACTGCATATAAAATTGGTTAAATTATTTATTAAATGACAGCCGCTGAGTACCCTATAAAATGTCTAGCTATAAGGCAGCTGTAAAAGTGTAAAAGAATTTGAACTTTGAGTTTCCTATAAACTTCACTAAAAATTAAAAAAATGTTAAGCTTAGGAGATGATTTCTTTTAAACGTCCTCTTAACTTTCTATATATATGGCAGGTGTAATTAGCTATTGGATGATCCACTCAGAGCTCTCCACAAAGCTATAATAATAATAATAAATATTTACCTGGAAATATATTCTATTAAAATTTAAAATCTTGACTTTCTATAAATTAGAAATCGGGAAATTTTATCATAAAATAAAATTGTAAACGCTTCTCAGGGATTCTTCTAAAGAAAAATATTTCTAATGAAATATTAAATATAAGATTTTTCAAAAATTTCTTAAGTTGTGGAACTTTTTAAATGCTCGATAAATTTTAATTTTATTTAATTAAATTTAATTATTAAACTAATTTTGAATTTTAATTTTTATTATTCAATTTTTTTTTTTTTAATTTATTACTTAATTTAGATTTAATTATTTTTATATATTTTTTGATAAAAAATAAATCCTTGATCTGAGGGCTTCATTAGGATCTCCCCTCGAATCCCCCTTCATACATATCCTTTACCTCCTTGAAACTTTACCTTCGAATAGGAATATCAGGATGCATTTCCCCCATCCCTACAACATATAATTTATGGCTGCATATCAAACGTATCTCCTTTAAAGTGTCACATCCTTGATCTCGCATTGAGCATACCCTCTCCCAGGGTATCCATAAAAAACAGCAAGCAATGCATTGTTATACAAAGGACGTCATCGAGTCGTAACATTTTATTGGGTTTAATAATTTTGTTGTTGTTTGGAACGCATTTGCATAAGCGCAGGTTCAGGCTTGTCCTTTTCCTGGCTCCTGGCTCCTGGCTCCTGGCTGCTTACTCCTGTCTGCTTATGTCTTGGGCCTACTCCTGCTGCTGACTGGTGACTTGTGGTTGGTGGCTGTTGACTGGTGACTGGTGACTGGTTCGCTCTTTTGGTGGTCCTGGGCCTAGATCAAAGGCCGCCGCTATCAATATTTAAAAGCCAACAAGTCAAGGTCACATGGCCAAAGGCAGTGGCCAAAAGGACAAAAAAAAAACAGGACGAAAAATACAACAAAAGTTATGAATGAAAGCGGCTGGAAAATTTTTGTTTATTGTTGTTACAGCTTCCTTCTCTTTATCGCTGCTTTCCTTTGTTGTTGTTGTTGTCGCTGCTTCTATGGCTGTTGCTGCTGTTGTTGTTGTTGTTGTTGTTGTTGTTGTTGTTGTTGCTGGGTAAACTAGCTAACTGTCAGCGGGCTTAACTTTACAGCGTTGCATGAATAAAAATTTAAATAATTTATAAAATTTGTT
The DNA here is from genome assembly GCA_035044505.1 of Zaprionus lineosus. Lineage (NCBI taxonomy): Eukaryota > Metazoa > Arthropoda > Insecta > Diptera > Drosophilidae > Zaprionus > Zaprionus lineosus. The sequence goes on along the minus strand of JAWNNX010000596.1, from coordinate 540,944 downwards.
ACTTATGGCGCCCGCCATCCCCGCCTCCATTCTCACACCCTGCGGGCATCCGACTCGGGCTTAAGAAACGGTGGCGTATGCGTAATCCGAGCTGCCGGTAAGCCCTCCAACTTCTTGCCTCGCATCTTCAGCTGCTCCCGGCGCCCCAAACAACAACACTCGTGCCCCGTACGCAGCTTAAGCTTCACGGAAGTCGACTTGCAGCCTGCCTGACACCACGCCCACGCCCACCATCACACAGCCAGCCAGCCACCCACTCGCAGTCCGCCTGAGCAGCTTTTGTTGTGGCGTTTGTTTTTTTTATTTTTAACGAATTTTTATGATGTCTATGGCAATGGGGCAGACATTTTTCGTGCCGCCGCCGCCGCCGCCTGCGGTACATTAAAAAGCGTCTACAGGGTCCACTCCGGCAGCCCCAACTACACGACAGTATGTGTGTGTATATGTGTGTGTGTGCGTATCGCCAAGTGCCGTAATTTTTGTCTTCCTGACAAAGGAAAACGGAGGAAAGCTGCGGCGCGATAATAGCGTGAGTTTTATGCTAAATGGAAATTTTCAGCATGCAATTTGCTTGGCTTAGCCAAAAGTCGTCCCCTCGGTGAGGCACCTGGGCCCAATTGCCCCTCCCACCTACGCCTTCGAGAATGTCATGGTCTTACCGCCCGCCCAACCCCCTTCTGTGTTGTCATTGCTATTGATTTGTCGCTTGGCTTTCAGTTGTTCAGGCTCTTCATCGGTTCGTCGCACCATCGACTCAGCGTCCCTTTATCCTTTTGGCTCCTTACAGCCTTGACTCGCCGCCTGACGGTGCGTATGTGTAATCCCATTGACTTGCGCTTGGCTGCCTTATTTTGGCGTAATTTAATAACTTTGTTTAACATAATTGTCAATTGAAGCGGCGACATCGCCGTTTATAGGCCGTTTAATGTGTCACATCGACGAGGCGATAGAAACAAGGACTAAGCCATTGGCATAAAGTGTAATGAGCTTTGAAATTTGATAAAATGCAAAATGTACACGGAATCGTGATAATAAAAAACGTGAAATAAAATCGAATTAAGGTAAATCCGTGAAAATTCACTGCTGATAAACAAGCGAACGCCTTTAATTAAGGACCTTCGACAACAGCAAAATCGATACCAGATTTAAAGGAGCTGCAACACAAAATTGAGTTGACTTGACAAATTGAGTTGACGGTATCAAATTTGGCATGTGATTGACCGGACATTTGCCCACACTGGCAGAAGCATCCTTTGCTCCATTTTTAACCAACAGGCACTATCCCACGAAGTCCTGGCCGACGCTCCTTTGCAGCAACAGTTAAAATAAACTCGAAACTAGTACCAAATTTAGCTAAAAATACTAAGGACTCAACCCAACCCACAGACTCCTTTCATCTACAATCAGATGAACTTCAAGCTCCTTCCATCATTAAGGATCAATCCACCTATAGGCAGAAGGAGTATCTCGCGTGGCGCAGCTGATCTGAAAAATTAAATTCCTGTGTCGATCGACTCCCGGAGTTGATTCGATTTGCTGTTACTTAAATTCCTTAAATTAAATCCTTTTAACTCGCATTACATTTTTCCACGAATTTTCTCCGAATTTTTCAAATTCAATATTCCGAATTTGGAACTTGCTTATTCTTTAAGTCCCCAATCAACGCGAGTGGATCTTGGGGCAAAGCTGCTGTTAAAATGCGTCGACTTCTATCCGAGGGTCTGGCCAAAAATGTCAACTCATTTAATATTTAAGTGGCTGGAAAGCATTTTGACAAAATTGTTATGAATTTGCTACACTCACACACACACACACCCACACACACATATACATGCAGACATATATGATATATATACTTACAATGTCTTTTTGCTTCGGGTTCGGGGTTATAAAATTTTAATTAGTCGCTTGTGCGTTGCATGCCACCAATTTGAACTGTTTGAAAAGTTTGCGGCTTACAGTGCGTATGCGTTATTCATTTGCCACGAAACTCCGCACGAGTGTGGTTGGATATGTGGGTGAATGTATCTGTGTCTGTGTGTATAAAAATATTTACTTGTATATCTGTGTGTGTGTGTGTGTATTCGCATTAAGTCTGTTGCTGTCTTTCAAATACCACGCAATCAAAAAGAAATCAGCCAAAGGGTAGCCTTGGCTTTGACAGCGGCAGCAACAGGCAGCAGAGCAAAGGACTGCAGCTCTAAGGATTAAAGAGAGATTCATTTATACCCTGTAATATATAGGACTTCCAAATTGTAGCTAATTAGCTGGCACTTAAAATGAGCTCAGTTAAATTGCACATGTTTCAGGCTCAAGACTCGAAGTTCCTCTTGAAGTCGACATTTGTTGCGGTCTGGAATTTACAGGGTATTCAGTAGTCCTTTTTGATGGCAGCTGAGGGTCTTACTTATTTCATACTTCATAGAAGGTCTCAAGTGCAGCTCTGCTGCCGTTGCTGGCTGCATCTTTTACACAAATGACAAACTGACGTACGTGACATTTATGCGAATTGGCAACTGCTTCTGGCGGGGGCAGAGGCAGCGGTGGCAGAGGCAGCGGCAGCGGCAGGGACAGGGACAGGGGCAGGGATAGCGACCGCTACGGTAGGCGCCCCCATGCACCCTATATATATATGTATACATATTATCTGAGTTTCACATAAAATATATGTCAACTTTATGTTGTCACACATACACACCCACACACACACATACTTATATGTCAGGCTATATGAAATTTATGTCATGCTAAATGATATTTGTATGGCGCATTTAGTCGAATGTTTAAGTGGAAATGCGAATGTGAATGGAAGCTGTGGCTGGGGGAATGAGGAGTAAGGAGTAGGGGGTGGGAGAAAAAATGGAAAATTGGGGGTAGTTGGGGGCATTGAAAAGAAACTGCAAGGACTTCAATTTGAATGACAAGTCAAGGTTCTGGCTCTGACTTGGTTAAGGACACGTCGTCGTCGTCGCCTTGTCGAGTGTGTGTTGCATGTCCTGATTTCAATTTACAATTGATGAATGTCCTCAGCTCTTAACAGGTATTTCCCGCCAGCAAGTTACCCCCGCCTACCTCCTACCTCCTGCCATCACTCATCCTTTTCATATGCAACGCCGAGTGATGTGTCTGAGATTTTTATAGTTCCGCAATGGGCCACAGATCCTGACCATAAAATCTCACTTAACTTTCGAGTAACTTACTTAGTCACCAAGTGGCACACCGACAGCTCTGAGCTCCATTTTTGGTTAGCTCCGCCCCCCTTTGCCCGCCCATCGCAAAGACAGGCGCTGCCTCGCTGCTGCTTCATGTCTCCGGTCTGTTTCATTAAAATGTAATGAATCCTTCGATCGATTGAGCATAAAAATGTTTGCTATTAAATTTTAAATACACGAGACAAAACGAGTGCACATCAGCTGTATGTGTGTGCGTGTGTGTGTGTGTGTGTGTGTGTGCTTTTGGGTGTATGCAATAAAATGAAGTTGAACAAATCGCATCATAAAAGAAGAAGATACACCGAACGGGCGTTGGGTTCTTGGCGCTGAACACGGAAGGGTGGCAACTTTTGAGGGGTTGAAGGTGGAGGGTGGAGCTGGAGGAGGGGGGGTTGGATGACAAGGATGCGGAGAATGTAAAGGGGGTTCCAACAACAACAACAATTTTTGGGTATACGCCATAAAATTTTCGCCAAATGTCGCTTGATACGAACGCGCTTATCGCACACAAACACACACTTACAGTTACATAGACATTATTACGACTTCATAATGTATGTGCGTGTGTGTGAGTGTACGGGTCTCTCCAGAAGTATGTGTGTGTGTGTGTGTGTTTGTGTGTTGAGTGTAATGTAAACGTAACGCACATGTTAAAGGGCCACGCAGACACGAAAAACCGCACAACAAATATAAACATATCGAACACAACAAGAGACACGGCAAACAACAACAACAACAACAACAATAACAAAAGCAGCAACAAGCAACAAAAGCAACAACTGTAACAAGAGGAACCACAACAGGCAGGAGCTACAAGAATGACAGCTACAATAATAACCCCATCACGTATACGACGCGCTGTGCGGCTGCCACACACGTGTACGCAACGCTCGAAGGGTCCTAGGTCCTGGATACGGGATCCTGGCTGCTGAATGCTGAATGCTGAATCCTGGAGTTGGGAGTCGGGAGTCTGTAGTCTAAAGTCTGGAGCCTGGAACCTGGAACCTGGATGCTGGATCCTGGCCGGGGCATCAAGGACCTGAAACTGGTTATGGCTGTGGGTGTCGAGTCCGCGACTCGCCTTTGATAAAATGACATTAAGAAGTCGTGACAATGCCACTAACTGAACCAAAAAGGAGACGCCGCCGAATGCCGTCAGCTTGAGCAGCACTCGACACACACACACACACATACAGATACACCTGCACAGTGTCTCGGAGTCTGCTTAAAAATGAATCAAAATAAATGACGGGCTTTTTGAATCAAGAAGGCAAATCGTGTCTTCGGATCCCAAGCTTTATAGTTGGTGTTTACTGTAGTTGGCGTTAAGATGGATAAAGCGGAATCCTTGTAAAAAGATGCACTATTGGATTTAAGCTCCTTTGAAAGAATATCCTTTGGCGCGCTTAGCCAAGGATTCAACTAATCGAAATTTACATTTATTGTAAAATTTGGGTTTTGATTTGGTTTCTCGCCAAATCCTGCCCCACTGTGGCATGTGTGCTTGTCTGTGTCCTTGTGCCATTGTCAGCTCCATTTCCATTGGCTCTGTCGTTCCGCAGTCACTCACTCGTCCTGGTCTATCTGCATTGTAATGTCCTCTGAGATACGACAAAGCGGCGATTCCACTCGAAATAAACTTCGCCATACTGCGAGCACCACCCAACCCACCCAACCACCTACCCAACCACCTACCCACCCCACACATCCCTTCCACCCACCGCCTATCAACCTTTCCAACCCGACCTGCTGCTCTTCATTGTACAGTTGTGTCAACAAAGTGAACGTGCCAATGTGCACATTAGACGAAGCTCCCTAAGCCCTCAGTGCTGGGGGCCTCACTCTAAAGGGGACTGGGAGCTGGGGGCTGGGGGCGTGTCGGTTGGGGGATTGGGCGACAAATTAAATAGAATTTGTATGGTATCATTCTACCGAAAAATGTTGTGGTCGCCAGTTGCTGGTTCCTTGTGTGTGTGTGTGTGTGTGTGTGTGTGTGTGTCGCTCGTTGGTTTGTTGGGTGTTTCTGGCCCAGCATTAAATTGAATTTGTCTAATGACAAGTTGTTGCTCTCTGCGAGAGAGAGAGAGAGAGATGTGGTGGGAAGGGGTGAGGAAGGGTGGGGCGAGGGTGGGGCGAGGGAGGGGGGAAAGTTTCTAGTCAGTCAGCTAGTCATTCTAATGGGCGAGTACTGTGCGCAATAACTGTTTGCCTAACGGCCGGCAGTTAAAAGTAACTACTATAAGCTACAGGTACACCCCAGAGGGACGACCAGGACCCAACACATCGCCCATCGCCTATGGCCCATGGCCCATGGCCTCGCGCTCGGATGGAGTCCCTAAAACAGTTTTGTGGCTTCCCAATCTCCGTTCTGGCTGCGAGTCGAGGCCGAGGCCTGAAAACCAATGCAAAACTCATGTTGCGAGTTTCCCATGGGAAGTCTAATTGCAGTTTCGATTCAAGTTTCGAATTTTCGCCCGTCACTAATTGAAAGGAAATTCTATTTATTTCGATGAACTTCGTATCCTTTCGGATTTTTAATGAGTCGAAAAATGTGGTCCAAAATTCGAATTTCATGTGTTTTACCTTTCGATTTAGGACACATTTGATGAGCTTTTCATTTGGAGTTTTTTAAAGGTGACCAAATGAAAAGTCATGATTTGAGTGTTGCAGGATATACAGCTGAATATCCTTTGTATGTCATCTATGACATTCAAAAGTCATGCATTAAATTCCGATATTGTTTTTTAAGCGATAGTTCCCAATTTTAAGCTGCGATAGTCTGAGGAATAAGAGGGGGATTAATCCTTAGGAACACTTTATATCCTTTTTAATCCTTCTTTTCTCTCCTTGCCTTGTTTCTACTTACCACAAGTAATTCCTCTTCATTCCACTTCAACGAAAAGTAAAGTATACTTTATTTAGACTGTCGCCTGACTGTCAATTGCCTTGGCACCCACAACGGAGCCACAGCCAAGACCCTACCGCCCACTGCCACGCCCTACAAACGGGTGCTTGGCAGGACTTGCCTTCGGGCCAAGGGAAACTGTCAAAACAAAGCAGAAAATATGAAATTTGAGGAGATTTAAGTGAAATTGCGCGCTCGGCACTCGATTTTCCAAGCCAAACCACCACCCACCACCCTCCACCCACCAACCACCACACACCGCCCACTGTCCACGCCCACACACCAGCACACCTTAAATGGCGCTCAGTGCCGGAGAGAAACAAAGAAAACTCATAACGTATGTTGGCTAGTTGAGATTTTCCGACACAGATATAGCCATGGCTCGGACGTCCAACAAGGTCCTGGCCAGGATACGGGCAATGGGGCACATGCCGACGCTTAAGCACAAATTCATTCCAACGATGGGTGTGCGCGCTGGCTGAAGTGAAACTTTTGTGTGTGGGATTGCCCTCAGGCACCCCCGCACCACCGCCTCCCCTCATTTCCTCATTTCCCCCTACCCAATCCTCTCATAGCTTAATGCATGCCTGGGCAGTCGCAGGACGACGAGCGACGTTCGAAAATTGTATGAATATGAAAGTGATGAAAAGTCGACGATAACGTGCCAAGGTCGTTTCCGGCCGCGTGCATATGAACCGTACAGCCGGAGTGCCCTTCCGGAGACTTCAAACAATGCATTGTGGTTGTTTGGTTGACCTCCACACCCACACACCACCAATACACACACACACACAGCCGCACCCACCCACCACCTAGAGACACCCTAGACCCGGGGACGAAGCAATTGTGGTCAGGACTTTGAGCAAAGTCCATTTTGTGGGCCACCGAAAGGAGTTTCGTAAAAAGGAGCTGTTAACGGACATTTGTCCGTAATTTCAATTTGGTCGTAATTTCTGGCCATACAAATACACCACACCCCCACTCCCCGTACCCCGTTCCACCCCTTTCAGTCTACATCCTTCCAAGACTTTCGGCTCGCACTCGCTTGGCTCTTGGCCTCGTAATGAGCCTCTGCTCTCCACTCCCAACTCTCAAATTCAGATGGCTAATCAGACCAGGCACCGCATGAAACCCGAAACCGATGAATAGTCCCCCCCACCTACTCCACCCCCTACACAGTAACCCCCTCCCCCGCCACCTGCGCGATAGATGAGAGCGAATATTTAATTACAACAAAACGTCAAAATTAATTATGACAGCTGCTCGTTGAGTGTCTGAGTGGATCGTCTGACACACGAGACCTGAGTTGAGGGCAGTACCAGTACCAGTTCCAGTTTTAGTTCCAGTTCCAGTTCGAGTTCGAGTTTGAGTTCGAGTTTGTGTTCCAGCTGGGAGACAGACAATGACCGACTTCTTGGCGATACACTTGAAATGGGTCAAGCAGACCAAAAGTGACAACAAAGGCATTGGAAATCTTCACCTCTCATTCTTCATTCTTCAATCTTCACTCTTCACTCTTCACTCCTCACTTCTTACTTCCCCCCTCCCTTTACTCTTTTCTCCTCTTTTTGTTTTTTGTTCTGTTTTGGAGCACTTCTCCTCTGTCACTTGAAGGGCCACCCGGCGGGCAGTTCTACATTACTGTGAATCAGAGTGTGTCAAAACAAGTTCGGATCTGGTTCACAGTTACGAGTCATATGAACAAGTGAGTGGTTCAACATTTTTGAGCTTAATTCATATTTTTAGATTCTTAACTAAAAAATCTGTTCTTAGATGAAAGATGCGATTTACTTGAGATTGAAGACTTTTTATGGGAATTTCATCTGAGGCTAACAAATTTGAAAGGATTAGAAAAATATCCTTTATTCTAAGACTTTATTTCAGGATTGGTTTAAAGGCAGGTTTTCTTTAGGAAATTATTTCTTTGAATTTTAATTTTTATTTATTTATTTATTATTTACGTGGATTTTATTTATTAATTGATTTTCTTTTAATTCTAATATTTTCCTTACACATCCTTAAAGATTCAAACGTAGTTCCTTTCTTTCTTATATTCCTTTAACTCCCTTATTTTTATTCAAGTCTTTAATATCCTTTGTTATCTCATAAATAAGTTCCAATGTATCCTCAGTGCCCTGTCGACTGCGGCGATGAGTCAGCATTAAATGCGCGTGTCCTGCCGCACATCAATTACTTATCCTTTCCTTATCCCATCCGATGGATCCTAACTATCTGTCATTATTTGTGTCTGGCCATTCGTCTCATCTAATCATATCTGCACCTCCATTCATCTATTTCTATCTATAAACAAGCCCCCCTCCCCCTTCCCCTCCACCTACCCCTCTTCAGTCATCCCACGACAAACGCCATTCGCCCGGAGTTGCCATTTGTAATGCGCTCGCAGCCTGATTATCCGCCAGTCCATGGACTCCGATTGTCATGCATAATATGATACGATGATATGGGGAGTACTTAGTCCCCTGATAAGCGCTGGCTCTCCACGTCGGCGCCCGTCGGGGGAGGTCGAAGGGGCAATTAACGCGGCAACTCGAATGCAACTGTCTGCGAGTCTGGGACTTGGCTCTCGGTTCTGACGAATGAACAGATGTTGCGAGCCAGTGAGAAGGTATGGCTACAGGGTGGGGGAAGCTGGGAAGGTGAATCGAGTGTAGGAGTGTAGAACTGAAGAGTAAGAAGAGGTGCAGGGGATGGGGGTAATCAAGTTGAAGTGGACGCATGAATAAACGAAATTAAGTCATTATTTTAATACGCGACGGCGTCACTTGCCCAGCGACGATGCCCAGCGCCTTGTTTGATATATGGGCGATGTTTTGTATGCATAATTTCATTATAATGTACGCACTCCCGACATCGGATGGAAGACACTGCACAGGGTAGGGGTGGTATCTGGGTAGAGGTGAGGGTGGGGGTTAACAGTCTGGACACATATACACATGCATATGAATAGCTGTAAGTGCCGCCTGTCCGCACGACTGACCCCTCGATTATTAATGGACGTTTGTTTAAGTACGCGAAACGTCAGCGAAGCGTAGGCTGTGCGTGTGTGTGCCTGTGTGTGTGTGAGTGTAGGGACAGCGGTTCAGGGGTGTAGGCGCCACGCCTACTTGATCTATCTAGTCGCAGCTGCGATGCGGGCGCCGCCTTCATTTGAGCGACTCTCGACTTCCGCTTCGTGCGTCCAATTGGACATTTGCATTTGTCGCAAGTTGGCCTAGTCGCTACCTCACCCCCCACCCCTCACCCCTCGTCCCACACCCTCTGACTATTGCCCTCTCAGTCGCACTCGCACGTACTTGGCCATGTGCGCCGTTTTGTGCGTAATTATGATAAGAAAAGGTTTTACTTAGGCCTTTTACCTGCCGCCTACCAACTGAGCGCCTGTCTACCTGTCCGCCCGCTGCTCGTCGCTCGTTGCTCGCCGCTCGACGCTCGCTGCCTTCTACCTTTTGGCAGCCTATTATTTTTCCTTGGCTACTGTTTTTGTTGTGTGTTTATTGAAGTTGTTGTTGTTGTTGTAATGATAAACTACCTTTTGCTTTTGTTGTTATTGTTGTTGTTGTTGTTGTTTTTGTTTGGGTTTGGGTTTGACATGGTAATTAACCCGCGACGCTCAACTTTGCCCAACCAATTGCCTCTCCGCCTTTAGATGTGTGTCTCTGTGTGTGTGCATGAGTGTTGTTCCATTTAGGTATGCAATTGTCAGAGTGTGTGTGTGTGTGTGTGTGTGACCATGTGCGCTTCCTTAAATTAGTCAACATTCCATTCAATATTATTAATTTACGCATGTGACACTCAAATATTTCTCTGCCAAATGATTTAAATTATTTTGCCTTCTCCTCCGTCCAATTTTCAATCTATTTACAAATTTGCGATGAACGTTTAACCAAATTTGGAGTCTCACCTGAGATACAAATTAATACCCATGACCTTCAAATACCCTAGAGTAGTAAGCATGGGATCCTTAGACCTCAGGCCCTGGAAACGCTCTTTCTTAGTTTAGTTTAGACTTTAAGATACATTTCCAGAAATGGAAATTGTTTATAAATTAATCTTAAATTATTTAAATAATAATATAATTATTTTTTTTATATTAAATATTTAATTTTCCATTTGCACTGATCGAATTATTTACTTGGCCTTAGGAGCTTCTTCTCCTTTGAATTGAACTAATGAATATCAATAGAGACAGGACCCAGGGATGAATTAAAAGTTTCGTGTAAAAAATAATTATATTATATTTATTTATTTGAAATTTATTTATTTTATATTTATTTATTTTATATTAATATATTTTAAATTAATATTTGAAATTTATTTATTTGAAATTTATTTATATTATTAATATTTATTTTAAGTTTATTTATGTTAAGTTTTTATTTATTTTAATTTATTTTAAATTTATATATTTTAAATTTATGTATTTCTATTTTATTTATTTGTTTTTTCTGTTTAATTATATTTTATTAAGTTATTTTTTCTATTTGTAAATTTTTTATTCATTTATATTTTATTTAGTGATTCTTAATTTGTTTATATTAAAATTATTTATTTAAAATTTTTTATTTTAAATTTGTTTATTTTAAATTTATTTTTTATCTATTTATAAATTTTCTATTTATTTATATTTTATTTATTTATGTTTTCTATTCTATATCTTAAATTTATTTATTTTAAAATTATTTATTTTCTATATTTTGTATTTTATTTATTTATTTTATATTATTTTTTTTCAGTATTTCAAGTATATATACTATTTTATATATAATATTTTCTATTTTCTATTAATATATTTTATTCTAACATATTTGGTTTCAATTAATTTATTTTTTATCATTTAAAATGTAATATATATTTTTTATAAATCCACAATTTTTTTTTTTTTTATTAAATTTTTTCATTTAATCAATTTTAATCAATTTCTAACTTCCAGTCTCCAGCCTTGACTGACTTAACCTGTAAAACACTCGTGATACCGATACCCTGCATAAATCTGAGTTGAAACAATTTAAATATAAAAAATAATTTAATAAATTCACTAACAAAAAAGGAAAAATAAATAAATTCGCCGCGTGGGCCGCGATTTCCACTTGCGATACTCGAGGCTGTCGAGCGAAACGCAAGCCGCAATTTTGGATTCTATTAATTGGATTTCAGAGTTGCTTTCGGATGTTGTTGTTCTTGTTGTAGATGTTGCTATTATTATTACTGTAGTAGTAGTTGTTATTGTTGTTGTTGCTGTTGCTGTTGCTTCCCTTTGAAAGTGTTTGATTGTTTGTTATTGAGTTTGTATTACAATTTTGATTAATGCGTCGCTGGGCAAATATCGAGTGGAACCTCCGCCACTTGACCTGTGGCCTATACATCGGATACCTGCCACAAATGTTGTTGTTGTTGTTGTTGTTGTTGTCGATGTTGTTGTTTGTTGCTGTTGTTGTTTGTTGCTGTCACGCCGTTTGCTAAACAAATAAAATTTTAATTTTCATACCACGGGGGGGCCGCAGCTCAAATGCTGAATTGATGTCTGCGTTTTGTGTTTTGTGATTTGTTTTTGTTTTTTTTTGTTGTTTATTTTTTTTTTATTTTGTTTTTTTTATTTGGTTTTTTTTTCTCTCTTTCTTCAATCTCCTAACTTATGCATGCGCTTCTTGTCCAGCGGTCGGTCCGGAGGTTGGGCCATCGCCATCGCCATTGCCATCGCCATTGCCAGCGGTGGCGGTGGCGCCACAGAGCTGATGCTCGGTTCCAGCGACGACCACCGGTGCTTCCTGTCCAACGGTTTTGAGACTTTTATTGAGGTGTCACCAGCACTCGGCCTGGAACAACTCTGTTGAAAAATTGATTTCAAATTGAAATTGAGTTTTTGGCTCCGTTTGAGTTTCGATTTGGATTTGGATTCGATTTTGGAGTGGGACTTGGACTGAGACTTGGACTGAAACTTGGACTGAGACTTGGACTGAGACTTGGATTGAAACTTGGACTAAGACTTGGAGTGGGATTCTAACTGAGGCTTGGAGTGGGACTTGGCCTAAGAGTAAGACTGGAACGGGAACTTGGACTGAGACTTGGAGTGGGACTTGGACTAAGACTTGGACTGTGACTTGGAGTGGGATTTGGACTGAGAGTTGGAGTGGGACTTGGATTGGGTCTGGGTTTCGCCTTTGGATTATTTACGCTGTGTTTTTATTGTGCGTTCAAGTCGTTTGCCGAGGCGCCGAAATCGTAATCAAAATCATAAAAAGAAAATCCAAAAAGCAGAACAACTCAAATGAAACATAAAGAAAATGCCAGTCGGCCAGCCGGAAAAATGGAACCCATTTTAATTGGCATCCCAGCGGGGGCATCTCCACCCTTCCCCCGCCCTAGCATAAGCCAGACGACAGCAAATTATCAATTGTGCCTTTGGCTGCCACAATAAATTCCAGCCTCTAATTGATGGAGCCTTTATATATGATAATTTATGATCAGATTTCATGCTGATTCCTAGCGTGGGCCTTGGACATTTTCAGTGTGATTATCACGATGATAACTAAAGATGAGTTATGCATTTGCCACTCCCCTCCTACCTACCTACCATCTTCCCCTGGGTGGTTTATGTTCTCTGGCGATGACAAAACTTGAAACCTTTTAGTGCCTCATTTATTGGGGCCATAAATGTTTCCACTTGGGTTTGGGTTCATCTTGAGTCCAAGCTCTGCCCTAACAGATTTATTGATGCTTTGCTGACTTCTGTGCCATTGCCTGTTTATTTAGAAATATGAAATCCGCACCTCCATAGTCGAGGATTAGAGGCGACCTTTCTTAGAGGTGACTCCTTGAAGAATCTCCTTCATCTGCCCCATTCCCCACTCGATCTGCAGCTCCTGAGCTTTGGTCTTACTTTCACGCGTGCCCAACGTGTCTTTTGGGCCTTCCGAACCTCAGACCCTGCCCATGGCCCATGGCCCATGGCTCGTGGCTCCTACGTAATCCTATACCAAAGCTTGGGGGTTATTTTCTTCTTTTGCTCAGGTAAATTAATAACAAATTTAAAACAAATATTTATCTCTTCGGATCCCCACGACTCGTCATTAATCACAGGCCCAAAGATAGTTTCTTGTCTTGTGTCATTTTCAAGCTTCCCCGCAGTCCTCTGCCCATATCTCTCCCTATCACTCCCTTTCACTGTCTCTTCATTTCTCTCTCTCTCTCTCTCTCTCTCTCTCTTTCTATCTTTCCTCGTATGCATTGTATAAACTATCGTTTCTACCTTCATTTTAATAACTATTTTTTTCTTTGGTTCCCCGTACGTCTTCGTTCCCCACCCCTTCGTTTTCCACCTTCATCTCTCCCCTTTCCCCTCTGCAGCTCTTCTTTGCGTCGTTTTAATTATTTGCCTGAGTTGCAGGGGATATAAATTTGGGATAAATGTCTGTGGCTTTTTGGCACGCGATGTTCCCCGCTTTGGAGCGTTGAAATCGCTTTGTTTTTCAGTTTCCACAAATGTCAAGCCCTTTGCCTAGATATTGGGTCAATATGTCAGCGTTTGCATGTTTCGTGCTGCGGCCCCAGACATGCATTAATTATGTAGATAACTGCGGTTCCAACTTCGACTCCGAAAACTGTGACTGCGGCTGCCACTGTGACTGCGACTGCGACTGTAGCTGAGACTGCGACTTGGACTGGGACTGCGATTGCGACGGTTACGGCGACTGCGACTGCGACTGCGACTGCGACTACATGGGTAACAGAAATTAAAATGGGAATAACAAAATTACATTTAGATAACAGAATAAGATGTGACTTCAGGATACCCTGTAATCAGCTCGCCAAGAAATGATTCCTTAAATTGTGACTGACTGAGTCTCAGGCTAAAAATTGTTACATGTAAAGTTTCTTTTTGTTGCTTAAGTGTCCCGATTTTAAATTTCTGTTAGGATAATACTGTGATCTTTATACAAGAGTAAAATATAGGGATATTTAATAATTGATAAGGTATCCTTATCCTTAATTCCATCCAAAGTCCCATGAATATATCTCCTCCAGAAAAAAACACTTCATTTAAGTGTTCAGTTTTTGCCCCGAAATCCGTGACTTTTCTTCAATTCTAGTTAATTTTCTATCCAGACTTTCCTGATTTATTTACCTGACTTTCCAGTACACATGAGTCGGGCATACCCCAGACTCCACTTACAGGGTATTTAGTGAGACATTAAAACCAGTTGCCCGAAAAAAATCATATGCGCAGCTCGAAAATCGTAACCCACACACAGTGTGACAGGCTCTATATGCTGTGTGTGTGTGTATGTGTGAGTATGTGTATTCATATATGTATATATATGTGTGTGTGTGTGTGTGCGTGTGTAGATAGACGATGTTTCAGGTATTTGTTGCATGGCCGCACGTCAGATTGGAAAGCTCAATAGTGTCAACCATATCTTCCAGGCAGCCCCTCCCCCCTCCCCCATGCACAATTAACACCCCTTCATCCAACCATTCACATTCACAGCTCCCCCATTCATGTGTCCTGACTGCGGACTGCGGACTGGGGACTGGGGACTGGGGACTTTTTGCACCCAGTGTAACGAAACCGCCAGCAATCAAGATACAATAAATGTCAGCCAAATTGTGGCTGCCGTTGCCAAAGATGGAAAAGTATCTGCAACTGCAAATGTATCTGAGCCTCAGCAGGCACCTCTCATGCGACGCTCTCTATGAGCAAACACCCGATGCATCTACATACATGTGTCGGCCATATAAATTATATATTTATATATTTATCTCTCGTGATGCTTGTTTGGTTTATTGTTAAACCTGAGACTGGGAATTTATTTGACTGCCACGCGATGTTTTATGCAAATCTCATGGGCTGAATTATGTTTTCATTTGTAGGCTTAACTCTGATTAAGCCTCCACTCTCCGCTCCCCGCTCCCTACACCACACACACACACACTTCCCCTTCCTCATTTGGGTCTAAATTTATGCAGGTCAGCTTTGTTTTTCACTCATCGATTGATTTGTTTGCTTTTCGAAAGAGAAATAAAAGTGAAAATTAGTTGCATATTTTTTCACTTTTCAATTCCCTTTGACACACACACGTTCACACACACACGTTCACACACACACTCACACAAACTTAAAAATGATAATTTGAAGCGGGAAAAATATTTCAATCAGCGATGAGGAAATTCATTTCTGTGAAAGTCAAAATGCGTGGGCCTCGCTTTTTGTTTAGGAAATGATTTTATTTTTTCGTCTCCACTTAACAACAATATTAATAATATTATTTTTAAAAATAAAAAACCGAAAATAAATAAATAAAAAATATATAGATATTTATTTTTATGCCTTAATTAAGTTCATTGTTTATTATTTTATCATTAACACTCGAAGCGCAGCAAAGGGAGAAATAAAGTATTATTTATGCATTTTTAATGAGTTGTATAAATTATTAATTTTTATTACTTCAAAGGCAGTACGTGTTTTTACAGTTTCAATTTATTGAAATTAGAATTGAAAATATTATTTAAGTAGGTGAATTATTATTTTTTTATAGTGTTATTATTATTTTATATATAGAAAAATAATAAAAAATAAAAAATGTCACTGGGTAAATTATTGAGTGAAGGTAGTAAAAAAATTAAATTAATTATTAATTAAAAGTAAAGAATAATAAAAAAAAAAAATAATTAAGAAGTGAAAAACTTAAGTTTGAAATATAAAATATTTAATAGAAAAAAAAAAAATTATAATTAATTTTAAAATATATATACATATAATATAATATATAAAAATAAATAATTGGGGATATTTAATAGAAAAAATAAATATATAGAGGGAATATATATTAAGCAGGATATATAAGGATACGTAAGGATATACAAATAAAATAAATACTCAACTCGGCAGTCAGAATGAAAGCTCGGCAATAAACATAAAAAGTATCTCAAGCGGAGGGCAAATGTATCTGAATATATGTATCTCAGCTTCATTTTTAATGACTTGGATTAAGGTTAATTTTGTATTATTTTCGCGGTTGTCGACAATTAAAAGATTCAACATGCAACATTTGATGTGTGCAACAGCCCGTGGGGTGGAGCAGTTCGCTGTCTTCGGAGTAATTAAGCAAAAATCAAAGCCAAATCAAAGTGCATGGCAATTGTCGCAGATTGTGGCTTAGCTAGGGGAGGGGGTGTGGAGTGGGGAGTGTGGAGTGTGGAGTGGGGGGTAGGGAGGAAATAAAGGGGCTTATGGGTGGCTAAGATTGTCATTAATTTGTAGCGCATTTAAAGCTGTTGGGTGGATTTTATGTTTATTGCGATTGAGTGGCGGGGGGAAGGCGAAGGAAACGCAACTATCGGATGCCGGATGAAGGCAAAAGCCGTAGCTTACCCCGTCTACCCGAATACAACAGCCAACAGCCAACAGCCAGCAACTGCTTCCCACTCCTTACCCCCTCCCCTATCATAGAGCCTGGCAGGCAGTCAAAGCCAATGGGAAAGTCAAAACGATTATCTTAATTTAATTGTCTTTTATTTATGTCAGCCATGGCATTTATTTAGCCAAATGGATTTACTGAACAGAACACAAGAATAAAAAGAAGAAGAAGAAGCAGAAGAAGAAGAGGAGGGCTCTGAATGTGTATTAATGTGTATGTGTGTGTGTGTGTGTGTGTGTGTGTGGGCGGTTGCCTTCTTCCGGCTGTCTGAGCCTGAAACTCGTAAATAAGCCGCTGCACGATAAACTGGAATTAGAAATTGACAAATTCAACCAGAAGGCGGCACATATTGCCATCGCCTCCCTACCACCCTACCACCCTACCACCCACTCTTTCCCTCTCCCTCATGCACTTTCATTACACTTTGTGCACCCTTGTCCTATGTAAATTTTGTTCCCCATTCGCGCATTCGATTTTCATGCCCCGCCAATAATCATAAAAACTAATTAATGTGCGTCATCCTTCGGTTTAGTTACAAGTTACAAAATACAAGTTACAAGTTACAAGTGCGTTTCCGAAACTTTCCTCGTATAATTAACGTTCCAAGTTTATCAGCCTTCAGGATCCCACCCTTACCCCTCGCTGCGCCCCTCGCCCATCCGCTGTTTGTTTTTGCTTATTTTGCGCCCGATTAGCAGATAGCAGCGAAATTAGCAAAATGAAGCTGCAATCTGAAAGGCCATTTATATTTTTCCAGCTTTTCCCTCAGCTTTTCCCATAGCTTTTCCCACAGCTTCCCTCAGCTTTTCCTCTTTGTTATTCCTATTTTATTCCTGTTTATTCTCCCTCACATAACAATAAGGACAACAAACTGATCCTGGTACGGGATGCAGGAGTTTTTGCCAAAAACTTTGCTGCTCGTCTCGTTTATGGCAATAATCGAATCGACGAGCATCCAAACTTTTCGAGTATTATGAGTCATTCGCAGTATTTGTTTTGAAATTCACAAAACACTCCAGGGAATATCTAAAAATAGATTTGCCAGCTGAATGAAGGCTAAGGGATTCAAGGATGTTTCTGCTCAGCCAGAAGTAAAGTGCAGCTTGCGAGTTCCCAGGGAATTGTTGACTATAAAAGAATATCGAAGTATATGGATTATTGGGGGATTATTTATATTTTTAGCTGAATAAATGATTTGGGAAATTATTATATTTAATTTAAGTAAAATTGTTTCCATATGTGGAAAACAGATTTATATTTATTTATATGTAGAACAAACATCTGAAATTTAAGTCTTTTTTTAAAGAATTTTCAAGGTACTAATAAATCTCAAAAAATCGAAAATTAAAAATAAAAAAAATTAAACTATAATTTTTTGAATAAATAAGTTATATATTATTATATTTTTATTTTTATTAATCATTAATTGAAGGAGAAGTATAACAATATAAGTAAATATAACTTAGAATATACAAATCAGTGCAGGGAATTTTCCATCTAGCTTTCAGATTTTTTAGCCACTAAATAAATTGATATAAAACACATTCTTTAATACGATAAAATTCGAAATATAAAAAAAATAAATAAAAATCATTTTTATTTCCAGTTTAATTTATGTAATTTATTTTTATTTGAAATAAATATTTTTATGCAAGAAAAAAGCTAGATAAGTTCCCAAGATTTCTTATTGATCAGCATATAATTTCAATTAAAAATCCAATTACATTTAAAGCTAAAAAAGCAAGATAAATTTTAAGATTAATTTAATAAACAGCTTTAAATTTTAATTTAAATTTTAAATTCTTTAAAAGTTTAAAAATAAATGGATATATCTTACAGAGAAGCCAAAAAAAAAATTATCCTACATTTTTATTCCATATAATAAAGCTAAAAAAAGCTAGGTAGAAGTCGAAGAAAAACTGTGGAGCTAAAACTTGTACCATATAAAAAGCTAACTTAGTTTCAGTTTTGATTTTTGTATATATCCTTTAAATACATCCTTCACTTTATAACTTCCTCTGCATATGCTTTTCCTTCCCAAGGAGCATTTTGGCAGCGCCTGTGGAAAAGCTTTTTGATTTTCCGGTTGATTTGAGTCCTGCTGCTTCTGCGTTTCAACATGAAAGCCAATTAAAAAATAAAAAAAAATAGCTGAAAGGAAAAGAAACCAAAATGTTACAGGACACTGGATCTGCGCTGAAGGACAAGAACTGCTTAGCATAGCGAGCGGCAGAGCAGCGGAGCGAGACAGAGGCAGAGACAGAGCGAGACGGAGACAGAGCGAGATGGAGACAGAGCGAGGCAGAGGCAGAGCGAGACAGAGACAGAACAGTACAGAAACAGATCGAGTGGGTGAGGGAGGGGAGGAGATTGAGCCAAGGATAATAATATGTCAGTGGACCGGACATGACAGTTTTCCCGTTTATTCGGGATTTTAATTTGAGGCCAAAATGACAAAAACATTGATAACAATTTTCGGACATCTTTCAAAAATTTTACCAACTTGTCTCTCAGCTTCGTCCCAGTTGGTTGCCCATTCGAGAGCACACACACACACACATACATAGTTATATTTTCCTCTGTTTTTTTGGCGCGTGTTTGGATTTCCTTCCTCTCCTTCGGCCTCTTCTTCGCCGCCGCTGGAAGTCGACATGTCAAGAAGAGAAAAATCTTTGACAAATAAACAGTTGCCAGGGCCCCAAATCGCCTGCAGTTATTGCTGGGGCTGAAACCTTCTCCTCGTTTATGATGTCTCCGGGCACTTTTGACCTTTTTTTTTTTTGTTGCCTTCTTCTAAGGTTCATAAACTTGTATATGCATGTGATTGTGTGTGTGTGTGTGTGTGTACTTTTTATCACATCATTTTCTTTGCATTTCTGGGACTACCTGTCGAATGTTGTTTTTATTTGTTGTGGAAAATAAAAGTGAGCAGAAGTCGCCTCCAGGCGTACGGCCAACATTGCGGCCCATCATTTGCGATGGTCAAAATCAGCCAAGAGTCGCTGTATGTGCCCATCTCCAGCCCAGCCCCGACGGGGGTCCCTCCACCCCACCTCAGCTGGCCTCATGGGCCTGTCGTTAACTTATCTCGGGTTTACATCGGTTAAAGGTGCTAATGTGACAGCTACTTTTACCCTGGCGCTTTCCCACTTAACGTGGCTCTAAGCATCCAGCGCATTGGGCTCAGCTCTTGGCCCTTGGCTCATTAGGCCAGTGGCAGCATTGCGAATATTTCATATCTCCTTTTCGGCTCTTGGCCACAAGTCATTTATTTTAAAGCCCTCAACACTTCAGACTCGCTTCTTATGTCTTCCAAATGCCAAGTTCTTAAATCAATATTTAATCCATATTTAATCCATATTTTATCCATATTTAATCAATATTTAGTCAATATTTAAATAAACATTAATAGAAGCCAAATTCCAAAATTTCTATATTATTTTTGATTTGATTAAAAGTAAATTTTATATTTAATTATTATTTTTTTTTTTTTAAATAGATTTTTTATTTTTTTTTTTCTTATTAATTAATTTATTTTTTATTTATTATTTATTTATTATTTATTTATTCTCTAATATTTATTATGTACCTTGAAGTTCAAAGATTGCGCCTCTTAAAGCTTCATTTTATCCTTCGCTAAAAACAATGTTATTTCTTAATTCAAATCTTAATTGTAAATAACTAAACATAATATCAAAGTTATTTTTTTAATATTTTATCTTGACTTTTTCTTAATCTTAAATTTGCAAAAAATATTAATTTTTTTTAATACATAATTTTTTATACAATAAAAAATTATGGAAATTAAATACATGTATTTTTATCTTCCACTTATAATAAGTCCATCGGTTTTTTTCCAGTTAACAGAAATTAATTTTAAAATATCTCATATCATGTTTTTTATTTTTTTTTTATATTTTTTATATATGAATTTATTATTTTTATTTTTTTTTTAATGAAAACAATTTTTTTCCTAAATAAATATATATTTTTTTATATTTTAAAATCTTTTAAAATTTATTCCTGTAATTATTTTTTTCTTCTTTGCCTCTAAATTTTTTATCAACATTTTCTTAAATTTTTATACTTATTTCTTTTCTCATTTTTTTTAAATATTTTTTTTTTGCTTGGTATTTAAATAAATAAATTCGTCACTTGGAACTCGTTAGTCAAAATTAAAATCTTGTTTCTTTGTTTCGAATTTAAATGTTTTGTTTGTTTCTTGCGCTGTGCGTGGAAATGTCAATAATTATGAATAATTGTTGGTTAATTCAATAATTGGGCAACTTTTGATTTGATTTGAGTGCCGTTAATGCCAGAGTTCCATTAAATGATATTCCTAAAGGTAATCACCTGGAATGGCGACTTGGCCAAATAACCAGCTTCCACACTTCGAAGACCCAAAGCGGCCTTTCATCTCGTCCCCAGCCGTGGCTTTATTTGCCACTGCCACGCAGCGATTCTTCAGCGGATCTCATCGAGAGACTGAGTGAGAGAGAGGGAGAGAGAGAGAGATGGAGTTAGAGGAAACCCTCGTGGGTAAGGACAACTTGTCGAGGGTTTCGCTTTGGCAAACTCTTGAGAGTTTAGCCCATGGCCGTAATTACTATATGGCTGCCTCTTTGCGGCGTCTGCAACATTTATAAGTTTATCGTCTGATTGCCCTTGTGCACACCTGCCCCCTCCTGCACCCTCTCACTCACTCTATCTCTCCCTCTCTTTTTCTCTCTTTCTCTTTTTCTCTTTCTCGGACTCTTTTCTTAGTCAACCACTTGTTCGGCTGCCGCTGGCCGCTGTTTAAAAAGGGTCCAGACTTGCCTCTTAGTTTACTAAAGCGTCTGTGTCTCTGTGTGTGTGTGTGAGTGTGTGTGTGTGTCTGTATTTGTGTCTGTTTTGGTGTCTGTGTTTGTGTTTGTGTCTGTGTCCGTGTCTGGCAACTTTGCGTGTCCTTTGTGCATTTAACGGCTATTTTAAAGCCAGCCAAAGGCAACTCCCAGCTCCCAGCTCCAAGCTTCCAATTCTCGGCCAGCTTTCCGCCTTCGGATCTCTGGCCTCTGTTCTCTGTTCTCTGTTCTCCGTTCTCTGTTCTCGGCCCATAAATTAACTAAATTGTTGCAAAATTGTTTCTTTGCAAATTATGAAATTATTATTATAGTAAATGTTTTGCCAAAAGTGATCTAAGCGGAGTCAATAAACTGCCAGGCGGGTTTATTTAGTCACTTGCTGTCTCCCTCTCTCTCTCTCTCTCTTCCTCTCCCCCATCCTCTCCCTTATCCACTCCCTCACCACGCTATTTCCCTCTCTACTCTATATCCATCTCTTTCCTTCTTGCTTTTTCTCGCTGTTTTGTTAATTTGCGTATAATTACACATAATTGGCTTGAAAAAAGCCAAAACAGAGCGTTAAAAAATATTGAAAATACTCGCATTATTTATGCATATATCTATCTCACTCCCACACTGGGGCCTTCAAACAAGACCCAACAGCCACCCGTAGCAGTGGGTGGCAGCGGCCCCGCCCCCTTGCCAGTTACCCTTTTGGGTAAGCTGTGTGTAAAATTATGCATTACAAATACGGTTAAGTCCTTGCGGAAGCCAAGCCAAAACACCTACAAACAGTCAGGCAGACACACAGACACACAGACAGACAGACAGCCAGAAAAACAGACAGCCAGCCAGACCACCAGACTGACAGATCCCCAGACCGCCAGATCCCCAGACTGGCAGACGGCCAGAAATGACTTCAGGCCATATTCATATGCATGTTATAGCTTCTTGTGTGTGTGTGTGTGTGTGGGTGGGTGTGTGTGTGTGAATGTGTGTGTGCGTAAGCCGATAGTAATGATAAAGAAAAAGTTGCCAGACATCGACTGAGGCTCTGGCCACAAAATACGTGTTTATATGCGTGAATTTTTGCCAAAAGGACTCAGGTAATTACCATGTTTGGCCAATGGGTTTTCTGTGGCTTGTACTGCGGGGAGGGTGGGGGGTGAAAAGGCAAGTGAGTTGGGGAAGGGGTGAAGGTGGTCTGTGCATAAATTTACCTCGTAAGCGGCGCGTGCCAAATCAGTGTTTACACTTTTATTTCCTTACGCTGGGGGGGTGGGGATGTGGGTGGAAACGCTGAGACTCGGTGGCTTCTTGCTGGGTGGCTTGGCCTTGGTTCTGGGGGGCCGGCTTGGGGTTTACGGTCATAACTAAGAAAACTTTGGGCTGGGACATCACTTTGGAAACTTTGAATAATGACTAAATTACAAATGGACAGATGGGCGGAGGGACGGAAAGGAAAGTGAAGAGAGGAGATGAGAGGAGGAAACTTTGAAGGGGAGAACCCTTGAAACTTCTCCTGTCGAAGAGGGACATGATTACTCAAGGATGTTAATAGCTGTCAGGATATGTTAATAAACTTACTACTAATTACCTTGACTTGGAAAATCTATTAAGATAAACAGTAAGAAAAGTTTTCCTTGAAGTCCAGTTAAAATTTCCCTAAAACTTAATCTGAAAATCTTTTCTACTTTTTTCGACTTTCCCCATTTCCCTGTTCAGCCCTGGTTTTTCGGATTTTCTTGTATTTCCTCTGAAGACATAATTTGGGTGTAACTTTCCATGGAAAAAAGGGTGCAAGTGTGGCAATTGACGCGCCCCACGATGCAAATACCAAAAGCTATCTCAATTTTTCGAAAGGGTGCGCTGGGAAGTCCTGGGCTGACCTGATCCTTGGAAGGAAAACCAACCCCGTACATGGTGTATGGTATATGAGCATGGCTAGCCATAATTTGTGGGCTTTAGTAGCCTTGAGGGCGTCTTATTTATAGCAGGACTTAAATATCAATGCAAGTTTTATGTTGCTCCACACTCCGAGCAGCCCTTTCGATGGCGGTGGGTGTAAAGGGGGGTGGGGGGTGGGGTAGGAAGGGTGGAGCTGAACGGCTGTGGGTGTGGGTTGGGTGGTTTCGGTCTTTCAAGGACTGTTACGCACTTATTGATATTGATACAAGTTGGCTTTTACTTCCGGGCTTTTTATTTCCACCTGTCCTTTGCAAGCACTTGAATTCGTTTTGGTGGCTTCGCCATTTGCCATTTGCCTTCACTTTTGGCTTCCTTGGGTTATTTATCTTCAATGGAGGCATTTTTGTGGTTATAATCGGATTTTATTGCAAATTAACGAGCAAACCAAGCCCGCTATCCGAACCAACCCCCACCCACCACCAGCACCCCCCAAAAATTACCCACCAACCCCTCGTGTTGTCATTTGCTTGGTTATTTATACGATTTTTATTACCTTTTGTCGTCTGTGCGACTCGTCGTTAGGCAGGTGCGTCCTGTGCCCCTTACCCCATCTCGGCTGGGGGCTGGGGGCGCCACTTCATTATCCCTTTGGAAAAGTTTCTTTGCTACTTTGGCCCCTTTATGTCGTAACCACCCACAACCCCCTCTCCTACACCCCACTCCCTCTCCCTCTCCCTCTGCCACACGCATTGCATTTATTATTATGTGTATTTGGTCTATATTAATTTGTTGCTGCTGAAACGCGCTTTCCTTTTAGTAGCCTCTCAATATTCATTAGGACTTTGATTTGTTATGGTTTCCCCCCTCTCCGCCCTCCCCACTACCTTTTTGGCCTCTTCAGATTCACTTTGATATCGGTTATTGTGTTGTTTTTATTGCCACAAGTATTTCGTCGTCGTTGCCAGCGCTAGACTAACTTCTCTTTACCTGCCCCTCCCCTAAGTCGCATACCGCCTTTATACCTTGCCACTCCCCACTCAAGGCAACTTCGGGCAGTTCAATAATGAACAACATGTTGAACTAGTTTCCCAGCTGCTCAGTTCGCCGAGAGGTTTTCCCATTGCAAAACATTTTTCCAAGAGACACTCTCCACATTTATGGGTCCTATAAGTATTTTCGAAGGATTTGTCGTGTTCTCAGGAAGTGCCTTGGGTGATTTCTGCAGGATCGTCATGGATACATAATCTTATTAATTATTTTTATATTACTTAATCATAGTTTTTTTTTATGGCCCCACTAAAAGTAAGAAACTCGCAGTAAAATAATTAAACTTCTACTCTCAGTTGGATGTCATGGGAGAAATCATAAATCGCATGCTATAAATTCGACGTGTAATTGAGTTGAGTTTTTCCATAAATTAAATAAAAACTATTTACGATTATTTTAGTTTTTTTTTTTTTTTTAAAGTATTGCCTATTCGTTTAGGCCACGTTTATTGAATTTTGTTGGCAAGAGTTTTCCATTCGATTGATTTTGTTTTTGCTTCTGGCCGTCCGTTCGTCTGGTTGTCCGTTTTGTTCGTTCGTCCGTCCGTCCGGTCGTCCGGGCGTTGGTCGCTGTTGATTTTCATTTAATTACCGCACCAAATTTCCGACACTTTAAACGATGGCGGCACAAAATAATTGCAAGTGCTGAAAGCATTAAAGGAACCAGTTTTGAGATCTGGTTCCAAACGGGAGCTCCCAGCCCGCCAGCCGAGGTTCCAGGCTTCAAGTTATTTTCGCTCCAAGCGCGACTTTCGTTTTCGTTTTGGCTTTGGCGTTGGCTTTGGCTTTGGTTTTGGTTTTGCTTTTTGCTGCTGCTGTTGCCAATTGTAATTGAATTTTGTGTTTGTCGGCAACGGCAGGAACAGCAGCAACAGCAGCAGCAACAGCAGTAACAACATGCAACATAAAGAGCCAACAACTTGCAACGGCAACAAAAAGGAAGCAATTTCAGGCTAAATTTAGTTTAAATGCCTATCCACTGAATGCGGCTTCTGACGCACCGGCTGACAGACTGTCGCCGGATCGACTTGTTATATAGTTCGTGTCGTGGCATAGTAGCCACCAGCCATCAGCCACCAACCACCAGCCATCAGCCATCAGCCACCACATCCATAGCTCCATCGGTTCCATCGACTTGATGATTCCCTGCCAAGTGCTCGCCTTTTACAGATGTTGAGTGTTGACTGCGGACTGTTGCTTGTTGCTTGTTGGTTGTTGGTTGTCGGTTGTTGCCTCTTGGGCTGTTGCCCGTTTGGTTGACTGCTGCTGCCTCAAATTATGCTTAGTTTGGAATTCAATTAACTTGAATTTGTTGCAGTGCCGCGACGTGATTTCATTTTTATCTCAATGCACTTTTCAAAGGCTGCAATAGATGCCCCGCCAGATGATGATTGTGTTTTATGGCTACTAATGAGTGTAAGTGGCATTTGGTTTATTGGATTTCAAAAACGTTGCTGGACATTCATTTTGGCCAGCTCACAACGCTCAGCTGCCATGATACTGGCAATTAACTTGGCCAACACAAAACTCACCTCTGAAAATATCCCATGAAACTGGGCAAAGAGTAGAGTCTAGGTTTTAGTTGGAAAATATTTTGAAATTTTTGCTTTTAAGTTAAAATATGGTTTTTTAAATTATCTTCATTTTTTTTAGTTATAAATATTTTTTTTATAAATTTTTTTTTTAAATTTTAAATAAATAAATAGAGAGAAAATCTCCCTGTAAATGTCTTCCAAATGAAATCCCCATTGCAGATCTTCCAGCTTGTTTCTAGCCAACTTTTTAGCTGGAATTTGATCTGAAAATATTTTTAAAAATTTATCTGGAAATTCCAGATAAACTGTAAATAAATAGACCCGAAAATCTGCCAAAGGATATTCCCAAATATATGTAGAAAAGTTGATCAAAATTCGTTTAATTCTGTTAGCTTTTTTTTGCAGAAAAGCTGCTAAATTAACTTCCTTTCTCACTCTTTCTTCTCTACTTTCTTACTCTCCTTCTTTCTCACTCGCTCTCTTACTTTTTCTCTCTCACTCTTTCTCTGTTTCTTTCGATCCTTCAGTCGATTGCTATTCCTCTGTTTGTATTCATTTAATACGCTCTTCGAACGTTGCATTTGCATGCCAAGCCGCAGTTTCATTTGGTTTCCCTCTAAACTTGCCGCAAGTCACACACTCACGCACACACAGGCACACACACATACACACACATACACAGAGAGTTAACAGTTATGACAGAGCCGAAAGTAATTTGCAACACAAACTCTTCAATCGATTTGTTGACTGCTGCAACTGCCAACTGTCGGCAGTGGCTGTGCGTATCCTTCATGTCTAATCCGAGCAGATGGCTGAATGGTTATGTTCCGGGCTGAGCTCCCTGGAACTGGATCCGCAATGAGTTCGAGTGGGAGGATGAGGAGGAGGGGTAGTAGCTGTCACTGGAGCTGCCTCTGCTGTGTGTGTGTTTGTAGGAGTGGTAGGTGGTAGGAGTGGAGGAAGGGAGGAGGGGAGGGGAAGGCAAATGTTTGCTGTTGACGCTTAAGCTTAGAGCTCATTACAATTTTCAAGTACATTTGCGCTGATAGTTACACCAAACAGACTACCGACAGGACCAAGGATATAGGAGACCCATCCCCCGTATACCCCAACACCCCTCGCCATCCACTCTGTTTGTGTGTGTCTCTCTGTGTTTCAATGCAAACAAACAAGCACTCGAAATATATACTATGCAAATATCATAGATAGAAACCAACTTTGGTCCTGTGGAAGCGAATGACTCGACACTCGAGGGCGACTCCGACTCCGACTCCGACTCCAGCGAGTCCTGCTATTCCTGCGAGTGGCTGGCATGTGTTCCGCTGCCACCGCCTGCGGCAGGCGCTGCAACGCTTTTCTATTATGTAAATAGTCAATGTGCCCGCCCCCTTCACCCACCGCCTCCTCCGTCCGCCCCCCACGCTCACTATGTGTGTGTCTGTTGACCATTAAATTCACTTCACTTCATTTAAATCTGAAGCATTTTCGGCTGCGGATTTGCATGCGCCGGCAGAAAGTTTTTCAATAATACAAATAAAGTCCCAAGGAGCAGCTTCTCCCCAGGAGTGGCAACTGCAAATAATAGTTTCCTATATAAAAATTGTTCCAACTTCTTCACTTCACCTCCCCCTCACCCCACCCCCACCATCATCTTCTACCCCTCGCCTTCCCTCTCCAGCTCTCTATCATTATTGTCCTTGTGTCCGAGTGGCCAAAGTTTTCGACACTGAAGCTGACGCTGGCAACTTTTGTTCCTGCAGATCCTGTGGACACTTCAACTTGGCCAATTCATGTGTAGGCGTTGCAGAGCCACTCCAAGAAGGACACAAGTAGCGCAGAAGAAGTAGGAGAAAGCGAGCGAGGAGTGTGGAGTGAGGAGTGAGGAGTGAGGAGTGAGGAGTGAGGAGTGAAAGGAAGGACGATGGATGGAGGCGCCGAGTGGAGACAAAACTTGACCAAAACCGAACTGAGCTCAAACTAAAGCGGCACATTTCGCAGGACATGAAATTGCCTGACATTTTATAATTTTCTGTGATGTGTTTTAACTAACACGCAGCTGGATGCACGCTCTGCTCTGCCCGAGTCTGGTCTGTCCTGGTCTCGGGTACAGCAGATGGCGTATGGCTTGTTCCTGGATCGACATGTGCACTGGGTTTCGGTCTCAGCTGTCGTCCTGGCAATGCACAAAAACCGCAAAGCCAAATTGATTTTGTCTACTGAATCCAGGATATGGGACATCTGAGTGTGCAATGTGTGCAGGACTGCAGGAGGACATGAGCTCAGGAGTGCGACAGGAGGAAGGATGGAGCAGTCAAAACCAGGACACTTCAAATGCAGTTCGTCAGTTGCTGCCGCTGAGCTTCTCGCAAATTTTCATTACGCATCTTGCCCATTGCCATTGCTCATATGGCATTACGCATACGACCCATTGTCCAGCGCACATAATTGAGTGGGAGAGGGAGAGGATGAGAAAGGGTGGAGGGGGGAGGGGGAGGGGAGGCAGCTATGCGATTGCATTGTTTGAGCATCGAGCATTGATGAATGCATGTAAACATAATCAGTATTTGCAAATAGAAGTGCAGACAGAGCAAGGACTCAGAGGCTGAGGCGGAGGAGGGGAGCCACAGTTCTCCCACTCGACGATTTGTAATCGGGATTCATCAATGGAAGGATGCAGCTCAATGGGAACTGTGGGTTCAGCTCATCAGGAATGTTATGCAAAAACGAGGTTCGGGTTTGTTAACTGATCAAAATTTGGCGGTGACATCTGCAGTCCTTAGCCCACAGGACACAAAGGCTGCCAGGAAGGTGGCATGCATGACGACAGGCAATTGATCAGAGATTGTCCGGGCATCTGAGGGCAGCGTCAAAAAGGATGTGAATGCCTTTCAGTTCACCAAAGTCAGAAGTGAGTTAAAAATGCTGATGGCTCCGAGATGAGAAGTCGAGTTATGCAGGATTCGGGCTTCGATAGTTTTCAGTTTCGATAAGCAACTTTTGTGGTGAATGAGAAACGGGAAAAAGGATTGAATGTGCTTGGGGTGGATTCGAAAAAGGATTACGCGCTGCAAATGTGCTGCTTGTTGTCTGATTAAATATTGAGATAGGATTTACTTGGGGTTTCAATAGTTTTCAGATTTCGGCGGAGAGGGCAGAGGGTTGAAAGGATTAAAAAGCACAAAGTCATAATGACAGTTTTTGAACTGGGCAGGAAATGTCCTGAGACCTCGATAGTTTTTCCAGCTGTAAAAGGGATGGAAGTGCAGAGTAAGGAAGTTCGAATTTGGAGTCTGGAAGGATTAAAGTTCCGCCAAGTCACGAGTCTGATTAATGGAAATTTTCAATTTTTACATTTAATGCGATTTTGGAGGAATCCTTGTAAGCACATCCTTCCTTCCTTGTGGTACAACAACTCAATCAAATAAGGAAGGAACTCGAAGTAAAATTGAACATATGTCGGACAACTAATCAGATGATTGCAGCCACTGCAACCGAAAGGATAACAAGCTGGAAAGGAAGGTGGAAGGATGAAAAGGATGAAAGGATGAAAAGGTAGCAATTTCCGAGTTAAACATAAGGACAAGTCTTTGAGGAAATGATCCATGCAGATTCTGGAATGAAAGGAGCACAGAACCAAGGACAATATCTGATATGAAGCACCAGCTGCTCTCCTTCCTCTTCGCTGAAGCTGTTCAATGCACTTAGCCGCAAGGAGCGGCAGGACTGGGACCGAGGACCAATTCAACGGGGAACAAATGACAAATTTTTAATGCCTCACAAAGCAAAACGTTGATAAGATCAGCGGCTGTCAAACAGGACGAATAAAAAGCGGAACAAAGCGAAATGCGGAATCCAAAAAAAAACTAAAATAATAAAAGAAAAGACCAGAACATAAACAAATGGATGACAACAGCGACAAGGACAACAACAAAAGCAGGAGGAGGAACAACAACAAGGACGACTGCGACGATGATCTGCAGATCCCCGAGTGCTGATTTCAGGAATTAAACACGCGCGAATAAAAATCAATGAGGGTCTACCTGCTGCCGGTTTTCGGTTGAATCTCCTGGCAGGAGGAGGGGTGTGCTCTGGGGAGGGGGGGAGATCATTAAAGTAGGAACATGGATATGGCGATGGTGGAGGCAGACGGCAACCAACAGTCGACAGTCGACAGTCGACAGGCGGCACATGGACGAGCGAGCATTGGAGATGATTGTCAACAGGATTCACGGGGCGTGTAAAAATAAAATTAGGAGAATGCGCCAAGCACTTAAGTTGTTAGAAAAGAAAAACATTTTGAAAGGACAAACACACTCGACAGGAGCGCTGAGACATAGACATTCAGGAGCAGCAGCAGAAGCAGCGATTGAAGCGGCGGCAGAAGGAGCAGCCGGAGCAGAAGGAGCATCAGCAGAGCATTGAACGAGGCCCATGCAAGGGACAAGTTCCAGGACGCGCAGCATCAGGACCCTCACATACAACAGGACAACATCACGACAAAATCTGTTGGGGTTGTTGTCATCATTTGTTGATTTTCGTTTCGCTTCTTCTTCCTCCCCCTCCCCCGCCATCATCGCTTTCTGCTCTTCTTCTTCTTTTCGCTGCGTCGCGCTTCAAAACAGAAAAAATAAAAAAAAAAAAAAACGGAAAGAAAAATAAAAGCAAAACACAGCAAAAAAGAAAAGGAAAGCTGCAAAAAATCCTTTAAGTGCACTTCAGCGCACAATGCACTCTCTCCCGGGTGTCCTTGCACGTCGCAGGACTTGCCTGCGTCCAGTCCCCGAACTGAATTTGGTTTCCTTTCGTCAGTCGCCCAGATTTTTGAGTCAGAGATATGATTTAGCAGCATGTGATTAGTATCTCTGCGTGGCTTAGGATACTGCCTATTGTATCCTTGACAAAGGACAAGTAAGGCGAATCAACAGTCGAAATTAGCGAAGGGCATGTCCTTTAAGGTGACCCCTAAAGTGTGCCCAAGTTACAGCTGGAAAGGCACTTAAATATTTTAAATCACAGGATTGTTGATTAAGGATTTGAGGCAGTCATTTTAAATGCAATGTCCTGGCAAGGATGTTTTTCGAAAATTGGCAGCCCTTGGGTTATTAATGAGCCGCTTTTTACCTACTTTTTTTGTAGCATTTCTGGGGTTAAAATTTGTGAAATTTCCATTACTTCGCTTTTTATATGGAACTATATATACGCCGATTTAGATATGATATATATATATCTATATATATATAATATTTTTATTCAGTTATTTCTAGTTATATATTTATTCATTTGAGTGGCCATGATTTATGCGCCTCTTGAGTGGAACATGCCGCATGTTGCATCTTTGCATTTGGCTGGGAGCCGCATAAGAAAATGAAATTAATTGCAACATTTTGTCAGACATACGCGCTACAAGTTGATCGCATCAGTGGCCATCAGCGTCGATATGTACCACCACCCCCACCATCTAATCCCGCCCCCAGCACCTAACCCCCGTTCACTCCTACATCCCGCGCTGACTAAGTAGTTGTTGCTGATGGCAACATTGGCTTTTCTCTGGGGTTCACCATTGCCTTGCACTTGGCAAGCATCCGTCAGACAAGCACACACACATACACACACACCACACACACACAGTTGCAACTGAAGATGCCTGGTGAGTGCTGGCAAAGTCCTTGACTTGCATTTTTGATAAACAACGTGTCAACTCCGTCGACATAAACCATAATCTTCAGTGTCAGTTTGACTTACAACTCGTGTACTTTCCGTGCACTTGCGACTGGTAATCATGTCAGGGATAGTCACTCTGCCACGCCCCCACCGCCCCGGCTGGCCCATGAAGGAGTCGGGCTGTGCGACAGAGTTTTCGGGGAAAGTGAAAGAAACTCTTCTGTCCTCCTTTCTCCTTTCTCCTTCTTCTTCCCATCGTCTCCTCAGATGAGAGACAAAAGACCGACGAGTGGTAAACAGAGCGATGCGTGCAGGGAGAGGGAGGAGCAGCATCCACACGGGCAGCGCCTGGAGACCAATAGATGACTCCTAGTGCACAGCAGCTGCGGGTTATAGGCGACTATTGTCAGGGTCCCTGGGCTGACTGCTGGGATCATTAGCGTAATTAAATGTGGATGAAAAATTTCACTTAATTTAGTTACTGCTTCTATTTTCCCCCCTCCCCCTGCACTGACCCAGCCCACTCTTCCACTTTCATAACCCAAAATAAAAAAAAAAAAAAATAAAAGAAGGAAAGAAACGAAACGAAATATAATTAATCAGCGAGGCATGTGGCATGTCTTGTCTTTTCCTGACTCCGACTCCCGGACCGAGTTCCCTTCTGGGCTGACGGACGCCCTCGTCGGCACCTAGAAATTATACTAAGTGTCGGCCAGAACCGGCCACATGACGCACGCAACTTAGTCCCTCTTTGTCTATATATGTGTGTATACCTGTCTCCCTCGCTCCCCCTCCCTCTCTCTTCGCACTCTCCCTGTGACATCAAAATGTTGTCAGCTTAATTTTTTAATAATTCTAAATTTAGCCAAAGGCGCACAATCAACAAGTCTTGGCATCCATGTAATTTTGCTAAGTGCACCAAAGATCCAAAGCCAACCTCCAACCAATCTGTTGCCAGCACCCCGCAAACACATACCCCTTTTCCCTCCTTTCCTCCTTTCCTCCAACAGACCCTCCCCTGCTGCCGCTTGCCGAACCTCAAACGCGCGTAGTGCAAATTTATCGTCACTTGCATGGAGCGTGACATTGAAATTGTAAATTAGCTACGCGTCGTGAGCCACGACGGATATGTACATGAATATGTATACACACATATACATATACATATATATATGTAGCTATATATATGTCAGACACTGTCTCTCCTTTGCTTAAAAGAAAAGGCGACAAAACAGGCGCCAGAACTGCTCGGGGAAAACCTCGTCTGTTGTTGGGAAAATTTATGATTATTTTTATTTATTTATTTTTTTTTTAATTATAAATAATTTTTTAATATTTTCAATATTTAAATTATAATATTGCCATAGAAAATCCACACATAAAAATCGATAAAAAAATCATTAAATAAAAATTAAAATAAAAGTGAAAATTTTATGGAGTATGGAAAAAAATGCGCTTGGTTATCCTTAAAAAGTGCTTTGAGTGACGCGCCCATTTAAGGAATGTACTTTCGAATATCCTTTATGGATTCTAATAGCCTGCCACGCCCCGGCAGCGCGGCCTTATCGGTAGCTAGCCACATGACGAAACCCCAAACCGCCCCCCTCCTCCTCACCGTTGGTTAATGATAGCAACCGAGGAGAAATCGCAGGGCGGCCATTTAGATGACATAAGCGATAGACTGAAAATTGCCATGGAAAAGTGAAAAGTTTCCTGTGTCGCACATTAACATGAGCGAAAGAGGGGGAGGGGGTGGGGGGAGAGGGAGTAGGCGATTTATGGAACCCCTGACGAAGTCAATCAAGTGTTCGACTAGGGGCGACGTTTGCAGCTGAAGCAAGTGCAGCCTTTGGTGGAGTAGCCTACAGATTTTCCCATTTCCACATTTTCGAATTTTCACATTTCCACATTTTCACATTTCCACGTTTCCACATGACTGACTTATTTTGTTCTTGGGCTAGGCAACTTTTTAGTTATATACGTTAAATAAGTCCCGATGCGCGGCAAACTTTGTTTACGGCAATAAAAAAGTTTTTCTTAAAATATACAAAATAAACTCGGAAAAGCTAAGAGAGAGGGAGAGAGAGAAAGAGAGAGAGAGAGAGAGAGAGAGTGAGAGAGGGAGGGAGGGGGAAAAAAGGACTCAAATGGGAAAAAAAGAAACACAAGTTAAGAAAAAGAAAAGCAAAGCAAAGAAAAGAAAGCCAAAGGAGTAGAAGAAGAACATGGCGAAAGGAAAGACACAAGCGGCGGCAGGACGAGAGCCTAAGTGCTGGCAGGAGATGTTTTTCGGGGAAATGTGCAGCCTTCGGGGAGCTGTTCCAAGGCGCAAATGTAATATTTGCTAATTTTATGTGAATTTTAGAAAGTTTCCTGTTTTTTTTATCCTGTTTTTTTTTTTTTTTATTTTTTGCTTTCTTTATGGAAGCGCTGGGCGCACGTAATCCTCACGGGTGAACGCAAATCTGGCGCATTTATGGTTATACAATCTCCTTTCTCGGGATGCACAAATATTTTTCCAAAACAGGACGAGAGAGAAAAAACAGGAATAAAAAAAAAAATAAGGAATAAAAGAAAAGCATTGATAGGCTGAGGGGGTGGTGGGGGCAGTGAAGTAGCAGGGAGAAAAATCAAACAAACACCTTAACAAAGTCTAATGTACGGGATTATCCCTAAACAAAGCAGAAGCATCAGGACAGGCCGTCAGAAGGACAGAAGGACGGGTGGGAGGGGGGACTGGAGGAAAGGCAAATCAATTTTACATATCATATGATGATGCCTTGAGAACTCTGTCAAGTCTTATCCTTTCGAATGATGCTGATGTCCTGCCACCCAATCTCCACCCACTCAAGGCACAAGCAACACTTTAGGCTCCCACAGCCCCTCCCCCCGCTCAACCCCCCTGAGGCAACGCGAACTTGGGCAAAACAATAAACTTGGCATCTAATAAAAGGTGAAAATCTTTTGAAAGCTCCAAAAGGTTTTGTTTTCCTACGCATGCGAAACATTTGCCAGGCTTCAGGTTTTTGGGTAGGTTAAGGGGTAGGTGCATGGAGCTTACCTTTATCTACGTACAAGGATGTGCTATGTGGCATGTGGCATATGGCATGTGGGAGATGTGGGATGTGCCAGCTGCTGTCTTCATAAATGCGGTTAAATGTAAAAGTTTTTGCATCCTTAAAATGCGTATGCGATGTTTTCACTAAGTTCATTGACTGGCAAGGGGTGAGGGTCCTGCAGCTTAGGAGCTACTCAAGTGCTCAGCTGATGGTATGCCTAGCATTTTACGGACTTCGGCCACACAAAGCATATGCTGAGCCTTATCCCAGATGAAAGGTGATGTCAGATTCCAAGAAAAAAAATAAAATAAAATTTTAGATTGAAGATTAGTGTTATGTATTAAAATTTTATATATGTGGATTTTATTTGAAAACAATTAAATTAAAAAAAAAAAAACTTTACAAAACATCATCTAAGTTCAGCTTAAGGTCTGTCCACCAATCGGTGTACTGTGGGAAATATTTAGAAGGAGAGTCTAGCGTGCATATAGAAATTTAAGATTTATTTTTTCTTTTATATTTTTTTAGTTTTTTTTTAAATAAATTATTTTATTTAATAAAATTGTTCTTTTATTTTAGGACTTTCCACCAATCGCCTTTAAATAATGCAACAAATATTTGAATGAGTGCCTAAATGAGTGAGTTGCATTTACATTGAACAGATTCCATATTAATTTAAATATATATAATTTTTTTATTTAAAAATTAAATGTTTTTAAGATATTCTAATATCTGCAATTTTTAAATTGAGTCAAACTGAGCCCCCTTCATTACTCCTGATGCTCATTTCTAGTTGTGAATGAGTGAAGATAAGAAAGAGCAGGGGATTGCCTACTGCATCAATGGCTGCAAAATACAAAAACAATTTGCATGTTTCATTTCTTATCTTTTTTTCCTGCCAAAGCGCAGCAACAACTTGTTCGATGCCCTGCTGTTGGAATATAAACCGTTAAGGTGATTTAGTGCCAGGCTGAAGCAGCTACACTTAAAAAAAAGATGTTGCGATCTTTTGTTGCTTACAGCTATTTTGATTTATATTGATAGAAGTATACGTCGGCTTTTCTCAGTGCATGTTTAAAGATAAGAAATACTTTTGAGGCAAGTTTTTTTTGTTTTATGATCTTTCTCTTTATGTCCCTCTCTTTCACTTTGCTCCTCCATAAATATATGCATATCGTGCATGGAGATGCCTGTACTCTTAATTTAGTTACTTGAGGGACAGTTTTGTATGGACGATTGCTTATCTGTAAATGTTTCTCTTTGTTATATTCTCCACTAACCCTGCTGATCTTTCTGTGTGCATGAGTGTATGTAAGTATGTGTTGGTATGTGTTTCTTTAGGCTTATATGAGAATACAAAGACCTGGATGTATCTTGATAGTTACCCGAGGTATTTAACAGAGTTTTTCCAATTTGATCTATTAGAAGGTTTATAAAGGGAGAAAAAAAACATATTTGAATAACCAAATGGCCTAAAATTTGTGTGGCCTTAGGCCAGCATAAAGTGCACTTTGAGCCACGACACGCACGCATTTGGTATTTGGATTTGGGCTGGGAACTGGAATCGGGGATAGGGACTGACGTAGGTTATGGTACAAGGCCGTTGCGTGTCTATCTATGGACGGTAGCTAGGAAGGGGTTAATGCTAGGCATACGTTAAGGTACCACACTTATAACTATGCCACACACACACAAACACACACACACAGACACTGTTAAATGGGTTGCTGTTATTGAAAATTATCTGTGTGCCCTGCCCAGCAGCTGTGGCAGTAGCAATGGCATCAGTTTGAAGAACTGTAAATCGTTCCCAACATTTCAAAGTCCAAGGCCCAATGGTAATTACGACTAGTGAATTAGCTCGACAGACATCAGAGTATGACTATGGGAGAAGGGGGGAGAGGGAGGGGGCCCACACGCAAGTGCTTAAGTAGTTTGATAAGAATTTCCCCTCTGCATGTTGAATATTTTTTTATTTTTTTTATTTTTTATAAGCGTTTGATTGATTAATTCAAAGCGAATTGGGCTACGAATAAAATGTATAATGATTCTGTAATTTAGCAGAAATTTTAATGGATTGCTAGAGACAAATATAAAAATACATAGTTATAGGGTATAAATGCCAGAAGATCACAAAGTCGACTGATGAAAAGGGGAAAAGTTGAGTTAAAGCCAAAAAATAATTCAGATTTGAGAAGAGAATAAAATGGATCTCCTCTCTGATATTATATATAGAGTTAGTATATTTATTTCTTGTATATAAAGTCAGATTTGTCTTCTGGTATATTTCTTGTAGATTTCTGGTTTATAGAGTATAGAAACCTTCGTTCGATTGGACTTTAAATTCATCCAATGATCTTTCTCTCTTGATGTAGTTTTTCCTGCTTTTTCGGGGGCTCTTCAATCAAATTGACACAAACACATGTTGGGTCCCTAAGTGTTATGTCGCCAGCGAAACGTAGGGAAGAAGAAGAGTGACAGGGGAGGAGGAGGAGACAGATACACGGGGGGGAAGAGCCTCTATTAATAGAGCATTAATTGATGATTATGTCACTTGGAAGCGTCGTTGACAAACTGTTTGGCTGATGGACAGATACCGCTGCCTGTGGATGTGGCATGCAACATGCAGCATGCGGCAGCAGTTGAAAACTTTTCATGCACTTGCATTGAATGCTGCCATTAATCAAACTCTCGCTCTCACACCCCCGCAATCTCTTGCCAACATACTTGCCCCCCTCCACCTCCCCCGTTCCATCATCGTTTTGGGACCCGCCACTGATTTTGGAAACCCAAAAAGCTTTGTTGTGGTTAAATATTTTGAGTTTTCAGTTTTCAATTTTGAGTTTTGAATGGCAACACATGTCGCCTGCCTGGGAGCACCAAGAGCAGCAAAAGCAGCAACAGATTTGTCATGTGTGTGGCCACAAAGTACATCCATCGGTGGAGTCGCCACCGCCACCATCGCCGCCGCAGTCGCTGTTGCAGTCGCTGTTGCAGTCGCTGTTGCAGTCGCTGTTGCAGTCGCTGTTGCAGTCGCTGTTGCAGCTGTGTTCGGGGCACTTACAACTATTTGCGAATAAATGAATAACCGAATGGGCCGAATCCACACATAAGCGAATAACCAGATAACCGGATAACCGGGAAGCCGGATAACCGGATAACCGGGTAGCCGGATAACCGAATAACTGCTGCAATCGCAAAGTGGGCAAAACAATCTTGCATCTTGCATCTTGCATCTTGCAGCCAACAACAGATACGACGACAAACAACAAACAACAAACAACATGCAACAAGCAACAAACAGCAAACCGCAAACAAGTTGCAAGCCGAATGCACGTCGAGTTCTCCGTTTCAGATGCTCCGCCAAAGACCCCAAGCCCCTCGTCCCCCCTCCACCTAGCCACCCTTCTACTTCTCCTCCTTCTCCTCCAGCTACTTGCAACTTGCCCTGGCTTCTTGCTGCCGGCCCTCCACATGATGCATTCTGCGGTTTTCGGGCGGCGTTTACGATTTTCCCTACGATTTTCCGGATTTTGCGTAAAAGTTTTTCAAACATTTCCCTCAACTATGGCAAACATTTTTGTATTCAAAACTATTTTAGCTGTCAGCATTTATTTGCCGCTACGCTCCAAAAACTCGCATTACATAGTTATGTATGAGTGTGTGTGTGTGAGTGGGTGTGTGTGTGTGTGTGGGTGTGACTGTGTGTGTGTTAGCCTCCAATACACACACACACACTCGGCTGGTCATATAAATTTACTCGACACACTTTACTCCACTCCACATATGCAGCCACATGTATGAGTGGCTGTATGTGTGTGCCTGCCTGTGTATGTGTGTGTGTGTGTGTGTGCACATTCATATGTACATATTGTACATATCCAAAAGTTTCATTCCAACATCAAGTTTATGGGTATTTATTGATTTTGCAAATAGTTTAACTTCACCCCTGCCACACACCCTACCCCCACCACCCCCACCCCCACCTCTACCCCCTTTTCGTTACATCCCGCACAACAAACTAGTTTGTGTTTTGATTGATGGCCGCCCAAGCGCTGCCAGAGCCGATGGAGTTTCGGGCTGTGTTTGATGTGTGGATTCAACGGATTTGTAGACTGAGTGCTGAAAAGTGATAAAAATGATACATGGCACTCGGAATTTTCCAACTGCGGCGCTGAATTTCCACCAAAGTGTCAGTTGAAGTGCATAAAAACTATTTGTATTCGCGAGTTTTTGGTTAAAAGTTCATGAGCCCAGGAGGCGTGGCGTGGGCGATGGGGTGGGAGGTGGCGCTGGGGTTCCATGAGGCAAAAACTATGGACGAGCCATTGAAAAATAATATATATAAAATATGAACTAATTAATAACATTTATTTACTACCTGGGGGCATTCAATGTTGCATGTTGCATCCACACATTGTGGCAAACTAAATGAAAAACATAATTAAAGTGTTTTAATTGACTTTAATTAATGCAATCAACGATTTTGATTGCTGAGGATTCCGCATATCAAATTTGATTGTCTCTAAGGGAGATTCTGCGGGAGAGAGGGAGAAATGGAGAGAGAGAGAAATAGAGAGAGGGGAAAAGAAGCAGATAAGTTCCAAGATTGTTTCTCTCTCTCTTTCTGTGTCCGTCACGGACACACCTGTCCACCTGGCATACCCCTTGGGTTGGCCTTTTGATGGGTATTAAGTTTAAATACGAGTAGTTATTGGCCTTCGGCTGACTGCCATTTGTTTTCTTGAACAATTATTGTTACTTATAAAACGACTCGCATCCTGTGAGCCATAAATTCAAGACGCATATTCCAGGGTGCACACACACACACACACACACACACATACATACAGGCAGAAACAGACACACTTTAAAGGCAAATAAAACAAAGTCATAAACGTCTAAATGGCAACCGTCGTTGACTTGGCCAACAACAACAACAACAACAACAATAAGATAAAGTGGCTAAAGAAGAAGAAAAAGAAGCAGAAGAAGACGAAGATGAAGAGGGCCAAGAAAATGGCTATTAAAAAATTCCTTGTCGTAGCTGCGAGTATCGGACGAGTGTGAAGCGATTCTCAAATGCCAAGGCGTCTACTCTTTGTGCCTGCACCTTTGATTGCGATTATTTTCACGATGATCACGATGATCACGATGATCATCATAGAAGATGATGATGATGATGATCTTGTGCATTGCATTGCTCATTAACACGAAACTAATTAATTGCACAATTCAAGTAAACTATCATGTTGCGAGCGGGTCGCCCCATTAAAAGCACTTGATTGATCACCGCCAGCGAGCGGCGTGATCTTCCATTGGCTAACAAGCCAGAGCCATAGCCTTGGCCATGGCCAAGACCAAGACGTTAGCAGGGAGGTGGGAAGGAGAAAGGTGGGGAGTAAGTAGTAGAGAGAGAGAGGGAGTCATGAGGCAGGGGGTGTGATTGTGAGGGAGCGAGGGGCACTGGCATAGGGACAGGGCTAGACCGAGGGCACTCAAGTGGCAGGTAAGCGAGGCAGCAGCGCATTGCATTTTAAACGCTAATTTATTGTTAACTGCAACATGTTGCCGGTATGCAAAAATGTTGCCTGGCATATGCAATTAATTGTAACAAGGCCCGCCAGGCCGCTGGCCCGCTTGCCCGACAGCCCAACGAGAGGAGGCCTGTTGACTTGGCTAAGTAGCCGGCTACGTCAAGTAGCTGGCCATGCGGGGAGGCAATGGTTGGATGGATGGATGGAGGGGAGTGGGGCGGGGGCAGGGGAACTGAGGCAAAGCGGACAACCTTTAACAAGAGTTGGCCCATTGGCAAGTATGCATTTTGGCCAAGATACAGTTTGGCAGCAGCAGCGACAACAACTGTGGCAACTGTGGCCGCTGCGGCCGCTTCGGCCGCTGTGGCACCTACGATGCTTGCCGCGTTAAGTTGCCGCAATTTACGTGTTAATTTCGAGTCGTGTCTCTGCAAATGTTTGGCTGCCCCCGAAAGTGCTTTTTGCTTTTACCGAATGGCGAATGCGGCGAAAGGCTTAGGCGTACGTTGAGGCTTGTAATTCATGTGTTGCACGTAATTGCCAGGCAGTTGCATGCAACAGTCGGCTGCAACATCCGACTAACGATCGGTTTAGGTGCCCAAGCGATGGCGAAAGTTGCCACTTAGACAGATTAGACCAAATGCCGCAGTCCATGGCTAATAACATATCGATAGGCATATCGATAACAATCAAATTATAGATCCAAGTCTATTAAAATCTAATAACTGTTATCGATTAACTTTGGTTTCACTTCCTTCTCTAACTTTGCCCTATCTCAAATCTTTTGCCTTCTCCTGCATCGCTGAACTAGTTCCTTAACTAGTTCCAGCTATCGATTGGAATTTGCCTGATGATTGCCTTGATTATCGATCAATAATAAACACGTTGCATTTTCCACAGTTCATAATTACGAGCCTTTGGAAGGGTACAAGTGCCGCTGTGCATGGCGATAATAGCGGCATTTGCCTATCGATAGTTATCGATACAATAATTTGACCCTAATAACTGTTATCGATAAGCCACTTCATGTTCCCAGAGCTGCCAATTCAAGTAATTTTTCAGCTTCGTTTTTCGACTTCAGCTTGTCAATTATCGACAATGTTATCGGTCGATAGCAACCGCATTCCGGACTCTAAAGTTCAAAGTTATGTGCAAACAATTTTCTGCTTAAAAGCGTCCGTCACAAAACTTTGGAGCGTCCCTTGTCAGGGTGCGTCTGGCGATGTCCTTGCCATACAATTTGCCAGCAATTACTTGTATGGCAGCTGGAAAAGTTCTCGGATGCTGCGATGGGAACCCCTACGTGATTTGTTTTTAACGAGGAAGTCTCTCCTGCCCCCACTTATCGGCCATTCCCCCTCTACCAATACATCACTTCTCCTTTCCCATTCCCATTCCCATTCCCATTCACTTCTCTCTTCGTCCTGGAACCAAAACTATTGACAATGCAAATATCATATTTTGCAATTTGCTCGACTGAAGGATATAAATGGGACTCGGACAGGGAATAGGAATGGAAAGAGGAGCTGGACAAGGATATGGATGTAGATGTGGATGTGGATGAGGATGTGAATGTGAGTCGAAACGAATGGAAAATGAATCGAAAGAAAAGGAACAAATGCTGTCCTTTTGTGGGCGTGACCGCCTTGCCCCATTTTTAGCTGCCACACAATACACAAAAATATTGTGTGTCAAAATTGTTGAAATGATTCCGATTGTTATTGTTGCATTTGTTGACTGGAGGAGCAAGCGGGGGCGGGTGAGTGGAGGGGGGGGGGGGGGGGGGGGGGGGGGGGGCAGTGCGTGTTATATAATATTTTTGATAGTTTGTGCAGCCAAAGTGCTTCGGGAAGTGAGGTAGGGCGAGGGGAGGGGAGGGCCGTGTCAACAGTTGCGAAAAGTTGCCACAAAAACAGTTTACAATTTCAAAGGACCCTCTCAGACGTGTCCTTAACTTGCCTGGCTGCCCATTGCCTGTCCCTTTGTGATTTTTAATTTGACAATCAATTGACAGTTCGTTTGGTAAACACAAAACACACACACACACACACACACACACACTTTTAAATTTATGAAATACCAGTGGAAGGACGATGGATGGAACTGAAGGGTGGGAGGTAGGGAGGGGGAAGGAAAATGTAAAAAGTATCGAATAACTCGACAAAAACTATTTCAAAGAATGTTTCCATTGAAATAAAGGACTTCTGATATTTCAATACAACGTCAATTCAGGAATTAATTGAATAGCTTTGATTGAGAGTCATTCAAGTGGACTCGACAATGTTTTCGGTGCCAGGATAAAGCTGTGACTGGCTGCAAGGATATCAAGTTGAGTGGACAGTGAAGAAAGAAATCGTAGGGGCGAAAGGAAAAAAGAGGCGGTAGAGGAAATTATTTCTCCTTTTTAATTATTTAAAGACCCAGCATCTTCACGACTTCCTCCTTGGTCAACTGATCCTCGGGAGCTGTAGCTGAAGGAGCTGTAGCTGTTGCTGGTGCTTGGGTTGCAGGAGCAGTGGCTTTGCCCTGGGATCTTCTTGTCACTGAGGGGCGGGCAGGCTGCGACGGTTTTTGGGGAGTTGAAGGCTTGGGCTTCTGACCACCGGAAGTCGGAGGAGCAGCCTTGGAGTTTCTTTTGCCTGGGGACGGGGACGTCATTCCCGCCGTGTTGCGTGGTTTCTTGGATGGCTTCCTGTCAGGTTGCATCATGGCGATCATGGGAAATCGCATGTACATTTCATCGGAGTCCTCTTCCTCGAGATTCTCTAATTCCCTAGGCTCGGTCCAGCAACGATAAGTGGCCTCAGAGATGTCACAGGGAGGACTAGGAATCCTGGGTTCTGCAGGCTCCTCCGCCTCCTCCTCCACAGTTGCTGGTGGCAGCTTCACGGTCATTAGAGGCGCCACATAAGTGTACGAGGTAGCGTTGGAAATATGGAAATCGTCGTCCTCCTCGTCGTTGCGTAAATTTTCTTCGTCAATGGACGGTTCCCGGTACTCGCGGGGAAAGTCGCGTAGAGGAGCCACCCAACAGAAGTCTGTATCCCATTCCTCAACCCCGGTAAGCGATGGCCTCCGGACTCCATGCTCCTCCATCCCAGCTTCGTCATACTCTTCGCACCTGCAGCACTGACAGGTGCAGGTGCAGTCGTCGTCGCAAGGGAAATCAT
This sequence comes from Zaprionus lineosus, assembly GCA_035044505.1. Classification (NCBI taxonomy): domain Eukaryota; kingdom Metazoa; phylum Arthropoda; class Insecta; order Diptera; family Drosophilidae; genus Zaprionus; species Zaprionus lineosus. The sequence continues at coordinate 497,652 of JAWNNX010000596.1, read as the reverse complement.
CCGAGTCGCAGGGTGGGCAAATCTCGACCAGCGGCGGACAAGGCTGCACAACGTTGTCCTCCTCGACGAACGGCAGCCAGCGGCAGATGTAAGGACCCTGACTGCACTCAGCGGTGATCTTGGGCGGAGGAGGCTTCAGCTCACACTTAAGATTGGGACATTGACACTTGGGCCTATCACGTTTGTGGGGGAGGGTCTTCTTCTTAGAGGCCAACGTTTCGGTGGAGGACTTCACGGTGAGCTGCGCCTGGAAAATTTGTTCCGTCTTCAATACAAAGTTGGACACATGAAAGGATGTGCTTGATGGCGGCTTGCTGATGTGTATGTGCTGCTTGTTGAAGAATATCTCAGTGGTGACGGCGGTGATGGTGGTTGCATTGGAGGTGGTGCCCTTCCACAGGCTATGCTTCGAGTGCTGGGCACTCGGCGCACAAAGACAGACCTCCTTCTCCTGCTCGTAGACGAGACGGGACTGAAGCGTGTCGTGGAGTTCCTTGTAGATGCACTTGAAGATTTTCCTAAACTTCAGCTCATCATTGTACATGAGTCCTGCGTAGACGGCGTAGATGGACGCCGTTCTGCGTGCGGCATGCAACCAGAGGCACTCCGAACGATGCCGCATTTTGTTGGCCAGCGATAGTAGCCGCCTGCCCCCTTCCCCGGTGCCATGGTAATACGCATTGAACGCTCTCTTCACTATGCCATATACCAGCTGCCCCTCCATTCGACTCAAGTCCGTCTCCACGGCAATGTCATGGATGAGATTCTCCTTACGGAATCGCTTCTTCGGCAGCCGATCGATTCTGTAGAGGATCTCGTCGTAGCAGACGAAGGCGCGCTTTATCAGCCCCTTGGTCTGCTTCACCTCCCACGAGCGCAGCCCACAAATGTTCATCACTTCCATCAAACTGAAGATTATGTCATCCACATCCACCTCAAGAGTTCCATCGGGTTTCGTCAGGCAACTCTTCTCGCCGGGCTGCGAGCATTTGCACTGCTTCCGCACCAGCTGCCTGGAGGGATTGTGCAAAAGGATCGTTGTGTACATTTCGAAATGAGAAATTCAAATAAACTGGAAATTTTTCAAACTTCAAATTTTTGAGATTGGAAATCCTTTGGCATTTTGTAATTGATCTACAAAAGGATGTCAAAGGGAGATTTGAGTTGTGGGAACTTTCAAAATTTGCTGCAGCTGAAAACTAATTTCTATCCCTCCCTCTCTCTCTCTCTCTCTCTCTCGCTCTCTCTCTCTCGCTCTCTCTTTCCCTCTCTGTCTGTTTGCTGATTGCATCCACCTGTTGCCGGGCAACCTTTGCTTTGGACTCCGCCAACAAACTTGTCACTCCCGGGACGACGTCTGTCAGAGTCGCCATTGGAAGTGCATAGCTGACATTTTGCGGCCTGTGGGGGGAAATGCTTGACTCGTGGGAGGAGCGGGGAAAAATCATATTCATCGCTGCAACAGTAGAGGGGCAGCGGGGCAGTGGGGTGTCTGTGTGTGTCTTGTTATCTGTTCGTGCAACATGCTGCAACCAAGTGCACAAAAGCCCGCAGCAGCCACTGTGGCACGCATCATTTCGATATTTGTTTACCCAACAATTTTCAGTGCGTTTCTGTTTGCTGCTGCTGCTGGAATGGGGCGGCCGGGATGTGAGAGGAAGCTGGCAACAAACGGCGGGCAAATGGGGGTGATGGGTAATGGGGGCGTGGTGCCGCCTGATTTACAACTGTTAATTCGAAATACTTTTGTGATCCACTGCAAAGCGGAAATGCAATGCGACACACACAGACAGAGCACACACGCCGCACACACACATATCACACACACTCACACACACACACATATATATTTAAAGAGTCAACTGCACACAAAAACAACAACAAACAAATTCATGCAGCTCAACAAATTTCTATGCACTCAAAACTTGAAATAACAAAAAAAAACTAATTGGAATTTTCCATGGAAATAAAAGCCGAATATAATATACACTTAAAGGACATGGGAAGGATATGTGCAGGATATACCGCTCGAGATATGCTTAAGTATATATTTTCATATAAATATTTAATATATTAATTGACATTTGATGCCGCTTGATTTCTGTTTCCCCTCACGTCTCGCATCCCTCAACAAACTCAATGGACTCCGCGTTGGGCGGCAGGGCAAATGGGAATCAAAGTCTGGACAAATATTGTCAAGCGGTCATGACAAATATTTACATAGGCGACGCGTGTGTAGGTAAAATTTGTGCATCTCTATTCCGCTCCACCCCTCAATCCACCCACAGGCACAGCTACCAACAACGACCTATGGCTGCCGTCCGCCCCCGCGCGGCCCTTCCTTTGCCGCACACAAGAAAAACAAAGGCAGAGACACAAAAATAATAAAAAAAAAAACAATAATGAAAAGTCCGGAAAATGCGGGCACATTGACAGTGCGGGCGATTGATTTTTCCTGTGTTTTTGGGCCTTCTGTTTGCTGCCATTGAGCCAAGCGATGGGCGAGGGGGCTGCGGGGTAGGCAGTGGGCGGACGCAGTGAGTGACTGGGGATGCCCCTAGACAATCTAAAATAAATGCATTGCAAATAGACGTCGCTTCAGTTGTTGTTGTTGTTGTTAGTGGGCGGAGGGACGGGGTAGGGGGGAGTGGCGGAACTTCTAGCCTAAAAAAAATTGAGTTTAATTGTTGACCTTAGCCATTAGCCCCTGTCAAGTGGCTTTAGTTGACAGCGATTTGCCTTTTGCAGCTGCTGCCCCCCACCCGCCAGACCATCATCTGGTTCCTCTCCCTTCAACCATGCCCCCCCACCCCTTTACCTATTGCCTTACGAATTTATATGCAAAAAGGCACAGCGCACATTTTGCAAAAGTTTCTCAGAATTTCTTGATATATGGAGGACGCTTTGGTATGCACCAAAGGCGATGACTGACGGGCCAAGTTCCAGGGGCCTTGTGTCGGGCTGCTTTGTGCCGGCCACGTTCCCATATATTTGTTTATGTTGCAGCCACATTTGTGTATTCCAGAATACTCATTGTATTACCCACACATACACACACATACACATATGTATATATATAGTGTATATATCAACTGACATCTTTGGTATATATACATATATATCGGGGCAATGGTCGCCCCGCACGTTGAGGTTGACTTCGATGTGGATGATGATTATTGTCTTTTGGGCACTTTGATTGTGAAATCCATGAAACGTTCAGGTCTGAGCTTCAAATGTTGCATGCAGCAGAAGCAAATTGACTTGTAAGCTGACAGTAGCCACAATCACACACACGGTGAGGGGCGTAGTGGGGGACGGGGCGTTGACAAGCAAGGGATTTCGTTTCGGCAAATCAAAAGGAGGTTCCTCTCCGCAGACTGAGTGGCGGATACGCAGAAAGAGGACTTAAGTTTGAAAAATGATCCTCAGGGAAGCTTAAAGAGTTGAAGACGTGTTAACAAGAAAGGGAGAGGGAGTAAGAGAGAAAGAGAGAGAGAGAGAGAGGTAAAGAGAAAGGAAGGCAAATGAGGCACATCTTACACAGAAAGTGGCAAGACTTCCTCATGAGTTTCCCCCTGTGTCTTCCACGGCCTGCCCCTCGGAGAGTAGATAAGATTCCCTGATTTAAATGATGATTCCTTATTATCAAATTATATATATATAAAAATATGATATATATATTTAATAATAACTATTAAATTAATATCCATAAAGAATTAAAAGAGATGTCAATCTCAGTTTTCAAGTTCGGTTCCCTTTCCCATAGGAAGTCCGATTGTTCCTCGATGTTTTTATTTCATTCATGGAATGAGTTGATCTCCGCTGAATGAAATATCAAAATTTGATTTATAAACCAGACATTTGCCTTATAAGGAGGGAACTTACCCGAAAACAATGCCAGCTCAGCGCTGCCCACACTCAACGCCCTTCGGTGTCCACAGCGAATTTCATTTATCGCCTGGGATCTTGATTAAAAGCGAACGCCCGCAACCGCAGCCCCTCGCACACACCCACAGATGGAGAGTGGGAGAGAGGAAGAGGGAAAGAGAGGAAGAGGGGAAGAGAGGCAGTGGGAAAGAGACAGATATAGGGTGGCGGAGGGGGAGAATCGTAAAGCCCTAGTAAATCCAGTCGGGCAGTCAGACATCCAATTATAGACAGTCAAAGCCGCGTGAAGATGCCAGAGCAGAGATCCACAGGGCGAAAAGCTGAATGAAAATGAAAATGAAATGAAAATGAAAATTATAATGTGAGGAGAGCGTAACAACTGCAATAAAGACATCAACAGTTCGGAGGCATCAAAGAACCAACAGTTAGTCGCAGCTCGGACCAAGGGGAAGGCCAGAGGGAGGAAGGGCTGATGAGAGGAGGGAAGTCCAAAGAGAGAGGGAAGCCTGAAGGAGGGAAGTCCAAAGCGGGAAAAGAGCAGAGGGAGGGAAGTAGCCTGAAGAAGCGTACTCCAAAGGGGGGGAGAAGCACAAAGGGGGGGTGGTAAAGGGCAACTTATGAGATTTCCAAAAATAATATTAAAATTAGCAACGAAGCGCAACAAATGAGATTTTCAACCAGTTGCAGGGCTGCACTTCCAGAGGCCCAGATGCACGAGTGCCCAGATGCCCAGATGCCCATGGATGCCATCGATTGGGCGCCGGGCACGTCCACGTTCACAGGAGCAGCGCGGCTGACACTTGGTAGGCATTCGGTGGGCGTAGATCAATCAGTGCCCCGGCGGAGCTTAGTGCCCGTAATTAGGAATGATAAATGTCGATTTGGGATCTTCCGAGTGGGGAAAGGGTTATAAATAAAAATGAGAATCGGCAGAGTGAAAAAAATGGAAAATAAGAAACACGAAAGAATAACGGGGAACGAGGGACGACAACAAATTGGGCAATTGGTAAAAAATAGAATAACGGGAAGAGTCATGGGCAGAAGAAAAGGCAATAAAAAGCCGAGGGGAGGAACCCAAGGAATTGACTTCTGGATGAATCAAAATGATAAACGACGACTAAGCCTTTAATTAGAGTGTGGAAGGGTTGGGTGGAGGGAGGGTGTGGGGGGAGAAGGCGGCGGGAAGAGACTAAATATGGTTCAAGTTGGGGCTGAACCTGGAAATACAGAGAAATATTACAAAGCACAAAATCTACAAATGTTTAGGGCTTTATAAAAAATATTAAAAAAAATATAAATTTAAATAAAAATAAAAATGAAAAAAGAAATTAAAATAATTCAAAATTAAATAAAATAATAAAAAAAATATTTTATATCAAAAGGAAATAATTTTTAATATGAGAAGTGAGGATCTCTTTCCCTAAGAGAAAAGCGTTAAAAAATAAAAAAATAATTTTATATAATTTTTATTTTTATTAAAATTAAAATTTTATATTTTATATTAATATTAATAGATTATTTTGTATTTAATTATTTTAATCTGATCCCAAAAGTTTCAACTTACACAGTCAAAGTGCAGATTTTAAACAAACGCCCATCAGTTGCATCGCATTCATAGCTGAGCTACACACACACACATTTATATATATGTATATATATACATACACACACACACACACACAAAAGTTCAGTTGCATTTTTTTATATACACACACACTCATACACACATATGTTTAAAGAAGTACCGACCGAAATGGTAGACCCCAAGCACTCGGGCAGCGCATGAAGTAAAGCTGACTGCAGGGGTAGCGATAGTCGCAGGATACGTCCCCCCTACTGCCTACTGTCTACCAGCTATCACCCCCCGTTTCCACCTTTCACCTGGCTGCACTTCACCAAAGTCCCGACCAAAGTCCTGGCTAATAATGTTAGCGCCATATTTGACCGCCGTGTTGGCGTTATCATGACTCGTCCAGGCCAGACCGGAGTCCAGCTTTGGGTCCGTGTCCGGCTCGGGTGCATGCTCGGGCTTGGGCTTGGGTTCGGGTCCGGCTGAAGGACTATCGACGAGGACCATGGAAATATGTGCCTGAGGCAACAATGTTACCGCCAACCGCAAGGATGGCAAGCAGGTGCAAGTGTCCGTGTGTTTTTCGTGTGGTCGCCGGAGTAGAGAAGCGATTGGCGGCAGAGGGTAGGGGATGGAGTGGGGGATGGGGGAGGGTGTGTGGCAATTACAACATTTGTGGTATTGCGGGCTGCTTTACGGGCATTTGCATTTTGCATTTGGCATGGCACGGAATCCCACGGATATGTGTCTATAACAAAACAATTAGAAATGACGACGGCTCCGGCAAAGCCCTCGACGATTTGACGCTGATTTATGAGTGGCAGGAGGCGGTGCTGTATGCCAGAGAGAGAGAGGGGGGGAGTGGGGGCGGAGCCGAGTGCCTACAAAAACTCAAAGACAGGCACGTAGCTGCCGACCAGAGGGATTAGTCGAGCAAAAGGCAAATAAAAGAAACTCCGCACAAATAAAAAGCCAAGCCGAAAAGTGGCTGCCCGTGGGGTGGCTGGCGGTGTGGTAGCTGCCCGTGGTTGGGATGTTGGCTAAGTTGGGTGGTTGTAACATTGGCTTACCCGTGGGCATAGTAAAATGCTAGTGAAACAATTATGCAATTACTTAATTTGATGGCCCAAGTGTGTGCCATCTCTCTATATATGAGAATCGACCTACATCCCCAGCACCACCCACCGTTGCCTGTCGCCCGCCCTACCGCCGGCAGCCCAACGAGTCGAATCGTTACGTATACGGCGTGTAGGCCAGGACTTTGTTTTGTGGCCTGTAATTGTTTTTACTGCCTTTTGCACGCGCTTTGTTTACACGACTGTACAGGTCGTATTGCCTACAAGGAACAGGGCGTTGTTCGCTGTGCATGTCAGACGGGAAGAGGAGTGGGCGTGGCACGGCCCTTCCGCAGCTTTGGAATTTATGAATTGTTGCATTCAAATATTTAAATTTTTGTTGCATGCATTTTGATTGCGAGTCGCAGATATTTGCAGGTTTCTAGGACACAAAGGCGACCTGAAAATAATCCTTACTCCTCACGTTCAGCTTAAAGATACCTTTCAGTAAATCAAAGGATACTTTCCAGGCGAAAAGAGTCCCACACAGGCTTACTGTCACAAAGGATGCCCAAGACTTGGGGGTCCTGCAATTACCGAATTTTAAATTGTCAATAAAGGCGGCTTGGCGGCTTCTCTCAAGGCACTTAACTCCCTCGCTGGGGATGTGCTTAATGGTAGGTTCCCTTTCAAAGGATATCCGCCTTGTGGGTGTCCCATTTTTCACGCACAATAACCCCTCCTTCCCCGCCATGTCGTAATTCCCCGAAAATACCGTCTCAAAGTGTGCCACAAGTTGAAAAGATGAATAAGTTGTTATTATCATGGCTAAGAATATGTCATGTGGCACGTGTGTGCGTGCAGTACATGTGTGTGTGTGTGTGTGCACGAATTACCCACTTGTGATTCATGCCTCATGTCCCGGTCCGACATCTGGTGCGCAAAATTCCAACAACAATCAACACCTCGACGCCTCGAAAAGAGGTAAAAGGTAAAGTGCTAAAAATGGCTAGAAATCATGGCCAATATAAATCATCTTGTGAAGGAGCTTTGCATGTCTAAGTGTCATAGAGAGGGCGTGCACACACGTGAGTGCCGCCCCAATAAGGAGGGGGTGTGGCACTCCGATACACACATAGCAAACACTTGAAGTTCTTCCTTGGCTTAACCCTTAACCCTTTTTGACTTTCGCAAATGTAGCGGCAACTAAAAGCGTCAACGAGCAGCCGCTAGCTAGTGGAAACCGCCGACCCGCCCAGCCGCCCATCTCTCCCCACTCTCCACCTGCGAGAGGCACACACACCTCTAGACCTTTCCTTCTATGAGCGTTTGTTTGCTCTGCGACTCAAGTTGTGTTTTATGTTTATTTTCCTTTGGATTTACTAAAGCAATTTTCTTTGTTATTTTCTTAAAGGCAACTCTCAATACAGTTACATCCCAGCATGTGTGTGTGCATGTGTGTGTGTGTGTGCTTGTGGCAAGTGTGCGTGTGTATTTGGCCTGTGTAAACACACACACACACACATCTGACATTTGCCATATATTTTTTGTGCAAATAAATAGTTGCAACAGCTGCTGGCATATGTTTCCTTCGTAGCTCGCTTCGTGCCCCAAGGGTCAGCATCACCTTTTCACAAGGCTGCCCCAATTGGTAGCACGAAGCACACAAAAATTTTTAATTAAGATTGATTCGTTTAAGCTGATGTCGTGTCCTGCATCTGATATTTGCCTATTTACAGCACTCAATGCATCTCTGTCCCTGCGTCCTTTTCAATTAAAATTCTCGTCAGTAAATAAAAATCTTCAATTAAAAAGCTTTTCCAACACTTTTCAAAGGAGTGAAAATTCATATGAAAAGATCGGCTGTGAAAACTTGAAGGAAAATCTAGGCACCTGGAATTAAATTTTCAAATTTAACAAAACTTTAATTTCTGTTAGGGAAAAAAACTCAAAGAACTCAAACTTTTTTAAAGGAGGAAAATTAAAAAAAAGGGAAGTTTCTGAGCAAAGGGTGGGGGCGTGTAGATTAGTTAGTGTATTTAATTAATCAAGCAAAATATCTCCAAGTCATTTATGGCTTAAGGACAAATATGGAGTCTGAAAATGCTTGGGAAAATATCGGGAAAAGTTATGGAGAGAAAAACCTGGAAAATCAGTGAAGATTTCGATTAACGTAGATTTATTTTTTTTGTTGACTTTAATTAATATTTAAGCGCCTAAAGGACACGTAAAGGATCATCATCTCTATCAAACACTCATACGATAATTTCCACTTTCTAAAAAAAAATATAACATTTTTTTTTCAAATTAAATTTTAATTAAAAATGTAAAATATATGAAAAGTATACAAAGTCGGAAAAGTAGGAAAATCATGAAAAGTGAAGAAAAGTAAAGAAAAGTATGTCAGAGTCTTGAAAAGAATCTCATTTGCAGCAAATCTTAAACAATAGTCGATTCTTTGCTTAAAATGCTTTCACTTTTCGCATGTCACGCGATAGCTATCGCATACTATCGCATACTATCGCATGGAAAAACATGCGTTATAAAAGGAAGCTTTCAACTTGAACTCAAATTGTGTATTTTTTATATGTGAATTCAGGATGCGTTTCGCTATGAATAAAATTCATGGGGAGTCACTCACACCTGTGCGCTGCTTATTGCACACAAGTACATATATATATACATATATGTATGTGTGTGTGTGTGTGTAAGCCGTGTGCTTGGCTGTCACATTGCCAGGGCTCATATAAGAATTAAGTCATAATGCTTTCAAGTGCGTCTCTTGAAATGCAAAAACTTGACAAACGCAACATGACAAACATAAATAACCAAAACGAGGACGAGAACAGGAAAGAGACAGAGAGAGGGGAAGAGAGAGGGAAGGGAAACATATATACGATTTTATGATGTGTTGCAGCAACGACGACGACGAGTACAACATTTGGATGAACGGTAAAAACTTACAACTCAGTCAAGTCGCCGGTGACATACGACAAGAGTCAGGAAAAGCTGGAAAAACACAAACGAAAAACTGAAGCATGAGCTAACAACCACCCCCCTATCCTACCCCCCCATCAACCCTACCAGCCAGCCCAACCCCCTCATAGCAGACCCCCTGCTAAATATTTTATTGCGTCAGGAGGAGCAGCAAATGGAGGTGCAAAGGAAATTGGAATGCCGCAGAGACGTCAACGCAGAGGGGAGGGCTTGGGGGGGTTGCCATGGTTGCAAATGGAGGGAAGGAATGGCCGGAGAGAAGAGGAGACGAGGAGGTTGACGAGAACATGAGGAGAGAAATATTTAAATGACATTTACTCACTCACTCACACGTTTTGCCGGCAAGTGCAGCAGCAGCCAAAGGGTTTAAGGTGATACTGAGCAAGGATAAAGGGGAGAGGGGGCTGGGTGAAGAGGGGGGGGGGGGAGGGGGAGCAGGGAGGCGGGCACAGCTTAACTAAATTGCATAAAATTTATTTAAATGCTAGGACAGAGGGAAGACAGAGTGAGTTTGAGGACGAAGGATAGTCAAGGAGGTCCTGTGTGTGAGGGGATGGTGATGGGGAGGGGGGGGGGGGATGTGCTTAAGCTTTAAAACAATAACTTGGCAATATGTGGAGAGGACGACACATGGCATATCCTTGGCCCAACTAAAGCTAGACATAACGGCAGCTGCCCCTGGATTCCCTATGCTCTTTCCGATGACATCCTTCCCCACACACACACACACACACACACACACATGCGCATGGAAATTGTCGTCAGTCAGCTTAAATTTATTGCTTCCTTATGTTGTGTTGTGTTATGAAAATAAATACCTTTGCCACACTCACACACACACACACACACACACATGTAAATCACCTTAACTGCATGTGTGTGTGAGTGTGTGTGTGTGTGTGCGTGTCAGTCTTCTGATACTTAAACTTGAACTTTTTTTGCCTCTCCCTTCGCTTTTTTTGCCCATATTTTACACATCTCCCTATGCGCACTTTTAAAATATTATTTTTTATTTATTGTTTTTTATTTTTTATTTTTTTTTTTTTATTTTTTATTTTTTATTTTTTATATTTAATTTTTTGTTTTTTCTTTTTTATTTTTGTATAAAACAAAGCGCAACATTTTTCGATTTGTTTTTGTTTTTCTGCAAAAAAAGTTTTTCAAATTTTTTGGAGGCTCCAAATTTTGTTCCCGACTCTTGGCAGTCCTTGGCATCAGACACTCCCCCGCCCAAAAGGCTAAGCCAGCGCGACGGGCAGGAAGTCAGCCGTCAGCCTCCAGACTTCGCCTGGGCAACTTTTGCTTCGATCCTGCAGCTTCGCTCAGTCGCTTGCCCATTCTTCGTTCCCTATCCCTTTCTCTCTCTCTCTCTCTCTCACTCTCTCTCTCTCTCTCTCTCTCTCTCCCTCTCTTTCTCTGTCCCTCCTGTGCCTGACCTCATTTTTAATGGCGTTTGTTTTGAAGCGGGATTTCCGTTTTGCGGAAAGGGTTTTATGGCTGCTTTTTATAGCCATCCGCTCCCTCCACATACCTTCCCCTCTCTCCAGCTGCCACCCCCCCTTCGTATCACTTATTTTTGTATGTACTGTTACACTCATTCATATATAATGCCATGTGCATTCGCTGTGTCTCATATTCCTCGCTGTCTCTGCCTTCGCATCATTTATTTAAAGTTTTCCCTCACATTTTGACGGCTGGCCTCATATTTTTTGGCTGTTGGCAGGCAGCGGTTGGCGTGGCACGCGGCGTATGCGTAATATTCGACCTACTTGCATCCAAAATCGATGACGCTGCCGCTGCCAAAAGGCCCTCCACTTGTCAGCCGAAAATTGCAATTGTTTCGGTATCAGAATTATGCGAAAATTGGACCGGATGAATAAATAAATAAATGAACTTTCGACTTAAATCACAAATTGCTTATTTATTTATTTTTTTTTTTATTTTATAAATATATTTTAAAAATAAATTTTAGATAAATTGCATCTCGCTGCAAATGGAATAATTAAGCGAAAATTACACACATCCTTCGATATCCATCCAATTTGCAGAGAAGCTCAGATTTGCTTGCTTCTAAGCACAACAATTAAAATTCTAATTAATTATTTAAGTGCATAATCTCGAAGGACTTATGACTATTTAATTTTACTCCCTGCTGAGCGCCAGATGCAATTGCATATGAATTATTAAGAAAAAGGACAAAAGCACTGCTCATGGCTGGATGTATGTGTTTGCCAGGATAATATACCTCTTAACGGGCCATCAAGTGGCATTGATTCGCAGAGCACAAAGCATGTCCAGTTGCCTGTGAATTATTGATCAAAAGTCGCCATCAAAAGGACGAGACTTTCATAAAAGGATTGCCCATGGAAAGTAATAGTTTCTCAGATGGTATACCCTTCCATATGTAAGCTTGAAGGATATAATAAACTGTGGGGGAAACGAAAGGAACGAAGGGGAAGGGAAGTCATATTTGTATTATCCTCGTAGCAGGATATTCCCAGCCTCAATTCCATACCTAATTTACTATCAGGCTTCTAAAGTTAACATACTGTTAAATCTCTGTAGCATTGCTGTTAACCATCGCACTGCCTGCAGCTTCTCTCTTATACCCAATCACAGGATATCTTCGAGTCCTTCGCTTCGTTGTCACTTATTTAATTGAATTCTTTGCACAGTCTCGACAACTGTTGGAAATCGTTTTCACATTTGATTGCCGATACGAGATACATCCACCAGCCACCCACCCCCATCCCCCACCCTTCCACTCATCCGCCCCTCCTCCTTTCCATCGGCTCATCCTCCATTAATTATGTAAAATTGTTGCACAAATAAAACGAAAATCGACCGAACATATGACAACAAATTGCCGCCTGTCTGTCCGTCTGTCTGTCTGCCTGTCCGCCTGTCTATCTGTCTTTCAGTCTATCTGTCTCTGTGACACATTGTCCCCCATTAGCCACCCAGCCCACCCTCATCCATCGCACTGATGGGGCTGCCAATATTGAATTTGAAATTAAAACGCCCCAAAAGGCCAAAGAGACAATCGGCCGTCTGGCAACAGTTGTGCCAAATTGGCCAGATCCACTTCCCACCTCCCACTTCCCACCTTCCACCTCCCACTCACAGCTAGCCGCTATACCGATTTAGCCAAGCTTGCCCCGACTCCACCTCCCTGGAAATCTGCATGTGTTAATTACTGATGCCGGACGCTGGTCAAAGGGTCCTTGACGCAAAAAAATTGTCAACATGGCGACTGCGGAGACGCTGCCAACGCCAGCTGATGGCGTTGATTTATAAACCTACGGCCAGGATGATGGATGCCAGGGGGCAGGGGTGGGGGCAGGGGTGGGGGCAGGGGTAGGGCTGGGTTCCTGCAGGTTGCGCCCACTTGAATTTGCATTTACCTAAAGCAAAAACAAATAAACGTCTAATCGTCCGACTGGCGGGGGAGTTTCAGGGCTCTGGGGGGAGGCTGTGGCGGAGCATCAACTGTTGCCGCGCAGACAGCAACAAATTATGTGACGTAACAGCTGCCAAAATGTGGTGGGTAAGCCAGGCGTGGTGAGTGTGGAGTGTGGAGAGGGGAGAGGGGGGAAGCGAAACTGATGCTTGCCATAAACAAATAAAACTCAGATCGGTTTAGAAATTGATTTTTTGCGCCTAATCAAAAACGAATTAATTTCACTCGCATGTGACAAACGCGCTTCTCCAGGACTCCAGGACCAATGGCCGCAATTATTTTGATTTCTGCATCCCCCCAAACAACTCCCCACCCTCCTACATAAAGTAGTCGTATCTAAGCCTAACCCCAATTGATTAAATTGGCATGAAATGAAATTTATGGTAGCGCCTGTTCATTTCTCGGTGGTTGCAAGGTGTTTGTCCATTTGGTCCATTTGGGGGAAGGGGGGAGTGGCAAGTGCCACCCGGTGGAACAACCCCGCTTGGAGTGAGGTTGCCACAAAGATTAAAGCCTCACTACTGACTCCTTGCTCTGTGCTTGCGGTGGAGGCATCGATTGCCTCTGCTTCTGCTTCTGCTTCTTCTCCTGCTTCCTCTATCCTTATTCTACTTCTTCTTCTTCTTCTTATTTATTTCTTCTTTTTCTTCTTTTGGGGCAAGGTGCACGTCTTTAGGCAGAGTCACAGGATTAGCGGGGGTTACTTTTGGACCTCAGGACATAAGGGATGCTGCGTATGCATGACGTCAGGCAGATGGCTGATGGGGGGGATTGGGCGAGGGGTGATTGGTGGGGGGCGTGGCTGGTGCGAAGTTGCAGTTCTACTCTTGCTGCTCGAACTTTAAAGATAAGCAATGAAATTCATGACATTTTCGGAAAATTATCCGAGTCGTTAAAAGCCCTGGAAAATGTGTGTTATGTGGGGAACTTTAAGATGCTAAAAGCTTAATGATAGTTGCCCCTGCCCCTCCCCCTCCCAACCCACCACAGAAAAAGGTTTTATAACATCCCAAAGATTGAATGAAACATATCATAAAAGACGACTCTCAACAGTTTTATATTGGGCTCCGAGCGATTAGGATTCGGGTTTATAGAATCCCCGAGATTTTATTGTTCCAAAGTTTTATTTGGGATTTTGGCCCCGGATTCAGGTAAATTCGGAAATCTCTTAAACTTTATTGCACATTGTATAGAGATAAATTCTTTAACTGAACTCCAACCGCAAGGCCCAAATCTAATCCAAAACCAAAAGAGACTCATAAACCCATTGGGAGAGGGGGTGGGGGGCTTTAAAACTGGAAATCAATAAATGAATAAATTATAAATTGACGCTCAGAGAGAGCGAAGAGACAAATCCAAAACGAAGGAATTAAATTAATGGCCAGGACATAGGCAGGCGGGGAGCTACTGCTAGTGTCCTGGCTAATTAACCAAAGCGATAGATAAATTCGTCTAGCCAAAGGATATAATTATTCCGATAGATCCGTTTATCGCTCGGACTCGATTGATGTCATATTTCAAGGCGGATTACGGGCAGACTTCGGCACACACTCAAAATCTGTTTCAACTCCGGAATCGAATCGAAACATTCGACTCTCCCACACACTAGTCCTTCGAGTTGCCATTATTAAAATCGAGGACTCATTTGGCAAAAGGATAAGTTCATTGCACCTCCTTATTTAAAAATGTTCCACTGCGGAGTTTTTATTGATTTTTAACGTGGCCCCCTTTTTTGTTGTTCGTTGTTGTTGTTGTTGTTGTTTGTGGTTTGTTGTTGTTGTTGTTGTTGTTGTTGTTGGGTGAGTTTTCGTGGGCTTGGGAAATTGTGGAGTTTATTTCAATTTCATTAACGCGCGCCGAGCACTAAAATCAATAGTAATTAATATGAGTACTTGAACACGCCCTGCCACCCCCCGCCCCCCACCCACTCGCTACCAACTGCCTACCACCTCTTCTCTTCTGCCTTCTGCCTTCTGCTTCCTGCCTTCTGTCTCCCAACAGACAGTCTGCCCCCTCGACCAAACATTCCAAAATACTGCCCCTCCTCCACCTTCCACCTTCTCCAACCGCTCAAATCCATACTTCCTGCAAAGAGAACACACACACACACTCACACACATGCACACACACACACAGAACACAACAACAGACCACAAATCAAAAATCAAATATTAAGCGAGCTAAATGGGCGTGGAGGTAGGCGTGAGGCAGGAAGTTCATGTGTGTGTGTGTGTGTGCGCGTGTCTGTATATGGCTGCCTATGTGTACACGCGCATATGCGTGTGAGTATGTATGTGTGTGTATGAGTGTGTGAGTGTGTGAGTGTGTGTAAAATAAATACGTTTTAGCCATGAAAATCCCTTTTAATTGCCACGCAACGGCCAAAGGATTTGCACACAAACATAGAAACAGAGACACTGACAGAGGGGGGGCAGGAGTAGCGCTCGAGGATGGGAACGGGGATGGGGATGAGGAAGGGATGAACAGACAGAACTTGTGCCGGCCTGCCTATGCAGGTCGACCCAGTGGAGCGATCCCTGGCCACAGCCAAGTGGGATTTAGTGCAAATTGCAAAGTGTAACTTGTTTTTACGAAAAAGCACTTTAGCGCATTAGAACACACGCAGGGGTGGAGAAGGGGGAGGAAGGGGGCGGGGTGGGTGGAGGAGGAGGCTCGGTATACACACAGAGAGAGACGGTGGAGGTGTAACTGGCGGCAGCAGGAAGGATGCCAAATCTATGGACTGGACAGGACAGTTGTCGATGATTAGAAACTGGTCCACTGGCAACGAAGGATGAGCGGGGGGAGGGATGCCGAGGAAGAGTGGAAGGTGGAAAGGGGGGAACAGTGGTGCGTGAGACAGCAGATTGCTGTTGCCCTTGTTGTTGTTGTTGTTGTTGTTGTTGTTGTTGTTGTCATTGTGTGTTGTATGTTGCATGTCCGTTACATGACTGGCAACAGCAACAGCAACAAAAGTTGCGTTGTACACTGCAATATCCTGGCTGCATGCTTGAATATCCTTTGCCCAGGACATGCACATACACGATGAGTGTGTGCCCAAATTTATACATGAGTGTGTGCAGAAGTGAAAGGCTTTACTTCACAGACAACTTTCATTAAACAGCATTAATTACATTAAGGATTTTGAATACATTATGAAAATTGGGCAGTTGAAGAGCTGAGACGAGACGATTTGTAGCGACAGGACACGCAGGACACGCAGGACACGCAGGACATCTATGTTGCGGTGGACCATCGATAATGGAATTGTATTATTCAACCTCGTTATAAGCCAATTATCCCTATTACATATTGAGACTCAAATATTTGAGGCTAAGTATCCTGGCAGGATAACGTAAATAATATAATTGACAAGTGCCTGGCACTAGGACAGTCGGTAATTAAAATCCTTTTACTACGCCCTACGTCTTGTTCACGTCCTGGCTACCTACCTGAGACACTTTGACGTACTGTCCATGGACTTCATTATCCTGCAAAGCTTTTAAGGATATGGGATATATATGTATAACGCTTACATTTATTACTAAGCTGCCCAAAGGTGCAACTTAATGCACTCGCAATCAAAACTGTATAATTAGTCCTGGCTCAGCCGCCCACACAGGATACTTTACAATTGCTGGAGAAATGATGCTGAAAAACTTGTTTGTAAAAAACGTGTAATTAGGTTAAGTTCAAGTGATTTAAGTTAATCCTTAAAGTCCTTAATGGGCTTTTACATGACCGCAGTTACATTTTGCATTGCTCAGTTTTTCCAGGAGTTTTAACTGAAGGATAATAAATTACTTGGAAAAGCGACTAAGTCCTTTTAAAAAAATATCTTTTATATCTGTAAACAAAAGACGTGTCTGTGTGTGCGTGTATTTATGTATTAAATTAGTGTGCATAATTATTAAAATTAAATATTATAATTAATTATTATTTTAAAAATTTATTATTAAATATATTTATTATTTTTAATTGTTAAATATAGGTATTAAAATTAATACGAATCCTTGAGATTTTTGCCCGATTTATTTTTATACCTCAGACACAAGTCAGAACTCAGCTCAGTATTTAAAACGGATAATCACTTAATACGAGCAACTATTTTTAGCTCACACGCATCCTTAAATTACCTGGGGGTTATCCTTCGAATGGTGTCAATATTTCAACTTCATTGAGTTGCAATTTATGAAAATTGATTGAAATGAAATTTAATTGAAGACAATGACATGCAAAATGGATTTTCATTTAATTCCCATCCCCTATGAACGGAGCATCCCTCCTGCGGGTAATCGATTATATCCGATACTCGGGTATTTGGATACTCGAGTAGTCGGATACTCGTGTACTCTGGATATTCGAGTATTTAGTATTTACTCCGGATATTCGGATACTCGGCTATATCCGCTACTCGGCTTTATCCGCTTCTCGATTACTCGGATACTCGAGATATTCGGTCACCTGAGATACTCGGGTACTCGGATAATCGGGTACTTGCATGTTCGGGTTATTCGGTTACTGGGGATATTCAGACTATATCAGCTACTTGGCTGTATCCACTACTCGGATAATCGGGTACACGGATACTGGAGATATGCGGTTACTAGGGATATTTGGGTACTCTACTATATCTCCTACTCGGCTATATCTACTACTCTGGTAATCGGGTACTCGGATACTCGGGATATTCGGTTACTCGGCATATTCGGATACTCAGCTATATCCACCAATCGGCTTTATCCGTATTTCGTGTACTCGGATACTCGGAAGATTCGGATACTTGGGATATTTGGGTACTCGGGTAATTGGGTATTTGAATATTTGGGTTATTCGGTTACCCGGGATATCCGCTACTCGACTATATCCACTACTCGGGTACTCCGGATATTCGGATACTCGGGTACTCGGATACCATGCTATTATGATGGAAGGTGTCATAATGAAGCATTGTTTTAACCGCTGCAGGGATTCATCCGTTTAATGCCTCGAATTTTTTCTATCACTTCTGTTAAATATTTTTTTAATTGTTGCCGCTTCAATTTTAATCAGTGGAGAGGTGCGATTTTTGATATTTGAATGGAGTTTTTCGCTTTTGTCAGATTATTTATATTTTTTCATTGATTTTATCGATTATATTTTCCAGATTTGCCGCCCACACAATGCACACTCTGTGGCTAGAGATGAGCTCGTGAGTATAGACGAAATTTAACTATCGTTTCTATTGAATTTGGGAATTGGGGAAATTCGAAAAATCAAAAATTATGAACAAGATTTAAGAAAGTGAAGCTCATTTTGAAAAGTTTCCTTTTCCCATTCATCGCATATCCTTTGCTCCCGCTGCTCATACCCAGAAGCCGCATCCATTTAAGGACCTCCCGCTATCATTATGTGGCCTCCTAAAGCATATTTCGTTCCAAGGGTTTTTTTTTTTTCGGGAATTGATAAGTCGATGGGCATAAAAAATTGTGATTACTGTTCGCGCCTGCCGGAAGCCAAAAAGCGACGCGGAAATCACACCATGAATTTAATGAAAAATGGCAAAATATCGAGGATCCTGCCGGCCAGGCCGCAGGCTCTTGCCTGCTTCGACTGGATTGTGTTATGGTTGGTTGTGGGTTGTGAAAGCTGCTGGCGAGTTTTGGGTGGGTGGTGGGGCGTGGGTGGCTCGTTGGCTGCTTGGTTGTCTGTCTGGCTGTCTGCTTGTCTGCCAGGATTCGGTGGGTCCTCGTAATTGTTTGCAAAAAGTTTATGCACGTAGCGATAGCGTACATCAAAAATGGTGCAGTTGCTTCCTCCTCAGCACCGCCGGACTCATCCGCCCCGCGTAGTCACCTTTCGCCTTTCGCCTTTGGGTCTTCCCTTTTGGCCAGACCAAAATCGCCTTTCGCCTAAACTTCAGACATAAAACGCCAAATTGCACCATTAAGAAATTCGTTGCGCATCACTGAGCATTTAAAATGGAGGAGCAGGTCCTGGGCCACATAAATAATAGTTATAAATACCTAGTGGTAGTAAAGTTTGTCATTGAACCCCGTCGAGGTCCGAAATACTTGTACACTTAGCAACACAAACAAGTCAAGAAGCCAAAGGAATGCGACTGCTCGACGCGTTGAATACCCTGTAAATTCACCTGAATTTAAATTCGAAAAATATATGCTTTTTTTTTTTTTGATATTCCTTTTTTCATACTTAGGAATCTTAGGTCTTAAAGGGAATTTTAATAATAAAATAAATAGGAATGAAATTTTAATTATCTTAATTATAATTGAATTAATCGCAGATAAAATTTGACCATACCTGTAAATTTATATATTTATATATATTTCCACCTCTGACAACACTTGGCACCAGCTTCCAATTTATCTAAAGGATTTAAAAGGATCACTTTAGCTTTACAACTGTATATATCCCTATGAGGAAAGATCTGAATATTCATTAATTTCATAGACTCGTTTTTATTTCTAATTAATTTAATTATTTATTCTGCTTAGTAATTAAATTAAATTCAATTAAATTTCTATATAAATCATTCTTTGTAAATAAATTTTCAATTTCATCTCAAATTCAGCTTGAGTGCGAAAATCCATTCAAGATTTTACAGGGTACAATAACGCGAACAGACCTTAACCCGTGGCTGGCCGTGGTTCGTGTCTTTGCTGGAAATCAGCGCACGTCAGCGCAAAAGTTGCCAGCGCACTTTGTTGCTTCCGGTTGAGTGCTGAGTGGGGGACCGGGGGTGGAAATAGAAGGGAGTCGCTTTGGTAATCACTTGAATATTACGTAGCGGAAATCGAAAAGTACGCTGGAAAATTTTTTACCGCTATCTCAGACGAAGATGTCGCCGCAGCTTATGACAATAATGAAAGCGTTTTGAATGTGCGCCAGTCGCCATCAATTTGCAGCTTTTGGCTCGCCGCTGCTGCAGGATGACACAACTGCCAGAAGGAAGGAACTCTGTGAGTGTGAGGGAGTGGAGAAGGAGTGGCAACGGAGACGGAGACGGAGTGGGGAAGCGGCTGCGGGCGTGCAAATGGCCGCCGGAAGTGGCAGTGCTGCAAATAAAATGGCGGCGTCTATGCCATTCCCTTTGCTGGCATCGCATTTTGGTCATTTTTGCGGCGCCATTGAACAATTTGGTTTGTGTTTTGCAACTTCTTGTCGCAGGTTGTTCATAATGATGATGATGACGCTGCCCCACACCCACACCCCTCTCCCTTCCCGCAACCCACACACTCTCAGCCATCCATTGGGTTGTTGGCAGACCCAAAGGCAACCCTAATTTTGTGCCTGGCTGAATCTGCGGAACTGCAGCCGTGGCGCCACACTGGCCGCCGCATCTTGTTTATGACACATAACTAATATACTGTGAAATAAGTGAGAATCCAGGACTCTTGGCGAGATTCGGTTTAAAAGCGCATTTCCTATCAAATTGCGATGTGCAACGAGTCGATGCCACGCGGCGTGGCAGCAACTGCAACTGCGATAATGAGCGCAGTGACAATTTTGGAAAAGCTGCAAAAATAATAGAAGCTCCAAAGGAAAACAGAGGAAAATCAGGTTACAGAAAGGAGCAAGAGAAAGCACAAGCAGATTGTCAGGATAATTATGAAAGGAACTTAGTCGATGGAAGGTGGGAGAAATGGGCGAGGGAAACTCTTACGTAAGCTGCTTAATGAGGAAAATGACAAAGTAAATAAGCGGAAAATTTAAGAACTTAAAATATGTGGAAAATGGGAGGAAAATAAACACGAACTCAAATCGGGAAGGTGGAAGCAGAGATGCGAAATCAAAAGGATATTCAGACAAGCATCTCTGCTCTTAACAAATGAGAGATGGTAAAAAAAACACTTAAGATTAAAAAACAATAAAAAAAGGAAGGAGGAAGAAGGTGGAATGGGGGGGGGGGGGGGGGATTTTCATAAACTACTTTTTAAAAGGCAAATTGAAAAAGTCGCAGGGTCCAAGAAAAAGTGGAAGGAAATGCTGTAAAAGGGATTTTCTAAAGTACTTCTCATTTAGTTGAGCAAATGAGAGCTAAAATCCTGAAATCCTTATGAATTATTTATACGCAATTATTTCCTTATCATCAGGATTTATCCTTAAACCATATGATATACTCGCCATAGCTATGAAAATGTTGTTATTTTCGCTTGTTTTTTGTTTTGTTTGGCTTTTTGTGTCGATCAAAAATATTTGGTGGTAACCTTTTTTGCCGGCTGCCCGGCTTCGTCTCGGCAGCTCCTTGACAACAAAGGACCTTCATTGAATGTTGGAAAACGCAAACAATTGTAATGACAAAACCAAACTAACCACACGAACCGAATGCCAGAGATAGAGACGCAAGGATAACATAGAAAGGACAAGCATTGCATGAGTGTGTGTGTGTGTGTGTGTGTGTGTGTGTGTGTGCTGGGAATAGATGCCTGAGAGATGGATGGATGTGCTGCTGGCTGGCTGGACGCAATGAGTTTTTATACAATGGCGCAGGAAAAATATAAAAATCTGCTAAAATCATTCATGGGTTGAAAAATTCCACAGAAAACTGACAAGCGATAGTGAGGGGAGAGTGAGAGGGAGGGAGAGAGAGCGAGAGAGATCGAGAGAGGGGGGTGAGTGGATAGTGAATGGCAGATAGTGAATAGGAGGCAGGAGTCAGGACGAAACAAAAGGCCAAAGCGATGTGCGGGAAACATGTTGACAAAAATTGCACACAAAATACTGAGAGATTTGAAGGTTTTGTTAGGGACAATGGTCACAATACACACACACACACACGCACACACACTTAAAAGCTGGCATAGATATTTGCAGAGTACACACTCTGTGATATATAGAGCCAAGCAAGGACATGAACATGCGTTTGCATGGATGACGCCCCATGGATGGGCGTTTAAATAAAAATCTGATTAATTTCTTTTATGTTCTTTGGGTTTTTGTGTCATTGTGTGGCCAAGCGCCTGAGCCAGAGCCAAGCCCAGGAATAGACCCACAACCATAACCAAAACCAAGAACCAAAACTAGAATCAGGCACAAGAACCAGTGCTTGAACCAAAACCAGAACCACAGACACGGGGCAAGAGTCATGGGAAAGGTGGCAGGAAGCAAGGATGAAATGGGCAGTGACATGTTTTGTGCGGGCCGCATGACATGTGGCATATGGCAAACACAAAAGCACCTCTATACGTGTGTGTGAGTTCGTATGTGCTTGTGTGTGTGTGTGTAAGCGAGTGTGTATTACATGGCCAGCTGCATGTCAAAGGTTACGGGAAACATTGTCGCACTTAAAGACAGGCAGTCCGAGGCCTCAGTGAAAACGAATACCCAACAATTTAGAGGCTGTCTGAGTTAAGCTGAAGGATATTCGATTAATGAAGGATTACCGTATTTTTACCGAATATTTAATTATTTCTTAAGCATGGAATTAAGATTTCTCCTACATTTAAAAGCCAACAAAATATTGCTTATTTCTTGTAACATCTTTATGGAGGGCATTAAAAGCGGCTCTTAAGTTTATCGGCTTTGTTTTGGTTCCATTGGGAAGATAGTTAAGATCTGGTCACACCTTTTGGCCATTGACAGCTTCATTTCCATATGCCTAATCGCAATGCTAGTTATCAGCATTAGCGCCCAACAAAAGTTCACACATAACAAAATTAACTGGATTCCCATTGCCCCAGCCCCAACTCAGAGTCAAACTCGATTCGTTCAGACCCAAGACCTGAGACCTGAGAACCGAGACCCGAGACCCAAACCCATCACCAATACCCAAGACTCAGTCCCTTAGACCGAGACTAAACAAAAGACCTGCTCAAAGTGTCAGGCCATTTGGTCGGGGAGCTTAGGTAAATTTGGGAGTTGAAATTGAAGTTATGGGCCGGAGAGGGGGGGTGTGGAGGGTGCAGCATCTTTGGCCTTATCGATATTACACTTTCCCCCAAAAATGTCGGGCCTGAGCATTATGGTAGAAACGTCTTCTAATGACTCATAAGATTAAAAAGTAATTTTCTTGTTATGCGCAAACGATTTTTGTTCCCCGTTAATTTTTATATCATATTAATATTGGAAAATGCTTCCAACCCAAAAAAAAGAAAAACAAGAAAAACCAAATACAAGAAAACTCAAGTAAGCGTGAGAGAGAGAGAGAGGGATAGATGCTGGACGGGTGAGAGGGAAGCGGCCAAATAAACATAAATTTGATGCACAAAATTGGGTCATTATTGGAAGTACCGTTCGCTGGGTTTTCCTGGGTTTTCCAATATTCGTTCCATTTTTTGGGTTCTTTTTTATTGTAGACTTTTTTTCATTTTTTTTCTATTTTTTTTTTTTTTTGTTTTTTTGGTTGTCGCTTCTTGTCTTGGGCGGTGCGTAAAATTGCGCCAAACAAATTCATAATTTTCGTTGTATTTCTTTTTATGATTAGCACGCCCTAATCGAGCCCCCTAAGGAGTGCGTTGATGGAGCGGAGAGGGGGGCGGGGCAGAGTATGGGGGAGGCGACACAATTTGCGCCCATTTATGTTCATTTGCGTGGGGCGGGGGGGTGTCGCGGCTCTTGGGTGGCTGGACTTTTGCTAGGATGGGGTGGGGTGTGGAGGGAGAAGGAGAAGGAGCTGAAGCAAAGGGCGACGTGGAGGGTAGGGAAAATGTCGGCTCTTAATTATTAGCTGGGCTTTTTTATGGCTCTGCCGTTACAGTGGGCGGAGTCGGTACGTGGACACGATAACTTTCAGGCAGACATGCGGACGGGCGGACGGGCGGACAGGCAGTCAGACACTCGGATGGCAGACCAATTTCTGTGGTTTCCAATTCAACGCACTCCCAATTAGAACGTCCAATAAATAGTCTGACGAGGGCGACACTTGTGCGACACACTTGGCTTGGGGTGGGCGTGGAACATTGACTGTGAATGGGGGATAGGGTCTCGGGGATCTGGTTTGGCTCTTTGGGTGTCACTGCTAGGAGGGCACCATGTGCCATGTGGCCTGTATCGCACATTAAACTAATTAACAATTAAACTGCCTCGCGAGGCTCGAAGACAAAAGCAACAGTGCCACAAAATGTATGCTGCCCATTAAAAAATGCCTAATGAATGAATAATAAAATATAAATGTACATTTCTACTTATCTGTCTGTCCGACTGTCCGACTGGCAGTCCGACTGTCTGTCTGTCTTTGAATGTGGTTCTAATTGATGGCCGCTTCAATTCCGAGTGACATTCGAATCTTTGTCGTAGGCAAATTATGGACCCTCGAACATCTTCCCAGTGCATGGGACTTGTTTCCATTCCTGAAAAAAAACAACCATAAAATGTGGAACAGGACCTGCGCTTATTTATGGTATTAATTTTCCAGAAACAACTTAATTTTCAAGTTATTTTCGCTAATTAGAAAACAGATCTTAATTAAGAGATGCCTCCGAATATGTTTAAAAATAGAAAGCCGGAAATTTAGGTCCTTTTGCTATCCTTGTCAGTAATAAAAATATTTATTTTAAGCGGCGGCAGTGAAAAAAATAACGTGGATTAAAAAAAGACAAGCGCTCGAAGGACCTTCAGAAAAAAAGAAAAAATCGATTTATGCGGAAACTCAGTTAACTTAAAGTTAAGTTAAGGACATGCGCTGCCAGGAGTTAACTCTCGATGCGAAAGTCCTGGCATTAACATTGAGAGAACATCATTTAAAGTAACATAATGTAATTAGTTTTATCTGGAAAATGCCAGGAGCAGTCGCTACCAGAAACGCCCACGCTTCTCGGAAATTTACCTGAAATTGGGCTTCTTATGTCCTTATTGTCTTATTGTCTATTGTCTATTGTCTCTGTGGGGGGGAGGAGGGAAGGAAGGATTGGGAGTCATGGATGGGAATGTGGACAAACCCTTCATTGTCTTTTCATTCGAAAATGGCTAAGGCTAAAGCCCATTGCTGTCCATAATCAACGCAAATCCTTGCCTAATGCCAGTTTTGTGTCACACACACCGAGCGACTTGTTTGGCTGCCGGAAGGACGGATGAGCGGCGAGGGGATGAAGGGATGAAGGGATGATGGGTGTGGGGAGGGCTGTACATTGTCATTGTCATGGCTCTATGGAGCGCTTTCACCTTCTATGGAGTCCTGCCGATGATGTCCTTAACGTCTGTCGTCAGTGTCGGTAAGGGCGATGGTTCATTTCGATAGTGTGGCTCTCGTCCTGTTCCTCATCCTGATACTAGCCCTGATCCTGGTCCTGGTCCTGGTCCTGGTCCTGGCCCTATTCCGGGCCCTAGACCTGGGCGTGGGCGTGGGCTTGGGCCTGGTCGTGGATTTGGACCTGTGCCCGCATCGACACTCGTTGCGAGTCCTTTTGCGTTTGCTGATTTTGCCGGCTTAATGTTATTTGTATGCTCGATGTCCTTTTTAGTTCTGCATTTGTTGTTTCTAGGACTACAGGACACCAGCCAAAAGGAGACACAAAAAAAAAGAAGTTGACGTCGCTTTGTGGTTGTTGGCAATGTCTTCTTCATGCCCGAAAAGCAGCTGAGTTCGTCCTGTTATCCTGGCCGGCAGTCGGCAGTTGGTAGGCGGTAGGCGGGCACATATGTGCGCCACCCGTCCCCTCCTCCGCCGTCCGCCATTGTTGTTGCATGTCTGCGGTTGTCTTTTAGCTGCCCTCTTTTTTTTTTTTGTGTCCTTCCTTTCCCTTTTTATTGTTGTTCCCTCTTTCGCTTGTTTGTTTGTTTGCTGAGCATGTCAACTTCTGCCCCGTCGTCGTCGTCGTCGTCGTTGTTATTTTTTGTGGGTCTGTCCTGTGTGTTATCCTGCGACGTCCTGTGTTCAAATTTAATTGCTGTGGGAACTGCACATATGAGCCACTCAGACGCGGCAGATTGGATTTTCAATCAAAATGGTCAGCCTAGTGGCAGTAACAGATCCTTCAGACCCATCAAAGTGTGTGCCCCCCAAAATCCCACTTATGTCCTCTCCCAATCAATCCTGCTCACGCCCCCTGTGACTTTTTTAATTTTTGTTAACAAAATATTATCCAACTTTTAATGGCTCCCCCGACACCGCGAATGGCTTCATATTTCTCAAGGCGCCGCAGCGATGATAACATGTTCTAACCCAAGCCCCCGCCCCCGCCCCCACCCACCATCACTTACCACTTCGCAAACTACCCGAAACAGCCGCAAGGACATGAAAATGCACTTGCCCAGCCAAAAGGAAAATCCTGTTCTTTAGTCCTTTCAAATGCAGCTTAATATACAAGCAATTCTATGAGTTGATCCGGGGAACTGCTTCCAAGCGTTTGCAGCTCTTACAGCCTGAAGGATGTCGTTGCTGGAATGTCCTTGTAATAAAGTTTTCTACTTCTGTGCAATGTCCTTACCCAAAGTTTTCTTTATCATTTGCTTGTTTCTCAGTTCCATTTGGTTAATCAATCATATCTGCAACTGGAAGTGCTTTCCAAGTTGGTATCCTTTTCTTGTCCTTGCCACTGGCTTCTGCTTGCATGTTGCCACATTAAAGTGCCACGAAGTCAGTTAAGAGTCCTGACTGTCAACAACTTGCGTCATTAGGCAATGCGGTTGCATTTGGGGTCACAGGATGCCAGGGCAGAGCCGCATCCGCATTCGTATCCGCATTCGCATTCGCATTCGCATCCGCTCGCCGCAATGTTGTGCCACCGAAAAGCATTCAACATATTTTCGACGTGTATTAATGCCGATAAAAAGCTGCCTCCTGCCTCCTGCCAACTGCCACCTGCCACCAGACTTCTGCCTCTCGCCGGACTCCTTCTGCCTCTCGCCTGACTCCTTCTGCCTCCCGCCTGACTCCTTCTGCTTGCTGTCTTATGTCGCATGCTGCATGCTGCATGCTGCATACAGTAAAAACGGCAACATCATTATGCGGCAAGCACTTAATTGTCGCTCATATCTACGGAGCGAGACCAAAGCAAGTCGAGGCTCCGCCGACTGCAGTTTGTGTTCTCATTTCCCATTTCCCATTTCCCAGTTCGCAGTTCGCAGTTCCCATTTTCCAGCTCCCGTTTCCTATTTTCCATTTTCATTTGAAATTGGCAAAAAGGCAGCCAACAAGTCGAATCGTGTCGCGTTGCATTGTCAACGTGCAGCTTCTGCGGCGCCTGAACCACTGTTTGGGGTCTGGTTTTGTCGCTGGTTTAGAACTGCCAATGGGGGGGTGGGTGGGTCAGTGGTGAGTGGCAAGTGGCAAGTGGCAAATGGCAAGTGGTAACTGGCGGTAGCAACTGACTATGGCAAGTGGCAAGTAGCAGGAGCCATGTGGCATGTGGCATGTGGCATGTGGCATGTGGCATGTGGCAACTAGAACTGCTATCATTATCAGCAATAATCAGAGTTTTGTTGCGGCTGCAAACAAATGCCAAATGCTGCGTCCTCATATTTGCCACATAACTGCAGAAATTGTTGTTGCGGCCGTGTTGCAAGTATCTTGCCAATAGTCGCAGCTCCACACTGTCTGCCCGCCGCATTTGTTTGAGTTATGGGAATTAGCAATGTGAAGGATAAAGGACAAAAACTTCTAATTAAAGTTGCTCTCCTTCTGGTGGCAAGCTTCAAAAGTTGCCACAGAGATGGTCGCCAACATTTCAAAGTCACTGTAAATAAGTTAGTCTATGATTAGTTACTATGGTCTTTATCTCGAAAACTGATTCCCGGCTAACAGGATTTCCAGCCCGCCCCCTCCACCAGCCGCCTTCCTATGTCCCGGCTAAGCCGACAATCCCTTCTGTCTGCTCCGCTGCCCAGGGACCGGCGGCTGAGGATTGCCTGATGCTCGGCCTAAGCTCTATGTAACCCTCCTCCGACAGTCTGATGCTCTATGGATAGACAGACACACCAACACCAACACACACACACACACACACACACACACCATCACACTCTGACTGACGACTCAGTTGGCTAATAAATAGAAACCCTTTTCGTCTATTGGACAAAACGCAGCCAGCGGCGCTTTTTCTTGGCTTAGAAATTGGCAAAACTTTTTGCTAATAAAGGTTACTCTTGTTTTTGCGAAACTCAGTCAATGAATAGCCGAGCTTAGGGGGCAGATGGGAGAAGGGGGTGGGGAGGGGGAACCGACACTGGACACCGAACAGTCGCCGCATTGTCGTGCCTGACGCCGCGCGGCGTCGGTCTTAGTTTTTCCATCATCATCGGCGGACGACATGCAATGAATGGAGCCACTTGAAGCTACAGCAGTGCAATGCCAGCCAGCGGATTAAGAGACAGATACACAGATAGCAGGCTACTCAGATGTAGATACAGATACACACATAGCCACACATACAGATACACATACATATACAGATACAGACACATTTTTGCAGCTTCGTCTGCAGACAGGAACACAGATCTGGCGCTCGTAACTGGAGGTCATTTGGCACTCACAGTGCCATCAAGATGTATGACTACAGCGCGCAGCTAGTCAAAAATATGAGGCGTCCCCTCCCCGACTTGCCACCCCCCCTCCCCCGCTGCCTACTTCTAGTGGCCTCTCTCAGCCTTTTGAAGTAATTTTCAGTTGCTATTTTCTGCTTGGAAATTGCTTATTAATGTCATTGTGTTCCACAGTGCGGCCGAAGTGGGCGAAGGGTGTGCCTGGGCCTGAGTATGGAAACAGTGACAGGCCCTGTGCCTGCTCCTTGTCCCCCTTGCCCTAACACCCTGGACCAGAAGTTCACTTGAAAATGTTTTTAACAAATTTATGCTAATGCGATTTTGCAATTAAAAGGCTGCACAATGATTGCTCCGAGCCAGAGACACACACACCAAACACACCAGGCACACCACATCAAACGCACACCACACACAGTCTGGATGAGTGTTTGGGGGGGTGGAGGCGGATGGTAGGTTAGGCAGTGGATGGTTTGTGGTGGCGCGGCAAATGATTGAGCGTCATAATGCACAAGTGCCAGGCGATTTATAAGGCCTGAAAAGAACATGATCTGCATGGGGCACATCCGCCTCATGATCGGCGGGGCAGTCATGAGCACCTAAATCATCTTTTCATCCTCCATGTTTCCATATGTACAAGCTGTACATGAACACTATGAATGTTTTGATATCGCCCGATTCCCCTCTATTCCCTGAATCCCCACCATCCCCCCGATCCCCTGGCATTCCTGATCCCCGCTCATATAAAGCTGCTCAGAAGAGTCACCGACAAATGATGATGAAGTCGTCGTTGGTTGAATGGGAAGGGGAGAAAATGGAAGGGAAGGAGCGGGTGGAGTGGTGAGAAAGGGGGTGTAGTGGGACCGGGAAGTTGGAGATGGAGATTCACCATTTGCCATAACGATCTGTCAGAGATTAGTGGCTCCTTCTCCCGCCTGTACAATGGATGACTGCGCGCCAAATAGACGCATAATTTACGATCATTTTAGATCATTTTAGATCATAACAAGGAATCATAACAGAGAGTGAATAGAATGAATAACATTGACTGTAAAAAATTAACATATGTTAAATTAACATTTAAATTGAGATGAGCTTTGCCAAGATTTAATTAAAATCTCCCTAAGGATCACTTCTGGCTAAGACTTAATCAGGATTTAATTGAAGCTCAGCTTTTGGTAGGGAGCGTTTCCTTTCAATGAGAATTTCTTAGACTAAAGTTAAGTAGATTATAATACATATATAAATTATATAAATATATATAAAAAATATATAAATATTGTATTTATTTTATATATTTAACTTATTATTAACTTTAACTGAAGTTTTCACTCTTTAAGGAATATAATAAAAAGAATAGGAATAAGGATATTTGAATAGTTAGAGACTGGCACTCCGCCATTTCTAACATACTGACATTCTGTTAACTGCATGATAAGTTAACAGAAGGAATAGGAGGCTAAAATAAAAATAACTGTCTATAGGATAACAATTATTTTAAGATCTTAACTAGCTTCAAGCTTGTTTCCCATCTTCCTCCCCGCCAACTTGTCCTAAGTTGAAATATGGCTATTAAGTCTTTAACCACAATCAGAGCTCATATAAACTAACTATCATTTAATTAAAAGTTGCCGTGGGTTCAAAATTATTTAAAAAAATAAATTACTTAATTTTCGTCCTTCAATAAAATCTCGGCTATTGAGTCCTGTTTAGAACACACATTTCCCAAAATGAAACCAAATTATAATCACTTTTGCTGAAGGAGTGCCCATTGTGCGGTTGTCGGAAGACTTTTAAGAGCACGTCTGATTTTCCATTTTCCATTTTCATTCCCTTCTCCCGATGCCATTTCCATTTGATGTCTCTGTCTGGCCTTTTGATCTTCACGTTTTGGGAGCAGAGGCACCTTCGCAGCCGCGCACTGAGCTCAGTCATCTTCAGGATTGGGATTGGGATGGGGATGGGGATGGGGATTGGGATGGGGATGGGGATTGGGATTGAGCGGGAGACTCCTAATGACTTCTATTGCGGAAAATGATAAATGGGATGTAAGGGAATCGAGTGGCAGGCCGAATTTCGAAATATCTGAATGACTGAATGACTGAATATCTGAATGAATGAATATCTGAATAGCTGAAGGACTGAATATTCAAATATTCCCTTTCTGATGGTTAACGATGGCGAAAAAGTTTAAATATTTAACGATTTGTAGTTTATTTATAAATTTTTTGCACTTTTCACATTTGACGCTTGGCGCTCGTCGTAAGTGAGTTTAATATTTAAAATGCACATTTTTCATTTGGCGGATCGCTTAATGCGCATACGCCCCAAGTGGCAGCAGGGACTGTGGCAGCGGGCACATCAAGTGGCAACCATCACATGCAATGTGAGAAATCATGCATAAAAATTTATTATGTTCAAGCGCATGTTGCAACATCATGTTGCCCGTGCCCCTGCCCCTGCCCCTGCCCGTGCCACTGCCTCTGCCCCTGCCAGTGCCTGCAACCATCATAATAATATCAATGGCAACAGAGCGCAATGGGTGAAAAATATGAAAAACGAATCAAACATGAAAAATGCAAATGCTCCACGGGCAGGCAACGAATTGCGATTACTCTATGACGAGTTGAGTGGACAAGTGAATTGAAGTATGGAAAATGGGAAATGGAAATTGGAAAATTGAAAATTGATAAATGGAAATCCAAAGAAAATTATTCTAAGTCTCTTGGACTTAAGCCAAACCAGGACCCAAATTAGAGCTCATTCTGATCTCGCACTCCTCTAGCTCTAAGTGAGTTCCATTTACAGGGTATCCCTCAGTTGTTTATACCCCAACTCTCTCCAACTTTCTCCCCTCTTTACCTCCTTCTCAAATACCCAAACTTCTTTCTTCTTCTTCCTCTTCTTCTTCTTCTTCTTCTCAGCTCACAGAACTCAACATAAATCCTTGTCTTCCTTCTGAGGGACTTGCCTACTGCCGCTTCTCGTCTTTCCCAACTTTACAGGGTAACTTCTAGTCGGATACTCTTCTCGATTCGATGCCTCTCTATTCGTGGCTTATGTAACAGATTATATTCTGGCGTTACATGCCGAATTATGTATTCATAATAGCCACTCTTGAGGCAGGGACTCATGCATTCGTTTGCTGCCACATTGCAAGGTGCAGCAATGCAGCAACAACAGCTTCAGCCTCAGCCTCAGCCCCAGCCTCAGCTTCAGCCTCAGCTTCAGCTTCAGCGACAACAGCTACAGTGACAACAGCAACAGCAACAGCAACAGCAACAACAACTAACAACAACAACCAACAGCAACGGCAACGGCAACAATAGCAACAACAATGACAACAACAAGAACAACAGTTGCTGCTGCAGCAGCGGCAACATCATTTGAACTGTCATTAAACTTTGACTATCATCCTTTTATTATTTGGAGCTACCGTCTCTGCCCCAACGCCGATGTTGCTGTCGATGTGGATGCTGCAAGCACTCGTCGTTCTCCAACCCCTTGCCTTGTGTTGTTGCTGCTTGTTGGTGCTTGTTGCTGCCACCAATTGTTGCAGCATTTTATACAATTTTATTTTCATTTTTTTTTCCCGTTTTCTTTTTTTTTATGTTTTTTCTTTTGTTTCTGCATTGCGCCTGCCTCGTCGCCGCTGCCGTTGCCTCTGCCGTTGCCTCTGCCTCTGCCGCTGCCGCTGCCATTGCTGTTGTTGCCGTTGTTTTGTTTTCTCTAACACGTGAGTTCACCGCAGTGCACGTTGCAAGTTGTTGTTGTTGTTGTTGCTGTTGTTGTCTGCTGCTGTTAGCCTTTGTGTTGCAGGCCGCACAACGGCAACAAGAGCAAAAAGTGCTGCATGCTTATAGCATTTGTGTTATGAATACCTTTGCATGTGTGTGTGTGTGTGTGTCGATCTGTCTGTCTGCTTTTTTCTCCACTGACTTCTATTCTCACCCCTTGCCCGCTGCCACGCCCCCTCCATCATCTATCGTAATAGACGTCCTTTATTATGGCCAGTTGCATTTTGTAATATGCATTTGTCAACACAAAAGACGCACAGGCAACATATTGCAGCCTTCCCCCCACCCACTCCCCCCTTCAGCCGTACTCCTACCTTTGTCATGGATTATTTTCCATGTGTGTGTGTGTGTGTGTGCCGCATTGCTGGGCATTCGAATCGCAGGTGAAATGTGAGCTAACGAGCAGAGGGCACACATTTATGGACAGAGACTCT
The DNA here is from genome assembly GCA_035044505.1 of Zaprionus lineosus. Taxonomy (NCBI): domain Eukaryota; kingdom Metazoa; phylum Arthropoda; class Insecta; order Diptera; family Drosophilidae; genus Zaprionus; species Zaprionus lineosus. Next base: position 465,037 of record JAWNNX010000596.1, on the reverse strand, counting down.
TGGAGCTTGTCTCGTTTAGCTGCTTATTTGTCTCTCGATGCAAATTGTGTTCCCTGGAGGAGTTCTAATGGACCGAAAGGTACTTAAAGCTGTCACAGGATACTTTATAATATTGGGTATATGGCAGTAGGAAGAACTTGCCTTATGAGGAATTCCCCCAATGATGATGAAACAGACTTTTGAACAGTTCACAATTTTGAACTAAAATCTCAAGTTCTTCGACAGCAAAAATTATATTCCAAATATAGCCAGGATGTAGGCAAAGGTATGTCCTTATAATATATAAAGTGGGTCAGAAGAAACAAGGACTCAAGCATGGGCATGAAGAGTATTCCCCCAAGGCAAGAGTTTACTTTCATTTGAGTTCCTTTTCTCATCCCATGCCCCATTCGAAAGTTATCGATTAAAATTAATTAAAGCATCGATTAAAATTAATTAAAACATCGATTAATTTAGTTATGAACTTAAAGAAAAACACAGTGCTTAATTTGGTCTCAGTCCTCGTCAGAATCACTGCTGGTGTCGACGTTCTTCGTGCTACGACGTTGCAAGTGGTTGATGGCTGATTCACTTGATCTAGGACTTTCGTGTGTGCGCGACTTAAAAATACTCGAATGCCTGGATATTAGTTTCACAATGTTGGCAAGAGTGCGATCATCGCGTAAGGTTGGATCAAAGCTTTCTATGTCGAAGGTCATGTCGGCAGCAGGAAGCAACAAGATTCCTTTCTTCACATAATTGGCCAGCTCCTCGTCGGTCATGTTGCGGGTCTTGATTAGCTCCGTGAAGGCAACCTTAGCCTGCAGCTGCTTGGCCTGTGACCGCTTCAGGCGATAGAAGTCCTCGCGCTCAAACTCCTCCAGCTCCCCAACAATGTAGTTGAGTGTGTTCACCAGGCGAGGTATGACCACATATTCTAAAGCATTCACTCGCATGTTAGTCTGCCGCATGGCTACTTGCAACATGCGCAGCATATACTCCAAGGACGCGTATTCGACAATCTGCCTGAGGGCATCCAGAAAGCTTTTTCGAATCACTTGCACCTGCTGTCCGCCGCAGTTGAGTCCTGCCAGGGGAAAGGCGGTTTCATCGCTCACATTCAGTTCCAAGTAGTTCAATGTAACGCCCACAACCTTCACACTCTTTCGACTTAGAGCGACATGCGATTCAGGACTTTTGGCAACAATCACGGGCCTCAGATCTGCATCCAGCAAATTTGCCTTGGCAATCGAGAATATCGCGATGCGCATCAAATTATCCACTGTTGACTCCTTGGCGGCCATCTGCTGTTTCAGCTCCTTCAGCCTCATCTCAATCGCATCCTTTTTTCGCTTAAGCAATCCTATTCCACGTTTTGCCGCCATTATTCTACTCTTCATTATCACCTGATTGGCACGGGATGGAAAGATCTGCAGCTTCTCGTTCGAGGACATCTTGTGGAGTTCGTGGCTGCGTCACCCTGAAGACTTAAGAATCTGACAGTTCCCCAAATAAAATAAAAAAGAAAAGTCAATTAATTTTTGTCAAATTTTTGAATTTTGCCTACTTTGGCTGTCATTATCCTTACACCCAGGAAAATCCTTTCCAATATTGTAATTGACAGTCTAAGAATATTTGAACTCAAGCTGGAGGCACCTGTGAACTGCAATGGTTTGTGTCTTGGATAAAAGAAGCAGTTTTTCAATTTATAAAAAATATTAAATTGAATTAAATTAAACTTGTCCCCAGCTAAGTGTATGTAGGATAACAACTAGAGAAAAAATGTATCCTTAGGCTCCTTTGTGAAATCCTTCGCAGATTCTCCTTATACAAAGTTTACCTTGAATCAAGCAGAGACTCGCCCAAGCAGCCATTTTATGGCCGCAACGATGAGAAACATAACTGAAATGGCAGCTACAACGGCAACAGGAGCAAGGATTGTAGGAAAATGTATTTGTCCCTTGTTAACACACTCTCACACACGCGTTCTGCTGCACCCACACACACACACACACACACACACACACACACACATGGGAGTGGTAGTTTTCTTTTCAATTTCTGCAACGGCTCTTTCAATATTTTCATTGCATTTGAGCTATAAAAGTATTTTTCTTAGTGCAACTTGAACTTGTTATGATTGCAACTTGTTGCACGTGAAATGCATAACGTAATTTCTGCGTCTCGGCTCACTGGCCCTACAATATAATCCAGGCACGTAGCCTCCGAGCTGCACTCCCAGCCTCAGCCCCAGTCCCAGTCCCAGTTTCAGTCTCAGACTCCGTTCAAGATACGGAAGTTTGCCTGAGCAGCGAACCGAAGTAAAATCCAAGACCAAACCCAAACCCAAACCCAGCCCAAGTCCAGATCCAAATCCAAGCCCAAGTCTGGAATCTAAAACCTAAAACCTCAACCGACAAAAAGATTCCTAATGCAATTCTTAAAGTGTAAGTGCCGCCAATTGTGGGGCTTTAATTGGAACATGAGAAACGTTGAGTCAAGGGCTGAGGGGAATCCCGGAACTGAGGCAGCTCCACACGACGAGTCGAGGCACGTAGACAGTTCGAGGATTGGCAAACATATGCAACGGGGCTTCCTCTGCCACTTCGCGGTGTCAGCGCTGGAAAAAAAATGGGAAAATTGGATAGATTCAATTGGCGATGAGCTGCCTGGCAGGCAGTAACTTCATCTCGTCTCCCTTCCCCTTCCCCCTGCACAGCCTGCTGACAGGGGAAGGGGGGCAAATTAATTTTCAATGATTTGAATTAATATCGTTGGCAACATGTCGTATACATCATCTTTTTTGCTCCTCAATATGCAAATTTATCCGCCGCCTGAAGGCAACTCAATTGGATTACCCACGCGGAAAACAGAAAACTGCGAACTGAAAGCTGAAAACTGAAAGCTGAAGACGGCAGAGCGGAGAGGGGGGAGAGGGGAAAACGCCAACAGATATCAGAAATCGGAGAAGAGACACCAAAACGAGTCTTAAGTTAACTTCAGGTCCTGTCATCTACATTTAATTGACTTTTAAACAAGCTGCAACATTTTATTAACGAACAGGAGATACCCTGAGATGTCCTGCGGCACCTTGACTTGACTTCAGGTTCATTTGAGAAGAAGTCAACACATTGAAAGCTGAAGCCTTCAACTGTGAGGGAACTTCAAGCAAATGCATATAATATATATTTTATATATTCCCGGAACTATATAAAAATTCGATTTGATTAATTTTTATTTTTATTTCTGATTAATTAAGACATTTTAATTGATTTGAAATCGAAGCTTAACTTTTACTTTCCTCATATATATAGCTCTTCCTCCTACTACTGCCCCTTCCCCGCCTACACATTTTCTCGCTCTACCTTCATCAAAGCTCATGCCACATCTTCTATACCCCCGAGGACTCTTCCTGTGTCCATCTGATAATAAAATCCTTAATTTCCGCTCTCCAGTGACAAATATAATTCAATTTTTATCACCTGATTAAAGTTCGCTTAGTTAGTTCATGGGTGCGGTTGGGGGCGTACAGGAGGCGTGGCAAATTAACTGATATCGCGCTCCATAGAAAAGCTGACAATTTCCGTTTAAATGCACAGTGGAAAAAAAATAAATAAAAAAAAAAAAAAACAAAATAAAATAAAATCATTGGAAAAGCAATGGCAAGCGAGTGGCAAATGAAAAGCGAAGAGCGGAAAATCTGGGGAACGCTTTAAAAAGGACACGTGGTAAAGAGGACTTTCGAGCGCAGTGAATTGAATTGAATTTCCATCAATTAATAAATGTGAGAATTAAATAATTGCCAGCACTTTTGCGGCCGGCAGGTAATTTAAGCTGCAAACTTCACTTAATATTCCACTCCCCACCCCCACCCCCCATCTCTACCTCTTTACCTAGCCCACCTCCTTCCTCCTCTACACTATCTCTCACGGCGAACATAATACATCCAATTAAAAATAGATTCAAAGGATTATAATGTCCAAGCACATTAAACGGAGCACAAATCAAGTGCATCTCCAATTACCGAAATAATAATGAATCCTTGAAGCGACTTTTGCAATTTGAGCAAATTTTGCCTTGCGGCTCCCTGCACTTGTTTCCATGTCCTTTAAGTGGTATTTCATGAGGTGAAAGTAAGTCTTGAAATGGTTGAAATTCCTAAATTTGGGTAATTAAAGATCCTTGAGGGTTCTTAATGTGGCTACAATTAATTGGAGACTTGGTAGTAAAAAATAATTCATTTTATATAAGTTTATTATTTAAAATTAATAATTAAAAAGTTTTTAATATAAATCTAAAATAAATAAATAATAAATATATAAAAATATTCTGAAATATTTTTTATTATAAAAAAAAATATTTAAAATTTGTTCAACTATTTTAGGTAATTTTATTTTTTATTTATTATTATTATTAATTCGTATTTAAGTCATCTGATTTGATCCTTAATAAAAATAATAATGTTTAATAATTATATCCGCTTTTTATAAACCAATAAATTTAAATTTATTAATTTATATATCTTAAGATCAGAATTTCTTGCACTTTTGTTTTAATCAATAGATCCTTACAAGGACCCAAGTTGTTTAGCTTCTGTGATTCACCTGATTCATTGATTAAATTCACTGATCCAAACTTTCAATTAAATTTTTAGCTCAGGAAATTAGAAATAACTAAAATCTAAAATTTATAATTATTACTTTTATTATAGTTATAACTATAATTATTATTATTATTTTATATAGTTAATTTATTTAGAGATAAATAATCCTCTCTCAATAATCCCAGCTTATGCAAGGAATTATAAGATTCTGGATTTGATTCCATTTGACTTTTCAATAAAATATTTTTCACTCTGGAATCATCTGTTTTTGAAGATCCTTCCGCCTCATTTGATACCCCGCAGGACTTACCTTTGTCTTAGATTCCCCGAATTAAAGGTTGAAGTGGCTCTTCCCTTGGACTTAAATCATTCCATACGATTTTCATCCACCTGAGGCTCCTGCCACGTACCTCTTAGTTACTTAACATGTAGTTGGCAAAATTGTAGGACTCTTTTTTTAAATATTTAAATTTGATATCGTGCGTTGTTGCATGGTCTTCGGGGAGTTGCAACTTACATACGACTGCGGCACAAAATCAACTTCAAATCACGACTAACAAAATACATGCAACAAACTGTGAATGCGGCTATATTTATGCCGGCAGTCGGCGTAGTCAGGCGACAGCAACAACAAACAGACAGTCATACAACGGACACACAGACAGACACGCAAACACACAGACAGACAGAGAGACAGTTGGACAGTTGGACAGTGAGACAAACGACAAGAGCAACAACAACAAATGGCAAAAACTATGCCTGAGCCTCTGAGTCTCTGCCGCTGCCTCTGCCTCTGTCTCTGCCTCCGTCTCTGCCGCTGCCTCTGCCTCTGCCCCTGTCTCTGCCTTTAACTCTGCCTCTGCCTTTGCCCCTGGCTGTGGCTGCGGCTGTGGATGCCTGGTGCTTGGTGCAAAGTTCCCACCAAGCGTTGGAAGCTAAACAAAACGTGTGCAACAACAGCAACAACAGCAACAACAAGAACAACAGCAACAACAACTAAGCCATTTTTGTCGCCGCCCGTCTAAATACCAAACTTGGCTTAAACGGCAGCAGACGGAACGGCCAGCAAAAACAACAACAACAACAACAACAACAGCAGCAACAAAGTGAAAATGTCCTGCGCAGCACCGGCAGCAGCCGTCGGGATGGCAAAGAGTGCAAAAAAGTCCAAATAAATCATGATTCATGACCAAAAGCCGCAGAAATGACAAAAATAAAAGCAAAAATTGCATAAAACTTGAAAAAATAAAAATGGAATGGAAAAAAAAGAAATATTGAAAAAGAAACTGAGGGGAAAAAAGAAGGAAAACTTTGGGTTTGTTTTCTCGTTTTTAAATGGAAGCAGAGGCGAGGACACAAAATGTTCGTGATTCGAGTCCGACGTTTGCCAAAACTCCGAGGCGAAACCAAAAATAATGCGAAATGCGAAATATTTTTGGAAAGAGCCGCAAAACCAAAAACAACAAAAAAAAACAAAAATCAAAAAAAATATACAAAACTTAAAACAATAACAAAAATAAAAAATAATAAAACAAAAAATAAAAATAAAAATCAAATAAAAATAAAAATCAAATAATAATAACAAGAAACAAAAATAAAAAAAAAAAATATCAAAATAAAAATAAAAATAAAAATAAAAAATAAAAAATAAAAATAAAAAACTAAAAGCCAAAAGTAAGAAATAAAAAGTAAAAACTCAACTCGATTCGGTGACAAGTTTAAAATCGGCAAATCGTCGGTTATTCGGAATTGAGAGTTCCAACTTCTACATAACCCACCACCCTCCCCCCCTTCCTCGACGGACTCAGCCTTTCGGCCCTTTGTTGTCGCAGTCATGTTGGCCATGTTAACAGAATGTGCCATGTGCTAAGCATTTTTATCACGCAGACCGCAGCCCCAAAACTCCAGGAACAGGATTTCGTTTAAATATTTTGTTCACTTTTTTCCACCTTCCACCATTCCTCCCTCTATCCCGCCCCTTCCCCCGCCCATGACCAACTTTGTCCGAATGTTCGGATTGTCTGTTTGTTTGTTGATTTTCGTCCGTGTTCTGTGTTCCTCATAAAAATCATGTCTTTGGAGCTCCTCGCATCAGCGACGCTCCCCCTCCGACCGACGATCTTCACGACTCTAAACGATCGTTTTGTCATAATGCGACATTTAAGGAATTTTTATATGAATTCACTTAACGACCTGCCAGCCGAACGCGTCGATCCTGGCGCGTTTTTATCAAAACCTCCTTCGATCCCCCCACCCGCCCTTCGATCCTTCTGTGAATGCACGAGGTGTGGAATTGTAATTAAAGTTGTTACAGTGGAGAGCAAAGCGAGAATCCTAGAAGTTCAAGGATATTTATTTATAATAATAATTTAAGTTTTATATTTTTCATATTTATTTTAAGTGAAAAACTCCGAAATTACCCACTGTGCGTATGCCCAGATGCGATGCTTTGATTAAGTCTCGATTCTTTCTTCAAAATATAGTTCAATCTTTAATATGAGTTAGAAGAACATCTTCACTTTTATCTTCTATTACTATTCTTCTTATGTTTTTGACCAAATAAACTACAGCTTTGCCCACTGTGCGTACTTTTATTGCCATTGCATTGAAATGACTGCAGCGGCAGTCAGAGTCACATTAACAAGCGCAGGAACATCAACAACTTACAACTTTGTCAGGGCCACAGCCACAATGATGATGATGACGATGATGATGATGATGATGATGATGACGAAGATGGGCTTGATGATGATGATGATTATGATGTTGGCGTGGTCGATGACAATAACGACGATCTTAAGGATGTTGATGGGATTCTTGCCGTTGCCACAATCATCGCCTTTGACTGTTTTTCTCTCTCTCTCTCTCTCTCTCTGTGTGTGTGTTTCTTCCCCCCTCCCTGCTCTATACTCCTTAACGACCACTGTCCTTCTGGTCCACCTTGGGCCAAGACAATTAACTTGCTCGTTGACTTTTAAAAAGGCTTTGGATGACATTTTTACGCGTGTACATGATTTTATTTCCCCGGCTGTCCGCGCGGGTAATTATGGCACGTTAAAGTGTTAATGTGCCACGTTAAGAGCCTGCGAGAGTGTGTGTGAATGTGTGCGTAACAAGGATCTGGTCATTGGCCAGCAACGAGCAGTAGCAGCTGCCTTAGAACCTACCAAGCTAAGTAGCAGCTCGAGTTGCGCTCCTGATGAAGCCATTTGCAAGTAGAAAATATGACACAGTTACGGGTCTCGGTATGAGGATAACTGGCATGGACTCATATTTTAACTGTTTTTAGTAACATGACCAATTAGCTAGTCGTTGTCAACAACAACGCACAGTGCACAACGTGCAACATGCAACATGCAACAGGCAACAGGCAGTCAGGCAGTCATCCTGTACTGGCCATTAAAGCAGCTGCCCAGAGGCGATGTCCACGTTTATTTGCCTGACAAAGCGAGGAACTGGTTTCCCCATCCGTCCAACTGCTAATCCAACTGTAACTAACTGTAAGCCTTGGCCAGTCAGTCTCCCAGGAGGCCAGCTCTTGGTCCAGCACTGACTCCGACTCTGCCATTGACTCCGATTCTGGCTTCGACTGTGTCTCCGTTTGCGTCTCCGTCTCCATCTCCGTCTCCATCTCCGTCTCTGTCTCTGTCTCCGTCTCTGGCTCTGGCATCGAGGCCTATCTGCCTGCCAAGCTGCCAAGCTGCCAACCTGGACTGTCACCTGCTCCGCATCAATTGACGTTATTGATTCGCAGCCCACAATTTGCCGCCACCCAATCGCCATAAGTTATTATGTCTGGGAAAACAGGTTCCTCTATGGACATGTACAGATTGCCATTGCCTTTGCCTATGCCATGTGTGCCGCCGGTTTCTATTCCTCATTCACGACATATATAACATCATCCTCCTGCCCAGCCCCAATCTCAATCCCAATCCCAATCCCAAACCCAATTCCATTCCCAACACCAATACCAATCCCATTCGCTTCCTCATCCTTACCCCATTCCTATCCCCTATCCCCATCCCCATCCCCATCCTCAGCCTCGTCCTCATATGCGCCTCTTAAGGCGTTCGAGAAAATTGCATGACAAATAAGTTTTGTGTGTCGCAGACAGTTGACATTTTTTATGCTGAGTTATATGACGCTGTCTGGCAGAATGGGGCATGCAACGTTGTTAGCCCCACCCTTTCGCCCGCCAATCCTCCCCACCCCCCAAGCCGCTCCGACATACGCACAAAAATGGCTAGGAAAATATTGATTTTTATAAATGCGAGCCACATGCAAAGTTGGCAGCTCTTAAAGCCAGCCAATTGCTGCCATGCATCAGGCCATCTCTCCACGGACTCGGGCCCTGGGACATGGGACAGCTGCTCAGGATGATGAGATGCGATGTGTGTGCGGATAGTTTCAGGCAATCCTTGAGGTACTTATTATTGGCTTACAACTAAAATTTTGTTAAGGTGCAAATGGGAAAATGTGTCAAAGGGTTGAGTGTCAGAGGCAGTTGAGGTGTGCGAATCCGAAGGAAGGACTTGGGGCGGGTGGCCAAGGTAGAAAATTATTAGTGCCTCTTACTAAGTTAATGCCTAACTTAGCAACCATCCAGCTTGACTGTCAGGAAGTAGATTTAAAATTTAAATCGTCTGATCAACATTTTCGGAGTATTCGGAGTCGTCGAATCTCGTGAATATTGAACAATTGGACACGTAATTCCGGCAGTATCTGAAAATAGATACATTCATTATAAAATGTTCGCCGGTCGTTAGTTAAATGAGTTGACAGCCGTAAATCAATTAAGGGGTCTACGCGAATCCCTTGCATTTGCCAAAGTTTCAAAGCTCCGGCGAAAAAGAGACGCGAACTACGCGATCCTGAGTAATAGTCTAGGCATTTTAATTGAAATTAATTAGCCAGCTCATAAGACATGGATGGTTAGCTGGCAGTCAAGTTGAAGGGGGGTCGGGTGAACGAATGTTGCTGAGGTGGAGGAGGGGGCAGATGGTGGGGGGGAATGCCGTTAACGACAACAAAAAGCATCAAGTACTTCACGCCAATTGTTGACAGTCAGTCAGTCAGTCAGGCAAGGCGAGGCGAGGCGAGCAGAGCTACGACAAAGATGGAAAGAATGATTGTAAGAGTTGGTTGAAGAGAAAGGCGGAACGGGGAGGGGGATGGGTAGAGGAAGCCAAATAGAAGCAAGAGCTGTGCTCCAGGTCTGACTCTCGTTCTGAGACGGAGACTGTGGGTAATGACAGTCAGAGACGCAGTTGAAGTTGCAGTCATTGCCGGAGGAGTCATTGTAAATATGAATTGTAGTTGTTGTTGTTGTTGTTGTTGTTATTGTTGTTGTTGTTGTTATTGTTGTTGTTGTTACTGATGTGGTTGCTGCTGCTGTCGCTGGAGGTGCGCCGGCATACGTAGTGTGTCAATCATTGGGGCCAACATGTGAATCTTTTCCACATGAGCATTAAAGGCGCTCAGCTGGAAGAGGCTCTGGCTGCTCCTGCTGGCTGCCAGTCGAGGCGACGCACTGCATTTGCCATTTATGACAGTTGAAATGTCAAAAGAACAACAAACAGACGGCAAACAAACACACTTCGAGATGCTGATGCTGTCGCTGCCGCTGCCACTGCCACTGCCACTGACGTTGACGGCGACGGCGACGACGACGACGCCATTGCTGCCGCCAACATTTGCAAGTGTTGAACCTTCACCAACTTCTTCTTCTCTCTCCCTGCCGCTACCCTTTTCACTGTCTTTGCCTCTGCCATAGCCTCTGCCCCTGCCTCTGTCTCTGCCTCTGCCTCTGTTTCCTCCTCCTGCTCCTGCGGCCGCCTGCTGCTTTGTTAAGTTGACGACAATGACGACGTCTTCATGTGTGCAGCTGTTTTTGATCTGCCACGGATGCGCTTCATTGCCTTGCCACACCCCCCTCAAACCCCTCACCACTCGCCCCATCAACTTCTCAGTTACCCAAAAAAGGGGTGACGTTGACCCCCTCAAATACACTTGCTGGGGCTTCCAGCTCTTAGCTGCCTTCTGCCTTCTGCCTCCTGCCTTGTGCTTCGCTATTCATGGCTGCAAATGTGGGGCAAGGGTATCATCAATTGGTAATCAGGTTTGCCACGCCTACAGCGAATGTCGAATGTGGGAGGTGCGACTTGTGGTTACAACGTCTCTTCATTTATTGGCTGAGTATTGAGGCTTTTTTGGAGACTGGAGACTGGAGACTGGAGACTGGAGACTTTTTCAACTTCTGAACAACTTTTTTAACTGAAGGCTCCTAACTCAACTCCTAAGGACATTTCTTTGAAAGGATCTTAATCCTTTAAGTCGGTTATTTAGAATCGATTATTTATCTATCTGGAATACTAGATATATATATATATATATATATATATATATATATATATATATATATATGTATATATATATATATATATATTGTATATATATATTCTGCCTTTGACCGATTAAAAGCAGTCATGGTTTGAAGCTCCACTAAGCATGTATAAAAATTGTTAATTGGGAGAAATTTATTAAACACTCAGTTTCTATAAGAATAATTTACTGTTATTATTTAAAAATATTTTTTTTAAATATTTAAATTTTCAAAATTATTTCCTTAATTTAAATATAATTTATATGAAATTAAAAAACAAATTAAATTAACTGTGGAATATTTTCTATTCGTCCACAAAATGTTCGATGGGTATAAATTATATGCCTGAAGTCAGAGAACTCCGTTCCTTATTCTCAATATATATATATATATATAAAGTTCATCTTTGAAGTCCTTTTCCAATTTGTAGAGTATTCAAAATTCGTGCTGCCGCTGAACTCATTTAAATTCCATATTTTTGGAAGGTTTTTGAGCGTTTTAATTGCGCGCCGTGTGGACAGATTTGTTGAAATGCTTGTTAGGAACACATTTTGATGTCAAGAGGAAGCCGTCAGGGGAGTGGAGCGGTTGGGGGTGGGGCATCCAAAAAATGTTGAATTTGTTTTTGGTTATTTGGTTATTTGGATATTTGAATATTTGGGAAACGAGCGAGTGAGGAAGGCGTAAAAATCTGCGTAATTAAATTTTATTTCTGTACTCCTCCTGGGCTCTAGGCAGCAGCTGGCGATGCGTGTTGAGGGATGGCTGCCCGGGCAGCGCTGCGCTGTGTCCGCCAGCTAATTAGCTTCACTGTAGCTTGGGGAAGAACATCAAAAGGCGTGCGGCACGTGACCTCAACCCAAGCCAGCAGATAGCCAGGAACTGGAAACTGGAAACCTCAACTGGAAATACCTTGGCAGGAAAATCCATCGACGTCTGTCAAATTAGCAGAGCGAATGACAAGAACGAAACACACACATGTTTAATGCATGAATGCATAAGTATCTCTCTTTAATTGTGTGTGTGTGTGAGTGTGTGTGTTGTTTATTTGCGAATCTGCATAATTTTCGCACACATATTTATGCCACACTCAACCCGAACGGCACTTATTTAGGCTTGTTCTGGCGCTCAAGTGGCACTTGTTTTGTTTGCCTTTCCTTGGTTGCCCTTTTTGTTGCCACCAATCGCCCAGTCACCCAGCCCTCGCCAGTCCCCCCAGTCTCCCCCATCCTCCACACGCCTTCAGCCTTTGCTTAACACTCAGCATTCGGCATCCCCAGATTCCCCCATCCCACGATCTCAATCATCATTGCTACTTATTCATTTCAATTCACTTGACGGCGGCACTGGCACTTTCATCTCTCTGTCGCTGGCCCCTTCCAAGGCGTGCCACATGGTGGCAAAGTCGTCATCGTCGTCGACGTCGTGAGCGGCATCATCAACGCCTCGCACTCAATAACAAGCTGTATCCAGCCAGTGGGACCCACGATCATCTCAGATACTCAGATTATGTGCAAGTCTTGTTGCACTTGCAGGGCGCGTGAATGTGCCACAAGGGGTGTCGCCTCCGACGAGAGGGTTGCAAATCACAAGTGGAAATCTATTCGGGGGATTTCATATAGTTACTTAGCTTTAAGTTGGATAAAGTGTAATTAGGCTTAAAATTGAAGGATTGACTTCTTGGAATGAATCGAATCTCGTGGCATGCAACCTGTACAGGTGAACATCATTAACACTTATATTTATATATTTTATGTAACCCAAAAATCCTAAACTTCTGTTTACATTCAGCTTTATTCGTGTGGCATTCAGATCTTTATAACACTTTGAGTTTTGGTCAAGAGAATCGCATCAGCAGCTCGTAAAGTTGGATGACAAAACACGCGGCGGGCGGAAGACAGTTTATGTCTGCCACTGCCACGCCTGCTTTGGGCTGGGGGGGATGGGAGGGCGTGGTGGATGGCTATGATGTGCCATAAAAATGAGCAGCGTTGACAATTTCACAAAAATCTCATACATAATATGCCACATGGGGAATAATGCGACGTTTTCATCTGAAACAAAACAGAAATACATTACGAGTGCCATCAAAAATACTGGGAATGAGGGTGGAGAAGGGGGAGGGTGACGGAGAGGCAAAGGAGGTGGCAAAGGAGGAGAGCCAGCTGTACGGAGGGCAGGGAAGTGGTGAGTGTGGATCCAACACGTCTCTGAGTCAGAGGAGCAGAAGATCAAACGCAGTCAGGGAAATACAAATCATAAAAATATATGGGCGGTAGGCAGTCGAATATTAGAACCTAACCTCCTGCCACGCCCACATGTCATATAAATTCTTTCAAATCCAAAAACATAAAACATAAAACTCACGACTTACCCGTTCGGTTGGGTTCTCTGAGATCTTCACATGTTTTACAAGCAATCAAATTGCATTTTTCACATAATACACACACACACACATGGCACACACACACACAACATACACAGAAGGTACACACACACACATGGCAAACACACACATATACAGATTACACACAGAAGGTACACACAAGTTGTGTTTTTTGAGTGGGTGTCATAAATAGCAAATTTTGGTTGATGGTGGGAGGGGCGGTGGGGCTAGGGGTGGGGCAGGGGTAACCCCTTTGGATCTTTGGAACCTCAAGGAATTCACAAGTCGCCGCTAAAAATTCTAAGCAGATTAATAAGCAACAAAGCGATGCTTTACGATGGGTTCCAGTCTGGACTCTGGTCTAGCCAAGGCATTGGTGCCCAGAGGTTCTTCACCTCTTGACCAAGTGATAGTCGAATATACCCTATATATATAAGAGCGAGGGTATATACTGAAGAAGGCGGCAACATATTATAAGCTAAAGTTGAGTTATTGAAGGGAAGGCATGGCTGAATATAAAGTAGTCTTGGCTTTTGATTAATTAATTTTATAATTTCATAATTTTATTAAAATTGTAAAACATACAAAATATGCGACTCACCAAGTACACTTTCTTCTTGATAAATTATAATTAAATAAAATTAAATAAAATTTAAAAAAAAAATAAATTAAATTTAAATTTTCAGACTTTCCTTGCTTTGACTTTCAGTCGAAATGAGTTCCCTTTTCTACCAAAAATAATCGATGCTTCCCCCTGCTACTTGTTGGGTACCTGCATGTCGTCTATGCCCTACCCCGAGCTCACTTAGCCGTTGTTTCTCTTTGATTAATTATAATTAACTAAAATTAAATAAAAATATAAAATAAATTAAATTTAAATTTTCGGACTTTCCCTGCTTTGACTTTCAGTCGAAATGAGTTCCCTTTTCTACCAAAAATAATCGATGCCTTCCCTTTGCTACTTGTAGGGTACCTGCATGTCGCCTATGCCCTACCTTGAGCTCACTTAGCCGTTGTTTATGGAGCTTCGACATTGTAAGATCTGTTTGTCTATAAAGTGTTTTGTTTTGCGACTCGTCGCCGTTTCATTCCACGCAATTTGACAATAGACAATGACAATTGATGGCATTTTCCGTGCCAGGACAACGGGACAATAGGGACGAGCGTACGGATGGTGAGGTGGTAGGGGGAGGGGGGAGTGGCTGGAGGCAAATTACATGCATTTAATCAAACGCGCTCGAGTTTCATTTGTTTGCTTTGAAAGTTTTCAACGCTGAAACTGATAACGAGTTTTGTGCATTAAGCTCTATTATAACGCCCAAAATTACAGACGCCGCAGCATGTGAATCCTGGCCGAATCCTTGTCGAATCCTTGTCGAATCCTTGTCGTTTATCTAGCAGCCAGACACACGCAGCGAACGCTCATCGAGGACGCAGACAACGCAAACAGCCTGCGACTGCCTGAAGCGATAGCGCAGAAGGAGGACCAAATGAATGGGTGGGGGGCATGGCAGTGGAGGAGGTGGAGGGGGGAGGATGGTAAAGTTGGCTTGGTTTATGGAAGGAGCTAAGCGATAGATAGCAATGTGGATGGGTGGCAGTGGGAGGGGGCGAGGACGGGGTGGCAGCCAGTGGGAGGTTGTCATCTGCGAAACACTCGTTTAGTGTAATTGGGCCAATGGCGCTTCGAGTTACACCCACGCAACTAACGGCGACTGTTACCAACAACCGGCAAGTCTGGCAACAAAAACTGAAAACTTTTTGGGAATAGGCAAGCAAAAAACCCACAGCCAGGACAACAGAATAGACAACGATTATATGTACACATATATCTCTGGATGACTCCATGAAGTGCGAGCGGGTTGCGTATACATCTATTTTTTGGGCAAACTTTTATATTTTATGACAGCCAGACAAACAGCCAGACGGAGGGACAGGCAGACAGACAGAGTGACAGACTGCCAGACAGCCAGACGAGCAGAGTTGCGAACAGACTGCCAGACAGACAGACAGCCGAATGGCAGCGACATTTGAGCGACATTTGCAGTTTACAGCGATGAGCTCTAGGGTGGGGGGGTGGGAAGGGGGCTGAAGAGGTGGAAACAGAGGTGAAGTGGAGACAGAGGTAGACCCTGAAGCGGAGGCTGAGGTTGAGGTTTAGTTTTGAGTTCGAGAGCGGCAAACCATTGGATAAACTCGCAGACGTTGGACGTGCGCTGCCCCAAGAGCAGACACTCAGACGGACAAAGAGACAGACACTCAGACGGACATTCAGACAGACATTCAGTCGTATATAATTACAGTTACAGTTACAGTCTCATTCGCAGTCACAGTCACAGTCACAGTCACAGCAGTAACAGTTACAGTAACAGTTAAAGCCAAAGTTATAGTTCGAGCCGAAGTTGAGGTTCGAGTTAAAACTGCACTTTCACTGAACTGAACTGTCGCCAAACGGCGCTCGATGTGATGACCCCTTTTAAAGTGTCAACGATGTGTGTGCCCCAAGTTGGGGCACAGAGTGATTTGCATAGTTTACAACTAGATAAAACTCCAGCTGCCACTTCAATGACTCATCTCCGCATGACTCAAAATCTCACTTGAATGTCATGGCAATAATTAGACGGCAGAGTTAAGCGAAAACTTGGCCAAGACCCGACACTCCAAATGGCTTAAAGACTTGACTCGCATTTCACATCTGAGGGTCTATTATAATTTTCGAAAAATTCAAAGGTTCCCCCAACTTCACCTCATCCCTGTTCGAGCTCTCAAAAACTCGCTTCATTTATGTTCGGTATTTAATTTGAGGTTTCCTTTTGAGTCTCAACACTTGCCTCAAATTATGAGCCCTTCAGCTTAAGGCCTGTAAATCTCTTGGCTGAAAAGCGTTTAAGTCCTGTTTCTGGTGAAGCACAAAGGGATCCTTAACGATCTGATCCGCTCGGTAATCATAATTGCAATTCCCTTCGCCAGCCTCCACTTTCACTTTTCTCTCTCCCCCTCCCTCTCCCTATCTCTCTCTCTCTCTCTCGACTGGCGGTCAGCTTTTTTTTTTTTTAAAACTGCAACTGGGGGCCATTTTCATCAGCCGCAGGCTCTTAAATTTACAATGGACATAAGTTATGGGCACTTAAGGGGCTTACCTCCAAAATCCAAAATCCACAAGAGAAAGAGTGAAGTCGCGGAGTGTGAGAGGGGGGAGAGGTACTCTAGAAGGAGGAGGTAGAGGAGGGGCTGTGCTGCAAGGTGTTGGACATTTGAATTTGTGATTTTACTCAGAAAAGTTCACACACATTTTATGCAGTTGCCTTTTGCCCGTTCAAGGACAATTTAATTATTCAGCCTTATTTTCACAGACTTTTTACACACAGCTTGCACTTCCGCTGCCACTGCCACTGCCTCTGCCACTGCCAGTGCCTCTGCCGCCGCCATTGTTGTCCTTCCTTGTGCTGTCTTTGGCAGCGGCTGTTGCTGCTGTTGCCGGCAGCGTTCGGCAATTGCACACAGAATTGCACTGGAAAACTTTTTCCATTTCCTTCAACGCACCGCCGATGCTTCTGCTGCCGCCGCCTCAGCGCTGCCTCTGCCGCCCCGGCAGCCAAACAACCCGCCCCGCCGCCACCAGCCCCAACCTCCCAAGCACCGCAGCAGGGGCAAACTTCGGCGCTGCTCTAATGGAACTTTAAGCTAGATTAATTTTTTAATTAGTTCTTTTGTTGTTGCGCATTCGAGTGGCGTCTAGCACCCAGCATCTTGTCAGCCCCCTCCCACCTTCCCCTCCTTCCACCCACCCAGCTTCCTCGAGCCGCGCTCATTTGTAGTCGTATCCATTACATCGCATCGCATGCAAACTAATTTTTAGTGCACTTTGCGTATAGTTTATATTTTATTTATATGACGCGCTGCAAAAGGAAAACAAAATCATTTTTCTGCCAACTTTTCTGCTTACTTAAGTCTTCAAGTTGAAGGAATGAACGAATTCGGAGTTGCATTCGGAATTATGTATGAAGTCCATGAAGTCCATGAAGGGATTCTACGGACAGACTTGACATATATCAAAGTATTCTCCGGCATAGAATTATCCTTAAATTGGGTTAGGAGTTTCACAAGAATTTTACTTATTAAGGATATGATTCAAAGTGTCCTGAAAATTAAATCTAAATTTTATTTAAAATAAAGTGCATCCTTGACCTTCACACAGACAAAGATCATCTCAGATAACATCGGATTATCTGAGATCATCCCAAATTATATTAAATCTTGCCAAATCATATTCATCATATAAAATGCATCATATCAAATCATATCCTGTTATATTATCCTCCTAAGAGTACATAAATAAATCCCTTACTCCGAAAAACCATCGAATTTTATTCAAATTTTTCTTCCTACCTGAAATTCGTTTCCGAATTCCACATTTAGTTGCAAGTTGAATGCCATGCCTTAAAGGATCTAGCATATGGCATAGGTTCAATGTTCCCATAGTTTCTTTCAGCTTTAATTCCAATCACAGGATATTTTTATCTTTTTAGTGTCCTGAATTTCATCGCTCCGAAGGAAGGCGCAGCTGTGGCCTCAAAGTTGTTGCCGTTGGTTGTAAAAAGCGCAATTTTATTGAAAAAATCCTTAATTAAATTTCCGTTTCAATGTGTCAAAGTGTGAACAACACAATAATTTGGTTCTTTATTAACTGCTGCCGTTGTGGGCGTGGCAGCAGCAGCAGCAGCAGCAGCGGCAGCAACAGCGGCGGCAGAAACATCGAAGGCAACAATCTAGGCGGCAGCTGCACGAAATCCTTAATAAAGTTAAGGAACATGTATGTGTGTGTCTGCATGTGTGTGTGTGTACATGTGTGCTCTTATATATGTGTGTGTGTGTGTGAGAACGCGGCTATATCCTGCCACCGGAGGTGTCAATTTAAAGCCAATTTAATTTGTGCGACTTGCAGCGGCGGCGGCCACGTCGATGACGACGACGACGACGACGACGTCGGCCCGGCAACTGCCCCAAAGAACTTGCAACACGCATTTTAAAGCCGCTTGCAGCTTGCAGCAAAAACGAGCCTGAACTCCAAGCTGCTCCTTGGTGCAGGGACAACACTGCCCCTGAGGAGGGAGGAGTTCGGGTTTCGGACTTTGGCAGCAATGAAAATTACAATTTTTAACTGCGCGCGTCTTGCAACATCGTTGCTCATGTTGTTGTTGTTGTTCCTTTTATTGTTATTGCTATTGTTGCCTTTGTTGTTGTTGCTGTTGCTGTTGTTGTTGTTGTTGCTGTTGCTGTTGCTGTTGCTGTTGCTGTTGTGCTTGCTCTGCATATGCCGCTTTCAATTAAAAGGCATTGGGCACCGCCATGGACACTGGACATGAACATGGACTCTGCCACATGTGCGTGTGACTGTGTGTGTGTGTGTGTGTGTGTTGATTGTATGTTGATGCTGTTGTTGCTGCCTTTGCCAACGCATTCGAACCAAATGTGACAACAATGGCAACAGCCAACAACATGAGCAACAACCACGGCGACCTAATTTGAAAGCCAATTTAAAGCTTTGCGAAATGCACAGAGTCCGCAATGTGTCTGGGACTGTCGTGTGGGTGGTTGGGTGCTGGGTGGTGGGTGGTGGGTGGTTGGGTACTTGGTTGGGTGGCAGGGTGGCTGGTGCAGCAGCTGCAGGAAACTGTAACTGAAGACTGAACGGTAAACGAGTTTACACTGTGACTTCATAGCCAGCAGAGATTCTGGTCCAAAAAGTAAATGAATGTTTTTACAAAGAGATGTACATTTCGATAACGTGTTATCGATAAACGTATATTTAAATTTTAATTAATTTGCCGTGTATTACCGACAGGAGTTTCCTTAAAGTCACCGCTTAAAGGAGTAACTATCCTTGTCTCGTCTTCGTTCTGTCAGTCAACTCTCAGCAAGGGATTTGCTTTCCGAACTTGTTATCGATAACACAGAATGCACACATGTGTTTCGATACACACACTCAACACTCTGGTATCCTCATGTGTGACTGATTTAGACATCCTTCTGCTGGAAGTCAATTTCACTTGGGGCACCCCAAAGCCACCCGATGAACCCATTGACTAAGTCTCCTGTCATGTAAAGGACAAAACTTGGAGCTGCAGTTGCCGGCAAACGGTGACGGGTGAATGGCAAATGGCAAATGGTAAATGGTAAATGGTAAATGGCAAATGCAAGTGGCGACAAGTCGCAGCCTTTGTACATTTGTACACTTGTTCAGTTTGTTGGTAGCTCGAATATCCTTGTACGGGCATATCCAGATACCTGAAAAAGTTTCTCTTTTATCCATTTTTTGTCCTTGCAAAAGACAAACTGCCGTGTATTAAATTCAAGCCAAAGACAAAACGCTGCGACACGAAAAAGGATCTAAAGGGCCAGGAATTGGATTTAGTGTTTTGTGCATGGGACGCTTCGTTGGCCCGGCAAAGTTATCAGGCCAGACACGACTCCTTTCCTTGCTCCTTTCGCCCAACCCAGTGCCTTACCCAGTGACATAGTTTCTGGTCAGAGGAGAATGTCTCTTGATGGAACTGGATAGAGGTTGGGATGACTGGTGAGGGGTATGGGTATTGGAAAGGGGGTTGGTGGGTAGGTGGACGGGGTGACGGGAAGGGGAAGGGGGGAAGTTATATTAAAATTTCTGGCTGGACAGTTTTATTTTTATGCAGCCACTGCTCCTCCTCCAAACGTGCTACATTTTATTTTACTTCAACTTCAGGCTGTCTCCCACCCCCGGCCAACCATACCACCAACTCCCTCACCCCCCACCCCCCACTCTATAGAAAGCTGCAGCGGCTCAGAGGGCTCAGAGTGCGGCCAACACAAAAGTTGTGCGCACTCAGTTGACATAAATTTTGTTAGCCTACTTTTGGCCAAAATTGCTTACAGACAATGCACAGGAGCAATGCGCTATTATTACCCGCCACTGCGCAGGAAGGAGGTAGGGGGAGGGGCAGTGGTGGGAGCTGAAGGATAAGAATCGAGCAAAGGATGCATTGCAGTTGCCAAAAATATCCCATTATATGCAGATTATTTCATAATTTCACTCTCTCAGCTTCTGAATGTTGGCAGCAAATGCGAAAGTGAAATTTTAATGGAATTGCTGAGAATTCGCAAGGATCAAGGATACATGCAGGAGATTCGAGAGGGAAAGTTGCTGCATGTGGTGGATATTTCTGAATAAAAATATTAAATTGGATTTTATGTCAATTCTTGGAAGCTAAAAACCTTAGAGACTCTCTGCTTGAATCCGTGAGATGTTTGAGGGGGGTGGGTGATGGAGGGGAGGGTAGGGAAAAGTAGGGGTAGAGTGGGAGAAAGTAGCTGACATATCCTTGTATCTCATATCAAATATATAAATAAATAACTCGCGCCTATTTTTGATTTTCCAGGAAAACTGCGGAAACGCCTTTGTCCCAAAGCCACTCAACGCTTGAACTTCCGTTGTCGGAGTCCTGGAGGAGAGCCGAAAACAGAAATTAAAGGTAGGAAATATGAAGAGCAGAAAAACACAAAAAAAACAAAAGTAATTTTAATTAAAATATTACAACTACTTTATGGGGGGCGGGGCGGGTGGCAACTAATGGCGAATGGGTCCATTCCGTTTCGTCCGGTTGGTCCGCTTCGTCCGTTTGGTCCGCTTCGACGTTGCATGCAACTAAAAAATAAATTTAATTATGCAAAAAGTGCGCTGCACTCAGCGCGCGGGCACTTGGTGCCCCGCCCAGCGGCCCCTTCTGAAGTGGGCGCACGGGAAATTATTTCAATTGTATGCACTCGAAGGCGGAAAAAAAATAGAAAAGGAAGAAGAAGCAGAAGAAGAACTAAAAGAAGAAAAAGAAGAAGAAGCACGAGCAGCGGCAGCGGCAGCGGCAGCGGCAGCGGCAGCGGCAGCGGCAGCGGCAGCAAAACGAGGATTTCAAGAAGACGTCGAGCGGCAGTCAAAGCACCGGCCAGAGGCAAGTGCCACACTCAGAGGCAGCTGTAAACGGGAATGGGTTCAGGTTTCAGTTTGGGTTAGGGTCTGGGATTGGTTTTTGGTTTTGCTCTTGCGCTTGCCATGGCTTTTGGGGCAGGTACATGGAGTAAAGGAGGGGATGGGTGTGTAGGGGGGTATAGGGACTGGCTGGCAAGGGGGGGAGGACGCACAGTTGGTGTACAGGTTGAGGACGTGGCCATTTGAATGAGGTGCTGACTGACGTTGGCCAAGACCAGAAACGACAGGCCAAAATGTTGGCAATGCGAAGCACCGATTTTCAACTTCAAGTGCTCTTTGGGTGGACAGCAGGTGGCGGCGGTGGTGGTGGCGGGGCAGTGGTGGTTGGCTGGCGGTTAGGTTACCTTAGCCAGCTGAGTGGCTCTTTTCGGAAATTCAAATTTCCGATTCTTGATGATTTTATTTAAATTTGCGTATTCGAGTGTTTGTTGGAGGCACTTGAAGTGCCGACTGACTCCCCCAGCCCCGGCCTCAGGCCCAGGCCCGCGCCTGTGTTCTTGCTGCCTCCTTAACAGCTCCGGATTGGTGGACTGGTGACTGGCCTTTGTTTTTTGGCGAAAATTGTTTAAATTGGCAGGAATTTCTGCGTTCGAAATTGGCCACAACTTTGGGTCCCGCACTCAGCTCGCCTTTTGGCCAATTAACATAGTGCAGCTTAGCCATGATTTATGCCTTTGAATGCCAAATCCGAGCTCAAACTCGATTCCGATTCCGATTCCGAATCTGAATCTGAATCCGAATGCAGCCGGCAAACATTTTTGGGCAGAACCCTCATTATCATATCAGTGCTAAGTACATGACGGCGGCAGATGCACTCCCGGCCTTATACTCCCAGCTCCTGATGACGGTGACGATGCAAAGAGTAGAAGGAGGAGGAGAAGGAGTTGGGGGGGAAGGAGAAGGAGGAGTAGGAGGAGTAGGAGGAGTAGGAGGAGTAGGAGGAGTAGGAGGAGTAGGAGGAGTAGGAGGAGTAGGAGGAGTAGGAGGAGTAGGAGGAGTAGGAGGAGTAGGAGGAGGATGTCGAGGTGTAAACATGACTTGCACCACTAGAAACATGGGCTGAAGGTCACTCAGTCGAACGCCCACCGAAAGTCCGCACAGTCTGCAGCCTGAAGATAAGCGCAGCGCGGACACGTGTGCCACCCCAGAGACAGGAAGGACGGTGGTGGGGTGGGGTGGGGTGGCAGGGTTGCAGCATCTATGTGATCCGTACGCGTGCAACATTCCCATTAGGCAAATGCGCAGCTGCCTCCTTTGCCTAAGGAGAGGCGTGGATGGAAATCAACGTTTTTCCAACGTTATTTATTACGCATTCCAATTCCGATTCCGATTCCGATTCCGATTCGGACTCAAACTTGAATACGGAGACTCGAATTTGGATTTGGATTGGAACCGTGGCTAACCCAGATTTGAGATAGTCTTGTGTTTCATTCGGGAGACGCCGCTATTTTGATCCCTCACTTGGTGGTCATCATTTGTAGCCACGTTTTTGTGTGGCTTTTAAGCCGCACGGCTGGCGGTCGTGGTGACCACAGTGGACGGGGTGGGCGTGTCGGGGCTGCCTCTGTTGATGTTGTTGTTGTTGTTGTTGTTATTGTTGCTGTTGCTGGCTATAGAAAGTCAAATAGTTACCCTTGTTACTTCCGCCGCGAGTCTCGTATTACACGAAACAATAAATTTCCCATAGTCTGGCCCATTGTACAGATGTTATCGTCCGATAGTTAAGTCGATTGCCTTCTGAAGACCATCATGTGTGATGTCCAGGGGTGCGGGCCTGGAATGAGAGTCCGATGACAAATTGCGTAGAAGCATCCAAATAAATTCTATCAAATCTTCTGCGCAGTTGCACTTCAAGTCAAATGCTTGGAATATTTCATCCTCATAGATGAAACTTCATATTCGATACCAGCGATGGTTGAAGGGGGGGTTACGGGGTAGATGAATGGAGTTCGATTGGCTGGTTATACGCTGATGATTGGAACTGAACCCCAAATATGAAACTCATTCACTGGACAATCAAGTCGAAGCATCGACTTTATTTGCGGAAAGGAGAAGCTCAAATATTTATCGGTTTTTTAGGCTATATAATCCGATATATACATACATACACACACACACACATGCATATAAATGGACAGTTATATAAATGCCCAAAAATAGCTTAGAATTGTGGCCGACACATCATTTGTATACCTCATCCTTTATCCCCTCCCCCGGTGGCAGTCATTTTAATCTGCCGCATCGATGGGATGGAGAGAATATCACGCATTCCTCATCAGCGTGCAACATGTTGCTGCCAAAAACGGGCAATTGCAATGCAATTGGTGCCACTTAGACACATTTCGAGTTAGTTATGCCACCAAATGCCCAATCAGAGCCGCAAACTTGCCTCTAATCCACCAGCTAAGTAACCCACTCATTTAACCGCCGGCATCAAATGGAAGAAACAAACGCCTCCAGTTGCCCGCCGTAAGTTTAATTGCGGTTGCCACCAAATTGCATCTGAATATTCAACTTCTATGTGTGTGAGTCTCAGTGTGTGTGTGTGTGTGTGTGTGTGTGTGCATGTGTGTGTCTGCGACATAATATAACAGACCAAATTATACCACTTATTGTAGGCCCCTCAGTGCAGGCCCCACTTTCCGGCTAACAAGAAGGAACCACAGCGAAAAACCAAAACCAAAACCAAAACCAAATGAACAACTCGCCAAATGAGCGACAAGCAAACGATTGCAGAACCAGACCAGAGTTCATGTTGTTGTTGTTGTTGTTGTAGTTGTAGTTGTAGCTGCAGTTGTTGTTATTGTATTTTTTTGGTGTTGTTGTTGGCGTGTTTTCGGCACTTTTCGCCTCGGCGTTGTCAGCATAGTTAGCAGAGATCCAGATCTTCAAGATAAGTTCAGTCGGGCGCAGCTGCGCCGAAAAAATTGTTGGCATTTTGCGCATGCGTCGCCGCATTGACTGCAGCGCAGACAGCGTACTGACAGAGGCAGAGGCAGAGGCAGCGGCAGCGGCAGAGACAGCGACTAAGGTAAAGGCAGGGGTTTCAACAAAAAATTCAAAAGTAGTCACAGTGGTGAGAAGTTAAATAAAAGTGGTGTTAGGTATGGAAATAAATTTTTACTACAAGAAAATAATTTTTATTTATTTTAGAAGGAAATATTCAATAGTAAATTAAATATATAAATTATATTAATTATTAAATTATTTATATTTATTTAAATTGTCTAAATTGAGTGTATTCTTAATCCGCTGTTACCACTGTGCATCAGCAATTTGAATTTTGTTGCTGTTCTGCGGCTCTGGCTGAAATTTTCAGCACCTCAAGTGAAGATTGGAGTGGACACACAGCACAGAGGATTTGGTGTGATTGTTCTCCGTGTGTGTGTGTGTGTGTGTTTGCACTTGGACTGTGCTGTATGGTGTCCATGGAAGTGTTGGGAGTTAGGGAATGCGGCTTGAAAATTAGCTGAAATAGTTGTAGGTACAAATTTTAGGCGCTGTTTTTGTTCGCCGTTAAATTTTGTTTCTCTCTTTTTGTTGTCTGCGGAGGTACTTGAGGTCGATCGTGTTGTTGTTTAAGTGGCTCTTGTTGTTGTTGTTGTTGTTGCTGGTGCTGTTGCTGTTGCTGTGCGTGATGTCAGGCACCGTTAGGAGGAAAGGCAGCAACATTGCCAGTTGTATGTGTCAATGGGTCTGCACGGGTTACACTTCAAGTTGTTCCAGTTGTTTTTTGGCTTTTGCTACACTTTTGGTTCAACTGGTGTGGGTGGGGGTGGTGAGGAGTCGGCGGGGTGGAGGTGTTTCTGCTGTTGTAGTACAAAAAGCGATATTCGCAGCCGGCGTACATAATTTATTTGACTATAATTACAATTAATTATGGTAATTATGTTGTTTTTAGAGACCAATGCCAACTCAATTATTTGAACGCACAGCACTTTTCGTAGCTACATGAAAAGTTTGCGGTTGGAAAATTTTCTCGTCGTCTCCAACTTTAGCACACACACACACATTACCGCATACATGCACACACACACACACAGCCACACATAGACAGCACTCTCTTTTGAAGAAGACAAAACAGAGTCGAAAATAACATTTGGTTGTGGCGGTAAAACTTTTTCCACGTTGTGGCAACAAAAACTTGCACATGTGCGTGTGTGTGTCTGTTAGCTATCTGTGTGGGCGTACGATACTGCAGCTCTTGGGCGGTGGGCGTGACTGGGAACACGCGTCGGCCAGGACCTAAAATTGCAGGAAGCATACAAAAAGTTGGCGCTCAATGTACATAAAAACATCAACGAACCAGCCACCGGGTTATGACTATCTGTGTGTGTGTGTGCGTGTGTGTGTGTGTGTGTGTGTGAGGTTGTGGGGCATGAGTACATGGCAACCGCAATCAAAAGGGATATTTAATTGTGCCTAATTAGCTAATTTATGTTGCTGTTGTTGTCCCTCCCGTGTGAGTGGCAGTAAAGTGTTGCTCTAAGCATATTAACCCCGCCCCCTTTCCAACCATCCCCCTCTCCACATTCGCCCCTCCTCGCAGCCTTAACTCACCTCATCGTCGGCCTGGACGTAAACCTGCGCTTATCCTGCCTGTCGTCCTGTTTGGGTCCTTGTCAGCGACATTGTCATGTTGCAGCGTTGGCTTTGGCTTGGGCTTTGACTTTGGCTTTGGCTTTGGCCTTACTTGCGGTCGTCGCCCACACCAGGAGTGAGTGAGGAGGAGGGCGGGCCACCCACAAGTATGCAACAATTTTGTTGTCCACTGCAACGCCTTTCACCCACCACCTTTCACCCATCACCCGGAAGCTCGCATTCCGTTATGCCCACGTTTTCCCAGATCCTTTGGGGCGGTGATTCACAAAAAAAGTTGATTAAAATAAACTTCGGGTAATGCTAATGGAAAGCAAATGGAACTGAAAATTTAATGACCCATAGTTTTCACAGGACGACAGAGGCAAATGGGATATTTATGAAGGGGGCGAGAAAAATATGGAAAAATGCAGATCCTTATTTTGCAGGAAGAACCATATAGAACAGTTCTAGGACTATGGCATTTTTCTGGTTTTCTTTTTTTCAAATGGGACCCTCCTCAATAATGGAAGAGATTGAAGCGTGCGTTTAGTCGAGTCCTTTCAGAGTTAAAGTTGGTAAGTGCTTCTAAGCAAGGACATTATTTATGGGAAAGAGCTTTTAAGCCAATGACTGCACAGGAGGAGAGGATTGACAGGCCTTCGATCAGGGCCTTTAAAATGCTCTGAAAGCTGTTGCAAAATTGATTCGATGTTGCCACACATTTGCACAGGTAGCTGATGGTTGCACGTCAAACAGGACTGGGGCAAGGACATTGTGGCCACTGCCACTGCCCCCAGTTTCCATCTAAGCCTGACCCAGTTGTTAGGCGATTGTTGGTAGCAAATCGAAGCCGCAAGCCTAGGTATCTACAACAACAACAACAACAATTGTTGCCGCTGCAACAAAAAGCCTCAACGTACATAATAATGACAGGCACATTGGGGCAGGTCTGGGTGTGGTCATGTAGAGGATGGGGGATTGGGGAGGTGGGGAGGTGGGACCGTGGGGAGGTCAGGATGGAGGCTAGTGTATGCGCTGTCAGTTTTGCATAAATCGATAAACAAGCAAAAAGAAAAGCGAAACAGAAAATGTAAGGAAAAACTGGAAACAGGTTTCCAAGACTCGTCCATTGTCTGTGGCAGGAGATGTGCCCGCTCCTTGGCGGCCTGTCGCTGGCCTAATGCGTTTAATTTTTCTTGTGCTACAATTTGCTGGCACCAAGACCACAACTTCCCTCCCCACTCCCCATCGCATACACCCACACACACACAGACACACACACACACACACACACACTTGCATTGAAGCGCGTTGTTTGTCGTTTGCACGTCGCCTGCTCATTTTTTTCCAAGCATTAAATTTTATTTCGCGTTCGGCATTTGCATAGAAATTTCATTAATTTTGTCGCGTTGAACGAGGATAGAAATAGGAAGCGGAATAAGAGAAGAGAGGCAAGTGGGAGTGGTGAAGTGGGTGGAGGGGAGGGGAGGCGATGAGAAGAGAAAATACAAAATGAAAATGAAAAGAATTGCCAGACAAATTTTTGTGGCTGCTGTTGAAATAAATTCATCCAAGTTCCGAGTGCGTCCCCTCTCGGTTCAATAGTTCCCCACACCCCAACTCACCTCTCCGCACTGCAGTTTTCACCTCTCGTACATTGTATTTAATTTCAGCTAAGCCTCTGAAAATTTGCTTATCATTGCTTTTCTTTCCGACCAACTGAATGACTGTCCATCCGTCCGTCTGTCCATCTGTCCTTCTGTCCATCTGTCCCTCTGTCCAGCTGTCCAGTTGAACGACGGCCTGTTTGACCATCTTGCCAATTGACTTGACCATCGATTTGGCTGCTATTTAGCTTTTTTTTCTTGACTTGTCATTGCCCGTGGGGGACGGAGCACGTCGTGGACTCCATTCCGTCTTTGGACTCCACACACATGCACTTCAAGCTGTCAGTTGGCGCATTGTAATCGGCGTCTGACCCGCATTAATTATAGCTCACTGACATGTGATATTCACACATGCGGCACACTCACTCGCACACACGCACACTCACACACACTCACACACACACTCGCCCCAGTCCACTTCAAGTCCATTGCTGGGCACTTAAGCCAACTTCATATGGACAGCAATGACTTGAGCTGCCTACGAGGCTCGTTAATCGATATATCTTTTTCCTACTAGCAACTCTTTCATTCCGCCCATCCACTCATCCCTCCCGCTGTAACGCTGTACCGCTGTACCGCCGTCCCCCTCCCCCCGTTCGTGTGTTCATAGCTCTCTCCGTCTGTCCATCGCTCTGTCTCTGGCCGTTGAAATTGAGCCGTGTCCATGTCCACAGCTCGTCAAGCTGCTCAGCTCTGCCGTTAGCTGTTCCAGCAGCTGCCATTCTTTCTCAGCCTCAGCTTTAGCCCGAGCCCGAGCCTCAGCCTCCGCTTCAGCCTCAGCCTCTGCCTCAGCTTCTGCTCCATCTTTTCATCTCTCCAACTCTGCATTTTTCCATCTCCATCTCAATTTTTCTTTCACAATCTTTTGTTATTTATTTTTATTTCATTTTCCTTCCATCTATTTTGCCTCTTCTCGCTCTCTCCCTCTCCCCCTCTCTTCCACTCTTCAGCTTTATTCATGTTTATTGTTATTTACTTAGCTGTGAAAAAACGAAAGTCGTTTCACACCTTTGGGAACGGCCGCACGCACTGCCCCTCACTTCGAGTACATCATTTGCTTGGATCTCCAATTTGTGGGTTAAGTTCAAAATCCAAGCACTCCAATCGCTGCCTTAGTATCTGCCACACTATATGCCACACTATATGCCACACCATCTGCCATAGTGTCATATATATCTGTATCGCTTTCGATGCGAGTGTTTATCGAAACTGTTTGTCTTCTAATGGACGTCGCTTTACTTTCTATTGTCTGAGCCCGGAGAGTCGCATTGACACACATTCCCTGCCCTCCATTTGGAGTCGTTCTCAAAAGCTCTATAAATAATTCAAAGTTCGATATCGAAAGTATCGAATGAGTTGAATGAGTTGAATGGGTTGAATGAGTTGAATGAGTTGATGTTGAAACGTGGGAAAATCGCCTCGAGAACAGTTCCTGATGCTCATGGTATGGGTTTTCCCCACCATCGGTGAAAACTATTAAATTGACAATTTATATTGGAAAATATGGAAGGTTTTTTCCGGACTACTAAGCCACTTCTTGGGTTAAAGTCACCTCAAGTCTCAAGTCTCGAGTCCCGAGTCCCGAGTCGCTGGTCAAATGGTCACTTAGTGGAGTATTAAGAAAGTATCTGATTAAGTGGAAGATATGCAAACAGAAGACAGCGTTTAGAGTCGAGATGATAATCAGGATAGTTAGTAAATTGATTGAATTATGGGTGAAGATAACCCTCTGATACCTCAAGTATCCATCGAGAACTAAGCTGCTCATAGTTAATGGAAAATCAGTTAATGTTTTCTCCCCCCACTTTTCCACACTCTGAGCTCCCGCAGCTGTGGAGCAGCTGTTGAGCGTCTTATTAGTTTTCAATTGGCGTTCCTTTGGCTGCACTTCAGTTGGAGAATTTTCATGAAAATCAAAACGCCATTTGCCGATTTAACAATTCCTGTTCTCAAGTTCCTTCAATCCTTGCGCTAATCTCAGCTCGAAAGCAATGCAAAGCTGATAAACCAAGTGGGGAAAAACAAGAGGAAAACCAAAACCAAAAACAACGAACAAAAACAAAACTAGAAGCTAAAGCAATAGAAAAAACATGAATAAAATCCGTAATCCAAGGAGAAGGACTTCACAGCCATGGAAAACCTTCAACTTGGGCATTGAACATTTTTAGCATTTGCCAAGCAATTTTCCAACATTTTCCGCTGACTACTAAAGTCATTATATTTGCCAGCAAGCAAACGGTACACAAAGAAGGTAAATATAGATATATAAATGTGTATGTGTGTGTGTGTGCATTTGTATATTTATATAGATAGGTAGATAGATGGATAGATGGATAGACAGACAGATAGATGGCTAGGTGGGTGAAGGGAGATAGTCAAATGGATGGGCTGCAATCCGGAGGGGCAGGAACGGAGACGAGGGTTTACAGTCCGCGGGCAGGTGTAGGGGCGTGGGGCGAGGGGCTGACTAGATGGCTGGTAGTCGGCAGGAAACAGGAGTCCTTGTTGCTTGCTACTGCGTTTTGTCGTTCAGTAGGTAAGTAATCTCATTATAATAATGGGAACAATTGATTTCTGTCTGGCCAGGTTGGAGCCACTGCCTCAATGCCTCAGTGCCTCAATGCCTCGATGCCTCGATGCCTCGATGCCTGACTGACAAACTGACAAACTGGCAAACTGGCAAACACACAAAGTGACTGACTGGCGACTGTCGTGCTTCGAGTGGCGACTGGCAAGGACTTGACTGACAGCATCACCTCCTCAGCAAACCAGTCAATAAATGTACAACGAAGCATGCAGAGGGCTGTTTCCGGCCATAGACAGCAACGGATCCTGTACTCAATCATCGCTTCATTCCGATGCCAGTCAATGCGCAGCACTCGATACTCGTTGTCCCGGACCAACCGCAACGACTTCACCTTGTAGAAGGACCTAAGCTGCTGCTGTTGCCACTTCCACTGCTGTCGCTGCCGCTGCCGCTGCTCCTGCTTCTGTCGCTGCTGCCACTGCCACTGCTGCTGCTTCTGCTTCTGCTTCTGCCTCTGGCTGTCTTCGACATGCCAGCGATGATTCTTTAGTGTTGCCGCTGATGAAATTATAATCAAGGGAATATATAATTTCTTTCACCTGGTTACATATTCCCGCCTGCCCACCCATCGAAACAAACAAAGCCATCAGTAGCCTGGTGCCTGGCTCGTTTCTATGCCCTAACCCACCCATGCGGCTCCAGGGGCTCCTTCAACCAGCTCAGCTCCTACTTCAGGACTCAGCCCGTGCCTCTCCTGTGGCTCCTCCAGTTCGTCCTTCCACTTTCAATGATATGATAATTTGCTTTTGTTTTCTTGCCAGCAAAACTTTTGCTGCCTGACTGAGCAGAGTCGAAGCGGTGGAGCGGTGGCAAGTGGCAAGCGGCAAGCGGCAAGCGGCAGGCGGCAAGTGGCAAATGGCAAGTGGCGTGTGGCGTGTGGCATGGCTTCGCATTACATCGATTTCTTTCCTTTATGTAACTGTGCCACACAAATCTGTAGCTCCTCAGCTGCTCAGCTCCACAGCTCCCCAGCTCCCCAGTTACTCAGCTCCTCAGCTGCTCAGCTGCTGAGCTACTCGACTGTTTTGGCTCCTCACTCAGTTATTCAACTGTTTTTTTTGACTGCCTTGCGGCACTTTTCGACCCTAGACACCCAAAACATTTTCCACATTTCCCTCCATCTCAGTGTGTCTCGCCTTGATTTATCTTATTTAGCAATTTCCATGCTCAAAAAAATGACATTCAAATGCAGAAGGCGAACTCTCGAAACCGAAATCGACCGCATAATGTGCCACAATTAAATTACAATAAATCATACTCAGCTATATAATGCCCTCCCTCTCTCCCTCTCTCTCACTCTTTCTCTTTCTGTATTTTTCTTGTTATTCGTTTCTCTCTCTTCCATTCGTTTTCACCAACGCAATTAATCATTTCCCTTTATGCACGCGTCTCCTCATTGGGTATGTGCCCCAAGTATTTCATATTTCCATCAAAGCTTCCCACTTTTTCCTTGAAGGTTCTGAACTTTGCTATCCTCATATTCCGGCTACTAATTAATACCTCGTTTGCTCTGCGGATCAGCGGACTAAAGGTGCTTATTTTATACAATTCTGATTTCAGCTTTGATTTCGATTTGATTTCGACTTGATTTCTTATTCTTCGTTTTTCTAGCTGTTCAATAGCCGCAATTTCTAGCTTTTTTCTGGCTAAAGGTCGTTCTGGGAGTTCTTTTCAAGGTTCATGAATTGACTTCTGTTTTGGAGTTCGTTGCACTCTGAGGTGAAGGTACATATAAAATATTTATTTATGTGCTGCAAATTTCCATAATTCAAAGAAAATTATTTGGATATTTTATTTATTTTTTATTTATTATTCAGGGTACATCTTATATAAAAATTAAAGAAGCGGTATTTAAAATTAAATGTCAAATTAAAAATTCCTTAAAATGATGAAATTCAGATTTGCTTCCTTTGAATTAAGGCCCCTAATTATTCAAGCCAATATCCTGCCGATTCTTATTAAAGCTTTGAAAAATTATTAAGAATTGAACTTAGTTTCGGTTGAAGGACTTAACTGTTTGCTTTGCCATAAGACACATCCTGGAGCACATCGAGTGCTTAGACAATTGGAATCCTTTGTGAAGAGTCCAGATTCATTAATATTAGAAACAAATGTCGGGCTGGGAAACGTTTTAACGCCTCATTATGTGCATCATTTGAAGGGGAAAAGTATTTCCGCTCAATGCCCAAGGAATTAAAAGCAAAATTAAACACATTCAATTAAATTGTGTGCAATTTTTCGTGGCCGCCCCCGCACAAAGGTTAACCCACCTGCTGAGCCACCTCATCCACGGCCACAGTTCGGGCCACAGCCACAGCTCGGGCTACAGCCACAGCTCGGGCCACAGCCACAGCCATACCCAATCCACTCCCCATTCCCCACACCTCACAGCCCCTACTCCTTCATCCGACCACCCCCTTCATCCAACCATCCCCTCCATCCACAAGGCTAAGCCGCCCCCGAAAGGTGAAAAGTTATGCCGTTGACTGTAACATTGCCATTACCTTGGCGCACAATAAGGTGCGTGTTTCGTTGTTGTTGTTGTTGTTGTTGTTGTTGTTGTTGACCCGCGGCGCTTTGTTGTAATGATGCTCACGAGCACAAGGTAGAAACAACAGATAGATAGAGTGGAAGAGAGAGTGGGATGGTGGATGGGGAGGGGGAGGGGGAAGGGAACGGACAAAATATGGAAGAGTAATGCCAAACATCAGCGCTTATAACTGTGGAGATTATGAAGTTAATTTATCAGCAACGAAGCGGATGAGCAGACAGTGAGTGAGTCCATGGATTGGAGGGGGGGCTGAGGATGAGACGCCGGGTAGATGAGTTGGGAATCGGGTGTTGCGAGGGGGGCGGTAGATGTTGATTATTAAGCCTTCAAGTGGTAGCCGCTTAGCTTTTTGGCAGCCAAAATTTTTTGGTTTTCCCGCTGCTTACACTTGGCACTGGGACTGAGACTGGGAGGGGGACTGGGAGGGGAACTGGGACTGGGAATGAGGATGGAAATGAAAATGGAAATGGGTATGGTTAAAGACGGGGGCAGGGGTAGGGTAATGGAGAGGGGATAGGAAATGGCGGACATTCATTAAGCCATCAAATTGTCTAAGACAAATTTGGCGAGTCAAATGAATAAATGGCGTCTGCGATGAGCACCAATCGTAAAATTAAAAGCACGCGATAAAATTAAAGATCAATTTAAAATTGAACTAAAGTACAGTTAAGTTAGGTAGGTGGGTCAGGTGGGTCAGGTGGAGGGTGAGGTGGATAATTGAAGTGACTACCAAATGCGAGTTGAGTAATAAAAATGGAAAGTGGAAATCGAATGTCCCAAGTGGAAACGAGAGACGCGGGAAAGAACTGAGTAACTGTGTGAGTAAGGAAAACTACAACCGATAGTATCGTTAAAAATAATCGCATTGAGTTCGAAAAGGTGAAAAGTGTCATTAAAATTAAAGAGTAGAAACTTTAACATCCAACTACTCGAAACTAAAACCATCGATAGTATCGTAAAGACTTGTCAAACTTTGTGGGGAAAGTCGTCAACTATCGACTATCGACTATCGTCTATCGGCTGCGGGCAAAGTTCTGTCATTTTGCATGCAAAGGCGGCGACTTTTCAGAGTTTTGGGAAAACAGAAGATCGCCTCTTATGGGGGAAATGTAATAGAATTTTCCATGTCCTTGAATAATAGATTATAAATTCTTAAAGCCAAGCGTCCTTTTTGGCATTGCATATGGCGAGTGTCTGGGACATGCAGCAGCTGGCAAAGTTTCTTGGCAACTTTTTGCTCCTTGCTGCTCCTTGCTGCTCCTTTTTTGAGTTCCTGCAAAAATTCCAGCTTCAATTTACTTTCAACATGCTTCTTCCACTCAAGGAGTTTACTTTTTGTACGTGTGTGCGTATCCTTCAATACAAACACACGCCGCCTTAACGATATGCCGCACGCATACAACCCATGAAGGGGTGGGTGGATGGAGGAGGGTGGGCGGCTGGTGGCCTTTACTTGAGGGGTGGAGGGGGGAGGCGTCTGCAGCGCCGTAGACTTTACCGCAGCCACGCGCGTGTTTAACGTTCATCTGTCTACTTAACATTGGCCATGCCTCCAGCCGCCCAACTCCTGCTTGTACCTCTTTATTCGTGCTGTTGCAGCTTCCTTTCCCATCCTTATGCTCATCCCTATCCTTGTCGTCGTCGTCTGTGCTTTAACGTACTAATCCTTGCTTTTATCTCTTGTTTGACTTTTGCTACGCGCACTCCATACACCCCTCCATACGCCCCACCCCCACCCCTTCATTTAATGTCATTGTCGCAGGCGGAGAAGCACATCCTTTTGGAGGGGCTGAATGGATGGGCTGGGCGGCTTTGCTGGCATGGGATACCCTACAATCCTTTCTAAATATTTGCCAATTTGTATGCACAAGTTTCTTTCAATTCGCGCGAATGCCTCGACGTATGCGTGTCATAAGCGCTCCTTAAAGTGTTTGCTCCTTGGAGTTGTGCTTTGATTTCCTTAAGTGTTTGCTCCTTGAAGTCCTTGCTTTCACTTTACTCTCTTTACTCCATTTGCTGCCTTACATTGGTTTTTCGTTTTTCGTTTTTCACTTGTTTACCTTTCATTTATCATCTTCATGTTCCGCCCCCCGTCGGCTCCCTTCCTTCATTAATCAAAGGCACGTGACCAACTTTTAATTTTTAATCAATCCAATTTTTCCCAGAGCTTCGGGGCACAGGAAGTGCCTGTAATTGAGTGCGTTTTGCAGCTCCTTCCTAGAGGATTCAATTAATTTTTGATGTCCACAATTGTTTACTATAAATTCATGGGAAATACACCCCCCTCCCCCATTGAATTGAATTGCTTTACGAGCGAAGAACTGCAAAGGTCGAGTTTAGTTTCCCTCTGAGCGAGTCACCTGTGCGGTGATTTCCCTCGGGGATTCGTACAAATTGATAAATTTCCCACCTGCTTTTCAATCTAATGAGCAAGACAATGCATTGTTTTTCACATTGTCGCATACGTGTAATGCAATTAATTCAAATTAGTCAAATGACAGAAGACACAATGACAATGACAGCGGCAGCGGCAGAGTCTGCCCAGCAGCCCAACCCACGCACGGCCCACACCCTGCCCCCTGCCACCCCCTGCTACCCGCTAGTGGGGACTTAATGTAATCAACAAAAATTGAAAGGGCTAAATTGTGAAATTGTGCTTATAAAGAAAATGATGTTCATTAAGGAAAACAAAAACAACAACAACAACAACAACTACAGCGAAGGAGGAAGACAAAAAATGAACTTTGGGGCGAAGACAATGAACGCAAATTGTGTGGTGGGAGGCAGAGACATGGGAAAAGTGCGCAGCTTCATGTTACGGTAAACATTGTCAGTGCATGACTATCCAAGTGTGCGAGCGTGTGTGTGTGTGTGTGTGTGTTTTATAATAGACATTATGAACGCTAATTCAGTTATGTCTTAATTATAAACTACTTAAACGCGCCTCGCTTCAAGCGCAGCCAATTTCTAAGCTCCAACCGATGGGATGGCAGCTGAAAGTGCGGAGGCCAGGGATCTGTTGGGGGGTGGGGGGTTAGGGACATGTATGACATTTTCTCGTTGGGGTCTCAGTTACAGTTTTAACTACGAAGCGACTGGATCCATAATCACCAAAGTTGAGTGCTCAAGTAGTTCTGATAGCTCCGATTACGTTGCCGACGAGCTCAGAGCTGACTGAGGCGTGGGTGGAGCAGAGCTGATGGCCAGAGGGGGTGGGCGGATGGGGTTGGTTGTGCACATAATGGCCACTGGGCTGGAGTGCAGGAAACACCCCTGGCTACCCTTTATGTGGACCACCCACACACACACACACACACACTCCATTCAGACGGCACCCACACTAAGAAGACAGCGAACTTTGATTGAAATATACAATTTTAATGAAGGCAACGACTGAAGCAGCGGCAGAGGCAGAGGCAGCGGCAGCGGCTGCAAAAATATACAATACATTTTTTTCTTATTGAAGAGAAATAAACAAACAAACGAAATCAAAGTTAAGACTCAAAGAAAAACAACAGCAGGAAAAAAAAACAGAAAAGAAGAAATGGGCGTGGGTGGTGGCAAGGTGGCACAGGGTGGGGGTGGGTGGTAGAAGAAGTGTCTTCATATTGTGAATGCTTCCCAGGTACTCGTCAGTCTAGACAACTTATGGGACATTCCGAATGCATGCCCTGGGACATTATAAACAGACGCAGGATAAACAAATCTGTCTAAGTTTTTGTTTTTTCTAAGGATGCGCCGTTCTCTGCGCTTCACAAAAGGAAACCAATGAGGAGCTGGGGCGGACGGGTAGGCGGTTGGAATCATCAATCAATAATTTAAAATTCAAAAAAAAAGAAAGTAGAAAAATTCAAGGAACAACTAAGAGCTACTTCTATGAGGACTTAATAATCCTTTGTCTATCCTTCCATTATCCCTGCTTATGGCACTTACAGGGGATAAACTGCGATCTAGTGTGTGTGTGTGTGTGTGTGTGTGTTGGGTTTACATAAAAAACTGACAGATCGAAGATAAACACTTTAATAATTCATATACATAATACATTTAATGGGGTGTTAGGGCGACAACAAAGAGAAGGGGTATTCAGCTGCTCCTGCGGTCGATGGGAGGAGGGGGGAGATTCCCCTCGGCGTCGATGAAATTTGAAACTGAACAAACGGCGAAAAACCCCAAGAAGCATTTTTCCTAGTTTATGGCAAATGCCGGCGATTAAAATCTTGAATATCAAGCAGAAAATTGTCAAACGAAACGTTGATGATGCTGTTGAGGATGCCGAGGATGTTAAGGATACCGAGGATACCGAAGATGTTAAGGATGCTGAGGATGTTGAGGATGCTGTTGATGCCGATGCCAATGCCGATGACGATGTCAATGCCGAAGCTGTTGCTGATGCTCTGCCTGAAGAAGAGGATGATGATGATGATGATGATGATGATGATGATGGTGATGATGATGATGTTGGCACAAAGGCAAAGATAGCAAACAAATAAAAACCCAAAGGAGCAAAGAGCCTTCGGTAAACTTTGAATGAAATCCGAGCGCGAACCTTAAACAGAGGAGCGTTGACAAAAAACCGCGGCGACAAAGACGACGCCGGCCAAAATCAAAGACGTTGCTGCAACCTGCAATTAAGCGACACGCAGCGGAGACCAAGGACTCGGTACACAGGACCAACTGGTGACAGGATATAACAGAGATACGCTGAAGCCAGCCCAGCCAGTCCGCCAAAGGGTGCATTCCCCATGAAATTTGAGGCAATATCAAGGAAATAGAAGGAAAAGAAAAGTTGTCACTGCCTTCACTCGTTTTAGGGGCGGACTCCTTGACAGGACATGTATATGGGAATATTTCATATATCACTCCCAAGGATATGCAAAACAGCGGCGCCTCAGCACACGTGAGCAAAGCTGTGATCCTTACGCACTACAACAATGCGAGAGGAAGAGGCATAGGATAATGTAAAGAGGTATGGGAGGGGCACAGGATAATGGAAGGATACGTAGAAGCTGATGATGGAGGGTAAAATTGTGGTACATCGTTGAATCCTTTGCTCTGCTGTTTACATCCTGCGCAGCAAAGCTGAACAATTTTTCGGTTTCAATTATCAAAGACCGAGACAAGGACACAAACGGTGACAAAGCAAAAAGGTAGCTGATGTCCTTTGTTGTTGTGTTTTCTTATTTCTTCTCCTCTCTCCTCTCTCTTTCCTTTCTTTTTTTTTATTTGTCCCAAAATAAAGGCGATTAGCATTTCTAAGCCTTAGATTACCTGAAGTAGTTTATATAACCGAAAACCCAACCCCCAACCCCAACCCCAGCCCAAACTCTAACCCTAGTCCGAAGCCAAGCACTTGCACAAACACACACACACACACACACACACACACACACTCACACACACATAGGTCCTAAACCCATGCCCAACCCATAGTCGATAACAAGATTGTCCCGAATCCTGTTTATTTATCTGTTTGTTTGCTGAGTGCGTGTCATGGCCGATTTGCTGTCGGCACTCCTTGTTCCTTGCTCCTTGTTGCTACCCTACGCACAGCGCATTACACGTAATATGTCCTGCTACCCTAAGGACCCGCTCCGCTCCTCAATGATTTCATCTAACGCCTGAATGCATCGCTGCGGTTCTATATGGTTAATTTATGCCCTTGGATTCAATATTGGTTTCCATTTAGCTTTATTATTGGATTCATCTCGGGGCATTGTCCTGCAGTCCTTTGGTATTATTAACCGCAAATTCCCAGGCAATTGAGGCTCGAGTTGCCCAAGCCAGCGAATGAGCAGCCACACCTCAGATCTCAGGGTAAGGTCTCCCATCTTCAAGTTCTCCCAATGCACTTCAATGGGTTTTAAAGGGCGACCAAGAAAAGGACATAAATTCGTTCAGGGAACAAACGGATTTAATCGCCTGCAAAGCGGAAGGAAGTTGAGAGTTGGAAACTTGAACTGGGAACACTTTTTAGCCAAATCAAATAATTATATTAATTTCTGGGTTCTGGTGGTATTTGGAACACCCTGCGAATGACTTAATTGAGTCCTTAGCAGAGCCTCAAGTAATGAGGCACTTCTCGGAACTAGTTCCCAATCCGAACTAAGTAGTTAATAATCTCTGATTCGCAGCTTTGATATTCTGTGTTCTTCGATCTGCTCAGCGATCTGCTTATAATTCGTACACTATATCTTTAAGTAATTTCGCATGTCCTGCCGACTGTCCGCTAAGCTGCAACGTCCTAATTTACACGGCTCCGCCCCGCGAACGATTCTTGCATTTAAGTCAGCGCTCGCCATGGAACCACAACGATTGCAGATCACAGACCACAGACCACAGACCGCAGATCGCGAATCGCAGAGAACCCTTCCCGATCCACCGATATCCACCGCGATCCACCGCGATCCACTGAGATCCACCGAGATCCACACAGTCTGGTGGCTTCATTCGAGTGAAAAAATTAACGCAGACACAAATTATTTCTGGCGCTGATTAATCACTTAACAAGCCGCGTACGAGTATTTCGCGGATATTAACTTCACACACGTCCCCAGATAATGCCGGCCCACGTTCGGGCCAACAAGTTGACCTACGTTACTCACGGGCTCTGTGGTGTGAGGGGCAGCCGATGGATAAGAGGAGGGACCCAAAATAAAAGCCACGTCAATTTCATGCAAAGGTGCGCAGTCGTAAATTTAACTGGACGCGTAAATCCTGCGCGCAAATGTTTCAAGTTCGCGCCGACGTCTGTTCCCCCGCCCATCCCCCCTTTGCCCACAACACACAAGCCATTGCTGTCCAATTGTATTTATTCAGAGTCCGTCCAGCCAACAGACGCGTCTCAGCTCACCGCAGCTCAGCTCAGCTTAGTGCAACTTCACTTGGATTTGCTCCGACCTGTGGTCACATGCGAATCCAACTCTGAGTCTCAGTCGGCGTCGCAGTCTGGAACTGAGTCCGAGTCTGAGCCGCGCTAAAATTTAAATTCATACACGATCGTTGGCCCCAAAAAGACTAATGAGCACAATTATGCATTATTGCAGCTCGTTGCATCGAAAATGAACTTTAACAAGCCTCAACACACACACACACACATACACACACACGCACATATGGGCACACACTTGATGCACCTTTCTCAAGCGAGGATTGCAGATTGGAGGACTGAGGACGGAGGACGTTTCATGCCCGACATGGGACATGAGACCGGCACCCGGTACATCGCTACGTCAACTGGAACTAAAACTGGTAATGCCTGCGCGGAGGACTGAGGGGGGGAGCTGCGGGGCAGCCACTTGCCAAGTGTCTGCACTTTGAGTTGGGTTCCAGTTCAAGAAACTAGTTCCTTAGTATTTGCCGATGTTGTTGTTGCTCTTTTTGGCAAAAGGTTGTTCATTTTGTCATCTGAACTTTGCATTTGGGCAATGTTTTCCGGGGGGAAAATGAAAAGCCATTTCCAAGGCATAGAGAGGCAGGGGGAAGCTTGGAGCTGTAAAAATATTGGATCCTAAAATGAGCTGATCTTTGCTTATTAGTTCCTAGGATCATTTGGATTCTGATTCAATTGAAAATCAAAAATTGGAATCAAAAAACTTTTCCACTGAAAGAAAACTTTGGTTTCCATTTTCCTTGGACAAACATTTCATAAGCTGAAGGATATATTTTCCTGGATTATCGCAATTTCTGCCTTGAAGTCGCTCCTAGACGTTGATATGCAAATTTTCCGGGAATGGAAATGGGATTGGGAATGGGAATGGAATCGGAGCCCCGACTACTTGCGGGTGCTTGCCAAAAGTGTAACAATGTCTGAAGTGGAGGGGGGTGGGGAACAGATTGTCAGGGGTTTGCGTCTTGGCTGACAAATAAGGTTTGAGGAAATTCACTTTTTTTTCTTCTCTTTGCTACTCTTTG
This sequence comes from Zaprionus lineosus, assembly GCA_035044505.1. NCBI lineage: Eukaryota > Metazoa > Arthropoda > Insecta > Diptera > Drosophilidae > Zaprionus > Zaprionus lineosus. The sequence goes on along the minus strand of JAWNNX010000596.1, from coordinate 424,370 downwards.
CATCGACTGCCACTGCGTGCACATAAAATTCAAATCAATGACAAGACGAAGACAAAAACAGGAACAACAACAACAACAACAACAACAGAAAGAACAACAACTACAACAACAACAACAACAGTAACAATGACAAGAAGAGCAAAAATAGCGACGATGCCGATGACGTTGACGTTGAACCAAGAAGCCAAGAAGCCAAGAGGCCCAAAGGAAGCAAAGGACCGTCAGGCCAAGGAGCCCAGGAGTTGGGATGCCCGAATGGCCGGCCAACATTTGCGTTTCATTGCCAAAACGCCAATTTGGCATCCCCAAAAGCAGCAATCGAGACGCCGCGGAGCAGCGGGTGGACGGACAGACGGACGGACGAGCTCCCATCCTGACTTTTTATGGCTTATAGATATTGTCTCAAGATGTCTGCGGCGGATAATCTTGTTATCGCGTTTCGTTGCATTTAATTGAAGCGAACCACGAACCACGAGCCACGAACCGGGAACCGGGAACCGGGAATGGGAACCAGGACTGGGAACCAGCAGCTCTCCCAAACTAAGATTCGTATTATGGGATTGCGGGCTTTGAGTTGCGGATGGCGGGCTACGGGTTGATGGCTTAGGGCTGCGGACTGCGGGCTGCGGACTGTGGACTGCCGGACTGCCGGACTGTGGACTGTGGACTGTGGACAGCGGGAGCCACAAACTTTGCTTGACCTCCGACTGCTGATTTCGATTCCAATTTCTTTGGCCGCAAATTAATTGGTATATCAAAGCATTTGAATTTTAATGTGTTTTGCGTGGTCAGCGACTTGAGGACATTTTTTCAAAGCATATCCCTCTCCCATCGCTTCTTCTTCTTCTTCTACTTCATCTTCCCCTTCAGCTTCTCCTTCTTCATTTTCGTTTCTTAATTTTTGCCTTTGTTAATTGACGCTGGCAACGGGAGGCGTGGCACTCATTTCCATTCAATTGCACTTGAGTTGAGTTTGAAGCGTTGCTTTTCTTTGCCGCTTACAATCCTCCATTTGGTCCTTTGCTCCTCCGCCCCCGCCTGCTGCCTCTCCTTTTTATCATCGTTTTTGATTTCTGGTCTCTAATTTTGTTTTTTTTTTTTTTTTTTTGGGAACTCACAGCTGGCGTTGACATTTGCCCACATTTGCCCACATTTGCCATCGATAAGGCGATGCGAACCAAGTTCTAAGCATTTCCAAGTGCCATTCAATACTTTTGCTTCCTTTGACTCCTTTGCTCCGTAGGCCCCGACGCCATTTTCTATTTCATTCTATGCAAAGCTAGAGAGTGTCCTGGAGGGGTGGGGTGATAGGGAATAGGGGCTTCGATAGGGCGAGCTACCAAAATTTGTCGCATAGTATTACAAAAGACAAAAGATTCCTTTCTTCCTTTCTTCCTTTTTGGGTTCCAATGGCTTTCGATTCCTGTGCGCACTTTTTTTTCTGTTTTTTTTTTTTTAATAGAAATCCACGCCCGTATTTCGTTTGACAAAAATTTCATGGCATTTGGCATATTCTTTTCATTTGTTTTATGCTTGTATTTCATCTCTTCGCCTCCTTTGTTTTTGTCCACACACTTTTCCCCACAAAACCCTCCCCAACCCCGCCCCAAACGACAACTCGGGCAATTCAATTACCCTGAGGCCCGTTTACTTGCCCAAATGTCCTCCTGCCTCCTGCCTCCATTGTGTGACTCGCTTTGATTTCATTCGCTGCGCCGCATATGCAGATTGAATTACATCATTCACCTCCTCCATCCGCCATAAGACTCACACCCGAGTCTCAACCTGAAGCCAAATCCAAATTCAAATCGGAATCCTCATTGACAAGGCTCTCGTTCCTGTCGATTCTCTAATTGTCCTGTTGAAATGTTCCACTTTGATAATTTTCAGTTGTGCTCTAATGTGTCCCAGCGGGGCACAGTTTTGTGTTCTTAGAACTGAGACAAACAGAGTGGCAGAGAGAGAGAGAGGGAGTCCTGGATATATCCTGTTGCTCTATGTAAAGGTAGTTAATGGCTGCCTCAATGTGACTGGCGTAGAGTTTTGAAAAATGAAAGGATTTGGAGCGGGATTCGTCGTAGGTTAAGGTTGAATTTAGGCTACTCTTTGTACGTGATCTCAAAGGACTTTTGTGATTGGTCCTTAATTGATAGGTTTTATTTATTTGTAATTGGAACCAAACCCTGAACACTGAACACTAAACTGAAATCCGCGCCAGATTCCAATTTTAAATTAAAAAGTTCCCCCAATAAAATGTATTAAAATTTTATATCATTAATTATCCAATACTTATAAAGCTATATAAACATATGTGTGTGTGTGTGTGTGTGTGCTGACTCGAAAGGTATCCTTGATGTCGGCGGTGTCTTTCTTATGAGATGGAAACATACCAATAACCAGGTTTTTATTGGCAAAGGGCTTGCCACATTTTAAACGATGCCCTTAAGAGCCACAACTGTCATGTCTCTTGGCCATTCCTGGGCCAACATCTCGTTTTAGCCAACAGCCAACCGGCAGGAGAGCTACAAAAAATACAGCCAAATAATAATAATAATATTAAAAGAATCTGCAAATGACGCGAAAATGTTTCAACACTCTTCGACAAGCGGGCAGCAGGCGCTGACCAGCCCAGTAACCAAGGAACCAAGGAACCGAGAAACCAAGGAACCAAGGAACCCAGGAACTAAGGAGGCGAAGATTCGAGGAGTCGAGGAGTCGCAGAGTCGAGGAACTGAGGAGCCAGGAAAAAATGTAATAATAATAAAAAAGAAAATTATTGCACTTCACATTCACAGTCATCGGACAGTGCCATCTTTTGCTTGGGGCCTTCCACGTCCTCGTCCTCATGCCCATCATCATCATCATCATCATCATCATTATTGGCAGCAGCAGCATCATCATCATCATCATCATTATCATCACCAGCAGCAGCAGCGGCGGCAGCAGCATCAACGTCCAAGCAGCCTTAAAGACCGCGTTATGAAAATGCAACGCGCATTGCGCAAGAGCCGCAAAGATCGATCCAAGTCGAAGGCCGAAAAGATGATGGAGCACTGGTTGTGGATGGTGGGTGGGTGGCGGTCGGTGGGGGCCAGGAGTGAGGCTGCGAATGGCAAATGGCGCTGCTCGTTCTAACTAGAAGGTGATATAAGTGGTTCGATTGTTGCTGCCGCGGCCATCGCACAGTGAAGCAAATCGCATTAAATGTGGAATCAAATTTAAGTTGGAATTTTTTGAAATATGACTAAGCTGGGAAGTCTCTCTAAACTCAGGTTCAAATTAAGAGTAATCATTATATAAAATAATTAGTTTTTTTATCTATTAATTTAGTTAGTTAGTTTTTATATGAATTAAAAGGCTTGAAGTTCGCTTCTTAAGTCACTTAAAATTGTATGCCGATTTTTCCAGCTGCAACTCTATTAATTGCTTAATCAACATTTTTATTATTTAGATCACACATTTTTTTTAATATATATACATATTTTTATATATAATATTTTAATTAAATTTTTATAATTTTTTCTTTTTTATATTCAATCATCTCAAGTCCTTATTTGATTCCTCCTTTCTTTTATTCCGGATAATCTGCTCTGCAGTCTTTTAATTTGTGTTCTTCCAGTCTGTTTATTAAATTATCATTTGATATTATATTTATCTTATATATAATATAAATTTATTATGATATTTAATTTAAATTAAATTAATCAATCAATTAATTAATTTTCACCTCTTATTGAGCTTCACTCTTTGCAAGTACATCATCTCCTCATTCGCTCATCCAACAAGCTTTCTTTTTTAGATTTCCACTTTGAACTTTAATTTCTTAATAATTTCATCCGCTGATGGTGCAATTTGGTACCACTGTGCCTGTGGCTCGAAGCGGTAACCGGGCTTGAAGTCCGAACCAGAGTCAGCGGCGCGTTAGCACTAATAAGCAATTGCCAAATTACATTCGCGTGAGTAATCTCGCGCCCCGATGCAGGTCGCCGCCTTCGCCTTCGCCTTCGCCGTTGCCGTCAGCCTCTTCCCGCTGCCAGCAGCCCTCACTTCACACTACGAACACTGGCTGTCCGCCTGTCCGCCTGTCCGCCCGCCCCTGTGTCCTGGACGACTTCCATCAATTGGCAGTGGATGGACGGCTGCAGTTGCATCGATGGCTTTCGGTGGGCGGAGCTTTGTGAGTGCACCGCAAGCGCAGATACTTAAGTGATGCCCATTGCTCGTTGCCAGTTGCCAGTTGCCAGTTGCCAGTTGCCAGTTGCCAGTTGCCAGATCTCCGGCGGGCCATGTCAGTCCGTTCGCTCGTCAGTCACTCACTCACTCACTCACTCATTCGCTCGCTCCTTCACTCAGTCACTCAGTCAACCATTCAGTCACTCAGTCACTCAGTCGCCCAGTCAGTCAGCCGGTCACTCATTCATCCAGTCATTTATTTCGAGGCAAATGGAGGCAGCAGTTCCTCTTCCCTTCTCCCCCTCCCTCGCAGACCCACTCGGCTGAGCACAAACTGCAATGTGCGCCTAAGCCTGTAATTTAATTTTTTTCTTCTGAACTTCTTACCACTTTTTTCGCTTGTTGTTGTTGTTGTTGTAGATGTTGTTATAGTTGCTGTTGCCGCTGCTGCCGCTGCTGCCGCTGTTGTTGCTGCTGTTGTTGCTGCTGTTGTTAACATTGTTGTTGGCGTTGCATTTGTTGCCTAAAGTAGTCAGTTAGTTAGCACTGCGATCGCCATTTCTTCAGCCATCCCTTCTCATCGTTCTGCCTTCTCGGAGGCCCCCGTCTCCCTCGTTTCCCCCGCTCCACCCCCTCCCGACTTCTCTGGCTTCGGGTTCAGCTTGGCTCTGGGTTGGTTCTTGGGCTCCTCGGAATGTCTTCCCTTTAACACATTTTGGCATGCAATTTGCTGAAATTAACTTCAATTGCAATTTGTGTGCTGCTGTTGCTCTCTCATTGTTGTTGTTGTTGTTGGTGTTGTTCTTGTTATTATCATTATTGTTGGTGTTGTTGCCGCTTTATTGGGTTATCATTGGTGCATCTTATTGGGCTAACTGACATGTGCATGTGAAGACATGGATATGTGCATTAGAGTGGCAACTTGCATCTTCGGAGGGGACGTAATGTGAGCTTGGAATTGCTGTGAAATGTTGCCCCCCAGCGAAGTAACTGTTAATGGCAACTGCATTTTTATGGCAACTACCCAGACATGTGGCCGACTGTACACATGGAGGTGAACATCAATGCAGTCAGCCTAAGGAGTGAACACTGTACATGAGCCACTTACATGTGGACTTTCGGACAGAGTGACTTTTAAGGAGTCTTAATAGCTTAAGGATAATCCTTGTCCCTGTTAGGATATCACTTCCTAATGGTATCTCATCTATGATCTAAAATTCTTTTGATCTAAATTCCTGTTTTACTTTTATTCCTAAGTTTATACGATTGATAGGATAATACTTCTGCCTATGCATATCCTTGCTGGATGCCACTTTTAAACTTGTCACATCTCAATTCAAATTTCTAAGCATTCATTCTTTGATCTAAATCAAGTATCCTTTGATCTAAATAGTGATTCCTTTGTAATAGCAAAGTTTTCTTTGGCAATGCAACTTTGTATTTAAATATCCTTGCATGGGCGTCGGACTGGCAACGCCCCCAACTGCATCCCCCTTAATTACTTACTTCAAAGTAGGCGATTCCTGGGATGTGTCGATGCTATTTACGTCATATGCGATCGCCTTTTTCGCATTTGCAAGCCAATCGAAGTACAATTCCGTTCCATTACGTCCGTTTTGGACAGGGCACAACATTCCTGCCAAGATTTGATTTCGATCCTGCCATTAATATGCCAGTGCTGCCCCCAGAGAAACTGCCAAGACACAAGACACAAAACACCAAGCACCAAGACCCACGATGTGCAGCAGTTCAATGGCTCCAACATCCTGACGACCATGACAACAACTACAATGATTGCGCCTTCCCTGCCTGTGCTTCTGGTCGGATGGTCGGATGGTCGGACCTGGATACCAGTGATACGGCCTCCTCCTCCGCTCCTGCCTAATATGAAGCAACACCATTAACAGCATGCAAATTAAAAGTACTCAACAACATATCAACCGCCGCGCTACCAGGCTGCCAGGCTGCCAGGCTGCCAGGTTGCCATTTGGACTCCGACTTGGACTGGGATCTCGACTTGGACTGGGATCTCGTCTTGGACTGGGATCTCGACTTCGAGACTGCGACTACGACTCGAACTGTGACTGTGTCTGTGACTGTAACTGTGTCTGTATATCTGACTCTAAGTGTGTGTGTTGCAATGACTGTGTGTGTGTCTGTGTGTGTTGTGACTATGCCCATGTCTGAGCTCGGGACTGGAACTGGAACTGGTAACGTCTTGTGCCCGTTGGTCTGGGTTGTGAGTTCTGTCGAAACAAAGACTAAATGCCTAAAAACCTAAGCAGGGCTCAGGCGGCGGCTGTAGACACCACGACAGACGCTGCCTCAGCCCTGCAGCATGTAGTCAGCGGGCAGCCAAGGGTGCAGGGGTAAAGGGGGGCAACTATCAAAGCGGGCGATGGTAATTGCAGGTTTTGCCGCAAACATTTTGCACCAAAACGACGACGCGGACGTTGACGTCGGCGGCGACGGCGACGGCGACGCTGACGCTGATGTTTTCAATGCGTTTCAAGGAGCTGCCAGACCTACGACTGGCTTTGGCTGCTCCTCTGGTCTCGGTGCCCTGATCCTCTGGTGGATCAGTGTCTGCTAAACGCGTTGAATGGTTGTTGGTCTTGACGCGCATGCGCAGAGGCAGTGGCAGAGGCAGAGGCAATGGCAGAGGCAGAGGCAGGGGCAACGTCAGCGGCTGTGGTAGAAACAGCGGCGTGGACTTGGCAATGGTCATCAGTCAAGGCAGCGATTGACCAGGGATATGTCCGTATATGACAGACTGGCTGACTAAGGCACTAAAGGACTGGCTGACTGACTGACTAAGTGACTGAGTGACTGACTGATAGACTGACTGACTGAATGACTGACTAACTGACTGAGTGACTGAGTGACTGAGTGACTGAGGGACTGACTGACTGAAAGACTGACTAAGTGACTGACTGACTGACTGACTGACTGACTGACTAAGTGACTGAGTGACTGAAAGGCTGACCAACTTAATGATGGCCCTGCGGACACCCGACTGAGAGCTGCGAATATCCACTCAATGACATTGAGTCACTTCCACCACTTAAGTTAAACCTAAGACTAATTTCGATAATATATCTTAAGTTCTTCTGAAGAGTCGGAATGATGGTTTATAGGATTATTAATAGGGACAATCAAGGGAACAAGTTTAGGCATGAAAAATGCTGCAATATGGCAAAGGATAAGGACAACAGGGAGTAACACAGGAGAAGAGGAAAGAAGACAATAAAAAAATAAATAATAAAATATATATTATTTATAGAAATGATATATGGGTTATAATCTATATTCATAGTAAGTCTTGGATATGGGAGAAGTCATTCAATGCTTCTTGGAAGATCCCAGGAGCGACGCGTCAGGAAGTGTTGATGTTTTTTTTTAGGTTGTTGTTTTTTTATGGGGATTGTCAAAGACTTAGTTCCTTTCAAAACAGGATGAATAAGGAGTAAATCCTGTAGAGCCACACAAGACGAACTGTGCATTACGGGTAAATGGTAAATGGAATTAGGATGGCCACGTAGCCAACTCCAATGGACTTCCGAGAGTGCAGATTGTCTGCTTACCTGCCGCCTGTTTGTCTTTGGCTGAAACTGCTACCGCACAATTTCCCAAATGACAAACATGCCAAAATGGTTAGAGCCATAGACAATGGCAACAAAGAAGGTAAAAAGGGCAACAACACAGACGGGAGCAGAGGCATGAGCAGAGGCAGGAACAGGAGCAGAAGCAGCAGTCGGCAGGCGGCAGTCGGCAGGCTGCAGGCCATTAATCACAATGCTCCAAAAGAGCTTGACAGCCAGCTACATGAAACCTCTCCCTGGGTGTCTGAGTTAATGCTCTTCTGTATGAGTGTGTGTGCATGTTTGTTTGTGTGTTTGTGTTTTTGTTTGTGTTTGTGGCATCCTTTGGCATAATTCTTATTCAATCGCCAAGGACAATGCCATGTTGTAGTTTCAATTTGCGGTGGGCATGAGATTTGTGCCAAGACAATTGCCAACAGGAAGCCAAGCAAGACAACGACTCCGACTATGTCTTCGACTTGCAGTCTGACTCCGAATCCGAATCCGATTCCGATTCCGACTCCGAATCCGGTGGCCATCAATTTAAAAAATGAAAAATTTCCTTTCTGCTTTGCCGGCGTCCGGAAAATGGAAAATTAAATTAACCTTTGGGAGCAGTTCGTCTGACTGCCACCGCACATCCTCCTTCTCCTCCTCCTGCTGCTGCTACTCCTCCTCCTCCTTCTCCTACTCCTCCAGACAATGTTGTTTGGCCGTTCTGATAGCATCTACTGCCAAAATATGTTAATTTTCAATTTAGTAGTTGGCCTCAGACTCGGAAAAATGTTATTTCCGAACATATTTCTGGGTCGCCTCTTGACTTGCTTTTCATTTTCATTATTTTCGTTATTTTCCTCATTTTCTTTATTTTCCTTATGTAAACTTTTTTTTTTTTTTTTATTTCTCTTATCAACTTCGTCTCATTGGACGCAACAGAGCGCAACGGCGGTGGCAATGGGTTCCGAGTGATACCCAAAACGGGGCACTGGCTTCTCCTATGAAAATTATCACATCTGCTTATCTGCCTCCCTACCCGTTACCCCTTACTCCCCACCTTAACTAGCTTGAGGAGGAAGTTCTTCCATGTTAGTCGACGAGTTCATAAACAATTTGTTGACCACTTTTGATGCCAAGGAAATAATTAAGACATTATAAATTATTTGAAATGCGTTGGTGTTGATTGTTAGTGATTCTACTTAGGGCCAGCCGCCCCCCACCCCTCGCACTTCTCATCATCCCTAATGAGCATAACAGAGTTTTATATATTCTATTCAGATCTGATACGATCTCCGGAGGTTTTCAACAAATTCGTATATCATTTGATGAGTTATGCGATGAGGATGGTTGGCGTTTTGCTTAGCATTTTAAGAGGTGGATTGTGATAGGGAGCGGAGGTGGGGGTGGGGGGGTCTTTAAAAAGACAATGAATATGTTTCCAGATATATGGCGAGCATAAAGTTGGGAACAACTGAAGATCCAATTAAATTTCGAGGCAGAGCCTCATCTGAGGCCTGAGCTGAGTTCAAGAACTGAAATGAAAATCTGTAAATTGGAACCTCTTTTGGTGTGTCATCCTTGGGAAATGTTATTTATCCATTAGCTGATTACCAGTCCTGGACAGTCGTCGTCCTACTCTGGGTCAAGTTGGTGGAACTTTGGGGTCTCAACTCTCACCTCTGCCAACGGCTATCAAAAGTTGGAATCTGCCCCAATATAACTACGATACTGACATCTGTCATAAGCAGCCTCGTTGCAGCTAACTTTTTGGCTCACAGCTGCAACAAACACACACAGCAACAACAACAACAACACACACACACAACTACAATTTGGTTGAACAAACCAAAACATTTTAGCATTTTGAGTTTTTGAGTTTTTGAGTTTTTGCAGTTGGCAAAGTTCATGAAAATTTGTAAATTACATTTTCCATTAAATTGGACACGAAAACTCTGGCCTGACCTTGTGGCAGTGCTTTGTGGGCGGTAGGCGGTGGGCAGTGGACGGTGGGCGGTCACTACCAGGCGGTGGGCAATGCACGCAGGACAAAGAAGGAGGAGGGAGGTGGGTTGTAGCGGGTGTGTGTGTACATATGATTTAAATTGATTTAGTTACACTCAGTTGATGGTGATGGGTAAAGGGAGGGGATGAGGGGGGCGTGGCAAACGGGCAGAGTGAGGGATTTTCACAAAATGTAAAATAAAATCCAAATGGAGTTTCACATTTGTTTCAATTAAATGGAAAGACATGCAGAAAGATAATAAAGAGGAGTGCGGGGAGTGCGAGAAGTGTGAGAGGTGATGGGAGATGGGTGAGGGGTGAGGGGTGAGGGGTGAGGGTTTCGTGGGTTTCAGGCAGATCGAATCGAGTTAATGGAGTGCACGTAGTTAAAGATCGGAATCGGTGCTGCAAAAACGATTCCTAAATCAATTTCTCAATCAATGTCAGTAACGAGTCAAGGAAAACGAACCCAGAAAGACAGGAGGATGACAGGGAGGAAGGGGAAGGGGAAGGGGAAGGGGAAGAGGAATGGGAAGAGGAAGAGAAGAAGACATAGGGAGACTGAAGAGGAGCGCGAGTGAGTGAGATTGAGAGGAGGCCACTCTGAGGGCTGAAGATCTGAGTTGGCGATTCCAGGAACAGCGATTAAACTGGAAATCGTGGGGTTCTCTGGCCGAAAAGTAAAAGGTTCAAATTGTGTCCAAAATGTCAAAAGCAGACTCTCAATATGATCGCCTGTCTTTGTCCCAATCCCTGGCTGGGCCACAGTTCGGTCTCCTGGCTCCTGGCTCTTAGCTCTTGCCACTGCCCCCCTCCCCCCATCTCTTGCCCTACGCCAATCGCTGTCCACAACAGAAGCCCTGGAAATTTGATCGCATGCAGATAGCGCAGGGCCTGACTGAGCCTGCCAACCTGTCCGTCTGTCTGTCTGTCTCTCTGTCTGCCGATCTGTCTCTCGTTCCGTCTGTCCCTTCGTCCATTTGTCTGTCCAATTGTCGACCCTGTCTGAGTGCAGGGCATGCAACTGTTTTGTCTTTTTGGCGTGCGATAACCAAAGTCAATGACTGGAGCTGCCACAAACCTCCACTCCACCCCTCCTCTACCCTCCCTTACCCCCTTCCCTAGTGCTTACCTCAGCTGCCAGCCTCTTCTTCTTCTGGTCCGCTGCATGAAAAGTGAACTTGAATGCAGTTGCTGCCGAGTCTCGTTGTTGCATTGTTTTCTCCGCTTACGGGAGCCATCGACATGGCCATTGCCATTGCCATTGCCATTGCTGTTGCCAGTTGCCAGTTGCCAGTTGCCAGTTGCTAGTTGCAAGTTGCCAGTTGCAGTTGTTGCTGTTGTTGTTGCTGTTGCTGAAGTCGCAGGCATGGCCTCATCCTGATCCTCATCAGCATCATCATCGCTGCATACAATCGTCGATAATCTCACGCTTGGCATCGCCAATATCGCCACAGACAGCAACTGCAGCGGCAACAGCGGCAGCAGCGGCAGCAGCGGCAGCATCCACTGGGGCAGCAGCAACATCCATTGCCGCATCTTTAGTCTGAAGTGGATTCGCTTTAGTTTAGTTTAGTTTGTGGCAAGTTCGTTAAATTACATGAATGTATAACCATTTTAATTTTTGTTGGCTGCTGGTTGCTTCTTGCTTCTTGCTGCTTGCTGCCTGTTGGTTGTTCCTTTGGCTTGTTGCGGAGTCTGGAAGACGGTGAGTCAGGGAGTCGGGGAATCGGGGAATCGGGGAATCGAGGAATCGGTTACGTTGTCTGTCGCAGTCGATGCCTTTTGAATGATGACCTTACAAATCACGTTTCGCAATGTGTACGCTTCGCCCAGATCATCAAGATGCTTGGGTGTTGATAGCCCCCGCGCCGGCGAACATGTCCAGGATGAGGATGAGGAAGTGCCAGCAGCGGCGGCTGTGAGAAAAATTCGAGCAATCAAGAGGTCCACAAGACCCTGAGGGCAGCCACCAAGAAGACTTAGACTTGTGTTCATGTCTTCCAGGAATCAAGGCTGAAAAGCTGAAAAGCTGAAAATTTAAATGGGCAGGAGGATTGAACCATAGACCATGAACCACTTCCTATTTATCAACAGGCCCAACTATTTTCAGTTCTAATGCCCTTCAAATATTCCCGTCCATTTAGAGTAGATACAATATTCACATTAACAACCAGTTCAAGGATACGCTTTAAGGATCATAACAATAATTTTTATATTAATTTCATCGCATTTAATGGAACTCTCTTTGAGGACTATTGGTTCTTTCCTTTGATTGTCCTTTGGTTGATCAGCTTCCCATACACACCCCCGTGGAACTCCCACTCGTATTGCAGCGGTAGCTGCCACGCCTCCTTATTCGGTGCTGGGTACGGACCATAAGTTAATTTCAATTTGGAACGCGTTACGCCCCAAAAGGCAAAACTCGTGTGACAAAAAACAATTAAATGGCAACGCGACGCGGAAGGAGGCGCGGGAAGAGTCGAAATGTGATGAGCGAAAATGGGAACGGAAAAGGGAAGGACAAAGGGAAGGAACAGGGGAAGAGAAAAGAGGAAAGAGGGCGGAGGGCGGAGGGAAACTCTAACGCGATATTCTGAAATCCAAAGCAGACATAATGAAATTCACACACATTTTGAAGCCCGGACACACCTACGGATGCATAGATGAAGATAGAGATAGTGTGTGAGAGGGAGAAGGAGAGAGGGAGAGAGTAGATAGAAGGAGAGAAAAAACGTGGCACGAAAATTAAAAATCACGCTCTTAAATGTTGCACACAAGCACAAAGCGAAAGTGCGAGTAAGGGAAGGAGGGGGATGGTGGGAGTCTCGGGTGGGTGATGAACAAGGGAATGGACAGAAGGGAGGGAGGGGGATGGGTGATGGGTGATGGGTGATGGCGTTGCAGGGAGATTGTCAGGTAACGATGCAAGCGGCGAGGCATGCACAATTGGGCGTTGTAATTGAATTAGTCACGCCCACAGATTGCACACATGAATGACTTGCCGAAGACAAAAAGAGAGCAGCAGCGGCGCATGCGAGGGAAATCCAGGAAAAGCCATGAGGAAAAAACAGAAAAAGAAAATTGAAAAAAAACCAAAAAAAAACTAAAATAAAAGGAAAATTTTTGCGAATTATTTATTAAACTGGGTTACCAGGCAACGGACATAGACCACTGTGCCGGGGGGCGGCAGCGTTGCCAAGGGAAGCACTGACAGGATATGTGGGCGCTCACTCTCTGTCCCACCTCCAAAAATCACAGAAGTAGATCTGCAAATCCCTCGCTCCCTCTCTCTCTCTCTCCCTCTCTCTCTCACTCTCTCTCTCACTCTCTCCCTCTCTCTCTCTCTCTCTTTCTCTCTCCGAACACACATCGAAATGCACTCCTGGGAACTATTTCATCTGAAAACCGAAAGGCATAACAATTACAGTTAAGTTTATAAACAAATGTGCCCCAATTTGGATTCCCCAAAATAAATTATTTCTTGTCGAAAATATTTTGATATAAATTTAAAAAATAAAATTTTAATATTTTTTACTTCATTCAAATTCAAAGAATTTTTTGGAAAAATAAAATACGAAAATTCATAGAAGATTTCTAGGTACTAAGTGCTCTTTTCTCTTACCTATTTTACAGCTGCTATACGCGGGCCTACAGTGGTGGCAATTAAAGTGGAACACTTCTCAATAAATGGAAATTTTTATTTGAATAAAAAGTGGGTAAGATTTTTGTTAATTAATTCATTTTTTTTTCTTTTTTATTTCAGGTGACTTTCTGCACTTAACTTTCGCTTTCTTTTCATCTTGTAAATGCCTAAACGAACTGTGGACCGCCCTTGCGCCCTCCCACCCACTCACTCACTCTCACACACACTATGTTCAACACAATGCGGCATGTCTCAAGTGTCTGAAGCGCCTCGTTAGGTCCCCATCGCCGGCTCCCAAGTATTTGCTCACGTGTGCAAACACTGAGCGGCCAATTTGCATAATAATCGTGACGGGAGTGTCGAGTGCAGCGGCGGTGGCAGCGGCAGTGGCAGCATTCAAGTCACTTGACCTTGTAACGAACAACCAGTGAGAGGCCACTCCTAAGCCCGTTTGCAGGGCTATACTTTCTCGAGAACTTTTTTCCGCGCCGCCCGAAAGTATGCACCGAAATTTTCGCTGTAATTAAGCCTTGTAACCAGCGCCAAGACGACTACAGCAGCGGCCACTACATTAAGGTTATTTATTGTCGAGTGTTACTGTTATTGTTCTAGCTTTTGTTCTAGCTGATGTTGTTGTTGCTGTTACTATGGTTGTTGTTGTTATTATTGTTGTTGTTGTTGCTGTTGCTGCTGGTGCTGTGGGCTCCTATTTGGAATGATAAAATGCATGTTGACCTCAACAGCAGCAAAGTCAGTGAGCACTCAACGTGCCGCTCAGTAATAAAATCCAAAAATGTGTTACCACAAAAATGTTATTTCCTAAATAAATATACTCACACACACACACACACACACACACACACACACAACCGCACACCCACTTACCCACTCACACACACACACATCCATTGAAAGCAATGTAGTTGTGTTCTAGTGGCAGGTAAAACTCTTCTCTTCTAGTGCTTTTTAGAGCAGCAGACCTTGGATGGGGGGAGTGGTGGGAATGGCAAGAGATATCCTCGTCCTGGCACGGCTCACTCATCTAGCCGGAGTCACTCATGCGGTTTTTACTGGTAATTAAATTAAATTTATTTAAGCAGAGTTAGCTTACGCTGCTTTACAGTGGCCTGGGCAAGAGGCGAAACAGAGCAAGGGTCATGCAACCGAGCCAGGAGCAGGAGCAGGACCAGCGTCAGCGTCAGAGCCAGTATCAGTACCTAGAGCAGGACGGTGTCAGCTGTGCGCTTGTCTTGGCTCGGGTTACGTTGGTTTTCGGCAACAATGTTGTGGTGCCGCAACCACAGGACTCTTCAATGGGCTTCAGGTTGCTTCGATGCTGTGGAGCTCAGGTGCTCAGGTGCTATACCAGACACCCAGTAAAAATAACACCCACTCAATGGAAGCACCCTCTAACTCCACTCCCCACTCCCCACTCCCCACTCACCACTCACCACTAACCAAAGGAACCCTTCAATTTTATATCGCATTTAAAGTGACAGTTTTGTTGCTTTAAATTGTGTAATCGGAGCCGATAAAAGCTTCTGCCATTAAGTGCGCCCGGGCAACCCAACGCCTTGGGGCCAGTCAATGTTACGATGTTGCGATTACAGACCGAAGCTCTGATAAAATAACCGAAATTCTTTGTTTTATGATACTCTCGCATAATAGTATAGAAATGCTCCGGGCACACCACATCACAGCCAGGACTCGTCCAACTATGACCGGGCTTCTGTGCGTGTGCGTGTGTGTGTGTGTTGGTTGAGATTGTGCAAGGATATTCGAGACTGAGAGCCATGGGTTCGCTTTCAAGTGATGCTTGGCACTTGTTGTACAGGAGTAAAGCAACAATAGTTTTGCTCTTGAGTTTTTCAACCAAAGCTTCCCAGGATAACGCCATAAATAGCTGCACATAAATGGAGTTTACATAATGTTAAGTGCCTGTAGCTTCAACTTTCAAGTATTTGATATCCTGACAGTTTCTGAAGCATTCAAAGTGCAGCTCGTAGCACGCAGTTTGAACTGAGTTTCAACTTCATTTTAAAACTGTTTCATTAAGGAGACATATTAAAAACTCTGTAGGTATTTTTTTATTACTTAATTCTAATTTAATTATTATTTTTTTTATTTAATTAAATTATTGCTTTTGAGCTAGAAATTTCTATATATATACACTTTCTTGATTCTTTTGAAAATGAATAAAATAATGAATAAAGCAAATATAGGGAAAAATTGAATTGAATTTCAATTAAATGAAATCCAAATAAAGTTTAGGTTTTCATTAGAAATTTTTAATTAATTTTTTAATAATTAATTTTGAACTTGAATTATATGACGAACTTTCCCCTGGCAATCCAAATGCTGCGCCTTAAAAATAAAGCGATTCACCCTTTGAGTATGAAGTTCCTTTTGATAATTTCTGAAATTTGCTTTCTTCAATTTTCCAGAACCCTTCATTTTTCAGTCCACCTTCAAATGTAGACATTGTTTTCCCTCGCTTTTCCAATTCATCTGAGGAACAGTTTCAATCTGGAGCAGCCGAGACGTGGAAGATCTTGGGGTAAATGGCAAATTGTAAGTGTTAAACTTTAATGGAGACTCTTAAATCATTTTAACGGGTCTCATGCTTATATTTCTTTATAATTTCGCTTTTCCCAGCCCACTTGAACCGCCCCCAAAATCGGGTAAGTTCAAAAGTCAATCAGCTGCTTCAGTCGGTCGGTCCAGGGAAATGCCCAATTGAGCCGAAAATCGAGAGCTCATTTTTGTTTCCAGCTTCTCTTTTTTTTCTCTTTCTGTTAATCTTTGTTGTTGTTGTTGTTGTTGCTGTTGCTGTTAAGTTTGTTGTTATTATTTGCCGGCTATAAACTTTTATTGCACAATTTTCGCTTATGCCAGTTTTGGCCACAGTTGTTTGGCTGCCAACTTTATTTATAGGTCGTTCGCAATTGCCAATTGCAAAGTGGGGAAAAGCCAAAGGAAAAACCGAAAACAACTGCAAGGTTTATGCCTCAAGTATGCAACCATTGTGCACAACAATATATATATGTGTGTGTGTGTGTGTGTATTATTATATTATTTTATTTTTTACAATTGTCCAAAAGCAGCAGCAAAAAACTATTTTGTATTTGTTCAATTGCTGCAAATGCTTTCAAAGTATTTACAAACGTTTTCAATTTTGTCTGCAATGCCAGAGACACGAACTGCAATAATAACAACAACAACAGCAACAACAACAATAAGAGTAACAGCCGCAGCAACAACAGAGGCAGCAACGAGAGGCAGCAACAAGAGGCAGCAACATCAGAGGCAGCAACAAGAGGCAACAACAACCTCAGCTGCCAAGGGAAAACAAAGCTTTTATTTTTCCACATAGCGAGAAGTGAATACCCTTACCAAAAGAGGGGGAAATCATGTGCTGAGAGGGGAAGGTATTAATTAAGTAAAAAAATGTATGTTTAATTTAAAAATAAATAAATAAAAAAAATAATAGTCATCAAGAGGAAAATTCCAAAAAGGTTTGTACATTTTATAAATTGTTTTCATCTCTTTTATTTTTCAATTTATATTTATATTTTATTTATTATATTTTTTATATGTTATTATATTTTATAATTTTTATATTTTTATTTATATAATTGAAATTTTTATATTTTTAAAATTATTAAAATATTAAATATATATTTATTACATAAATGAGAGAAGCCGAATCAAGTCACCGTCTGTTTCTGTCTCCTTCTCTCTGTCTTTTTATTATTATTTAATGTTTTCCCTCTTTCCAACTGTCTCCTTCCCTAAAAGGATGCTTCTTTAACTACGCAGTTCTTCCAAGCTTATACTTATTTATTTGTGTTAAATGAAGCTCTTATTAATATCCTTAATATCCTCATCCTCCCATTTTACTCTCCGTCTGCCTCTCTCTCTCCCTATAGTATTTTATCCGCTTCCATTTTAACAATTAAGTCAAAAGGCATTGCCAACTGCAAGCGAGAGTTATGCTTAGCATTGCCAGCAGACGACAGCATTGCCAGATACAATGTTGCATGTAATGCCAGGACTAAAAGGAGACATCAATAAATAAAATTCATATATAAAAGTATAAGTATAAGAAATATAAAAAGTTAAGGATCGATTTCAGGACTTTCCATGTGTTGTGTGCCACAGGAGCTGGACTCGACTTGGGTGAGGGTATCAAAAGTGTTGGCAATGCCAAAAGCATTTCAATTTCCATTTCTATGCTGAAGCTACGAAACGCTGCCAACTAAAATCGTGCCGTTAATCGCTTTAAATATGCGACAGGTTGTTGCCAGGGCTCAGGAGTTGCTAACACTTTTGTTGTTGCTGTTGTTGTTGTTGCCTTTGTTGCTGTTACCATTGTTGTTGTTGTTGTTGCCTTTGTTGTTGCTTCTGTTGGTGGTGTTGCCTGGCAGCCTTCTCCCCATTTATTGCTGTCCATTCGTCCCGTCCTGACTGCCTGGCTGTCCGGCCGTCTGTCTGTCCGGCTTCCAGCCGAGTTCAGTGCTGCCTTTGAGCGAAGGATTTCATAATCCGCTGCATTTGTTTCACTGATTATGCAATTTGGCGGGGCGAATTTCTTTTATTTTTTAGCTGCCACTTTTTATTGCCAGTTTTCGGCTTGTTGCCGCTGCACACAATTCAGGAAGTCATTTACTAAACGTATTTGAGCCTTTGTACAAATAAATGTTTATTTAAATTCGCAGCCCAAAATAAATAAAAAGCAACGCAAACAAACGCAAAGCCAAAGCCAAAGCCAAAGCCAATGCCAAAGACAAAGGAAAAAAAGCGAATGTGTAACATTTTTATTATTTGGATTTTCAGTTCTGCCTCATTTGCAACTATAACTATGCGCTAAGTCCTTTACAGGAATGGAAACTGCAGGAAATGATATAAGGATAAATTTTGGACTGATTTAAATAGTTAACGTACTTAGTCAATATCAATTGAAGACTTTATCTGGTCATATCCAGTCTGCCTAATGGAATGGAGCTCTGTCTACATAAGCAAAAGGATTCAATTAGCATATAGCCTTGGGACGTTAATTCTGCAACTTACAACTAACGTAAGATTTAAAGCTTGATTCCTGATAGGACCTTTAAAAAATGTATAGTTAAAAAATATATAAAACTACATTATGTACCTTCCCAACAGCTGGAAAATTGTATTGGAATTAAAATTATTTAAATTTGATGTTTAAATTAAGATTTAATAAAATTTTAAAATATTAAATTAAAATGGAAAATTCTAATATCATCTTCCTGGTGAATTATAATCCCTTAATGTATTTTCGGATTTAATATTAATGCTAAATAATAAAATTTACAATAAAAAACCAATGAAAACGGCAGATTTGGAGACTTTTTAATAATTCTGAGGGCAGCCCACAAAAGTATGCAACAAAAAATGTAGAACTCGGGCCAGAAATTTTGGTCCAGAATTGGTGGCAGAAAATTCTGGAGTACTAGGCCAACAGAAATGCATAGCAGGTATCCGCATAACTTTGGACGGCCGTTAAGAATTTGAATTGAAATTTGAAATTTGAATTTTTAACTATCGGCGATGAATTTTCAACTATCGTAACGGCCAGTTACTTTTTGGGCGGCTTCCCGCTGGGTTATGTTCCGCTCTCTATCTCCTTCAATTTAAGGACTAGCGCAATGTCCTTTGGCACGAAGGTAGTCCGGGTCCTTCCGCAAAAGTAACCAAAAGCCCAGGACGAATGTCCTTTCAGGACTCGAGTTATTGGTACCAATTTGGTATTATAATCTTAGTAGATTTAGCTACCAAATCAGCTTCAGCTCAGCTGCTGTATCTCTTTCCTTTTAAGGACTATAGCAATGTCCTTTAGCGTAAGGGCAATGGAGGTCCTTGCGCAAAAATTTAACATTTGCCAAGGACGAAGGTCCTTCCAGGACTCGAGATATTTGTACCAACACGTGCTAATATTGCATATAATTTCGTTCTCGGGTAATGTTTAAATCGTACACAAAGGACCAACCAGGACTCAATTGGTCAAAGGACCCTCAAATCAAGGATTTTCCATTGACCAAAGGATATTCAAATTGCACCATAAAAGTATGCAACAAAAATTTTACAGCTCTGCTACTTGGCCCGTATTTGCAGTTGAAATATTTGAAAATTTGAAAATTTAAAAAATTTCCGCTAAAAATTTAAATTTGAATTTACAACTATCGGCGATGAATTTTCAACTATCGTAACGGCCAACGATTATTTGGGCACCCTTCTGCTGGATTATGTTTGCCTGGTGTAAATCCAGATTTCTGACAAACTGAAATCCAGAGAAAAAAACAACAACAACAAGAGAAAAAATTTTGCAAGGGAGATGCATGGAAAATGTGTCAAAAAATCACAAAATCCGCCGTATCTCCGTCAATTGAAGGACAATTTTGATGTCCTTGCACATGAATGTAGCTAAGGATATAAGTTATCAATTTCAGTACTTGAAAGGACGAATGTCCTTACAGGACTCGAGATAGAGCGGATTTTTTGCCTAGAAAGAATTGCTCATATCTCGGCCGTATCCTGTACGATCCTGGCGAATCCTTTTTATTTCAAAGCCGGACATTAAGGACTATCAACTGACCAAAGGACATCCTTATTGTCCTTGCCGTTTTCAAGATACTGACATTTTTGTCTTTTTTCCTTGATTTTTGCTTGATTTTTGCCATCTGCCGCAAGCAACGCAAGGACATCAACAACAACACCAAAAGCATGTTGCAACAGCAACAACAACATCAGCAATGATATTCATAACAATAACAACAATTACAACAACTACAACAGCAACAACAACAACACAATCATCACCATACATTTGCCGCTTTAAAAAAGTGTTGCCTACTTATGGGCTGTTTTTTAGAACCTTTATTTTCCCAGTCCACTGTTTTTCTTGAAGCCGTTTTCTGGTGCTAAAAGAAGTTTTTTTTTATTTTTTTTAATTTCCACTCGTGTGTGCAGAAATTTTGAAATTTCATATTTTTTGTTTTTGTTATTGTCCTGTTTATTGTTTAAGCCTGACGCTGTTTATTTTTGCCTTTTGTTATATTTTTAATTTAACTTAGATTTTTAATTTTAATTAATATTAAATAAATTTTATATAATAAATACTTTTATTATTAATATAAATATTTGTGCTATCAATAAAATTAGTTAATTATATTTTAAAATCGATTTTTTATCTATTATTTATTACTAATAAACTAAGCAGCTGCAAATAGTTGTGGGTTTGCTTTCTATTCCTTTGACTGCTAGCAGCTCTTATAAAAGGATTCAAAGGATATATCGGGAAGTGGCTGAGGGGATGGGATGTGTGTGTAAAGGATTCTTCTATAGTGTATATGTATAGGTGAATGCAAATAATATGTTTTAAAGAAGAACCCATACAAATTATCAAATAGCAGTTTCTTTTCCTCCACTCCCGAAGGATGTGTGTACCAGGCCAACAAAAACGCATGACAAGTATCCTGATAATTTTGGGTCACTTTAAAAATTAAATTTTAATATTATATGTATGTATGTAAATTATAAATAAAATATTATAAATATAATAATAATATAAATACCTATATTTTAGACAGAGGTCAACATTTTGAGGACTATAACGTCCTTATTTTCCCAGTGCTCTCTGTGTTTGTTGTTGCTGTTCCAGTAGCTCTTATTGTTTTATTATTTTAATTGCTTGTTTTGTTTTGTTGTTGTTGTTGTTATTGCTAGTTGAAACTATTTATGTTGAATGTTGTTATTATCCTATGCAAATTTTCAACTCCCGCAGATGTTTCATTTGTTTTGGTTGCCTCGCGGTGCTCGTTTTTTGGGTGTTGCATTTAAAACAGGTGAAATGTGACTTCATTCCAATAAAATATTAAAACTTGTGTAGCCTTTGATTAATTAAGAAGCGCATAGCAATAATATTTGACTCAAATTTAATTTATGTACTCAGACTTTACCTTTGTTTCCCTTTTGTTATTTTAACATTTGCATCGAGCCGTCGAGTCATTGGCTTTGACAGCAAAGAGAAGTGATTGAAAATTAATTAAAACCAGAAA
Organism: Zaprionus lineosus; assembly: GCA_035044505.1. Lineage (NCBI taxonomy): Eukaryota > Metazoa > Arthropoda > Insecta > Diptera > Drosophilidae > Zaprionus > Zaprionus lineosus. The sequence continues at coordinate 402,891 of JAWNNX010000596.1, read as the reverse complement.
ATATAATAAATTTTATTTTTAAATAACTTAAATAATAAATGATAATAATAAATGCATGACTATCACAATAATTTACCCTCCTAATTGACTCCCAAGGTGCTAAGTTAACAAGTGCTTGAGTCTGCGAAGGATTTGACTATGTGGGCTGAGCAGGACACTTGGAAAGCCAAAGCTGTGGGGCGATTTTTTATATATTAAATATTTTTTATTATTTATTTTTTATTATTTATTTTTTATTATTTATTTGCAGGATTAAAAGTACAGAGTATCTTATAGTCGATCATTTCCATCTCTCTTCCATCTCCTCCGCCCGTCAAATTTGAATTTAGCTTTTGCTTTGTGCTGCTGCCAGGAACAGAAAAAGACGCAAGGATTCCTCATCGCATCGGCTGATAAATTAAATTTATAAACAGAAACTTCAACTGCAGCAGAAACAATAACAAATGGCAAATAAAATTGTTACTGAACACTGAAAATTAATCAAATAAATTCATAATTTAATCCAGGCTGAGCCCCGCGCGCGCCTCCGCCCAAATTTTGAGGGTCCGCTGATGATTTTTTTGGGCGCACAGGCGCCAAACGCGACGCTCCACTTAAATAAAACAAACGATGATATATTGTATATATTTTTACAGATGTCCACATATCAATTTATTTTTACTGTAAACACTCTGAGTTGCTATCAATAAATTTGTTCGTGCCACTTCCTTGCGAAAATCAATTCGAGGACAAAAATGGCAACATTTTAATTAAATTTTCAAGCGATTCAAGCAAAGTTGCCATAGTTGACAGGGGGAGTGGCAGCTGGTAATGGCTGACTGCCATGCGGTGGGTGTGTGTGTTTGGGTGTGTCAGGGCGGGAGTTTTTAAAAGGCGGTGGGGGTGGGGCTCGCGGGTGGGGTGGGGGGTGCGACGTGGGGGTTACTGCACTTTTTGTTGGCTGCACACGGCACAAACTTTTCGCAGTGCCAGTGAAAAGCTCTCCTCTGGTCTCTGGTCTCTGGTCTCAGGTCTGAGGTCTCAGGACTGGTGACTGGGGTCTCAGGTCTCGTCTCCTGGCACTATCCAAGCCATTAATTAACTAGAAATGCCATTTTCCACAATTATACGATCCCGACTATATAGAAATGTAAAAACTAATTACATTGCAATTTGCCAACGTAATAGCCCGGGCCGAGGCTCTGTCTCTGTCTCTGTGTGTGGGCGCGTCAGCTGATGTACGGTTGACTGAAGGGGAGGGGGGCTTTACGGGCAGAGGGGTAGCGACAGCTTTCGGGTTTGGGGTTGGAGCTTGAAACTTGGAGGCTTGGAGGCTTGGGTGGTTGGCATGCAGAAAACTGCATGCAAAGCAATTTATGTGCTGTAAGGCCCTAAGCGGTGAGGGAGGGTGGGAGGGAGGGTGGGGAATTGTTGCCGCTCTAACAAGCTTTCGCGCGACTTCCTTGAAAATACAAAATCAATGCAGCAAAGGACGAAGGACACATCCTGCGAACTAAAAGTTTGCCCGTGCACAAGGCGGCCATTATGAAAGAGTTCTGTATGTGTGAGTGTGCCTGTGTGTGTGTGTGTGTGTGTGTGTGAATGTAGTATCTACAGCTGTGTGTATGGGTCTGGCTGTGTGTAAACTGCGGAGGCGTAAGGCGTGGCATAATAACATAATTTGCATGCAAAGTCAATTGCAGTGACTGAAACAGTGGGGCAAATCAATGATTTCCGAATCACAAACTGACATAGATAATAATTAATTGTAATAAAAATAATAAATTTAATATTTGTTTATTTAATTTTTTACTGCATTTTATTTCTGTCATGTTAAATATTTACCTGGAAAATTTTGAACGGCTTCCACTGTGACATTCAAGGCGTTGCAGTTGAGGGAGTGTTAGGGCGATTGGTGCCCCTCCCCCTGTAGAAGTGCGTGTGGCATGTTCGGGCAAGCCGATTGAGTGGGTCGATCGATGGGCGCCATAAATTGAGCCTCCGTTGTTGTCCTTAGTGATTACTTAATCCTGGCTAAGTTTCGTAACGGGTCAGTTGTTGCACTTGGAGCGACACAGGAAGCAGAAGTGCGGCGAGTAAGGCGGGAGGCAAAGACAATAATTGGCGTTGCATAATATGATTGATGTGGGATTTGTGGCACTTGCCACAACGCAGGAGCCTTCATAATAAGCGTCTTCAAATGGCGAAAAGCCAGAGTCGAAACCTGAAAGTCCTGCCATTGTCCTGGCGGTTGGCTCAACTTATTAACTGAGTTGCATGCGTTGTTGTCTTTGCTTAGAAGTTGCAACATGCAATTGATTGGTGGCTTTTGGGGCATTCAATTTATGCAACATCTGAGCTTTTATTACCGCTCAAAATGTTACCAAGGAAGACTCTTAAAAATTATTTATGAAGATCTTCGGGACATTCGCTTAGCTCTAATGGAGCAGCATTAGACCCGGGAAAAGCCCGGCTACCAATTTTCCAAGAGCTTGAGGAAAATAATGACCATAATTTGTGGGAAAAACGAAGCCAAAGCAAACAATTTGTGGTCTACTCTAATGCACTCCTGGACATATAACCCGAAACTGAGACCGGGACTCAAACTGAGACAGAGACTCAAACTGAGACCGAGACCCAAACTGAGAAAGAGACTTAAACTGAGACCGAGACCCAAACTGAGGAAGAGCCTTAAACTGAGACTGAGACTGAGACTGAGACTGAGACTGAGACTGAGGCTGAGGCTGAGACTGAGAGCGGGACCAACAGTAAGGCCGTACCCATACCCGATCTCTGATGTACACTGAACCATGGAGCTGGCCAATAATTACCCAAAAGGTGCACTTGCAGCAGGGGGTAACTGGGATACGGGGTAGGGGGTGAGGGGGGTAAATTATGTGTGCAACTTGTGCGTAAAGTTTCAGCGATGCTTAAACTTTAGCACCGCACGCCAAGGACATTCGCAGGGCAGGGCAAGGTATGGGATTTGGAGGCGCCTCCACATCAGAGGTGCAGAGACTGCCAACTGCTGACAAAGTGGCTGCCTACCCGATTGCCAGCTTCCCAGTTGCCAGCTTCCCAGTTCCCAATGGCCAGACGACGACGACGTTCATAAACTTTATCAGAGGAAGCCGCGACGCGACTCGACGCGCTCCTCGCCATTTTTGGACTCCAAGTGCATTGTCTCTCCGTCTGGATGACTGGCTGCCAGGCTGCCAGGCTGTGGCTGGGCCAGGCTGAGCTTGGCTGCTCCTTTCCTATAGTTTATGGCATATTATTGGCATAAACATGGCGACGTGCAGTGCCACAGTCCAGAGATCCAAAAGGTATGCAAGGTGCAGTCCTCCAATCCCCCTGCTCCTTGCTTCTCCTCCTCCTCCACCTCCTCATCCTCCTGCCCGCTCCATATGTGATTTATGCAATGTGTCATACAAAGCGTTCAATTAGCGACTTAAATTGTGAGTCGAGCAGCTGCCTAGATAACAACAATAACAAGAAGAGGAAGAAGAAGAGGATCCCAAGCCTTGAAGAGTTCCTGATTTGGAGGCAAAGGGACCGCTGCTCAGTGTCCACACATGTGACCCAATTCCTGCGGCCAAGGGTTGACAATAAAAACGTGCGCGCAAATTATATAAATTGCTTTAATATCCGACAGGACAAGGAGTGCCATAAGATGGAGGGGGGAGTGCGCGGGGCTAATGATGGCCAAGATGAGCATAAGTCATCTGCGTGTGTGTGTGTGTGTGTGTGTCTGTGTGTATGTGTGTGTGTGGAGCAAAAATGCCAAAACATTTTGCACAATTTGTGCCTCATTGGGCTCAATAACAATACTTCATCTTCAATAAAGAGCAAAGGATACACACATATAAATAAGTACATATATATGTATGTATATGTGTGTGTTCAGGAGCTGAACTTCAATGGCAGTTCCAGTTCCAGTTCCAGTTCCAGCAGTGAATCCCCGACCATAATTGATGATACCGAACGCCACTAAATTATCAATTGGCCATAAATTTGCTCATTACGTTCAGTTGTGGTCTTTGGGTTTGCTTTTGGCCTGAAATCGGTTAGGTTCCGCTTTGCGTTTGGCTTGGCTTATCACCTCTTCCCCTCCCTCTCTTTTACTCTTCCTCTTTCTCTTTCTCACATGTTGCATTCTGTTTGCTTTGTGCAATTTTCATTCAAGTTTTCTGTTCGCTGCGCGTCTGCCAAAACGTTTAACGTTTTCAGGCCTTAACGTTTAACCTGGCCAACAACGAGTTCCTCAGACACAGCCATATGCTCATCATCATCATCATCATCATCATCATCATCATCATCATTATAATCATCATTATCATCATCATTTGCCATTGTGGCTGGCGTTTTAAATAACTTTTTTATAAGACTCACCGACCGACAGATCTTCGCGAGTTATTGGCATCTTGTGCTCTGTCTTTTATGTTTTGAGTGCTCAGGCTGCACGTTTTCTCGACTGATCTTCACTGTGCTGTAGCCAGTCCCCCCCTACCCCCTCCTTCCCCCATCTCTCTTTCCACAATCCATCCCCATCACACCTCTGGTCCATGATCCTCTAACCAGACACCCCCCATCAAGCGAATAGCAAATTGTTGTTTACAGCTGTCGAGTGTTGCTATTTCATAGCCCTGGTCTCTCCCTCCCCCTCTCCTACACCCCTTTCTCTCTATCTCCCTCTTCCTCTCTCTCTCACTGCGGATGAACCGCAATAATTGCACTTTATGCTCTGGGAGCGCTTCGAATGTGAGTTCTACTCCGATGCGCGATGCTCCGCTGATTTAGAGCCAAGCTTCAACCTCTTAGGATCCCCGGCTAATTGGTTAACAAATTCTTCACCAAATGTGGCCAACAATTAGCCTAATAAATAAATAGCAAGCGGGGCTCTGCGTTCGAATGGCCAGAGTTATAGATCTGAAGATAATACATAGGATTACCTGAAATGAGAATCCTGTGAAATTCATTTATATTCTTACCAATAAAGTGTCCTGAGAGTTGGAGGGGAACCAACTAGGCCATTCCCAGGAAGGCCTTTGGCATTTGGGAGGTACAAAGCAGCAGCTTCCGGGATATGCCACTGATTTCTTATTCAGGCTCAGGATGACTTCCATAATTTCTTTAAATTAAACATTACTTAATAATAGATTTTACTTTTAAAAGGATACGAGAATTAGTCCTTGAAGGTAGGAATATCTTACAGTAGCTTAAACCTTCCCTTCCCTATGGATCTGACACCGGAATTATGAGTATCAGTCAATTTTTGTCACAGGCTGCGTAAGACACAGTTTCTGCTCTTTAAATATACAAATAATATAAAGCGTCCTTTTTAGGGACATCCTTTGAGAGTTACATTCCTTCCAAAGCCTTTTCTTCCTTAAGGAAAACTATACCCAGGTGACAGTTTCTACTCTCAAGCCAAGAAACTCACTTCATGCAGCTAAATACTAACTGACAGATTTTACTTGCCATTTGGTATTTTAAGCTTCACTCAAGTACTGTCTGGTATATACCAAACTATCACTAGTATTTATTTAAATGCTGTTCTCTAAGAATTCCTTAAGCTCAAATGGCTTTCAGCTCCTTTGGAATTTGTGTTTTCCTTTGGAATTTGCACAGCTGTCACATAGCGTGTGTGTGTGTGTGTGTGTACATGTGCATGTGAGTGTGTGATTTGATGTGGTGTGGTGTGGTGTGAGTCGTTGCAAGTGGTAAATGTTTGACATTTATGCCTTGCCACTGAGTTACGTGTCTACTGGACAGCAAGTGCTTTGACTTTGACTATGGACGGAGCAGCCGATGGCCTGGGCTCTGCTCGCTGGCTGCTGCTGGGCCCTGACCACCACGTCCATGTCCGCATCCTAGACGCCAAGCACACGTTCAGGGCCGCATGATTAACATATCACGTAGAAGTTGCCATAACATTTCGCAAGCTGCACACAACAAATAAACTGCAGCTCAGCTCAGCTGCCGCAGGATCCCAAGAGGCAGTCGACCCACCGTCTCCCGGACAGGCCCTGGCCCTCGGGTTACTGGGTACTGAGTGACGTACAAGTTGAGTGGCAGCAACGAATCACCTTTACCCCCGTGTCGCAGCCATAACCGCAGGGGGTTGGGGCAGGGTGCTGGGGGGGAGTTGGAGGAGGCGCTTGTAATATTTAACACCAACTGAATGTTAATGCGATTTACAGCGTCGTTTGCAGCTGACAGACTGACTGACTGACTGACAGACAGACAGACAGACAGGCGGCTGGACGGACACATAGAGAGGGTTAGACAGAGGGACAGACTGACAGACCAAAGGTATGACGTACCAACTGGCAATGCAATGCGCCTAATGGCCAACTAATATGCGCAAAATGACTTGCAGGCAAGTCGCGAACTGCCAGGGAATCGCCCCCCCCTTCATACCCCAAGCCCCCTCCCAGCCCAATGAGTGGCATAAGATCGTGCCCAACTGCAGCAGCGGACGGACATAGACGGCATATTGCAACACCTTGTATGCGAGTTATGGCCCAGGCTGGCGGTGGGCGGGACATGGGCAAGGGGCGGGCATGGGGCAAGCTGTGGCAACTGTAGGGAAACGATCACTGTTGCTGCCTCCCCCAACTCACGATCTGGAGGCCAAGTCTTTGGCCGCTGTATGTAGTAGGTGTCAATAACTTTCAAATGCCGACTAGCCAAGGATCTGTGTAGGAACATACATTATCATCCACATAGTCGCCGGCCTCCCCCGTCCCACCACCTTTCCTGTCTTTCACTTCTCATGCCACTTCTTTGCCTTGCAACTTGCAACTCCTTTGAAAATTTATGCATTTTTGAAGTTTTAATAATGTAGCTCGTTAGCTACGGTTTGTTAAACTTTGTTTTCATTTTCACTTCACTTCACTTAACTTGAATGCCATGCAGCTCCAGCAGCCCCAGCAGCCTCAGCAGCCTCCACAGCAGCAGCAGCAGCAGCTCCAGCATTCAGCTACGGTGTTGGCTCTCGAGTCGCTCCACATCCACAGGCAAAGCGAAGCCCGTCACGTGTTGCTTTCAGCTTTTGGACACCCGATCCCGATCCCGATCCCAGCCCCGTCACTATACACATACCCAGTCTCCTTCACCCATCCCCACCCCACCTCCAACCCCATTCCCATTACTAGTACCAGTCCCAGTCCCAGTCCCATCCTTTTCCTCATACCTATTCCCAGCTCCCACTTCAGTCCCTGTCCCAATCCCAATCCCCGTCTCAGTCTCAGTCCCCATCCCGGTCCCAGTCCCAGTCCCAGTCCCAGTCCCAGTCTCAGTCCAAGCTTCAGCTTCAGTTTTCGGTTTCAATATTCGCGTCGTGCATTCGCTTTGGGGTCGTCGCCGTTGTTGTCGCTGTTATTGTCAGCTATTTGTTGCCTTTGGTCATATTGCAGTGTTGGTCATGTCTCCTTGTGGCGCTTAGCAGACGCCTAACCCCACATTCAAAACCTCTTCTACCCTCTCCCTCTCACTCTTTCTTCCCCTCCCCCTCCTCCGCCGCACCCACAACAGTCGTTTGATAAACGTACAAAAGTGAAAACACATTTTGTATTCGTTCGCGTCGTCTGCCGCTTTGCTACTTTGCATACACCACGTTTGCATCCCCCGCCGCTCCACTTCACCGCTGCACCACTTCACCACTTCACCAAGTCTCCAGTATCCCACTTCTCATTCCCCATTCCCCACTCTTTAGTCAACTATCCTGTGTCTCTGCCCGCTCCCCCATCCATCCAGCCAGCTGCTCCATCAAGTGCCGCAAAGCATATGCCAGCAGTGTCCATGTTGCGCTTGTTATTGAACGTCTCTCTGGTGGCGGCTGTGGTGGCGCGACGGCGGGGCAGGCAGCTTTGGTGCAAGTACACGCTGCAGCATTGTGTGAATGCGGCTAAGCTGGAATTGTCAAGATATGATCGGCCTCATTAGTAATCGGGCTGCTCGACCCTCGTTCCCCACTCCCTGTGTTTGTTGTGTCTTTTGTCCGGATTATTATATGATTTATAGATCGTTTCCTAATCAGTCAAAATAGAGGATTAATTTTATTAGTCACCTCTGAGTAAGTCCAAATATTTTTTGGCTTGTGGTGTGTTGTGGCTACCATTTAGCCATGAGTTGTATAAGGAGGGGGTTTCTTATACAGGGAATTTTCTATTCCGAAGCTCAGGATATGGAGAATCCTTAGCTTGGATCTAGCTATATTTATTTTCTAGCCAATTTCCTACTTAGTGTATATCAAGGATACTTACATAAAACCTGACCAAGTCGTTATTTCATTCCAGGATAATTTTTCAGCTTTTACTCTAAGTTGTTCAAGGATATTCAAATCCTCGTACATCTAACCAGGTTGCTATTTCTGCAGCTCTTCTAATTTTAAATCTCCTCATTTTCCGGTCAGCTTTTCCCTTCACTTCTCTGTCACATTGTTCCCTCTGGCTTCCCGCTGGTTTTCCGCTGCTTTCCCGCCGCCCTCCACCCAGCAGCTGCTCAACCCTTTGCAGCTGAGCTGATGAAGTAATACAATTAAATGTCATATTACACAAAGGGAAAACATGCAGTGGATATAAAGTTAGCCCCTCCCCCCACCACCTCCTCCCTCTTCTACAGCTAACCCCCTCCAATCAACACTCCGCTGGCCGCCAGTGCCCAGGCACATGTCTGGGCCATTAGGCAAATGGCCAAGTCGTGAGTTGGTGTTAACTGCAAGCGGCTTGGATTCGTTTTCATTTGTTGGCCAACGTAACGAATGACGTTCATTATGGCCAATAAATTGAAAACTTTTTTCTCGATGGCCAACAATCATTTTATTTTGAATCCAAATTAATAAATTGTTTCTTTTATCTTCAATCTGGGAAGTTTCACTAATTTGCGATTGAAGGCTGCGGCTTATTATGTCACTTGATCATCGCATCGGTTGGGGGTCTCCTCCTTTTGGAGGGAGCAGCTGGAGGACTGTTAATAAACTGGCACTTCATTCGACAGCATCGTCATCATCATTAGTTCAAAATTTGAGGTCCTTTGGTTGGCAATGAATGAAAATCATTTCAAAGTTTGCCCTCAGGACAGCCCAACTAATAAGACATATTGTCTAGCAGGACGAAGGCCGAACAGGATACGAAAGGTAAGCTTCATGAAAGGATGAGGGAGACCTGAAATATGCGATACGAGATATGAGCCATGAGGCATGAGTCTTGGAGCTGGGAGCTGGTAGCTGAGACCTGAGACTTGTACCCTGATTTCCAGATCCTGGGGCAGGAGGTACGTGCAACAAGAGTTCAACCTGTTGTCGCAAGTTTGGCAACTTGTTTGCTTCCTTCGACTAAGCGGAGCACATTACAACTCACAACTAATACACTCCGAGGCAGGCACCAGGACGAGGCTGGGCCCGAAAGTTTGCGTTCTTTGAATTTCACAAAGCGCATAATTACCAACAACATGGCCAGAAAAAGGAAAATGCGAGCTACAAAAAGGAGCAGAACGACAAATAAGAAGAAGAAGAGGAAGAGAAGAAAAAAATGAAAATATAAAAAAGGAAACTAAAGGAAGGCAAAGGAGGAAAAATTGTGAGACAAACTTTTTCGACAAAATTATTTGTGGTTTTATGGCAAGAACGACAACAAGTAGGAAAAATGCCAGAGACGAAGGAAAGGAAAGGGTGGGGGCGTGAGGCGGGAGGCGGGGCAGGGCAGGAACTGAGATGAATAGCGAGTGGAAAACTTTCACATAAAGAAAAGTTTGTGCAAACCGACTTAAAGAAAATTATAATTACACGCACAGTCAGCCAAATGGTAGTCCAAGTCGTTGGTCGGGTTACGACAGCAAGAAGAAGGGAGGGGTGGGAGAAGGGCGGTGGGAGAGAGGGGGAGGGGGAGTAGTTCAGGCTTGTTATACTGCATAAGAAAATACTTTAATTGCCGTTAGTTTTCCAAAGTTTTCGATTCGTAATTTGTGTATCTCAGTGTTGGTGTACATCTGTGTGTGTGAGTGTGTATAAATCGGTGTATGTGTGTGTGTGTGTGTGAGGACAAATGGCAGACAAACAAGCGCAGAAAATTATGGAAAAATATGCTAAAAATTGCTATGAGCCATGAAAATTTCACTGAATAATTAGACCACCTGACGAACCCCGAATAACATCATCAGCTCAAACTTGGAAAACTCAGCGCAGCAAAAGAAAACGACTAACACGCACACACACACACACACCAACACACACATACACAAATTGAATTGCTTGGATTGAGTTACGTGCAAGGCTTACAGAAATTTCCCTTTGCCTTTGCCTTTGGTTTTACCTTTGGCTATGGATTTTCCGTAGTTTTCCATTAGTTGTAATTTGTTGCCTTTGTTGTTGTTGTTGTTGTTGTTGTTGTTACTACTAAAGTATTATTCAGTGGAAACTTCGTAATTGGCTAAGGCAATTAAAATATATTCAACACTCGAGAGCCGACAAGCCAGGACCTTAAATATCCTCCGACGATGGACACACGATTTTTCATTAACATTTATTTACACTTCATAAATCAAAAAGCCTGCAAAATTCTAAGGGCCCAGCATCAGGAGCCATTGGGAAAAGTGGGGGAAAAAAAATTGAAATAAAAAATAAAATAAATAAAAAATGGAAAAATGGAAAAATGAAAAACTGAAATAAACACAAACGGGGAAAAAAGCTGGGAAAAGGAAAAACAGTCATAAAAAATCATGAACAAAAACCGTGAGGCTTTTCTATGCGTCGCCTCCCGTTGTTTAATTTTCTATCTTGACCGGCCCAACCCCCGGGAGGCAGCCCCCTCTGTTGGCTGAGGACCTTCTGATGGGGCAGAGCCATTCGCTCGATTTCATTTATTTAATGCATGCACAAAGGTTCGCCATCAATGGTGCGCACTGTAGGTGGACTGGGCACGATATGTACTTGCCACTAACTGAAAACTGAATTAAAGCCGGAATTTTATTAATTTTGGCTTTTTTTTTGCTCTTAAAGAGAGAAGGGATTGAGTATGTGAGAGTCTAGTGTCCTTTAAGGACATTTTCCATTTGGAAAGGGAAAGTTCCAGCCATTGACTCATTCAACCAATTTGTTAATAACTCTGAACTCTGAACCCTCCCCTTGGAGAGTAGAATATCCTTTGTGGCAGCTGAATGGAGGCTCCCTTTAATATTTTATAATTTCTGCCAGGCGCTCAACCATTGCATTTCCACTCTTATCCTGGGGGCTCAGTCCATTGACCAGGGTCACTTTGTCTGCAAAGTGTTTCATTTATTTAATGCATGCGCAATTTCCTAGACACTTTAAATGCGACTTTTGATTTTCAGGGTCGGAAACACGACGGGCAAGAGCTTGGCTTGTGGCAGGACTTCTTCATTTTATTTTTCCTGCTTTTTTATGGGAGCAGCTAAAGAAATAAACAGCATGCGGCCATACAGACGGCATCCAAAGCCGAGGCCAAAGCTGAGGCTAAAAACAAGGACGAGCAGACGAAAATAAAAACAAGCAAATAAAAGGATTCTCGCGATTCCTCTTTGGCCAAAAGGGGCCTTCCGAGTGGAAGCCGGGCCACAGCAGAGCCCCAGCCCCCCGTTCCCCGTTTCCCTGCCTCCTGCCTCCGGTCTTCAGCTTTCGGCCGGCTTCCTCGTCAGGCGTTGGCTTTTAGCTTCTGTGGCGTTAAGATTGCACTTTTCCGGCTGCTAACTTTCATTAGAGTCTCGTCCAAATCGTGCATGCAAAACTGGGAGTCAAGCCCAGACTCGGAATATCCTGGCGATGGCCGACTAGACGAATTTGATTGAGAATTATGGATGCGAATGGAAGGAAAGGAATAGGACTTAAGGAGCTAAGGATATTGTTACCAAGAGCCGAGACTCTCTGGCCTTTTCTTTTGTACTCTGGCAATGTTTGTAAATAAAAGATTTTCTGTGTTTCAGAAAGGATCTATTAAGGATTTAAGTATGGCAAAGCTGTCCTTTGACATTCGCAAAGCTTGTTCGAACTTTAACTCCGCCTTGGGCTTAGGAGGAATGAAACGTTGCCAGCTGAAAATTACAACTATTTCAAGAGTAAATCTTTTTCACATGTCCTCCCAGGGATTGCAATATCGTAAAAGCTTCCCCCCCCCCCCCCAACATTGTGTCCCTGAAGGACATTTATTAACATTTACTTGCGTGCATAAAATGAATCATTGTGCAGCCTTCGAGCATTGACTTCTGTGCATAAAGGCAACGCCCTCGCGCCTGCGAGTATCCTGCCGCCTGCTGCAGACACTCCTTGGCACATCCACATCCACTTCCACTTCCAGTTCCAGCTTCAATTGAAATTCGGTTAATTTGATGGCCACCAGGAGGCTGGAGGCTGGGCCGTCTGGGCCCCAGAAATCAATGACAGAAATATGAAATGAAAATATAATTGGTAATTTATTGTGTCTACAGATTGTTGCACGAATCGCGAGCAAACCAAGTAAAATAATAAATGCACGTACGAAGTACACACACACACACACACACATACATATACAAATATATAGATATATGCAAGTATGCCCAGATATAGGGATATATATGAGAGTGCGGACCGTCGATCTGTCTGCCTCATGGATATGCATTGCATTTGTGTGCTTGCAGCAAGCGCCGTGCAACGCGTCCGCCACAGTGCGTCATTGGCATGCAACTTCACTCGCGGCTCCACTCCATGCCACTCTACCTCCCCCCCTGCCCCTTCTGCCCTGTACCCCATCCAGTGCCACTTCGCGGCAACTCCACTCGAGTGCGCACCAATAAAATAATAAAAATTGTGCCATAATAAAAAGCGCAGCCCATTGCAGCGGGCGAGCAAAAAAAAAGATTAAATAATACAGTAAAAAAATACACTCACACACACACACACACACACATTGCATACACACACATTACACACACACACATTCATACACGAGCCGACCAAATAAATCACACAACTTTTCAGACATGAGTCCCACCAACTCGCTGGAGCCTTGCCCCCTCTAATCCCCGCCCCTTCGCTCCACCCGCAGCTGTTCAATCTGACAGACGCAGTAACCACTGGCAGTTGTTGGATGAGTTGAAAGGAGTGAGGATGGAATGGGGGGAGGGGGATGGGGGCGTGCACTCATTGCCGCGAGTGTCTGACAATTGAAGGGGCTGCGTTACTGAATTTGACAAATAGATAGAACTAAGGCTCCATTCGTGGGGTCCTTTATTTAGAGGCAAGTGAAAAAATCGCCTATTCTGTAGTTTTTATTGTCATTGGGGATTATTTAAAGGGTATTACGGATGTAGCTTAGATGGATGGAAGGACATGCCAACGACCACTCCAATAGGCGATACCAAAGGTAAACAAGGATTGAATTAAGGCAAGGAATGAATAACTATAAAAATAGTTTTATATGTAAAGGAAAATCGGAATAATCTTAATGCTTTGTTTTGAGATCCCTAAAGTTAGATTGTTAATATATAAACTATAAAATTAATTATTATATTAAATTAGACAAAGAAAAATCTATACTAAAAAAACAAAACAAAAAAATAAATTAAAAAGATTTCATTTATAATAAATAAAAAATATTTGATGAATAAAAATTAATTAATATATTTAATGAGAAATAAAAATCAATACTACAAAAAAAAAAAAAAATAATTTTATTTATAATAAATAAAAAATATGTGATAAATAATAAAGAAAATGAAAACGAAAATGAAATGGATTTATACATATGACTTAATATTGTTATATAACAAATTATAATAAAAATAATGTTAAATAAATAAACAAATAATTAAAAGAAATATTGAAAAAATTATTACTAATATTAATTAATCAGCAAAAACGCTTGCAAATAATTACAAGCAATAATAAGAAAGAGTTGAAGGTAATAAAATAAATAAAAATATTAATATAATATTTATCTATATATTGTGACACATTTAACATAAGCAATAAATAATATATAATAAATAAATAAATTTATTACAGTTATAATATATATTATATACACATTATATATATACAGATTCCTAGTCAGTATTTCTTACATTGAGTTGCGACTTTAAGGTCCTGCCTTTATTTATACCTTGTCCCAAGTTTAAGAGAATCGCTTGTGACTCAATTTTCGTTTGAATCTATCTTCAATCTTCCTTTCACTTATCAGGACTTTAGATCTTTTATATCGAACCCAAAAACTACTCTAGTTTTACCTTTAAAACATTTGGACTTCAAATCCAAAGGTTGGAATCCGAGGAATTCAGAACCAAAGACCACGAGTCACATTCAAAAGCTTCGCCCTGTATACATATTTATATATATGTTATGTGTGTTTGTGTATGTGTATATGTATATGCATGTGTATGTGTAAGCCTGTATATATTTCATCCTGTGTTCACAATTATAAATACCCTGCAATTTGAGGCCCTGAAAGCGTTTGCAAAATGATGATGACCGACCATTAATTATGCGTCCTGCGAGGAGTCGCCACATGCGGGCTGCTTTACCTGTCAATACTCCGACGGCGGGTAACGCATTGCAGCAACCCAAAAAAAAAAAAAAATAAATAAATAAATGTAAAAAAGAAAAAAAACCAACAACAATATCAAAGCACAACAAAACAATGGCCAGTTAGGAGCTTGAAGTCGGGCAGTCGGACAGTCGGACGGTCGGACGGTTGGACAGTCGGACGGTCGGACGGTTGGACAGTCGGACGGTCGGACGGTCGGACTTCGGATTTTGGATTCCTGATTTCTGATTTCTATAAATCAATTGGCGGAACGCAAACTGTCAAAGGAAACGACGAAACTTTCCATTTTCTTGTGGCGGCGTTTGGTTTTTCGGCTCGGATCGATTCGGTTTTCTTTTTATTGGAAAAACCCGTTGAACGTTTGACAATAAATCAGGGCGCTGAAGTTCAAAGGCGCATACCTGGCGACAACCGCAGCCAAGGGGGAGGGACAGGGAGCTATGGGTAGGCATTCCAACAATTTTGGCCATGTTGCAAAGTTGCAGAGTTGCAAAGTTGCAAAGCTGCCAAGTGTCAAATGTGTGTTGGCCAAAGTGTTCGTTCATTAAGGCCATTAAACCAGTTTTGACATTTTAATTAAGACGCTGCGTTGCCAAGAGGCACAGCTACACAGCTGCAATGTTGCAGTTGCAGCCACACCTTCGCTTCACTCCTCCCTGGCCGGACTCTTGCATTACAAGGTCAAGATCATAGATCATAGGCGAGCGCTTATCGGTGGCAAGCAGCAACAACGGCCTGTGAGTGCAACAAACAGCAAAAGCGCTTATCGGCTCCGCATATCAGTCGACGGCATCTGCATCGCTGTTGCCGCATGTCCTGCGTTGCAGTTTTCAGCTTGCAGCCGCTGCCACAGCCGCAGCCGCTGCCGTAGCCGCAGCGTCGCGACAAGAGACAAAAATTTGCATTTACCAGCCTGTCGCCCACTTAATTACGCAGCAACAGCAATGGAGTCGCCTCCGCTGGCGTTGCTACAACATGTTGCACATTACACTAACAAGCATGCCACAGCTTAGCAGCAGCAGCGACAAGAACATGTTGCTTCAACCGACAAAACCAACAGAAACGAACTCAAAGCTCCAAGTGAATTCTGAGCCTCAAGAATTTCTAGAAATTTTTATTCATTTTAATTATATTAAATAAATTATTCTCAGACTTAATGTTGAAATAATAAATTTTAAAAAACAACATTTAAAACCCAAAGTATTGAATTTAATATTTAATTATTTATTAGTTTCATTTCTATACAGGATTTATATCCTTCTTGAACTCACAATTTAGTTGTTTGAAATTAAAATAAAAAATATTAACACTTATTCCAATTTTAATTAATTAAAAAAATGCATTGAAATCGAAAATAAAATAACTTAATTAGATTATTAAATATATTTAAGTAAGTTTAAAAATTTTTTTTTTTGGTTAATTTTATTAGTTATGTCGTTTTAAAAATAAAAATAAAAAAACCCACGGCATTCAGACAAGCCAAAGGGCGATTCAAATTAAATATATTTAAAATAATTTAAATTTATTTATTTTTATTTTTATTAAAATTATAAAAAATATATATAAAAATAAAATATGTTTTAAAACACAATAAAATTTAAATTTATATAGAACCCAAATAACTCTTGTATTAGAATTAAATTTATTTGATGGACTTCCAAATTTAAATTAATTTAAGATTAAAATAAATAAATCTTTCTTTTGTTTTAGAATTTCTCTTTGTTAGTTTCTTTTTGAGTCTTTATAAATATTTTTCTTATAAAATAAAATGTCCATAGATTTTAATATATCCTCTGCCCACCAGTAGAGGTCCTTTTGGACGCACCTGTCGCCTGCTCTAAGCAAAGCGGATACTAGAAATATTTCTCAACAAATTATTCAACACTTTGCATGCGCACAGCGAACGTTGGCGACGACGACGACGACGGCGACGGCTCAACAGGAGCAACATGCGGCGACCCTCAGCCGCTGAAGACATGGGATCGAGGGCGACCAACGCATCCAAGCGTCCAAATGCCACTCCCCTCTTCCCACTCCCACCGCCCAGGCCCAGTCCCAACTACCGTCGACTGTCAACATCTTGTCTTTGGGCTTTGGCTGCTGTTTGTCATTTCCTTTTGCTGCTGCCACCGTTGCTGCCTCCGTTGCTGCAGTCGTTGCTGCCTCCGTTGCTGCCGTCGTTGCTGCCTCCGTTGCTGCCACCGTTGCTGTTGCTGCGGCTTGTTAAATGCTGTTGGAATTTGCCACAAACGCAGCCAGCGGATGACAGACATAGGAAAGGCGAGTGGCAAAAGGATGCGAGGATTGCCATTGGAATTGAGAAGCAGAGACTTGGAGGGGGTGGTGGGGGGAGGGGGGAGATGTAGGGCTACGCACACGTAAATCATGCCAATTTAAATGAGTGAAGCTTAGGGTCTACCTGTGCCGCGTTTTGACACTTGTCACTAGTGGCATGTTGCAAGTGGCATGTTGCATGTAGCAAGTGGGCCTGATCATGTAGTGGCTGCAATTCTGCAGGGATTCGCAGACAGTATGACGACATCTGAGGCCCATCATTGGCACTGGAAATGCTGCACTTGTCGACGCACTGCGTCTGGGGGGCTGCATTAATCAGCCACCGTTCGCTGATTGAGTAATGTTTCTTTTGTTGCTGTGGCACTGGTTGTTCTCACTGCCTCCTCCCCATCCCCATACCCATCCGCATCACCATTCCCATCCGCACCCGACTCCCCGCCAGCGACAATCCGAGGCTGCAGCCATGCGTTAACATGTGCTAAGCTGCGTCGCGAAATGACCATTAAAATGTTATCGCTTATTTATCGCCAGAGATTCGACCAGAGCCACATCCACACTCGGGTCCAGCCAGGAGATGGAGACGCCGAGGCAGAGGCAGAGGCAGAGAGTCCACTCCCAGATGCCGACTCGGTGTGTGCGCAGTGTCATGGCCATTGGTCTGTTGGCGGTCCGGCGGCTAATCCGCGCACGCATGCAATGCGCCAGCAACAGTGTCTGTGCCACATCGGCAACATTGTTGACAAAGTGTGCAACAAAATGTTGCAAGTAAACCACTCGCAGTGCACAAACAAAGCAGCCAGCGACATTATTGCAAAATTATTGTTGCTAATGTTGCACACAGTGAGGCAACATCCAATTGCCACTCAACGAAACTCTGACGACACTCAAGTTGATGAGTCACCAAATGAAATTTACGAACTTGCCACCAGTTTGAAGTTTAGGATTACGTAAGATCCATAGATTCGGTTCGCTTTGGTTTGAACCTTCAAATGGAATTCTAATCAAAGCGCATCTAATTTATCGATAACAGACATCCAATTGCCGCACATTTCCACTCCATCTTCCATAATCCCCATCCACAACTAGTTGAGTAGCGACTCGGAACAGACTCCCCACCAGCCTGGGCCACTCACTCGCCAATGACCAATGACTCCAGCCCAAGGCGAGGCCGAGGCCAAACCAGTTGCTTGGGCGGCTATCCTCTGTTGCTCTGTGGTTGGAAGTACCGCTCCCACTCACCCTCCCACTTGCACTCACCACTCACCACACACCACTCACCACTCTCCCACTCTCCCCCAGACAGTCTGTCGACCCTTCCTCAGGCCACAGTCGAGGGCCTATCTCAAGTGCATCCTCGGCCTGAACTGATTGGTGGCCTGTTGAATGCTAAGTTGACGCTTTGATCTTGTCTAGCGCGTAAATCTGGCGATGCGCTTTGAGATTAAATGCCATTTGTGTGGCGATGGGGATGCCGGCACTCAATCTGACCACAACACGAAGACCGCATGACATACCCAACCCACCATCCCGCCCTCCGCCGGCCAGACCGTCCTCTTCACGCAGAAGGTTCTGTGTGCACTTGGCAAATTAAGCAGACTTCCCGGTACCCAGCACCTGTTCATTAAACGGCCCCTGGAAATTATAGTTCGGCGAGTGCAGTAAACAAATGTAATCGACATCCTGTGCAGGCCCAGACTCAGACCGAGACACATACACACACACACACAGAGCGAGAGATGCACACATTTATGCAGGCAGAAGGTAGAGGCAACAAAGGAAGCCGCCTTGTTGCATGGCTGGCACCGTGTCCAGCAAGTCTGTGGCATTGGCATCTTATGGGGGCGCCTCGAAATGGACTAGAACGCAGAGACAAACAGCAAGCAGACAAACAACAAACAACAGAAACAGAAAGAGAAACAGAAACCACAAAACAGGGAACAAGAAATAGGGAACGGGGAATGGGGAACAGGGAACGGGGAGAGGGAACAGGGAACGAGGAACGGAAAGCGACTGCGAACGACAAAGGACAAAAAATACACCGAAAACAAATAATAAACACAACGATTTTTGATTTACCATGAAATTTAAATGACCCGACAAGATGGTTGTATCCCTGGAGGAGGGGAACGGAACAGGAGAGTGGGAGGGGTGGTTAAGGGTAAGCGATATGAGCAGAGGGGAGCCAGCGACAGGCATCACTTTGCGTTTTATTGTCAAGACGCGCAAATATTGTCAAAAGACTTTAAAGCGATGGCAGCAGAGGCAGACGAGGATGCAGATCCCCAAGCTGAGGTCCAGACTCAGTGCCGGGACACATTTGCATCTCGTTGCAACGGAAGCGCCACAGATATGAAAAAAGATGCCGACAATGGGACAAGGCGGCAACAGTAGAGAAACAACTGACGAGGAGCAGGGGAGGAGCGGAGGGAGAGCGGAGGAAGCATTCGGTGTCTGGGACCCTATGCCACAGGGCAGTTACTGCTCCTATCGCAATCCTGTTTGTGCTTGCGCCGGCGCTTCAAGTGTCCCCTTGGAGTGGCACAGCCGCCGGGCAGGACCTGCGCCGGGGCCAGGAATGAGCCACTTGTTTGGATTTATAAATATTTTTGGGTTTACTTAGGACCGACACTCGAGTAAAAGTGCCAGGCAATCAAAAACAAATTATGAGTGCTACAATTTGCTTTGGGAGACAGAGATAGGAACAGGTAAGGAGGAGGAGGAGAAGGAGAAGGACGAATAGGATAAGGAGGTTGAAATGGTAATGGATGCGTTATCGCAGCCGATGGATGCACTTGGCCAAGACTAAGGAGCAGCTTGTGTCTCAGTTCTTGGCATTGAACTTTCGCCAAGACCTGAAGAGCTTTAGAGGATGAGGGATGGACGATGAGGAATGGAGGCTGAGGAATGGAGGATGGAAAATGACAGATAGAGTATGAGGAATAGAGGATAGTCAATAGTGAATGAAGAATGGAGGATGGAGGATGGAGGATGAACAATGATGGGTGGAGGATGTGGATTGTGGCATAGAGGAGAATGGGTCACCATCGACACTCTACTGACCCAGTTGGGGTCCAAAGAGCAGGCCAAGATAATCATGGCTGCAAATCCTATATCAATAATTGACTTAAAACCAAACAATTTATGATGACCTAAGCCAAACAAAGGAGTGAGCGGCGAGGATAGAGGATAGAGGGTGAGGAGCGAGCAGCGAGGAGCCAGGAGCACGCCAGAACCCCAGAAAAGGGTGCGGTAATCAAAGGAATTGGCCAAAAGATTTTGCCAGACGGATAAGGCCAACTCAGCGCCAAGACCTAAAAACTGATGACGTTGTTATTGTTATTTTCCTCGTTGTTGTTGTTGTTGTTGTTGTCGTTGTTGTTGCCAATGATGACGCTGATGCTGATGCCGATGCCGATGCCGATGCTGATAATATACTCGATGAACGATAGAGCACGCCGAGTGCAATAGTTGGGGGAAACCCAAGTCCAAGCCCAAGTCCATACACAAACCCCAAGCCCCAAACCCCAAATCCCAAACCCCCATCCAAACCCAAGCCCAAGCCCAAGCCCAAGCCCAAGCCCCAACCCAAGCGCAAGCCCACGCAAAACTAATGTGAACGTCCAAAGGGTGAGGGAGCGGGGCGGGGGAAAGTGTGGAGGGGGGGGATCCAAGTGGCTTTCTGTTGCTTTCGATGACGATGACGATGACGATGCCACTGCCGATGACTGGCGCTGTGTAGCTGTGTGCAGCGTTGACCTTTGGAGCAACTCTCGGCAAACATCTTTATGCTGACTTAAGAGCAATAAATAGCGCCAAGAATTCAAGTGGAAAAGCATCGCAAATAAATACGAATTCGAATATGTTGGATGGATAAATATTATTTGTGGCGAAAACTGTGAGTGGATATCAGATGGCAGGACAGGACGGACTAGGCCAGACCGAGCCGGGCTAGGACGGGCCAGGCTAGGCCGGACCAGGTTAGGCCAGACCAAGCTAGGCCAGACCAAGCTAGGCCGGACCAGGCTAGGCCAGACCAGGCTAGGCTAGGCTCTGCTTGGCCAGGCCAAGTTAGGCCAAAAACAAAGGCCACGGCTGGCGAAATAGTTGGCCAATTGGGTCAGCAAGTCAAGGACCAGTTAAAGAGCGCCCCAGGGATTTGTGCTGCTGCCCCAGACCCCAGACCCCAGACCCCAGACTCAGAGATGCCCAAGCCCCTCAGATCATCCGCAGTGCCGCAGAGTCGAACGACTGCACATTTCCATTTACAGAAAGCAATCTGAAAATTATGGACAGTAGCAAATAAGTGCATGAGCTTTTGGAAGGATCGATCAACTGCAAATCAAAGTAATGATGACTCGTCTATGGCAACCAGAAGGTAGTTGACTTATCGACATGACAGCAGCCACACACTCAATCGCACACACACACCCATACACTTGTACACCCATACACACACTTGCACACACTCACAGAACTTGTGGCAGCTGCCTCTCGAGTCGATGATGATGAAGTTGCAGTTGCCTTTGACTTCCTTTTTCCCGCTGAGTCACTTATGTAATAGGAAAATTGGCATAAACATATGTATCAAGGATCCCGACGACACTACAAGAAATGGGTTGCCGGGTCCTCGGTCCTCGGTCCTCGGTCCTTGGTTGCTAACATGTTTATTGGAAAAGGCAAAAAGTGCTGTGTCACTGCTGGAAAAAGGGAAAACAGGAAAAGTCCATCGAAGACTTCAAATGATTTCAAATGGGGAATGAGATGGGAAAAAGCGTCGACTCAATTCTTAAATCTTAAATTTAAGGCGACTCTCGGATTGAATGAGTTTATAAAAGTTGATTAAGAACTGAGGCGCCGCGATGTGTCCGAAATTGTATTTCAAAGTTATTTCCGTGCTGCATTCCAGGGACAGGAGATTCCGTCTTACTACACGCAAAATCCCATAAGAAGGATTCCAGCTGTGCGGCGCAATGGAGCGAAGAACTTGCGGGCTTTCACATATCTTTTGTTATCCAATTGCCGAACTGCTAAGACCGCGTTAATTACGTGTATTTCACTGCTAAACGAGCGCCAAAGGACTGCACCGGCAGTGGCAGAGGGGGGCAGCAGCCACACAATAGCCAGGACACAAACCCAGCCAAGTACATGGCTAATCAGTTCTAATGCCGCCCAACACCCCACGCCCCGCGACCAACAAAAAGTTCCATTTCATTGTTCGGTGTACCGTTAGGATTGACATCATTAAGACCACCGCACATAGGAGTACTTGGCTCCAGCTCCAGCACAGATGGAGGAGCTTCACTCAGTGCGGCTTATGCCTTGGCCAGCTAATAACCAGCCAGTCTGTGAATGTGGCTGCAGTGGGCGAGGAGTGAGGCGAGGGGAGTCCTGAGGAGATACGGGACAATGCATCTGCTTCGCTTCTGCTTCTGCTTCTGCTTCTGTTGTTGCGTAAAGACGCTATCCACCGGTTACACCATCAGCAGCTCCTGCTCCTGATCCCACATCTGCCTTTGTCTCTGCCCCGGCCCCTGCCCCTGCCCCTTGCACATTCCCTGCAACTGCCACTGCTTCAACTGCTTCAACTGCTGCTCCTGCTCAGGCTCAGGCTCTGGCTGTGCTTGTTAGCTGTCAAACTCGAAAATTTGCAATGACAGCAAACATTGCCAGCTTCAGCATCAGCTTCGACGACGGCAGCGGCAACGGCAGCGGCAGCGACAACAGCGACGTCAACGTCAGCGTTAGCGCCGGCGTCAGCGCAGATAAGCGGCCAAATGAGCGTCGTCTCTGCCACTGCAGCAACTAAAAACTCATTGTCAGTCGCTGTCCGTTCACCAAGCGCTCGCCAAGCGCTGGCCAAGCGATGCCAAGCGATGGCAACGAGGCATGCAACGCTGGGCAACCAAGATGCAACCCGATCCGCATTGGGGGTGCGTTGCTGCATAATAAACTGCAGCCGCGCGGCAGGCTCTGGACATGCCACAGCGACAGGAGCATCGGCTGAAGTTTGGCTGCATTCGAGGGGGTTGAACAGAACGGGAGGGGGGGTGCAGGGGGGGAGGAAACAATAGGGCGCCAGTTAGCTGTCCATTGCGTGGCCATGGCCCGTGGCCCGCGGCCAGTCGATGGCGGCAACTGCTGCACCGCAAAGAGAGACAATAAACACACGAAAATAATGTAATGAGTGGCAGGCAGTGGGACAAGTGCAGCTTAGGCCGAGAGTGCAACAACAGTGGGGCAAAGTCACATTTTCGCGGATAAAAATAAATGCAGCTTGGGTGACAGAATGTGGAAAATTGAGTGTCGCTTCCGAAAGGAAAGGTGCATTGAGAGTTGGAAGGAAACTTGGCATCTCTACAGGTGAACTATTCAAAAAGGATATTCAGAAAAATTCTAGGACTCATAGATGCTTATCTCTATATACAATTTCGCAGCACATTTGTGTCTTTTGCCCCACTGTGCGCAATGACAAGACCAGTGAGTATTTGTTGTTTCTGCTCTGTTTTGTTTTTCGTTTTTTGTTCCTTTGGTCGCTTGGTCCTTCGGTCCTTCGGTCTTTTTGGCAAGAGTAGAGTATACAATAGCGCAAAGAGCATATTAAATTCATTTTTAAGAATGCACCGTGAGAAACTCGAGGCTGGGGCGGTACCGTATTTGCCACTGCGATGGGGCGGGCGACGGACGGTGGACGGTGGATCGCGGATGGCGGAGGGTCGGGCGGGGGCACCACATCGCATCCATAATTGATGCGCCCCGCATTACTAGACAAGAACCTGGCAAAAGCTCGTAAAGAGGCATCAAAGGGCTTGGGGCAGCAGGCAAGTGGTTGCAACGTTGCCTGGACTCCGGTCGCAATGGTGGCAGCTGCAAATGTGGCACAAGAAACGGCGCTTTGTGGCAGCAATAATCGACAATCGTCATCGTGAACAGCATCCTCCACATGCCCCCCGATCACTGCGGCTGCTGCTGCCGCTGCTGCTTCTGTTGCTGCCTTTGTTGTTGTTGCTTCTTATTAATTAAGAATTATTTTAATTAACGTAATAAATTTGCGGACAGGCAACGTGCAACAAAAAGTATAAAATGCGCGCTCAAATAATTTTTTATCCTCCTCGAGGCAGCAGCTCGTTTTTATTCGGTTTTCCATTTTGCGGCAAGGTTTGTGGCATTGGCAATGCCTTTGGCATTGGCTTTGTCTTTGGCCTGGAGCCGATGCTGAGGTTGAGGTTGAGGCAGCAGCAGCAGCAGCAGCAGCAGTGGCAAGCGGTTGGCGGTTGTCGTCCGGCGGCCGGCGGCTGGCAGCAGGTTGCATGTGCGTTGCTGCAGACAGCCGAAAATGTGCGAAAATTTATGTTGCATGCGATTTTGGTGACTTGTTTGCAACTTGTTTGCCATGTTCGATTGGAGGCAGTGTCTTCGTGGCAAGTGGGTCATGCGTCCAGCGTCCAGCTCCTCTGCTCAACCTTCTGCCGAATTTCAATTAAATGCACATAAATTTTAAATTAGTAATAACTTCGAAACGTGGACCCCGAGCCGTGCAACAAAATGTTGCCAGGCACGCAAAAACGCAAAGACCCAAAGACGCCAAACCCAAAACGCGGTGGACATCGCAGCTGTTGCCCGCATCATTGCTGCCAGAGCTACGTGACCCGTTCCCCACCCTGCCCCACTTGCCGTCCTGCCGTCAGTCAAGTCTCCCCTTTCCTACCTGAACCTGCGACACCCATCTGCCTCTTATGCCACAGCCTCCTCCTCGCAGCCAGTTAAAAAATCTGTGTGCCTATTAATTAGCCAAACTTCAACACCTGCTGTGCTGTGCTCAGCGTCCCAAAGGCCGAGCAAATTAACTTGACAACGCGCCTGGCAAAATTTCAATGGACCAACTCTTGGATATGCCACATCTGCCCCTTCCACCACACCCATCCGGCATCCTGGACACGCGTTCCTCCATCCTGGCTGCTCCTGATTTGGGCTGTGAATTGGAAAATAATTGTGCGTTGGCCATTAAATTACAATGCCCAATGGACACCGTTAGGCATTGGCTATGCGGGACGGGAACGGGAACAGGGGCTGGGGTTAGGAATGGGGGTTGGGGTTGGAGAGTCTCTATTTTTGGGCCACCCTGCAGCAGGTGCCAAGCACATTGGCCACGTCCCAGCAATTATGGAATTATAAATAAACAAAGACCAAATAGTTATTAACTAATAACTGCCACGCGCCCGACTTTTGGGTGATGAGTTTTGGCAGGAGGGGAGTCCGGCATGATGACTGTGACGGGTGAAGGGAATGGGTGGAGATGGGTGGGGGGTGAAGGTAGAGTGACGGTGACGCTTGTTGATATAGACCATAAAATATTTATGCGTCAGCCACCTGGCAACAAAACGATTCGGTGGGTCAAGGGTCAGAAGTTTGGCGGTCGTTGGTCGGGGGTTTGGGGGGTCGGGTTTTGGGGGGTCGGGTTTTGGGGGGTCGGGCTTTGGGGGTCGCTTCGGTTGTCAAGTCTCGAAATAAAATGTGTACAAACAAATCAGAAAGAAGTCTAAACGAATTGCTGAACTTCGAACAGCTGAAGGTAATTGGTGGACGGATAAACAAGTGGATTTAAAGATAAGATGGGAA
Organism: Zaprionus lineosus; assembly: GCA_035044505.1. Classification (NCBI taxonomy): domain Eukaryota; kingdom Metazoa; phylum Arthropoda; class Insecta; order Diptera; family Drosophilidae; genus Zaprionus; species Zaprionus lineosus. Next base: position 377,461 of record JAWNNX010000596.1, on the reverse strand, counting down.
ACCCACTCAAAGCGACTCCTAACCAGGAACACCCCCACACTCCCCCAGCAGCAGCCCCAGCCCCCGCACCAACACCTCCACAGATATTGACATTCATTTATTGTAATTAGTGAGCAGCACTCAAAATATTTATGGTTCCATGACGTAAACGGATTTGATTATAGAACAATGACTAGAATCAAGCCCAGGGATTGGCAGGCCTGAGCCACCCTCAGATTGAGATTTGTGAATGCACTCAAGGTATGAATAAGATTCAGATAAGAATTAAAAACTCATTTGTCCGGGGCAACAATTATTCTCACTACTTGTTTATTTAGTCAATGAGTACTACTCCATTCAACACTTTAAAGCATTCACATTTATTTCATTCATAAACTTATTCATTATTTTTTTAAGTATTCACTTGGGCATTCATTCGGGAGCCCAACTAAAATGCACACTCTCAATCAATGAATCGCATTCAGACTTTAAGCACACGTCTTTCAGAACCTTCAATCTCACCCACACATCCATTCACAATACACTCAGACATTCAATCCGCGACTCATTCACACTCGTTCACAGCTCCTGCCCGACCTTGGAGCCCGGCTGAGCCGCGTATTAGGGAACAGCATTCCGAATAATCGAACTAATCAATTTGCGTAAATAAAGTGTGCTCTCGATTTTTGCTGTTATCGTGCAGGTGGCACGTGGCGCGTGCCGTTGCACGGTGCCTTGGTGCCTTGGTGGCACGGTGGCACTTTGGCACGGTGGCGCCCCCATGCGACATAAATCTTTATTTGGAAAAGTGTAAACAAAAATTACTCATTCGCGCGCATTTAAAAGAGACGCCACACACGCCGGATACGGGCGGAAACAAAGGAGAAGTGGAAAATGTAAAGTGGAGGAAGCGGAGAGAGCAGAGGAAACAGAGGAAGCAGAGGAAGCAGAGGAAAGCAGAGGAAGCAGAGGAAGTGGAGGAAGCGTGAAAAAGGCTGAAATGCGAAAAATCAACGACTTCGACATGGCAACAATGGAAGCCATGGACAAGAAACGGGAACGGAATTGTGAGGAAGTTGGCGTGGGGGGTGGGTTACGGGTAGGGTGGAAGGGGGGAAGGGGAAGAGGAATGCCATTGCTTCGCTGCTCCATTGCGCCATTGCTCCAAATGTGTGTATTAGCATGTGTGGGCGAGCGGGTCGGTGGGGTTGCGTTTGTGTGCAAGTACTAAAAACCCCCCTCCTCCCCCTCTCGACCCCTACACACCCTACACCCTACACCAGCAGCACACATCCCCCATGTGCCCGCTAATGGCTCTCCAGTGTGTTTGACGTCGTCGCTGGCGTCGCTGTTGTTGTGGGTGAGCGATGGCGCGTCCCAGGCCCAAACCCAAACCCAAAACCAATCCCAGTCCCAGTCCCAGGCCCGGCCCCAACTTGAGGTCCCTGCTCGGGCGCCATGGCGCTGGCCGCGTTGAAAAGTCAACGATTGCCGCGTTGCGGAAATTAACGGAAAATCAGGAGAGGAGGCGAAAAGGCAGATGCCTTTTAATAGCAACAAATGCGAAGGATGCTTGATTTAATGTACAAAACTTTTGATGTTTTCTGATGTTGGCAACCATGAGGCATACATCCACGTACGCTCCCTCCCTCTCCTCCCCCTCCTCCCTGTCCATCATTCTCTTTCTTCTCTCCTTTCTGGTTGCTTATCATCAGGCAGACATTTTGCTTATTTAAAAGTAATTATGGGCAACCCGATGTTGGCTCCCAGCACCTACGTCGTCTCAGTGTCAGTGAGGGCAGACAGGGGCCGATGTGAGAGGAGTAGCGTAGAAACCTAAAGACTGTCGTCCTGTTGTCTCGTCCTCCTGTTGCCCCGTCGTCCTGTCAGCTGCGTTGCCAACTCATTGAAGCAGAATGCGGCAAATCACGCACCCAACTTTGGGTTCGCTTCGGCTATAGCTACGGGTTCAGCCTGACTCTGGGTGGTGGGTGGTGTGTGTGGGTGGGTGTGTGTGGGTGTGTGTGGGTGTGTGGGCTCCATTGGAAGGGGTTTATGTAGGATACATATTCTGTATAAATGTATACAAATTATGCGTATTTATCAGGAAAATTCAATGAACTGTAAATGGTGTGGAAGTTGTTCATGTGAGCTCCGTCGATGTAAAGGTGTGTGCGTGCGTGTATAAGAGTGTGTGTGTGCAAGAATTTATAGGGAAGTATGGCTGTGTGTGTCAAGGTGTGTGTGCAAAGGTGTTTACGCCACGACCCATTGTTGTTTTGTGGTTGTCTGTTACAACATTAAGAGCCAAGGGGTCGCCCTGAGAATGCGCACAGGTGTGTGTCAAAAGGCATGCAAAGGGCGGCAGGGGTGGTGCCAAGTGGGAAGGGGGAAGTCAGGGTTGATGGTAGGTGATTGGTGAGGGGTGAGTGGTGAGTGGTGGGGGGTAGTAGAGATTGGTACTCGCTTGGTACAGCTTGCCTACGAAAGGCTGCTTCATAATGAACAAAAGGGGAGACGACTTTCGCAGGTGAAAATGAGGCTTTTATATATAAATTAAAGTTTAGCTTATTAAAATCATTAATTAAGGAATAACAGAGATGAAAGCGGAAGGAAAAGCTGCCTGAACTTTCCCAGTTCAATAAAAACATCAAGTGAAAATAATAGATTAAAAAAATTATTACTTAATTAAAAAAAGCTTCTCTTCGGAAAAATATTGCTCAAAATAAAAAAAAAAATTTGTTAAAAATAAAATAAAAATATTTATTATTTTAAATTTTAATAATTTGTAATTTTATATATTCTATTTATTTATTTTCTAGTATTATTAAATATTTATTTATTTTTTTATTATTAATTTATTCACTATTTTTATTTTTTTTTTTATTAATTATTTAATATTAGTTTATTTATTTCTATATGTCTTAATCTTTTAATTCCTTTTTATTTTATAATTTGTTAATATACTTCAAATAATTATTTTATTATCTTATTTTTTTTTTATTTTTTTAAATAATTAATTTTTTTTTTTAAATGTTAATTAATAAGTTCATATTCTTTCTGATGCTATTTTTTTTTTCTTATTAATTAATCAATATTTTATTTATTATTAAATTACTTATTTATTGTATTAAATTGAATTTTTGTTACCCACTAAGAAGCTTTAAATAATAATTTAAATAAATAATAAAACAAATTTATAATCAATTAATTCTTTTCCGATTTTTTATTTTTTGTTTAATATTTTTATTATTTAGTTATAATTGTATTATAATTTAAATTAATTTAGACTTCGTTCACCTGACACATCAGTTGAACTTCTCAAGACAAATATCCTTTGGTCAGACAGAGAAAATTTCGGAAACTATTTCTCAAGTCTGGAAAGTAACTGTAAATTTATAGTCAGAGGCAACGACAAATTCTTCGACTTATCGGATTAGGTGTATATATATATAATATATATATAAGCTATGGGAAAGTCCTTGCAACTATAAATCTTCATTCGGCGATCTATTTAATACAAAAGAATCCTAAATCTTGGACTGTGGAAACTTCGACCGGGCAACTGCATTCCCAGTCACTTCTAGTGTTTGCCATTGTAATTGGTATTGTTGCAAGGATTAAGGTGGTGGGTGGGGGAGGATATTTTCGGGTAGTTGGAATGGGGGCTGGGGTGGGGAAGTTAGGCAATGTGCTTGCCACTTGGCAGGAGAGTGAAAAAGTTTTCATTTTTACAACAAATGCTGCATCCTTGTGGATGCGAAAACTAAGGACTGCGGACTAAGGACTAAGGACCCAACCGGAAGTGGAGGAGCAGAGCAGAGCATCGGGTCAGAAGGAGAGCGGGAAAAAAAGGAATGGGACGCGACGGGCAAGTGTAAAAGAAATAAACGGACTTAAAATAGGAAAAGTCAACATGAGCTGTGTGTTGTGTCCTGGGACAGGACGTTGCTTGCCTGCCAGGGACTAAGTTATTTTATTTGAGGACAAGGCTAGCCAGGACATGGTCTGGTCGACGCACTGCTCGGGGCTAAGTGCAAACACAAAGATGAGATTTCTTCCATCTTCTTCATTCGCCTTCATCATCCTCGCCTTTCCTTCTTCACACAACTTCTTATGCTGCTGCTTCTTCTTCTTCTTCTTCTGTCTCTGCCACCTCCGCTGCTCCCTCTTCCTCTGGTAACTCTTCAGCTTCGGCGGGGCGGAAGGCACAAAAGCGTAACGGCGCTCAAAATGACTGACACGGCTTGCTGGCCACATGGTCAAGAGCGTGAAGCGAGCCGTGACTATAAAATACACACACACATACATGCACACACACACATATGTCTCTGGCTAGAGCACACAACAAACACTCACAGACAATGCGAAATGAAATTCCATCGCTGCTGTCCCCCAGTACAACATTTTGTATCTGGCTTAGTTGTTTTAAACTTTATTGTTTACGCTTGTGATCAGCAGAGACGCCGGCAGCGACGTCGACCGAGAAGTTGACGCTGGCGACCATTTTGTTGACTGCTGCCATTGATGTTGGCCGCTCGGTCGCTCATACCCAGCGACTTCAGCCTTCACTGCCGATGCCTCAGCTCGCACTTTGGTCCATTGTGTGGCTCTAAAACATAAACGGAAGCGATTTATGGCGCAAACACAATGAACGAGTCACCAGCAGCAGCAGCAAGAGCAACAACAACAACAGCAACAACAGCAGCAACAACAGCGGCAGCGGCGGGAAGCAACACACAAGAAAATGATACCCAACAACAAGAAGTGGAACAACATGAACACACAAAGGACACGGATACGGTCAGAGCAACAATTTGTGTAGTGTTGACCATCAGCGTCGTCCTTTTCCTTATCCTGCCGTCTGCGTTAGTCCCGCTGTCGCAGCTCATAAAAAACACAAACAAACGGACGTCAGCTAAGAATTAAGTTAGGCGCCGCTGCCAAAGAGACGGAAGAGACGTCCCTCGAAAATGGCTTCAAATGGAAAATTTGAGAAAATGCGAAAAAAAATAGCTAACGGTTCTTTCAAAATTTGTGGGTGTGAATAATTAATATTATTTACTCGCAGATAGTTGACAGCCATGTGCAAATAAAAGCGAGAGTGTCCTTGAAGTGGCAGTGAGCTGCGGTTTTTCAAGCCAAATTTCTAGCTAAATTTTAAAATCCAAATTCAATAAAAAATCTCAGATTTCAATTTTGAAAAAAAGTAGCATTCAATGCGGCTCACTATATAGCTTTTTATCCGCCAATTTATGGCTAGAAATGCGCTAAAATGTCATCACACATCACACAGGATCTGAAGACATTCGCATTGTTCGCTGGCCGCAACTAAAGTGCTTGTCACTGGTCACGGCCCGGAAGTATCTTTATTTTAGCTTTGTTTGCACTCGCACACACACACAGAGACACACACACACACAGGGGTACACACAAGGAAAGCCCCAAGTGTTATTATCCTGCTTAGCCATAATACGTTGTTAAAATGTTGAGTTTGTCATTTGTTCGCCATACTAAAAATCACAAGAAATTGAAAAAAATTCACCAAGCTCAGTGGCGGTTGTGTGTGTGTGTGTGTGTTTGTGTGGGTGTGTGGGAAAATAAATGCCAGGGCATTCGGCGGAATTCCAGTGAGACGTCGCCTGAGCGTCCTGTGGGAATCGTTGACAGGCGCGTGGCCATTTTGTATTTCGGCTTTATTAACTTTTCAGCAAAAAAGGAAATGCCGAGCGTTGCCTTTGATTTGCGGCCATTTTGTGAGTTCGCTTCAGCTTCCGCTTTGCATATTTTGTGTAGCTTTCGGGCTGTGGGGCTGCCAGGATGCCAGGCTGCCAGGCTGTTACCTGGAAGCGCGGAATAGGGACAAAAGTTGTTTGAGGTTCGCTGCGTTTAGGGACCTTAACAATTAGGTTCATTAAATTTCAATTAATTTGATTAATTGAAGCAGAAATATGCGTTTCATTTGATTTGTTTTGATAGGCTAACAAAGGACCCGGAAATCCCCCACCCTTCCTACCTTCCTCCCGCCACTCATCCTGCTGTACTCCTTCCGATCCTTCGTGTGCCTCGTGCTTCCTTTCACCTATCTTTTTGTACACTTCAATTGCAATTAATTACGGAAGCCAAACCACAATTAAAATTAATTTGCCTGTCTAGCTGAAAGTCTGAGAGCAGCGGCAAAAAAAAAAAGAAATTCCAAAAAAAAAATAAATAAAAATTTAAAAAAAAAATAAAGAAAGAAAAAAGAAAATATACCAAACAAAAGCGAAACGAAGAAAATTGAAGCAAACGCATCCCGGAAACAGCGAAAGCTGCGCTCAACTTGTCCGCATCCGCATCCACATCCGCATCCGCAACGCAGCCCAGCCCAGCCCAGAGTCGGGCAATAAAAATTCTCGACGTAATTAAAATCAAAGGATTTCGCGTTTAACAATTTATGGGCGCTATAATTTTTGGGGCGACGCGGAGTTGTCTGTGCGCGTCCCGCTCGTAAATTTACCCCAGAGCAGCGACCAGCCGCTCCCGGCCACCCAGCCACCCAACCACCCAACCACCCAGCGAGAGTCTACCACCCACTGGTAAAAACGCTTTATGGCCGTTAATTTGTTGGGCCGCATTGTGTACGTCCGTTTGGCTGGGCAGCAGGACGAACGGTGGAAGAGAAGGTGAGAGGATGGCTGGTTGTGGGGGGTGGGGGTTGGGTGGGAGAGTGGCAGTTGCTAACCAAGAGCTGTGTGCAAATGATTTGTTTCCTTGGCGCCCGTTTGAAAACAAAAGCTTTTGACCAGACGCTGCACAAATGCGTTGCATATGAAGAGTCCGAGGGGAAACCGCCGCGTGCTTCGATGGCTGCACGTGACTGCATGCCACACATGCCGCTAGGACACTGGACACGGGATACAGAATACTGCAGCCTGGACACTGGACACTGGACACTGGACACGAGACACTCTGAACACTTAACATACTTGTGTGTGCTGAAATGCCATTGTCGTACCCCGCAGGCCCCCCCAGCAGGACGCCTGAAGGCAACCCCCTGCCCGAATGGTGGGGCATGCATCTGGTTGCGCGTTGCATTTCATCGCTAATTTAAGTTAATGTTCATTGTTGTAAATTACATTAATTTTAATGCGATTTCGCACACGCGTATGCACCGCCGAAATCGCCTTCGTTTACCAGGCCACGCCCCCAGTAGAGTAAATAGGGGCAGGGGCGCCAGCGGCCTGGTGTGGGCCATGGAAAAGCTTTTAAGTATGTGATTGTTCGGCCGTTGCACTTTTATGTAATTACCGCACTAACAAATTACATCAAGTGTCACAAATGAATGCATTTATGATGCGCATTTTAAGAGCTGCCACCTGACCCCCTTCCACCCACCTTTGACCCGAAAAAAAGGAGGAAGCGAGCGAGCGAGAGGGAAAGGGAGCAACTTTGGCTGGAGGCTTATGGAAAATGCACGTATGTTGGGAGTGGCCTAAAGTGCACTTGGAAATAAATTAATTAAAAGTCCGCCACGGGTGAAGGATTAAAACTTTATTGGCTTCGTTTTGCGTGCGCTCTTCTATGCGATTCTCACGCACTGCGCGCGAGACAAGCCTCTGGCATTTCAGAGCCTTAAATTTCGAATTTTCCATAGTTTTTCCTAAATGTCAAAACATAAGAAAAGAATTTGAAGTGAACTTTTCAAGATCTGAATAAATTTGTATCCCATTGTTACGCCCGTCACATGGAAGGCAGTTCATCGCTGCATCAAAGGCAGGATTTGCATAGGGTGTGACACCCTAACGCAGAAAACATAAAACAAATAACAGTTTACCAGGCGAACAAGTGGCAACTGACTTTGCGCTTGTGTGGCCACTGAGGTAAACATGTAACGGGAACCGAAACAGCAACCGAAACAGAAACCGAAACCGAAACAGAAACAGGAGCTATAGAGGGGGCGTAAACAGGTACGGGGGCGGGGCAGGAAGTGAACTGAATGTTGCTCCTATAACAATATTTGGCTTCATTTGCATAAAATGCAGCAGTGGCAGTGGCAGTGGCAGTGGCAGTGGCAGTGGCAGTGGCAGTGGCAGTGGCAGAAGTTGCAGAAACACTACCAACAGTAGCGGTGGCAGAGGCAAAGGTGGAGGCAGAGGAAGAGGCAGTGGCAGTGGCAGTGACACAGGTAAAAGTGGGAGCAATGGCAGAGGCAGCTCAAAAATGTCAGGTGCAAAGTGGAAGGCGGCGGTGGCAATGGGCGGCCCACACGACGTATACGCAATGCGGACTTGAACAAAGCTGCAGCGGCAGCGTCACTGGTAACAACAAAAACAACAAATACGATAAACAAAATAACAAAAACAAAAACCAAAAACAATAACAACTGCGAAGCAAACAAGGATATGGAACGGCAGAGGCTCTAAGCCCCGCGCCAAGGGGATTCCCATAAACTGAAGGACTGATTGAACGGCAAACATGTCGCCAGTTGTTCGCCTCATCGTCATTGCCATCGCCATTGCCATTGCCATTGCCAACGTCATTGCCGTTACCATTGCTATCGCCGCCGCCGTCGTCGTCGTCGTCGTCGTCGTCGTCGTCGCCGTTGCCATCGCCGTCATCAACAACAATCGCCAATCGGCAATTCCATGTAAAACACATGTTGCCTCTTATTTCTTTTCCTCGCCGCCAACAAATACACTCTCACACACACACACACACAAATACAGATACACCGAACCAACGTTAGCCCCCATCACCGCTCAACCCTCGTCCCCATCCTTGGGTGTTGTCCTTGTGTTACCGCAATGTCCTGGGCGTAGCCAATTTTAAGCAAATATTATTGTTTGCATTTATGTTTGTGTCTGATATGCAATAGCCGATAATACACACACACATGTGTACACTATGCAACACGTTTGAGTTGTGGCAACATTTATGGATAGTTCAGTCGATATACGAGCCACAGTCTCTCAAAGGCCGAGGCAAAGGCAGAGGCAAAGGCAGAGGCAAAGGCAAAGGCAGAAGCAACGGAGGAACTTTGAGTGTAAATATCAATTAGCTTTTTGTTGCATAGTGTAAATTGCAGTTTCAAAATTATGCGGCCAGGTGTGCGTTGGACTTGTGGCTCTGGCCGAGCCTTAACTAGAGTTACTACCACTGTTCTTGTTGTTGTTGTTGTTGTTGATGTTGTGTGACTTGAAGCGTAGTACACACACAGCATGTAAACATAACCTCAAATTAAAATATGTTTGCTTTCGGAACAGCAAACTAAATGGCAAACTAACTGATGCTACAGTCACTGTTACCGTTGCCATCAGCAGAGTCCGAGAGCACACAGTACACACACACACACAAACACACACACACACACACCTGTACACTATATATACAAAACAAAGGACAGAAAACTGAGAACTGAGAGCTGGGGGACTGGGGGACTGAGGACTCCATAACTATGGAGCGCCAGGACTCTAGGAGTTCAGGTCTCATAGAGCATGGAACACGTAACTCCCTTCGAGGCATAAATTAAAAACTTTTTGCAAAATTTCCAACGGTCCAAGTTTTGCAGTCAAGCTAATTATGCAGAAGGCTGCGAGCCGTGTTGAAGTTTATTTACCTTTTGGTCTGAAACGCACGCAAAGATTGCCAACAACAACAACAACAACAACAACAAAATATACACACCATAACAGCGACTCACCCACCAAACAACCTATCTACCCATTCACCCATTCACCTATCCACCTATCCACCCATTCACCCATCCACCCACCCACCTACCGCCCACAGCTGCCTTGAAAGGGTTACCTTCTGTTATTATGACAGCTGCCCGAAGTGAGTGACTGACAGCTTGTGGTCGGCGATGTCAGCAGCGGAAATTAAGCGCCTCGATTTGCGTGCCCGCCACGCATAAATCAGGACCTGGCCAATAGCCTCCACTGGCCAAGATCGGGCAATTGATTGGAGCACCTCGCATGGGCCCCCAAACAAGGCGTCAAATAGTTGGATGCTTAAAGTGCGGAGCTCAGGAAATGCGGCGCATTCAGCGTCAGTCGCCTGGTTACTCAATTAGTTTGTTACTCAGTTAGTTAATCATGAAATCATGCACTCACTCAGTCACTTATTCATTCACTCATTCATTCATTCATTCATTCATTCGGTCATGTCAAATTGCTTAACAAGCAATTACGGGCCCGTCAACGTTGGACGCGATGAGTTCAAAGCCAGGCCGATGATTTAAGCCAGGCAGAGGGGCCTCTGCCTCGGCTGCACATGCAAAAAGGGCCGAAAGCGAAGAGCGTCTGATTAAGCCAAGTTAACTGAGCAGCCACTGGGCCGCAGCGACAAATCTGCCCCGCATCCGAGCACGACGATAATGACGATGATTATGCCACTCAGCTGGAAATGAGTTGCAAACAAATGACTTAAGTGAGCAACTTACATGTTGCATTAGCCAGACTCTGGTCCCTGGCAGGGGCATTCACTTGGCCATAAATCAGTTGGCCAAGCGCACAACTGCTTTTTGATAACATGCAGGATACACAACAGGAACGTCAACTGTAGCCGAAATATGAAAGTCCCTGAACTTCAGTGAATCCTTCAATTGAATTGTAGTTCGTTTCTTCAAGTCTTCTTCGTCTAATAAAAAACTTGCCAATAAATTGAGTATACAGAAATGCATTCTCCAGCTCCCTTTTGTCTCATATATCCACTGCTTCCTGTACAGGCAACTCTCCTGATTAATGCGACACACATTAGGAGGCGCTCGTTTGTGGTCATCCCAGTGCCTCACGAGTCCTGCTAAAAAATTGCCGCATTTTATTATATTTTAAAATTAACAATTTTTACTTTGTACCAAGCCAATAGTTGGTTTGGTTGTCGAATGGGGAGGGGGTGGGAGTGGGTAGTCTGAGGGGAGCAACTGCATTCCAATTTAATGCATTTTTGCGCCCCTGGCCAAAGGAATTACTCAAAACGGGCGCATAAATTAATAGAAGCCAAAAGGGTCCAGGGAATGGAACCTAAACTAGGCGACTGACTGCAAAAATTAAAACATTAATCTCACGACCCAAATGAGAGGGAGAGAGAGGAAGAGTGAGAGAGAGAGAGCCATGCATAATAATTAATGCAGGCTTTAAATTTATTAATTTATTTATAAATCCACGAAAAAGGGCGAAAGCGAGGGACAAAAGACAAAAGACACAAAAAGAGGTGCGAATGCGAAATTAAAGAGCTATGCTTAGGTAAGCCATAAGAAAGAGAGAGAGAGAGAGGGAGAATAGAAGAAAGAGAGAGAGCGAGACAGAATAGACATCAACACAAGTCGAAATGGTTCCCAGTCTGGGATGGCATTGGCGTCTCTTGGAACTTGGAATCTGAGGATGAGACAGCGTCTTTTGTTGCCTTTGCAGTTTTTATAAAAACACAAGAGCAACAACAACAACAACAACAAAATGTCCGTACGCCCTCTAGGGACAGATTAGCGATTAATCTATGGGGCATGGTCACATGCACGTCCAGCACTCGCTGCAGCCGTGTCCTGTGGTGGTACGTGGTACGAGGTAACGATTAAAAAATCTCCACTCTAAGGACTGAGCACTTAATCAAAGAGGATTTAGAGAGGAATAGAGCCAAGAGCTCAAAGCCCAATGCCTGGGCCAGGGCTATGGCCAGGGCCAGGGCCAAGGCAAACGTAAGACGAGGCAAGCACGGGCTGAGGCAAGCACTGGGTATGGGGCAAGGGCAGGGGGGAGGTAAGCGCAGGGCGAGGCAAAGCGTTGATGCGGCGCTTTGTTTTTAGCTGCGTTTTTTTTTCTCCTTCTTCTTCTTCTTCCTCTTCTTTAACTCCCCGTGCATTAAAGTGATGCTCGGAATACCCTGCAATTTGAAAGGGTATACACGGTCGGAAGTTGACAAGTGACTGACTGAAATGAAGAGCTTCCAAGAGAGTCACTCATCACATAGCAGAGGATCCACTCCTCGCTTTCCCGGAGGCAGGGTGTCTGCCCGTCGGTGTGGCCCTCGGATAATCGTCTTACTTAAGTTTTTACTTACGTACAAGCGGTTTTATTTTCGCTGAGCGATGTTCATAGTTTCTGGTGCGCTTTTTCATTTGCTGCCGCCCGCCGCTGCCCGCACCGACAGTCATCCAAGCATCTGTCCCTTTCCAACTTCCAACTTCCCACAGCCTTTATGCCTCTTATGGCTGCGGGCTGAGCTTCCAACTTGCAACCCACAGCCTGCAACTCATAAAAGACCTTAAATAGTGGCAAAGACATTTCAGACATTGCCGCGCCGCAGCGCCTTCTGCTGCATTTGTCAATTTACTACGAGTTGAAAGGGGCGTGGCAGCGCATAAAAATGATATATGTGAGCGCTGACTTAGCAATTTTCGTATGAGCCTCAGTCGCCAGCGACGTCGCCGTCAGCGTCGACGCAGCAGCATCAAAAAACTTGGCAGTCGCTTCATGATTTTCTCTTATGGCCGAACTATAAAATTTATTTTGATTGTCTTCTAAAAATTAAGCCCTTTTATTTTTATTTTTAATTTTATTTTTATTTTTACTTTAATTTAATTAATATATTTTTCACTTGATTCGCCGTTCAGTTTGCGATCCTCTCGATTTTCGCATCGACCAAAACCGCAAGAGGTCAGAGAATTTTCAAAAATCGACATACAAATATTTGAAATTTGAATTTTGCAAAATTTTGGCTACTTTCCCAGCACAATTTTTGTTTATTTTTCCTGTAATCCTTTTTTGTACTAATTGGAGCGTTGCTAGACTTACGCCCACGCTCAGTGGGCGGACGGGAGCGTCTGCGAGCGCTGAGCTCCCCAGGGAAACTGGCGGAACTCCAGCCATAAACATTTGAAAGCGGCTTAAAGCTGCCACTTGCCAGACAACCAGACAGCCAGACAGCCAGACAACCAGACCGAATTCTCGATTTCATTTCATTTTAACGGCTTTGTGGCAAAACTTTAAGCACAGTTTTGAAACGGCTTACATAACCCCGGGAACAATATTCCAACCATTTAATTTTTACTGCACTTTAAAAAATTCTCATAATCGGAAAGATGAAAAGCAAAAATTATGTGACTTGGGCAATTAAAAACTTCAACAATTAAAATAAGTAATGAGAATCTGGCAAGCGAAATAACTTAATTTTTATTTAAAATTAGGACCGGAACCAGTGCCTGAACTAGAACTAATAACCTTACCTAAGCAGCTCGTAATTCCCCCAACAAAAACTCAGAGTATTCAATATCACATAAAATTATTCAATTTTTAGCAAAAGTAGAAAGTAAGGGGTATATTTTGTATATACATTTTTATATTTAATGGCTCACTCTCTATTTATAGCCTGAGCCGGAACCAGTGCCAGAAGTGGAACCAATAATCTTACTTAAGCAACTCGTACTTCCCGTAGCAAAATGTCAGAGTATTCGATATCCCAGAAAACTATTCAAGAAAGTGAGGGGTATGTTTTGTATATATATTTTTATATTTATTAAATCTTTCGTTACATATAGCCTTAACAGGAACCAGTGCCAGAAGTGGAACCAATTATCTTACCTAAGCAGCTCGTAATTCCCCCAACAAAAACTCAGAGTATTCGATATTCCAGAAAGCTATTCAATTCTCAGCAAAAATAGAAAGTAAGGGGTATATTTCGTATATACATTTTTATATTTAATGGCTCATTTCCTATTTACAGCCTGAACCGGAACCAGTGGCAGAATTGGAACCAATAATCTTACTTGAAAAGCCTCCCTTTTGCTTAAGAAATTTCTACCATAACTCTGAGTATTTGATGCTTCAGCAGATCATCAGATTCTCAGCCAAAAAGCAGGTCGCTCTCTAGGGAAAGTATAGGGTATTCCTCTGTATACAAATATATTTTTTAATTAAATGAATCACTCCTTATTTATAGCTTAAACCGGAACCAGTGCCAGAAGTGGCATCTGAAAAGCGTTTCCTCTCCTAACGAATTCCCCCCATAACTTAGAGTATTTTTAAATGCTTCAGCAGATCCTCAGATTCGCAGCTACAAAAGTGACAGAACTCATTAAAAAAAAGTGTAGGGTATTCCCTAGTTTATAGCCCGTCATATATTTTTATATATGTCATTATCAAAGGCAGACTGCCTCCTCCGCTGGTAGAGCATTCGACAGCTTCTGTTATCGTGGCTACTAAAATATAATCAGCCTTAGTCTTACTCGTTTCTCTCTCCGCTTATCAAGCTCAGACTCTGTAATGCTTCCACCCTCGCCTCCTTCCCTTCCCCATCCTCCTCTTTCTCCTCCTCCTCTTCCTTCTCCTCTTCCTCCTCCTTCTCATGTCCGCCTACAATCTCATCTCGTAGCTAGCAGCTGGAGCAAAGTACATTCTGTAAGTCTCAGATCAGAGCAATGGACGTCCAACTAGACGCAGTCTATAACAAGTCGTCGTTAGTCACTGACTAAGTAGTTCCCCATACTGGCGACTGAAAATATAATCAGAGACTAATAATAAAAGTAAACAAACTGGTTTATATTTAAATGAAACTCTATGCATAAACATAAATAATATAAATAATAGAAAAGATGTGAGAGTGAATATTGCGAATTTTATAAAAACATTTAAAATAACAGTGGCTGCCTGCTAACAGACTCTGATAGTTAACAGAGGCTGCCAGTTACAGAGAGTGCCAGTGAACGAAGACTGCCAGTTAACAGTGGCTGCCAGTGAACAGAGACTGCCAGTTAACAGAGACTGTCAGTTAACAGAGAATACCAGAACACAGTGACTGCCAGTTTACAGTGGTTGTCAGCTAACGGAGACTGTCAGTTAACAGAGACTGTCAGTTAACAGTGTTAATTAAAAAAATGTAAGAATACAAAATGTTAAAATTGTGTATGTTATGTAACATTGAAGAGAGTGTGTGCTAGTTAACAGTGCCTGTTTCTTAATTGGGTCTGCCAGTTAACAGCCTCTACACTCGATGCTCGTTATCATCGAAATGTTAATTCCTGAGAAAACATTCAATAAATGTTTATATTTTCATCTCGTGGTCGACATTTGCCTTTGTTTACATTTGTTTATTTGTTGCTCGGAATACTACTTAGATCTCTTCTTCTTCTTCTTCTTTCCAAAGAGAGCTTTAGTTGTGGTAGTTGCTTAAATGTCATCTGTAGTTATCTATACCCTGTGTTAGTCAGGCCGTAGGGTATATAGAGGGGAAAGGCAATTAGAACAGGAAGTGACTTAATATCAGATGCATTCAAAAATAAATATTTATTCCGAAATTAATCGGGATCTTCAATTGATTCTACATTTAATATACCACCAAAATCAATAATATAATAATAATATAATAAAACCCAATTAAAATATTTTTTGGAGTTAAATAAAAAAGATTTTTCATTAGTTACCAAATTTGGTTATTCACGGCTGCTGGAAAATCGCATATACCCAACACTTGAGAGAAACTCAATAAGAAAATACCAAGTGGGAAATTTTACTCTTGATATTCAAATTAAATTTTTGTTGTTAAAATCCGCAGGGTATCTGCCAGTCGTATACATGGCTCAGACCTTTGATTATCGTATTTCCAATTAAATTATGAATATTTTCCATGGGCAGCCAATGGCTAACCAAGTCGAAGGTAACAGCCCGAAGTCATCTTAGCCTCTGTTTGGGCATCTTCTTCAATGACAGGGGAATTAATAGTGTGTGTTGTGTGTGTGTGTGTGTGTGTGTGAGAGTGTGGCACATTGTTTGGCTATCCAATTTGCATATAATTTATTTTCAATTGTTGTGACATTTGGTACTTGCGCAAGTCGCTCGACACCCGCCACGGAGGCAATGAGGCACATCGCACAGGCGATGGGGCAGGTGGCAAGTGGATGGTGGCAAGTGGCAAGTGGTAAGTGGCAAGTGGGAAGTTGGCAGGGAAACCGTCGAAAGCCGTGGGAATATGTTGCACAGCTGATGGTTGGCCATTAGCTGTGAGTTAGCCGCCGACTGTAAGTCTCCAGTTGCTGCCTGTTGATTGCCGCTTGTCGTCAGCGACAAATCTGAAGCTGCCACAGCCTTGCGAGTGACTGGGCCAACTTTCACTCGATTGTGTAGCGGCGCGTTTCGTGGTGGGCTCTTGGCCAGGCTAACTCGTAATTAAGCCATCTCAGCGCTGAGCCAAGTCCCTGGCTCTTATCTCACCAAAGACAATAGCCAAATCTCTCGACTATCTGTGGCAAATAGTTTGCTGGCGCACCTTCAATTAATGAACGACTGACGACCGACGACCGACGACCGACTTCATTTCCCTATGCAACTTTTCCTTGCCCCGAAAGTGGGTAAAAGCAGCAACTTGTTGTTGTTGTTGTTGTTGCTGCCTCTTGGCCTTTTTGCACTGATCTGCGAGTGGATTTTCCCAATTTCGTCTAAATGGCAGCCACACCGCGCCGACCTCAATGGCCCGGCTCTCAGGTGCTAATGCCGAGCGATCGCCTTAGCCAAGTTGTCAAATGAATGGCTGCCAATGCTCTGATCTGAAAACCTGAATGGGTAACCGGTTCCATGCCGCAAGCTCAATCCGAATCTTCGCGCCAGTCTCTGGCCGAAGCACTTGGTAGTCGCTCCACGCGTCGATCCGCAGACCCAAAATAAACCCACAAAAACTATTAAATATTTGGCTCATACGAATATTTACGAGTATATAAAAAATCAGGTCAACATCAATTGTTGTTCATTTTTAAGTCAAGGTCTAAATTAAAATAGCGTAAATAATATTGGAATTTTTTTTTGAAATGTTTTAAATTTCACAGAACTTAACCTACCACCTACCAATATGTCCACCAAAAATGAATCGAAGATCAAACCCGTAGAGAAGACCGCCGATCCCATCATCTCACAGATCGGCGACTTTCGTAGATATCAATTGTTTTTTTACCTCTTGGTCTGTCTGTCCAAGTTCGGGAGCGCCTGGCACACATTGGGCCACATCTTTCTGGCTGCACCCACGCCGTACAATTGCCACACCGCCAATGTAACCGATCCCTGTTCCAGCGAATGTAAAAATGCATCCTTCGACACGAGCATCTTTCAGTCCACGATCATCACCGAATGGGATCTCACCTGCGAAAGGACGACGCTCGCCAGCTTGTCCCAGGCCATTGTGATGTTGGGCGTGATGCTTGGCAGCATTGCTTTCGGATCGATGGCAGATAGGTGAGCCCTTTATATATATTTATTATATATTTATTCTATTCATTGCTCCTCTCAGCTGTGGACGTCGTCCTGCCTTCCTGGCCAGCTGTTACATGCAGCTCATCACCGGTCTGATCGCCTGTATATCGCCCTGGTTTTGGTTTTACTGTTTCTTTAGATTTCTGGTTGCCTTTGCCACTGGAGGCACCATGTGCGTCAGGTGAGTAGACCCCGAGATCCCAAAAGATCACATACAATTTTTGAACTCGTGTCCTTTGCGAAGCTTTGTCCTCATCATGGAGATGATTGGACCGAAGAAGCGGGAGGCGATCGGCATTTTATATCAATTACCCTTCAACATTGGACACGTCTCACTCCCCGTGTTTGCGTACTACATACGCGAGTGGCGATGGTTCCAGTTTGCCATAACGATCTTCTCGGTGGTGTTCATTGTGTATCTGTGCCTGATACCGGAGTCCCCACGCTGGCTATACACCACCAACAATCTGGATAAGTCCATTAAGATCCTGGAGAGAATAGCCAAACACAATCGAGCGCCCACGGAAACGATTCGGCCAGAGATTGAGGCGGCGGCCAAGGAGAGAGCAAACAAGCAGACCCTCAAGAAGGGAACTGCCATCGATCTGTTCCGCACGCCCCGCATGAGATTTAAGTCCCTGTGCATTTTGGTCCTTTGGGTGGTGGTATGCATGACATTCTATGGCACCGCTCAGTACATATCAAATCTCGGTGGGGACATTTTCCTCAATAATCTCATTGCCGCCGTCATGTGCATACCCGGTACCATCATCTGCGTTTTCTCGGTCAAGTATCTGGGCCGAAAGAAGTCCATGATATTGTCCAATACAGTTGTGGCTGTTAGCCTTTTGGCCGTCGCCGCTGTCATTGACTGGAATTACACACTGAAGATATTCTTCGCAATCCTTGGTCTAAGTGGAGCCTTCGTCACCTTCCCCAATGTTTATCTATGGAGCGGCGAGCTATTTCCCACTGTCGTCCGCTCCAACGGCATGGGACTGAGCTCGATGGTGGGACGAGTTGGTGGCCTACTGGCGCCCTTCGTAGTCGAGCTGTCCAGGATTGATCTCTGCATACCGCCCATTGTGTTCGGTGTAGTCGCCATAATTGGCGTACTGGCAGCCCTTATGCTGCCGGAGACCCGCGGCGCCCTATTGCCGGAGACCTTGGAGGATGGTGAGAACTTCGGCAAGAAGACCGCTTAACTCCTTCACATTGTGTGTTTCGTGTTTAAATTGCAACTCATTTGGAAGCCCCGAACAAATCTTTAAAAATTAGATCATTTCTTTTTACTGAGAAAAAACAAAAAAAAATGCAGATTTTCATTTTTAGTAATCAGTTTATATTTTTGTACGTTTTATAAATAATTGAAATAAATAAAAATATGAATAAATAAATAAATAAATAAATTATTCAACTTGTTTATAATTTTCACAAATAAATAAAGTTTCCTTTCCACAGGATTCTTAGCTGAAAATAGTCCTCTTCTGACTTTTGTGCCGGAATATTGAATCGATAAATAAAGATAATACAGAGAAATATCGATAAATATTAATGCTTAATTAATTAATATCGAGACTCTGAATTTCGATTGATTTCACAAGTCGATTAACGCCCATTAACTTAAACGTCAACATGCAGACACACACACACACACACACACACACCTAGGCAGACACTTGCCGGTTGCAAGGATGAGTCAACGCTCAGATGACCTTCAATGGGAAACCTGCTGAAAAGTCCGCTCAAGGTTAATATCATTGTCAACTTTTGGCACGCCTCATTTATATGCAACACTCGACTCGACTCGCTCCCGGCCTCGGCCTCGGCCTCATCCAATGCGGTGCGGTGCGATGCGGCACAATGCGATGTCCAGGTCGCTGTCTGTCCATGTCTCGAGGCCTCGACACTCTCCCCAGCAGTCGGCAGTCCATGAGCGGAGACTCCGAAGTGGGGCTGCCCGGCAGTCCAGGGGTCCGGGAATCGAGCAGTCGCCGTCGGCACTTAGCTACATAGTGCGGCTTTCATCCTGGCGCTGCTCAATCGCCACTCAAGCGCAGCCCCAGCCGCAGATTGAGATTCAGTCTCCAGTTGTGGTTGTCTGGACAGTCAATCAGTTGGGGGCAGTCGCTGGCCGCTGACCGCCGAACGTGGCCAGCACACCCCTCCCCTCCTCTCTCTCCCTGTCTCTCTCTTTATCAGTCTCTGTCTGGCCATCTCATTTGGTCACCGGCCAGTGACTAGGGCAAGTTTTTAACGTCATCGGCACTGGCAGCTTGTCATGTCAGCCGTACGAAAACTGTCAGAATTCGAGTTGGAGTTGGCATTCAAGTTGCTGCCTCGATGCACAACGTCCGACCAAAATACCCAATGCCAGCCTCAATCACAGTTCCCAGTGCCCAGTGACCAGTGACCAGTGCCCAGTGGCCAGTGGCCAGTGGCCAGTGGCCAGTTTCAATCCTAGCCTCATTCCCAGTTCCAATCGCAGCGTCGTCGGCGTCGCATTTTTAATCAGCAGCGGCGCGTCTTAGTGATAATTACCAGACATTTTTGCTGCCCACCCGTAGCCCGCCGCCCGCCGCCCAACGCCCGTCACCCACCTCCGCCACTGCCACTGCTCCTGCTGTTCCTGCCGGTCCTGCTGTTCCTTTTGTGCTGCTGCTGTATAATTAATTACAAGTTCTGTGCCTTGGTCATTATTCATTGTGCTTGCCCCATCATCGTCCACACTATTCCAGATCACCTTCAGCCCCTCTGCCCAACCACCCTGTACCCTCCTCATTCCCAGCCACCGCTTCGGAGCAACTGTCACCCAACTATCCTGTAACATGTTCCATCATCAGCGGGCGACAAAGAGCGCCAATGTCCATGTGAAACGATGTAGTCCACAAATTAGCAGCAGGAAGATCCGAGCGGAGATAAGATTTGGTTCATATCTGGGATTTGGTTGAGGTCTTATGATTGGGATAGGGATTGGGATTGGGATTGGGATTGGGATAAGCTGAAATGTGGTCAATGTGTGTGGAGCAGCCAGTGGATTCCATTGTTGTTGCTGCCATGTCAGATCACATGCTAACCAAGTCCTGGCATCGCAAAGCTCAGGGGTCTGACACTTGGCCAGACTCAAAAAGGCAAGAGGCAGTTGCCATTTTGCCAACATATGGCAAATTTGCCAGCGAGTGCATGTCAGCAGCAGCGGCAACAACAATAAGAAATAAAACAGCTACAACAACAACAACAACTACAACAACAACTACAACAATGAAACCCCATTTAAGTTCAAAGCGCGACAACCGCCAATGCGAGGAGCCAGGAATTGGACCTGTAGCCACAGTTGCAGTCGCCGTTGCAGTCGCCGTCGCCGTCGTCGTCAGAGTTGCAGTCGTCGTCGCAGTCGTCGTTCAAGTTGCAGTCGCAACTGTAGTTGTATTCGCAGTCGACGTCACAGCTGCGACGCGAGCCTCGGCCGAAGTTGGAGCCCGACGCGCAGCCATGGAGCACGGCCTGCCAGCTGAGCCGATGATTATCTGAGCCGCATATCTGCTTAAGATTACGCGGGGCAGTCAGGTCAGAGCAGAAGCGGGCGAGGGAGAGGGAGAGGGAGCGGTGTGGCAGATCTGAGCTGTCATGTCGTGGGAGTTGAAATTGGCAACGTGGTGGCAACCTCGACGTGGGCACATAAACCAGACAAATGTCAAAATGACGCGCTTTGTTGTTTATCATATTTACCGCAAGGCAAGGTAAGAGCCGAGTTCCCTGCTCCCAGTTCCAAGGTATCAGCTCCCCCTACCTAGCTCCCCTCTCACCTATCCCCCCTCATCACCCCCTACTCCCTACTCCCAGCTTGGACAAATGCAATTAGTATTCAAATGTAGACGCGCCAACGAGCAAGACGCCAAAACGAGTCATCATCTTGGCCACTTCTCGGATCTCACTCATGGCCGGCACAAAAGTCTTTTTGCCGACGACCACGACCGCTGCCCGCTATATGAGGGTATGGGCTGAGGGGGAGGGGCTCACTTGCTGTTTACACGCTGAAAAATTTCTAGGCTTTTGTGACTTAGAATTCGTCGTAATTTAGCGCACGCATTTTGCATTTTAAGCGATGCTGACGACGACGACGACGACGACGACGGCGACGACTTCTGATTAATTCCTCAGCTGGGCGCTTGGTAGGACTCTGACTA
Source organism: Zaprionus lineosus (assembly GCA_035044505.1). Classification (NCBI taxonomy): domain Eukaryota; kingdom Metazoa; phylum Arthropoda; class Insecta; order Diptera; family Drosophilidae; genus Zaprionus; species Zaprionus lineosus. Next base: position 356,085 of record JAWNNX010000596.1, on the reverse strand, counting down.
ATTGCTGGACGGGGCTTAAGAGGGTATTAAAAGAGAGTTGGATAGATGGATGAGGCAATCGGGTAGGGTAGGGGGAGAGGTGGAGAGGTGGAGTGGTGGAGAGGTGGATAAGTGAGGGTACTACCCGGCACCCGGTGACTGCTGCGGCGATTCTGGGGAAGCGCACACCTTGTCGTGGCCGCAATTAAATGTGTTCGGTCAGTTGAAGCCATTTAATGTATGATTTTTCTTTCAAATCATCTCTACGTGACTTCTCCATCAACTTATCGGCTGCAGGGAGCAGCGGCATCTCTTCAGATGATTCAATATGGCCACATGCTGCATATTAAGCAGCAGCCTGCCACAGCGGCCGGACTTCAGTTTGGCCTCTGCGACGGTGCGTCGAGTTGCTCTGTTACATAACCATAAAGAAATGCGTCGTGGGCACCATTAAAACGTGACTTACTCTCCCTCTCTCTCTCTCTCTCTCTCTCTCCATCTCACTCCCTCTCTTTCTCTCTCTCTCTCCTCTGGCAAACAGTTATAAACTTAACAACCCGAGTTATGACAACTGCCAGCAATTAAAATTGACAATTGATATGACATCCCATGAAATGCGAAACAATAAAGCGCGGACGGTGGTGGTGCGTGGGTGGGTGGGTTGGTGGGTGGGTGGTGCACAGACAATGCAGAGGCGGTGCAGGGGAGCGGCAGTGGCTATAAACGATGTTGCATGCATTTTTATGTCTGACTGATAGGCGCCTTCCAAATGGGTTTATACCATGATGATGATGATGATGATGATGATGATGATGATGTCATGGAATCATCGCCGTTCAATTCATTCGAATTTTTATCACCAATCGTACTCACAGATGAATTTGAATATTCAAACTATGAATAATCATTCATTTATTCAGAAAATTCAAGAGAAGATTTACCACTCCTTCTCCCTTTGCTTATCCTTCTCCTTCTCCTTCTGAGTCTTGCCCCTTCCGTATTTAAACTAAATACAGTTCACATCCAAAGGCCGCCCACTTATCACGATAATCGCTACTCGTGTAAACCTCTTCATATATATATATATATATATACATATATATTCGTGTACCTCGCATATCCGTTGCCCTTCTGCCAGCCATTGGCTATCTCTTTTGGCGGGAAATTCATCTGCATTTCTTTTTATTGTGGAATAGCTGCAAATTTGCAGGAAACTAATTGCTGGAAAAGCGAAAAAGGGTTTTCCCGCACACACGACACATGCCTGACCATTTTCGCTCGTTTCGGGAAAATATGACAATTGGCGACATTATTAAAAATCTACGTGCGCTAAATCTACCGACGTCATACCCCCTACCCCTCCCCCGACCTTCCACCCATCCTGCCAGCCCGCTGACACTGACTCTGAAAATTCAAACATAAAGAAAACTCCTAAAAATGGTGAAGGGTGTGGGGGGAGGGGGTATAATAAAAGGAAAACAAAAGACAGACAAAGACCAAAACAGGTGAACCGAACTCAGCGATGCGCTGCCTGTTGGGCGTGCAGATGCGTTGGTGGGCGTGGTTGGCGGGGGGGTGGGGCAGGTAAATGGGTTGCCATGACAGTTGCTGATAGCGGAGTCAATTTGCATTTCTGGTCGTGAAAACGCGACACGAGAAGCGAAACACAAGAGACGAGGGACGAGAGGTGAGACGAGACGAGGGGAAAATGGAAAATGGAAAATGTAAAATGTAAAAATCAACGGGTGCCAGCAATTACTTTTTATAACTTTCTAGCTGGCACTTCAATCTCAGTCAAAAAATTAGTTTGTCTGACGCTGATTCGAGGTGCAGAGTTGTGTGAAGAAGGGAGGGGCTACTGGGCTGGGCGGGGGGTCCTGCAAAAGGGTAACGGGGCTAAGGGCGAGGCGGCCGGACTTGTCGGGGTAGTATTTCAGGTGGCAGGCAAACATTAACATAATATTATGAAGGGATTTTAATTAAAAAGAAAAGAAAAAAAATAAATAAATAGAAAACCCAAACCATTTGTCCCCACAAAATACTCAACAGAGTCGTTTCATGTGTGACGTGTGTGCACTGAGAGAAACTGGACGTTACCTTCAACTGCAAGCCCAGCCTGGGGTCTAAGTCAAACTGAGACCGATCAAAGGATGTTCCATATGAGGTTTAATTAATAATTTATTTGAAATAAATTTCAGTTTGAAGCCACAACAAAGTTAACTGTGATCACACTTATTTCTCTCAGTGTAGTTGAATACTTTGAGGGTCGTGGGAGGTTTAAGGCTTCCACTCGGCACAGACAATTAAAAACCCTCTGCAGTTTTGCCATTTGCCGTTTTATAAGCACAGATTACAGCTTCACGTAACGCACACGGCGACAGGCGAGGGGTTGAAGGGAAGGGGAAGGATGTGAGGGGTAGCAGGAGGGGTGGAACAGAGCCGCAGTTAAGGCGCCAGACACACACAGTGTCCGATAAGCGACCACAGACAGGAATACGGCTTGGGTTACGTTTTGGGATGCGAATGTCTCTTTACAGGCCATGTGTGTGTGTGTGTGTGTGTGTGAGTGAGTGTGTTGTGATTTTATGTTGGTCATAGTCATCGTCATTCTGCTCCTTGCAGTCCAGCCACAGCCTCCACCCATCCAGCTTTTGTCTGCTCCTCGACTTTAATGACATTGCATTGCACTTATTTCCTTTTGACTTTTTGTACACATGTTGCAGGACGGTTGAAGGAGAGAAGGGAAAGAGGATGGGGATGGGGAAGGGGGAGGGGCAAGAAGGACGACAGCCAGACAGTGCAGATTCGTTGATAGTCAGCTGTAAAAGCTGATGATGGCTTAATTTTGGGAGTTTTTAAATCGTTTTTGCATTTTCCATTCATCGCCGGCAACGTCTTCAGCTTCGTCCTTTTTCCCTAACTATGTGATTTGGGAATTTCCCTGGCTGATGATACGAAAATGAAGTCATTGAGTGGTGTACCACCCGCTGCCCCCCTCCTACATAGGTATAGTTACTAGGCGGGGGGATCCAAAAGGAAACATTCGCCGAGCTGCTGCTAAATATGCAACACACGAACTGCAGACGGAGTCCTGCAGCCCTCGACATCATCAGATTTCCGTTCTTGCCAGTTTTCACTGTGCAGCAAAACGGGGCAGGTGCAGAGGTTATAATGAAATTTGATGCTCTTTAAATATTTGGCTGAAAAAAATAAAATTCCTGGAAGTTTCATTTATAAAACTGAGAAAATCAAAGGACGATCCGGGAAGAGTCGCACGTAGCCAAAGGACAATTGTTGCACTCGCCCAAATGGAACGGAAACGTGTCTATAACGTGTCCCAGTCAAAGCTCCATTTAGGGTCCTTGGTCTGTATAATTTAATACTTCATCAATTTTAAGGATCCATTTGGTATGGAAATGAACCGAAAAGGAAACATTTTGGAGTCGCAGCTTGTGTGTTATTTACCCCTCCCCCACCCCTCCTTCGCAGCCATTTCATAAAGGACACATCAACACATGATATGAGGATGAGGATGAATGCATAAAAAAAGAGCTGAAATTGAAACCGTTTATGGAAATTGGAAAATTACGCGCAGGACATTCGGACAGACGCATAATAAGAAGAACAATTTCCATACACTCATACATACGTCCTGGAGGAGCAGCCGGAAGGAGAAGATATAAAATATATGGCGTTGCAGGATCGTTAGGGAAATCTGAGCAAATAGTCCAGCGCAATAAAATGGCCGACAAATGGGAAACCAAGTACCGAAACGGCAACATGGCAACCGGAAACGGAAACGTAATATTTCGCAACTGTCACCTAAGGTAACCAACGGAGGGTTGGAACGGGGGGAAAGGATCGGGCGGTGTTGTTTCCAGCCATAAGACTCGAAGATCATCTCAGACGTTAATTCTTAATTCCCCTGATGAGACGAGTCCAAACAACTTGACTTGCCTCCCCTCACACCCTCGAGCAAAGGATGCGTTTAATAGGGAGCCAAGTCCTGTGACCCAATAAAAATTATTGTTCAGTAATCAAATTGAAATGAATTGGGATAAAGGCTTTAAGAGTCCTTCACTGCTGGGGAAACACTCATAGGACTTTTAAGCTCTTGTTATTGGGAGAGGAAGTGCATAGGCGGCAACATGGCAACAGCAACCGGAAACGGAAACGGAAATATTTCGCAATTGTCGCATAAGGATAGCCACGCTGAGCGGGGGAGCAAGAGGCGTCGCGAGACGATGAGGGATGCGGACACAAGAAGGCGTGGCTGTTAACGCATTTACAAGCCTCGGCGAGGACAGTGAAATATCACCCAGATTATCTGTCGTGCCAAAGGACCAAGCATTTACTTTGCATAATAAGCCGGATTATGGAACAGTCCCGGCGACGCTGACAATTGATTGTTCCGCCTGGAAAATGTTGCATGGCTTGTGGGCGGGTGGGAGAAAGAGGAGAAGCAACTGTAGCAAATGGCATGGAAAAATATTTGGTGGATTTCATTAAGCAGTCAGTCGGTAAGTAAATAAAAGGTTGCTTCACTTTCACAGGATTTGATTACAAGATGAATGCTCTCAACCTCCGATGGTCGCATGCAACTTCATCATTAGCATAGACAACAACCACGAGGCAGAGAAGTCCTTAGAATGAAGGAGGGAAGGAGCATTGGAAGCTGTTGAAGATTTTTCATATTTACTGGCGTCTGTTCCTAATGCTTTTATGTTGGAAATCACTTAGGGACTTTGGTCAACGGAAGTGGGCATAAAATTGGTCGGTCCGCCATTTTTATGCCCATAAAATTTGGATGTTAAATTGAAACTTAAAATGCGTCGAGTATACGCCCCGCCGTACGGACCTCCCCGTCCAGCATCGACATCTCCGACTCGCAACCGGCAACAGTTTCCATTTTTATGCACGTTTTATATGCCTACTGTAAATTGTTGTCCAGCCACGCCTACAGCCATGCTTATTGCTTCCGCCCCCTCACCACCCCTCCCCATACCATGAGAAGTCGAAGTTCAAAGACCACACAGGCGCACAAATGTTGCGGCATTTCCCTTGGCCACTTTGTCTATGGGCGCTGTCGAAATTCCACGTTCGCAATCGTCATAAATCTTATGGCCACATCTTGAATTTATGTGTCTCTCATTCCATTTCCACTTCGACGACTTGGCCCCACACCCCACACACACCCCACACACCTCACACTCCTCACCGACCCTCCCACCCCCCACCAAAGCTCAGTCCAGTCCTGCGGCTCCGTTTTGCGGCTTAGATTACTAAGTCCGCGCCACATCGATTACTGTGGAGCATCTGGCGATTTGATATTGATTTTTGTACGGCGTTTATTGAATTTGTTTGCCAAGCAAAACAAAGTTTTTTAATCAAAGGAATAGTTGGCTTTAAGTGTCCTTGCCCAGCGACTGTCCATGTCCCCAGCTCGGCAACAATTTGAAGCGTTTTAATTCCCAAATACAAGACAAAGACCAGAGTCAAACACAACGATGGAGACAGACTCAAAGACAACGACGAGACAGAGACGTGTAGAAATACGATAACAGAGATGAGAAGAAAGAGTGGAAAAAAGAACAAGGAAAAAGGAGAGGTGGACATCGAGGAGAAAGTCCGAGTCAAGGCATTTTTGAGCAGCTTAAGCATTTAGAGCACAACCAAAGGTCTGATGCGTCGACTTTGTGTTTGTTGCTACGGGCTGCCTGCATTACCTACCCCCCACCCCCTTCCCTTCTGCATTATCTACCCCTCAGCAGTTAGCAGTTAGATGTTACCCCTGCAAATGTCCGACCAGCATTGAGCGCTAAGACAATCAAAGGTTAGCACACAAAATGTGCGGCTGTTGCTTGGGATTTCTTTTATTTTCCGCTTGGCTGGCACACGAATCACGTGGTCAGCCACCCTGCTCCAACTTCCCTCAGGTAGTAAACGTGAAGGACGCTTCCAACGTATTCAGCAGACAGACCAGGCAACCGTCCCCCGACCTCGAGCAGCTGCATCCTTTGGTTATCCAAAGCCATCGCCATCGTCATTGCCATCGCCGGTGCCATCGCCGGTGCCGCCATGAAAATTGGCGTCTGCCAAACATAAATAAAAAGGTAGACAAATCCGGAATAAATAACAGTCTTGTCTAGAGTCTCTTCATGCCCAGTCCTCGTCCTGATCATCTCCTACCCCTCCTACCCCCATCTTCTTCCACTGTCTGCCTTTCTCTCGCGCCTGTTCTTGCCGCGTCTCGTCATGGTGGGGTGGGGGACGTTTGCGGGTAAACGTGCAGCGACGTCAGCGTTATGGCAACCAGTGAGGCCACACCTGCCCGACCACGCCCTCACTTAATACGTCTTCAAGCAGAACACGTTGCATGCCGCTATTGCTGGCTGCGCGTTGCGTATACGCTCAGTTGCACCGCAAAATGAGCGAAAGTCGCGCCTTCTGTTTGCCATGGCAATGCCATTGCGTCTTTTGTATCAGACTTTTAATAAAATATAACCATTTAATTGGCACCCGGCCCTGGGGGCGCGATATCAACGGCCTTAAAGCCGCCGCACTTAATCAGCAGGCAACTCAAATGGTAGACTAGCAAATTAAGGACATACAGATGTTCAAAGAAGGCAGACATCATCAGAGGATCTAAGGAGAAAAATCGAATTATTTGCCGCTTATTATCGATAAGGTGTGAAATACATTGATTTATCGATAAATTTAAATTTTGTGATTTTTTAATATTTCATCTTTTTGCTGTTTTCTTCTGATTGCTCTTCTTTGACTGTCTTCCTCTGGCTGCTCTCCTCCCGCTGCTCTCCTCTGACTACTCTCCTCTGACTGCTCTCCTCTAACTGCTCTCCTCTGATCAATCTTTTCTGACTACTCTCCTTTGACTATATTCCTCTGACTGCTCTCCTCTGACTTCTCTCCTCCGACTGCTCTCTTCTGGATGCTCTCCTCTGACTGCCTTTCCACGATTGCATTCCTCCTACTTCAAACTCAAGATCACAGACCACTTGAATATACAAATTTTGGATTCCTTCATGCAAAAAATTCTTTGGAACCGATAACAAAATATTTCATATCGAAATTTTAGCATCCAACTCTTAAAGTGAATTTCAAAAGCTGCAATTCATTTCCCTGATAAAACGAGTCCGAACTCAACTCTGATAAAGGGGATTGAAATTTCTTAATGAATATAAAACTGAGTAATTCGATTCGAACTTCCAGTTGAAATTCTTGTGAAGATCGAAGCACAACTTGAAATGAGCATAAAACTTGTGTTGGTATTAATTTTATTTGTGTCCTTGGATGATTGCTTTAAAATTGACGGAAACTTTGACTGGAACAAATGGCTGAACCCCACAGAAAGTGAGACTTATTCGAATTTGAATGTGTATATAAACACTACGTATAAACAAATAGAGAATTTAAAAATTGAAATTGCGATTCTTAAAAAAAGCAACAAATCCAAACAAATAAAAATTGATAAATTAAAGAGCAGGATTTTAAGTGCCAAAGATGAGTCTATAAAACAGTCAATGGAGTGCGCCCAGAAAATAGCGGAAACCGTGTCTCCTGTGACTCCTGTGACTCCTGTGACTCCTGTGACCCCTGTGACTCCTGTGATTCCTGTGACTCCAGTCACTCCGAAGCCCACAAGTTGTGATGACATTGTGTCCTCCTCGGAGGTACATAACATAAGTGTGCCAGCTGTGGGCACCTTCCCGGTCCGATGTGACAACATGACCCAAGGCTCGGGATGGACAGTTATTCAGAAGCGGTTCGATGGGAGCGTCGACTTCTACCGCAACTGGAGGAACTACTCTGAGGGCTTTGGCAACGTTAGCGGCGAGTACTTCATTGGCTTGAAGAAGCTGTACCACATGACCAATCAGAAGCAGCAGGAACTGCATATCCACTTGAAGGCTTCCAACGGAGAGACACGAAATGTTCACTGTGAAAATTTCAAAATCGGCAGTGAACTAGAAAAATTTACACTTAAAAATCTGGATGCATGCCAGGGAGGCGAACTCGGAGTCCTTCGCTTAAATATGAATCAAAAGTTTAGCACCTTCGACCAGGATAACGATGAGGAACAATCCATCAACTGTGCTCAAACTCATCATGGTGCCTGGTGGTACAAAGACTGCGGACTTATGTAAGAGTAAAATAATTTATTTTTTTTTTTTAATCCTTGATATTTACATAGTAATCTCAACGGCGGTTATCCCTTGGATGAAGGTGAGGAAAATAAGGAGATTTTCTGGGATGATGATTACGAGGATAATCCGGTGATGTCCGTTCAAATGATGATTCGCCCATTTAAAGAACGCCTTGTTTATAATAAAGATTCAATGAACATGTCCTTATAATTAATTAAAAATAACTGTAAGGATTTTTTGTAATATGAGCAGAATTTATTTTATATATGTCCTCATAAAAATACCTTAAATATTACCCTAAAATTTCTGTTTTCAACTAGAGAAGTGCTGATAGTATTTTTTTAGTATTTGTTGTTGTTTTAAATTCCCGACTGAGCGAGACGATAAAACGAACTTTGAGAACTGCGGAAATTTTAGTGATAAATGCTTTGAGGCAGCTGCGACTTTCAGTCGCGTTTGTCGCTAGGCAAATGCAAAATGTGTCGAGGTTTGTCTAGTGCCTTAATGGGCTTCCATACAGTTATTATTCTCATACATCATATATGTCCTGGCGGGGCTGCTACTCCTCTGGATCAGCAGTTCGAACGCCTCGAAGAGCTGATCAGACATAACAACAAAGCGTTGCAGAAGCTGGAGGCAAGTATGAGGACTGAGATAGCGGGAATTGGGAAGAGTTCATGCCTCAAGTGCGAGAGTCTCATTGAGGAGAAGGATCGACAGCTATCCGCATGCCAGACACTGAGTATCTTGGATGCCACAAGGCTGAAGGAGAAGGACGAGCTGCTTATGAACTTCACGTGCTGCCGAAACAGTCAATTGGAGGAAAGACATGAGACTCCCTTAGGTAATGAAGGTCAGAGGATTAAACATATATCTAAGCAGCTCAAAGCCAAGGATCAACAAATATTTGAGCTCCAGAAACTACTGAATGATCAACTGCTACAGCTACGGGGCGCTCAAAGCCGGTTGAAGGCCTACGACGAGGAATTTGACAAAATTCATCCTAGAAGCTGCTTACCCTTTGGCAGTATAACTGGCATCTACAGGATCAAGCTAAGTGGCATGGACTCCTTCTATGTGCCATGTGATTCACGCTTTGGCGGCTCTGGATGGCTGGTCATACAGCGTCGAATGGATGGCAGCGTCGACTTCTATCGGAACTGGACCGATTACAGGACAGGCTTTGGTGCACTCAATGGAGAATTCTTCCTTGGGCTGGAAAAGCTGCATCGCCTCACAGCTGATCAGCCCCATGAGCTCCTTGTTTTTTTGGAGGACTTTGAGGGTGAGGTTCGGTATGCGCACTATAACAACTTTAGCATTGGAAGCGAAGAATCCTTTTATGCACTTAAATCACTGGGAACATATGAAGGCAACGCTGGCAACTCCATGGGCATAAATGTCCTGCAAAAATTCTCAACTTTTGACAAGGACAATGACGCATGGCTGGAGGGCAGCTGCGCGAGGTACTATCACAGTGCCTGGTGGTACTCAGCCTGTGCTGCCTTTTGGTAAGTGTTGATTGCCTGTAATCGTATACAGGATATTAAATGGTCACATGTCCTCTCACTTTATAGCAATCCCAATGGCAAGTACTTCAAGAAGCGTAAACTCAGCTTAAGCTCCCGCGGTAAGGGAATCATCTGGAATCATTGGCATGGCTTCGACGAGAGTCTTAAGTTTATCCAGATCATGATGAGGCCCATAACACGCATAGCTGATGAGGGAATAATGCCTGGCGATGCCTCGAATCACGTAACTCCATAGAAATCATTGAAAAGCACCAGAAGCTATTACAGTTTTCAGTTTTCAAATATTATTTATAAGTTTTTTATTTAATTTATTCAATTTCTGATTTATCGTATTTTGTAAATAAAATAATAATACGATATTCATAGCCCATAGGAAATGTTCAATATCGTATTTTCTTTGTACTTAGGCAAAAACTTAAGGGCTTCAACATTTCTCATGTTGGTTGCTTTTGTGTAATTTTTATTTTATGACAAGGAGAATTTTCACTAAATAATTAATACGAAAAAAAATTAATAATATTTAATAAAATATAATTTAAAATATTCCAAGATAATATTAAATTGTAGCTAGTAAAAAGTTATTTAAATATTCTCTTCATTTTCAGTGTAGCTAAAGAAACTTGAACTTGAGCTGTGTCAGAGATAATATATAATATTAATATCTGAGAATATGTAGGGTAAGAAGAAGAAAAAATATTTTATTTATTTTATTTCTACACATATGATATACATATATAATATATATAATATATTTATACAGATACATAGAGCGCTTTCTGTAGCTTTGATAAGGTTGCTCTCATATTCAGACCTCGGTCCGAGGCGACAATGAGTCAAGTCCATGGCATGGCTGGGATAAGTCAGAGAATAAATATCTAAAAGAATTCATTTGAATTCCTCAGATCAAATCTATGAGTGTTCTGTGTTTTCTACTCGATTCTCGTTCCCCATTTCAATTACCAAAATGACGTCCAGGGAGCAGATAGCTGGGAGCTGGGAGCTGGCAGCAGGGAGCGGTGAGCGGTGAGCGGTAAGCTGGACTTGTAGTTGGGCAATAATTAATTCAGAGTCAGGCGCAAAGATTCACACCGGAGAAGAAGAAGTGAGGGCACAAAGAGGAGGAGTGGCAGAATGAGAAAGAGGGGTAGAAAGAGGTGGAGGGGAAGCTTGGAGTGGGGAGGGGCTGCTGCAATGGAGAGGGGGAGACAACATGGATGCCTAAATGGTTGCAATCAATTAACAGACTACAGACTCAGCGATGACCGTATCATTGTCCATGTCAGCAGCACCGATAGCAATTCCAAGGCATTCCCATCCAGAGTCCTGGCTGCTAAATTAATGAACAACGCACCAAATCGAAGTAAATAGTAGGAGCAGCGCCAGCGACAACTATGGGAATGGTAATAGTAATGAAATTGGAAGGGGAAGGTGGGAAGGTGGAAAGGTGGGAAGCGGGGAATAGAAATGGAAATGGAAATCGAAATAGCAACGGGAACATAAGTGGAATCGGTTGCTGCGGGGAAGCTCTGGTGATTTGGCGCAGGGAAAGAAGAGGATGAGGATGAGGATGACGATGACTGCTGCTTCATATTTGCATATTCATGTGTCAACCCCATTGGACCGGGGAGCAGACGCCGCTGGCAGTTGTGGTCACTGCACTGATTGTCCAGCGGGATCACCCATTGAATCTCGAACTAAAATTGTATCTGCATCTGTATCTGTATCTGTATCTGTATCTGTATCTGTATCTGTATCTGTATCTGTATCTGTATCTGTATCTGTATCTGTATCTGTATCTGTATCTGTATCTGTATCTGTATCTGTATCTGTATCTGTATCTGTATCTGTATCTGTATCTGTATCTGTATCTGTATCTGTATCTGTATCTGTATCTGTATCTGTATCTGTAAATGTATCTGTATCTGTATCTGTATCTGTATTGCCTTTACATTAGTTGCGTTCATCTAACTGGCCACTGATATTTGTGTGCAAATGTTGTTGTTATTGTTATTGTTATTGATGTTGTTGTTGCTCCTGCTGCTCACCATCTTCTTCTAGAATATGTTGCTGCTGATGCTTTACTTTAATTAGTTGCTCAGCCTTTGAAGCTAACTGAGTGGCTGCTAAAGAAATGACGAGAGACAAGCTGAAGCTGAACTCTGAGTTGGAGTTGGAGTCGGGGTTGGAGTTGGAGTTGGAGTTGGAACTGAAGCTGGTGTTGGCGTTAAAGCTAGAGCTGAAGCTGGAGCTGAATCTAAAGCTAAGGCTGAGGCTGAGGCTGAGGCTCCATCTGAGGCTGACTGAGTTTTCCTAATGGAACTAAACTTTGAGAAAATGCGTTTGGCTTCTAATGGACGGTACGCACTTCATTAGATATTCTCTTTTCAATGGTAATATGCATGCACTCAATGTGCAAATAGTTTGAGAGCTAAACTGCAGACAACAAGCTGCAGGCTTTAACTATGTCTGGTAAATAGTGTACATGGCCAGGAGTCCGCCTAACAGCATTTAGTTGAAGTGCGTGGCTGTTCAGTACGTGGATCAGAAGTTGCTTGAAGCTGTGGTCAGCAAAGGGGAATGTTGAGCTTGGGTGGAAGGACCTGTGTAGCCTTTTGGCTTTTGCGGTCATTTGGCCAAAAACTGAAAGGATGCTCCACACGTTGCCTCGAGCTATTAGCATCCTTTGAGAATACGCCAAGGAGTGCTCAGATGTCCTTAGATGATACCCTGTATATTTGGAGCGAAGTTTCAAAAAGAAAAGAGTTTCTGGACTGGCAGCCAACTTTTAATATGTTCAAGGATAAATTTGACTCCTTTGGCTTAAAATTAATTAAAATTTAATTTAAAACTTTTCCTTGGTAATATTTATGATGATCGACTTCATTATAATTAGGAGTCTGTATACAAAGAAGTCAATGCCCTCTGTTTCACCGCGAAGGCATCTTATGAGCGAGAGGCTCGTCCTTAATAAATGATTGGATAACTTCGGATCCTTGAAGTGCACTTCATTGTTGGCTGGATGCTTTCCAAGCTGAGTGTTAGGACATCCATTATAGTAATATTATGCCAATTATAAGAGTTGTCAGAGGAGAGGAAGTTGGCAAAACATTCCGCCTTGTTGTATGCGCTGGCGGGCACGTCCTGAGGAGGAGAAGCAGGAGGAGGAGGAGGAGGAGTTTTTCCACAGAATGAAACCAAGAAATAAATATGAAAAACCAAGGGAAACCGAATGCTATGACAACGAAATTAATAAAAACAAAAACAAATACAAAAACAATAACAAAAACAAATACAACAACAACAACAAATGCAACAAATATTGTCACATGCATAAAAAGGACCTCGCAATTTAACGCTCGAGTGTATCAACAGCCGTCGACATATGCGACTTTTGTGTGTGCCTCGCTGTATGTGTGTTTGAGTGTGTGTGTGTGTGTGTGTGTGTGTGTGTGTGTGCGGGCATGTAGAATTGCCAACGTTGCGTATATGAAAGTTTTTAATAATACTTGGGTAAAATACCAAAGGAAAAACTTTTATTAATAAAGTTTCTTTCTTTCTTGCACTAGCGAGTGCCGTTCGGCATCCCCCCCCCCCCCCCCCCTCCCCAACCACCCACCTCACACACCACTCCTTCTTCTTGTTGGCACTCCCTTCACAGTCCATCCCTACAACTATCAACCGCCTGCATCTGCTTCTCCGTTTCAAGCTCCACTCCATCGTCATCTTCGTCGCCGTCGCCGTCGTCGTCGTCGTCGTCGTCGCCATCGTCTGTAAGTGCCTTAAGGCTTCCGTCCTTTTTGCTTTTCCAGCTACTAAGGTTTAATTACAGCTACGCAAAAAATAAGAAAAAAAGAAAATATGGGGAAAACGCATAGCCAGCCAAAAGCGACATAAACTAGACGCACATACGCAGCCAGAAATGTTTACACGAGGCACCAAATTACGATTAAAGAATGATCGTGAAATCTGACAAATTACAATATTATTCAAGCTAAATTATACAGAATAAATTATATAATATATATTAATAAATAATATAAATAAATAAATATATTATTAATATTATATATTTAAATAATTTGAGTACTAATTTAATACTAATTTTAAAACAGAAATTATTTAAAATATCTGCAATTTTATATTTTCAATATTTGATTGCTTATTTAAATATTTTAATAATTTTAAAAAATAATTTAAAAAATTGTATATTTTATATTTTAATTATTTTATTGCTTATTTAATTATTTTCAGCAAAAAAAAATAATACATTTTAGCAACTGAAAAATTAAAAATAATTAAATTATAATTTGATTTTTTAAAATATTTAAAATATTTTTTATTATTTTTATCAATAATAAATTGGTGGAAAGATTTGGAAGCTACTTTGAAGTAGAACTTGAAAATTATATATTTTATATTTTAAATAAATTGACGCTTCAATTATTTACAAAAAATTATTGTTATAAGAGTTTGAACATTAGATGTTACCTTAATTAAAAATAAATTAAATTTAATTATAAATTTAATAACAAATAAAAATAATTAAGAAATTGCGACTATCCTTTATTTTACTTAGTTCTTACTTTTAATTTGGAATATCACAAATTGTGCACACACATGAACGTGCTAACAAGACGACCCACACTTACAGGCACACACACACACACATGTATACAAACTTGTCACATTGGCTACAATTGCAGGCTGCAACATGTCCGGAGCCTCATGGCTCCTGGCGCTTTGCTTCGGGTACTTCTTCGACTCGACTTCAGACCAGGCACTCGGCCTAAGAATCAGCCGCTGCGCCCAGTCCCGTTCCTGTTCCCGTTCCCATTCCTGTTCCCATTCCTGTTCCCGTTCCTGTTCCCCTTCCTCTTCCCCTCCCCTATCCCCTCTTCAAGTACATGTGCAAGTGCGCATTTTTGCCATCGGCGGCAATATTAAAATTGAAGCCGAGATGACATCGGGCGAGTGGCAAATGAAAAGACCGGAAATAGTTTTTCCTTCACTTTTGTGTTGAGTTTTATTTTTATAGTTTTCTGTTCTGTACATTCATCTTATTTTATATTATCCTCTTTCCATTCAACTCTATCCTCTTTCGGTTTTCAGTTCAGTTTTTTGTCCTTTTTTTACTGCTTTGCAGCTTTGGTGCTTTTGATTTTGTCGTCTTATTTGTCTGCTGATAGAAAGCAGCGCCCGTCGGCAGCGCCGCAACTTTTGCCAAAATACTTTTAATTAAAATTTCAAATTATTTTCGCCTTTTGCATTTGCCACGACAACAGCAACAACAACAACAGCAACAAGGACAACGGGAACAAGGACATCGGGAACATGGATGACAACGGCAAAGACGAAGATGAGCACCCAAGTACAGTTAGCAAGTGCAATGGCGATGGCGGACAAGATGGCGGACAGGAAGTGGCCGGAAAATGCGAAATGCAAAATGCAAAATGCGATTCGCAAAACGCTGAAATATTCAAAGCGCATTTTCAATTTAAAACTTTTACGCCCAAGAATATTTATTTATTTTATTTTATTTCACAATTTTTGTTTTGCGCTCGTCATTGAGCTGCGACTCGATGGGTCCCGATGCCAGGACCAACTCCAATTTACTCGCTCGAGTTTCGTAGGGGTGCAGCATGAGAGTTGGGGTTGGGGTTGGAGTTGAAGTTGAGGTTGAGATTGGGTTGGCTTTCGGGACTGAGGGTAAGTTGATGAGTGGAAGCTCTTTGACCAAAACTTTGCTCCCAAATAGGCAATCCCAATGGGCGGGTGGCGGTGGGGTGGTGTGGCGAGGCTGCGTGGGCGGTTGAACAATTTACAAGCGCCAAGCAATGGCAACTTTAATGCAATTTTGCTGGGGCACATTTCATTTGTGTGACAAATGGTGGGCGTGGCCATGCAAATCGCAAATAAAAAGAACTCATTAAAAGTTTATGCCACAAACTTTGGCTCCCCAAGCCCGCACATCCGCCCACCTCCACCCACAATTGCACCCACTTTGCTCACCCCTCCCCCCCTCAAATAGAAATCACTTCAAATTCCCCTCCCACAAGAATGCAGCAATTTTGCCCACTTCCTGCCTTATGTCAGAGCAGCCTCCAATTGCATTTGCCTGTCGCTCCTCCGCATCCAACAAGGGGCTGACCCAAGGAGTGGGGAACTTCCTTTGAAGTCCTTTTGTTTTTTCGGCTGTTGTGCAATAGTTTGAAAGGCGACTCGGCGTTAGTTTATGATAAAACTATCAATTGCCAGCAAACAGAAAAGTTAGTGAACTTTTCCTTAGTCCCCCTCACCCCTCCCCTCTTTCTATCGACGGATTAGAAAAAACTTTGATCATTTTACCGCAACTTCAATGAAATTAAACTTTTATTCAATCAGTTTTATTCAATAGCTCCAGCGACTGTATAAAATTGTAAATTAGTTAATAAATTATTAATATTAAATTATAAAAATATTTATAACAAATTTGTATTTTTTAATAAAAATAGCAAAAATAAAAATAAAATGTGACTAATGCAAAGACATGAACGGAAATCCTTTTCATTTCTCAAATCAACTAATGATAAATGATAAATTTAAACAAATAACTAAACAACAATAAAAAATATAAGAAATACTTAAAATGTACATTAATATATATATTAAATACTGTAATTAATAAATCAATTTAGTTATTAAATATAATAAAGTTAGATTCTGAAAAAGCCTTAGGCCTTTTTTATTTAATAATAAAAAAGTAAACTCCTTTACAGCCACCCAACCATTAAATTGGCATTAATCTAGAAATAAACTTAGTCACTAACTAATTTAAATGTACTATCGATTTAATCATAGGTTGAGTGAACTGTGTCAAGGACTGCAAGGCTTGCGGCTCGTATGGAAATTCATTATTTGTACAAAAAAAAACCCCAGAGGGGGGGGTACGACTTTTGCTATCGAATGTCAATCAAATTTTCCATTTGCCGGAAAATCAAGCACGTGCTTCACTGTCTCCATGGGGTCCACTGGTTCCACTAGTTCCACTGGTTCCATTTGCGATACGTTCACATCAAGTTCAAAAAGTCAATTCGAATTAAGGAACACATTTGATTGCCATAAAAACGGGCGACCGCCCATATTTATGGGCCACGGCGTCGACTCAGCGAATGCCGCACAAACTTGCCACAGACTGTGGCATAGTTTTTCGCCACCCTCCGTGCAGCCCCTTCACTCCCATTGCGGCGCATATAACATGGCCTGCAACTGGTCACACCCACAAGACAAATAAATAAGTTTTTTTATTAGAGCAAAAAAAAATCAAGAAAAAAATCAAGAAAAAAAATCAAGAAAAAAATAAATGCAGTTGCTCGGGAAATTAGTCAAAGGAGGCCTTGAAATTGTTGTATAAAAAAGCAAATTAAAAATAAATAAAAACCAAAGATTACATTTAAAACCGGGCGGCGTTTCAATTAGCTCGCGGGTCGCTGTCCAGCAATTAGGTGTGTTCCTTAGTTAAAGTGATTCTAATCGCTGTTGCTCCAACATAGATTTTCATTTTTTGCAGTCCATTTTTATTTTTTTCTTTTTGCTTCTTATTTGCCACTTTTTGTTGTCATGTCGTCGGTGACATTAGCAAATGCCCCCGCCACACACAAACACCACTCACACGCCACACACACACACACACGCCACACACACACACACACGCCACACACACACACACCCGCACACACATTGCTCACTCACCTATACAACACTTAGAACATGAAGCATTTGTCTGATGTGAGACCCGAGATATGACAAATTTAATTAAGGTTAATCTCAGAGTCGCTTTATAACAAACCAAAGTACGTAGAACACAACGGACTCTGACTTCGAGCTGACTATGGGGTATATAGACTTCTGAGACGTACCAGAAAATACTCCTTACTTATTCTCCACCTCAACTGCTTAACAGACTCAATGGAACTCAAAGTGGGGGGAAATATTACGGGAATCAACTCAAAGGATGACTTATGGATATATGAGTGTGGAAAAGATTTTATTAACTGTAAAATAAAAAAAAAATAAACTATAAATTAATTGCTTTTTTTCAGTATAATTAACATAGCTTAAGGATGCTTCACGAGGATGGCTGAAGTATCAGTGGGAGTGCTCCAATGGGTATATAGACTAGCAGGACCTATGGCAGAGGTTTAATGAACTTTGAAAAGGGTTAAGTTTGGTTCTAGGACTGTAAAGGAATTTAAGAAATTATATAACTATATAATTATAATATATCCTGCAGTCTTACAGGATTCGCTATTAACTATGGGAATCATCAACAAAATCCAAATGAGAGATTATTTTTTTTAATCAACTTCTGCTTCAACACACCTAAGGACATCATGAGTGGACACTCGAAGTTGTGTTTTGAAGAACAGAATTTTATGCAGGATATTTAATAGTTTATAGTTCCCATCAACCAATAGTTCTGTTATTTTTTTACCATTCAAAAAATCTAAATAAAATAAATAAGTCTGTAAAACCTTCAAGAATTTTTAAATCTGTACCTGAGACTCCCCCGTTTATTATTACCTGCAAGTTATTCAGCTTTACAGGATATTTAGTGGTTCATTCGATTGTTTTCCATTCGATTTTTTCTCGTTTGTTTATCTGAAATTGCAAATCGAATGCGATGCATTCGGAGAAGGGCCGGTCATGCCTTCCTGCACTCTGTGTGGCTGTGTGAAAAGGTCAAAGCATTCGATTAACTTTAATTTGCGCGGCTCTCAGGCTGTGTGTGTGTGTGTGTGTGTGTGTGTGTGTGTGTATGTGTGTGTATGTGTGTGTGTCTGTTAGCAGTCCATTGTTTGTGGCAGTTGATTTAGTTAGCAGAACTATTGATATGTTGCCACAGTTCGCCCGGAGTCTTTCATAGATGCCATAGCTGCCATGGCAGCCATAGTTCAGGTGTGCCGCGTGTTAGCCAAACCTTTAGCCAGTTTCGCCAAAAACTGTTACCAAAAGCCAACTTCCTGGCGCATCTTGAGGCCAAGTGAACGCCGCACATTGATTTATTCCCATTGCTTGTCGGGTGGGTTCAAAGTTCAGGCCAAGTGCAAGCCGATGACTTAGAGACGCAGAGACTCAGAGACTCAGGGACGCAGAGACTCGAAGACTCAGAGACTCAGAGACGCAGAGACTTAAAGACTCGAGTGCCGTCTGTGTTTTTGACCATGTTAACAAAATGCTAATTGCTGTTGGCATAGGCACGCGTTAGCCGCGAAAATCTTGGTCAAAATGTCACTGGCAGCGGTGAACGGCTTACAGAGCTGATAGCCAAATTTGGCAAACTGGCAAGTGACGGGTTTTCAATTCAAAGTCGATGCTGCCTTCGCCTCGTCGCCTTGAATGGAGCCCAAGCCATGAGTTGGCTGTGTGGGCAACGATCATAAAACTTCTGCATAATTGATACTGCCTGGCAGTACTTCGAATGTGGTTCCAGACTCAGGCACTCAGGCACTCAGCTAGTCAACTAGTCAACTAGTCAACTAGTCAGTTAGTCAGTTAGTTAGTTAGTCAGTTGGTGGGTCTGTCTGTTAGCAGAAATTAATTTGCACAGTCGAGCGAAATAATTTACAGTCTTGCTCGATTCTGCAAAGCCAATCACTTGATGGAAGAAAAAAGCCACCGGCTCTTCAAGTGCTCAGCTCCTCGACTCCTCGACTCCCCAGCTCCCCAGCTTCTCAACTCTTCAACTCCTTAGCTCCTCAGCTCTTTCCTCCTGCAGCCTTTGCCGAATAATTGAGGCTTACCCGTGCTGCCACAGACGTGGGCAGGTTTTTTGTAGCTGTGGCTGTTGCTGTGGCAGCAACATTTTTATGCACCTCAGCCACGTGACATATCACGAAATTCTGTTAGCAACATTTTTAATGGCAGCCAAACGACCAAAAGTTCCAAACGGCCAAACGAAGGCCGTCGCACTAGAAGCTGTCAATTAGTTGTACGTACATCAAATAGACACGTCTACAGTGGAGTCTCGGCACAGGGAAATAGCCAAATGACAAATGTTGCAAAATAACTTAATTGCATTTTAATTGCCAATTTTAACAGTTGTTCTAATAGAATTCACCATTGACTTTGCAGCTCAAACGTTTCATGGCTCAGAGTCAAATACTTCCTTGGGTGATTGATTAACGGCGAAGAAGTTTTTACTTACTTAGATAATTTATATCTTAAGTTTACGAAAATTAAATGTTTAATGGATTGTTAGGCATTTTAATAAATTAAAGATTTTCATAGAAAAAAAAAGTCTTTTAATCTGAGTGAAATAATTTGATATGAAGCTTAACAGAGGCACACCAAAGGATTTCCTCTCTGCCTCTGGCATTCTGTTGGGCATTTTTAAGCATAAAATTTCTTATTTTTTAAAAGTTATTAATTTACCTAACTGAAAATATAGGGAGAAATATTAATTTTTTTTAATTTACCTTAACAAAGTCCCTTAAAGATGTTTGTATATAAATAATAAGGCTATTAACTTTAACTTAACAGTAAAGAGGACAATTTCGTGCTGTTAAATTAACAGAAGCACTTTAAATTCAAAATGGCAGACATTCAAAATGGCCTACCTTTAACTTGAGTGCTTTTCCCATATGCGTTGCTTTGAGCGACAGCTCGAGTAGCCGAAGTATTCAAAGTGAACACACACATGCATGCATGCACACATGCATACATACTTGCATGCATACATGCATACAAATATTACTGAATTTCACGTATAGTTGTGTCCCTCAAGAACAGGCGTCGAAATAGCGACTTGAAGATATTTCTGATGTAAATAATTCCTTAACTTAAGCGACTTCTACTTAAGTTTAATCTGTAGTGTAATGTACACATTATTGACATATTATTCAAATTTAATATTGCAGAAATAGTCGATTTAATATGTTCTTTGTAAGTATTTCGCTTAGTTAAAAATATAGGTGTTACAATTGTGCAACACCCTCAAGTAACCCTTAATCAACTAGAAATAATGAATCAGGCAGATAAAATTCATTCATAAAGATGCCTCTGCCAGGCAGCTCGCTTAAAAATCAGCAACGCGTGACCAAAAACAAGCAAAAGCGAAAGTTTATATTCTTAAGCTACCCTTTAAAAAAGCAATGGACAAGGGACGTGATAGACCAGAGCATGCGTACGCTACAAGCGCGTGCAAATAAATGCATTTACATGCATTGCTCTATCTCTAGGGTATCATACGATCGTGCGATTGTTTTACAAGCGCCGCGAAGATAAGCAAAACTGTTGGAGCTCGCTTTAAATATTATTTTTCGGTCGTCGGTCACACACACACCAATACTCAACTCTACGATGTAAAAGTTACATTAGTGTGTGTGTGTCACCAGATAAACGCAAGAAGCTTCGTTGCAATACTTCAAGCTAAATCAAAACAAAGCCGATAAGCAATTAACCACAGCTTATGCTCTCGTGCGATAAGGCAGCGACTATTCTCTTTCTCTTTGCATTCGTCTTTTCGTGTACTTGAGCTGATACCGATACGGAGTCCATCGGCAAAGCCCGACAGCTAAGCATTGCGCTCAGTGCTGGCTGAACTATTGCTTCCACTCATTGCTCACTCTTTAGAATTGACTCCAATGGCTAAACAATTGTGCTCAAAAGAATTTCGTATGGATCGCGACAAATGTCTGTTAAAGATAACAGGGCCATCGGGCTTGACTCTGCTTACAGCGGAATATTAGTAGAAGGGATAACATTAAACAATTTTTGATTGGAAATAAAATAAATTAGTCATCGACTTTTAAATGAAATTTATATATTAACTAAAAATCCAAGTTTGAGTTTATTTATTTAATAAATTAAAAATATTCAAAGTCTTCCATAGAGTCTGTGAAACCATAGGAGCAACATTTAAATTACAGGAGACGACAGGGCGGCAGCAACTGGTGATTGGTGACTGGTGACTGGCGCTGGTGGCTAGTGGCTAACTACGAATTAAGCAATAAAATTAAATTATTTTAAAGGCAAATCCGGACTTGCAGCTTCGCTTCGATTATTAAAAATGTGCCAGAGCCGAGCCATAAACAATTGCAACAATTTGCAGAAACTGTTGCAGACTCAGGTTGGTAAACGAGTGCGTGGCAAGTTGATAACACTTGCCATTGGATTGGTTATTGGAATGGAAGCGACTCGCTGCTGATTGCAGTTGGTTGCAACCGCGCGGTGCAGCGTGGCCACAAATCTTGTCAGCGAGAAGACCGCCCGCAAAATGCAAATATCTACGCAACATGCAACTAGGCCGACAGCAGGCGGCAGGCGGCAGTTAACAGACGGCAGCCAGTGGACAGTAGACGGTGGACGATGGACGATACGACAGTGGACAGTGGGAGACAGTAGAGGACAGACGTTGGACAGTTGGGTTATTGGACCATTGGACCGTTGGACCGTTGGGCCGTTTGGAGGCTGCGTCGGCGACATTCATTCCTCATTTGATCTTTATCGCCTGGCGGCATGCAACATGCGGCGCTCTTCGTGCACCACCCACCTCCCCACCACCAGCTGCTCCGCTGCACCCATCGGCCGTCGACTGATTGTAATCAAGATTGGCTTTTGCATGCGCTCCGCTGCCAAAGCGATTTGTGGCATGGAAAACAGTTTCGCTGCGTTTCGCTACGTTTCTGTCTTTGTGTGTGTGTGTGTGTGTGTGTGTGTGTGCGACATTTCAAGGTTTTTACGTTTTTCTTTTTCTTTTTGATTTTCATTTTAATTTTTTTTTTCCTATTTTTTTTTCTTATTTTTTTTCTGTTTTTATTTGTTTCTCTCCAGTTTCCAACCGCCCCTGGGGGCCATGCGGCATAGGCCTACACGCCATGCCACGCCCTGCATTTGGCTGCCGTTTTGCAATTTGCAATTTGTGACTTTTAATTTCCATTCGTTGAGTCATTAGTGTCTCATGTTCCACTTGGCCAGGATCATCAACAAAGAATCCCTGCCAGTCGAGCGATGCATTGAAATGAGCAAAGGTCAGGCCATAATCAAAAGGGCTTAGAATCGCATTTCTGATTATGACAAGGCTTTAAGGATCCGCCCCAACGCACCCACAAATGTGGGTCAATGTGGCAGCAGTCATGCTGCGAGTCAAGCTCAGAGTCGTGGGGCACGCACCGTTTCGCAGGTTGCAGCACCTTGCGGCATGTTTGTTGTTAATGCCGCTGCTGCTGCCGCTCTTGTTGTTGTTGCTATGGTTGCTGCTGTAGATGTTGCTGCTATTCATGTTGCTGCTGCTGTTGTTGCTGTTGCTGTGCGCTGTGAGTATTCAAAGCTGACTTTTCGACTAGACAACATGGACAATGGATGGGTGTAAATTATGTTTTGTGTGCCCGCTGCCTGTCTTGTTGTCTGCCTCCGACTTGACTTGTGGTCAATGGCTTGCACATAATGTCTACCCCACCACAACCACCACCACCAACAACAACAACAGCAGCAACAACAACAACAATTGCTTCCATGGGGCATTTGCAAACAATGACATTATGCTGACGTTTATTAATCGCATTTACAGAATTAATGTCGTGACATTTTCGGTTTAATGTACTTGTAATAAATAAATGCGGCGCTTAGAAATAAAAAAATCAATACTCGTAGTTAGTAGCAATGAATTGTTGTTGTTGTTGCCGCGGTTGTTGCTGCTGCCGCTGTTGTTGCTGCTGTGACTGTTGCCGCCGGTCAGTGATTTACAAAAATTGTGTAATGCCATTTTGCATATTACAAATGAGCCAAGAATCAACATTTGTTTTTATACCCTTAAAAAAAGGGTCTCCCAGGCCTCACAAGTAAGGCGTGGGAAGAGGAGTGCCAAAGGACACGAAATATTTAACAGGGAATGTGAGCTCTTTATTTTATGGTGCCTCTTAAGGAAATAATTTATAAATATTTGAAATTAAAATTTAATAAATATTTTTATTTTTTTCTAACCTTTTCTCAAAGTATTAATTAATTTAATTTAAATTATGTGGACACGAATTTTTTTATGCGTTGATGAATTTAGTTTTTAGTTCCAGGCTTTATTAGATATGGGGAAGATTTTAATAAAATTAATTTCATATTTATTTTTAAAAATAAAAATAATTAGAAATTATTTGTTAATTAAACTTTATTTTATAAATAATAATACTGAAAATACTTATTAATAAACAATATATAAATTTAATAAATAATTTAAAGACGCCTTAAATAAAAGTCACAGATAGAACATCTCTTTTTATTATTTTTAATGTCAGAAACACTTAAAATAAATTATATAAATAAAAGTAAATATTTATTTAAATTTTCATTATCTTTTCTTAATTTATTTGGCTTATTAAAGTTGATTATGTAGAAATAAGAAAACATTTTAGTAGTTCTGCTCTTTATGTATTTTTATTCATAAAATATAACTTATAAATTAAAATAAAAATAATAGGTAAAATAATAAAAAATTATTTTATATATTTTAAAATAAAATAACAAAATATAACAACATATATTTAAATTTTATTTTATTACTTAAAGTATTTCTATTATTTTAATTTATCCGTAATAATATTCATTTATTTTATAACAAAAAGATTCTTTTTTTCTTATTAATATTTTACATAATTTAAAAAATATATAAATTCCTAAATATATTTAAATTTATTTTAAAAATGGTTATCTCTGTCAACTATTTCTGATTTTTAATTTAAATAAATAATTTAATATAAATTTAAAAAAAAGGCTTTGACCAGGAAATTATTAAGAGATTCTTTTATACTCATTTTTTTCACTTAATTCAAGCCGTATTTATTATAACTTAAATATATTTTGGAAAAGATAATTTGAAGCCTTAATTTAATTAATTTTTAATTGACATCAGGTCCTTTATCCTAAAGACTTTAATTTTCGGGGAGAGGGAATTAAATCTTCGTTGTGAACGTCTGGGGCTGAGTTCTCCTTTCGGTAGCAAATTTAATGGGCGAGTTATTTGCATAAGTTGACAATTTATTTTAGAGTGCCAGCCGAAATTGACCGAAAAATATCAATTTAAAATGTTAAAGGGAAAACTCGAATTTTCCTCTACTCGAAGACAAATTCAATTACATTCACAATTTTCTGTTTTCATTTGGCTAAACTTGAGCCATGGCATTTCAAATTGAGAAAAAGCAAAGAAACAAAGAACTTTTCATATCGAAGACACACAAAGTGTCAAAACGTATAATAAATCTGAGAAATTCTAAATTCAAAATAAAAAATAAAGAAAAAAGAATTTTATATTTTTGAAATGAAATATTATTTATGACTTCAGGTGTCATAACTCAAGACCAGAGAATCCTTTCACACACACACACACACACAAATAAAATAAAAATTCTTGCAGAGAAATACCAAAATTTATCCAACTGCCTAGTGACTCCAACTAAGGTTTGATTATGGCCCGTTTAGTGTCTTTAGTATCGATTCGATAGACAGTGATTAACATGGACTTTGTTGCAACATAGAGTCTGTGAGTCTCTGAGTCTGTGGCAGAGACAGACATTCACTTAGTACATAGTTTTGGCTGCGCTTCACCAGGAAGACATTTACAATCGCGAATGCCTCAATTCACGTGGCATTTTCCCGGGGCTTGACTGCTTTTCCATTAACTTTAAGACCGCGCGGACGGGGAACTGGCGAACTGCGGACGGACTTATATCGATTACAGGCATTTACCGCGCAGCCATTAAATGGCAATCAGGCATTTGATGAGCTGTCAAAACGCCGCTTGACATTACGAACACGACTCGAGTCTTGGTGCTCACTCTGAGTGCCACGGCTACAAGTAATGGGTGTGTCCTGGCAATTCCGACAATTCCGTTTTAAACTTGGCTACGATCGTAAAGTCGCCCCCTATTTGCCCGTCTCCTCCTGCCCCCCTACAGCCATTTCCTTTGGCTCTTTGGTTGGTTGCTTGGGGCAGCAACTTTCCTCAAAATATAAACTGTTTTCCTTTTTTTATAGTTTCATTTGTTTTATGCTGCTGCCAAAGTTCAGATTCTGCTCAAGGTTAAAGGGGAGAGAGGTGGTGTGTGTGTGTGTGTGTGTGTGTCAGCCACAACAACTGCCTCATCATTAATGCAGATTCATTGTTGCAGCTGCTGGAAGAGCCTCGCAACATGAGCCGCGTGCATTAAAACAATTCATGTTAAATTTTTGATATGGCAGTTTGCCAGACAGCAGCAGGAATATGCAAGCTTCCCACACACACATAAACACACACACACACACACACACACACTATCATAGGGAGGCACATAAAAAACAGAGTTTACTGTAAAATTAATGACGAGTGCCTACAAAATGTAGGCCAGGCCCAGACCGCATTTCAGTCGAGTTGCATTAGAAACAAAATAAAAAAAAAAGAGAAAAAAAAAATCCAAAAATAAAAAATAGACTGAAAAAAACAAAAAACAAAAGAGATAAAGAAAAAATAAAGGACACAAAAATAAAATGGAAAACTAAGCGGCGCAACTTTATGAGCATCTCTGGCATTTTGCTTAATTGAAAAAGGCCTGGCAAATGGTATGGGGGCGCCTTAAAAGGATCCACGGACTGTCCCTACTCCAAACCCAAGGCATGCAGTTCATAAAGCTGACAGAGCGGCTCCGACTATAAAAGCACATGACCAAAGCGAGCCCAGCAGCCCAATGGCAGAGGAAGAGGCAGTGGCAGTGGCAGAGGCATTGGCAGAGGCAGAGACAGTGGCAGAGGCAGTGGCAGAGGCAGTAGCAGTGGCAGCATCTCAGCCAAAATAGACCGACAGCAGCAGAAAACAGCAACAGCAACAGCAACAGCAAACAAACAACAGCAACAGCAAACAAACAACAGCAACATCTACAACAACAACAACAACACCAACAACAACAACAAAACAAACAACGAGCGGCGAAAAATTATCAACTCAGATTATGTCGAGATTAATTACATACGTTGAGCGCCATTGTCTTGTCAATAAATTGTCGTCGTTGTTGTCATTGTTGTTGTTGTTGTTGTTGTTGCTGCTGCTGCTGTTGTTGTCACCGCTGTTGTTGTCATTGTTGCCATGGCTGCTGGTGTTGTTGTTGTCGTGTGAAGCTGAGATAAGAGCCGAAAGAAAGAGCCAGCGATGGGCAATGTTAACTGCCGGGTACTGAGTACAGGGTGCAGGGTAGTGGGTGCGGGGTACAGGGTGCCGGGTGACGGGTGACGGGTCCTGGGTATTGGGTACAGGGCAGCTAGTACTGGGTACTCGCTACTCGCTACTTGTTAATGGTAATGGTAATGGGAACCTATCAGCCACTGCCGAAATGTTAACTGGCTTTTGTTATTTTTTTTTATTTTTTTTTTTTTTATTTTTTTATCCTTTTTTTCCGTCTTTTTCCTTTTTTCGGCTGAGGCTGTCAAAAATTGCTGGCAAGCCTTTGGTCGGGCGGCTAATTAATTGAAAATGTTGCCAACATCCAAGGGAGCGCCACCCGTCAGTCGCTCCGTTAGCCAGCAAATATATATGTAATAATGATATGGCATATACAATATGGCATATGGCATATGGTATATGGTGTATGGGATATGGCACCGATAGCCTCTAAGCCGCAGATAAGCATCATTCGTTGCGTTGGTTAAGTGCGCGTAAATTAATTGGCCGCCCACAAAGGCAGCCACAGCCATGGCCCACAAATAGCCCCCAGCTACGGCTTCAGCTCAGACCCCAACTCTGATTTCGAGTTGGGGCCATCCCAGCTGCAGCTCTGGGCCAGGCCTAAGTGCATTTGTTGCATGTTCGCCGGCAAATGGCCAATGTAAATTTTCGGTTCAACATGACACGGGTGAAAGAAATGCCCCTCCTCCCTGCTGGTCACTGTTGGTTGGTGGAGGGCAGTGGTGGGCGGGGGGTAGGGGAGAGAACCTTGCAACAAACGGTTGCAGTAAATATGCAGCAGCTGCTGCCGATGATCCACAGTAGGTGGATAGTTGTTAACCCAAAGTTAAGCAAATTTCTGCCTGAATCTGGCTTAAAGCTGTTGGCCAAGTTGGAAGAAGCTGCCAGAGGAACCTGGAGAAAAATTTGCAGTTTCTGGAATTTGTGAGGATCTCAGGAACTTAACAATTTTTTATATTTAAATATTAAAATTTAAAATGTTTATTTTTTTATTTTGTTTACTTTTATATTTTAGTTTTTTTATTTTATTTATTCCCGGTGGATTCGTCGAAACTTTTAAAATTCGAGGGGGAAAATTCGTGAAAATGAAAATTTTACACATTCGCTTTCAAAAAGTAATTCAATTAACAAATATTTACTGACACATTACTCATCATTAGCAGCCATTGGGGCGGGGTGGCAGTGGGCGGGGCTGTGGATGGTGGGCGGTGCCTGTTATGAGGGGCTTGCGTGCACTTGGGCTGCACTTGCGGGATGGGGACTCATGCACTTCGGCCACAGGGAAACCCCAAATAATTATTTATAATTAAACTTTGTGGCTTGTCCTTGTCTCTGTCTGCCAAATGAACGAATTACGCATTAGAGATTTAAGCCATGGCCAAAACAAAGCTTCCTCCATGGCCAGAAACCCAGACATTAGAATCCTCCACAGAGACAAAAGAAGAACTTTCAAAACTGCGGCGCTTGCGGGTGGCCAACTTGGGGTACCTCAACTATAGGAAAGGATTTGAGGGTCGAGGGTATAAAATATATAATTATAATTTATACAAGGATATAAAATTATCAGGAAAAGAGATGTTTAAATATATTAAACAGAATAAACAAATATCAAAGGACTTTCCAAGAGCAGAAAAGTGCCCAAAGCCTTTGAAGGAAATTTCCCGGAATTACAGTAAATTTTAAATTAAACAAAATTATGCAGAAATCAGCTTGATTTATTATTTATAATAATAATAATAATAATAGGGTATTTCTTGGCTCACTTTGTTTATAAACAAAACATCACGTGCATTGCTTTTGTTCATCTCCGTCTGCTGCAACACCTGGCGACTGACGACTGGAGGCTGGCGTCTGGACAGTGGCAAACTTTTGGGTATTTCCTGCTACTTATTTACATGTCACAGCCACGCACTTATACGCACACACACACACACAAGCACACGCACATTTAAAGCTTTTAATTTCCCAAGTGTACGCCGGAAACGCGGCGACGCCGAAGCCAACGCCAACGCCAACGCCAAAGCCGACGCCATTTTGCTCGCGGCCATTTTTCGGCATCCGTCGCGTGCCGCCTGAATAATTGATGCCGCCTGTGATGGGTTAAGAGTCCTCGGTGCCCATCCTGAGCGTCATATAGTCATCTGCGGCGCACTTGCTATTAATGAGTTTCTGCCGCCTATGTACATAATAAACGAGTAGACATCCACGTGTGTCCTTGTGTGCGCGAATGTGCGTGCGTGTGTGTGTGTGTGTGCGTGTGGGTGTCTGTATGTGTCTGTATGTGTATTTGTGTGTGGAAATTTACAGTCCTATCCACAATGTAGTTGACAAATAAGCGCTTAAGTAATTTGCCACCGTTGACAGCAGCAACAACAACAGCAACATCAACAACAGCAGCAGCAGCAACAACAGCAGCAACAACAAGGACATTCGAGCCTGGCAACTCACTTCATAAGTGAATATTAAATAAATTTTCCAGTTATTGCCACCGCAGTGAAGGCCACTAAGGCAGTCGACGGGTTAATGTTTGGGGGCCGCATTCAAGTTGTAATTAATGTCAAATATTTACACATTCACCAGAGATCAAAGGTCCCGCCCGGCAATCTCTCACTCTCTCAGTCGCCCAGTCTCTCTCTCTTCGTCCGTCTATCTGTCTGTCTCTTTGGCGCAGAGTCTCACAGAAGCGCTGCTAATTAAATGAGTATTTATATTTAAATTACACGAAACTACTTAAAGGCCCTCAATACGAAGAACTTCCCTTTGCCGCTGCTCGGTATATGCACAAGGTATACCCCACCTACAGATACCCTTTCTCTCTCTCGCTGGTCCTTACCCTCTTCTTCGTTCCCTCTGGCACTCTACTCATCCGCATCAATGGGACTGACACTGTAGTGCTCTCTATTCGACTCCCCGTAATGATGCCTCAAGCAGGGGCAGCCCTTCAACTTGGCAAACACCATCATCACATGGAACTGAGTGGGAGAGTCACTTGGCACTTGGTGCTTGGCGCTTGACGCTCGGTCCGTGCTTTTGATGCTGCTCGAGACAAGCTATGGGCAATAAATCTGAGCAGCAACTCCTTTGATCTTCCTAATTAAGCTGTTTACCAGATGGGATTGGTCTATGCAAATAGTTGCAAATTATATGGAACTTTAGTTGATGTGTTGATCCGATATAGTTCACTGATAATTGGATTTATGCAGGACATGCGTCCGGAGTGCAGATGCGGCGAGTGAAATGTTGCGTATATGATCACAAAGGACATTCGGGGGAGGGGGGCTCTGTTTGGGCACACGGATTGGAGAACAATAAGTACTCGTGAATATTGAAGTGCATTTTAAGTACTTTGGAAGCACTTAGTCCTTAAACGTACTCCTACAGTCGGGAAGGTCCTGCCTGGCAAGCTTTATTGCCAACCAATTTGATTGCCTTCTACCCCCGCAACCCTTTCATGCTCAAAAACTCCTGCCGAACTTTGCTTCAGCGTCAGCATAAAATATGCACAAAGTTTACCTGGTAACCCTTAATGCCACCACCGCAAATCCTCAGACCACCCAAACCCAACTCCCCCTCCCACCTCCTCCCACCCCTATATACCACCCTCTGCCGACAATTTGTCACACAATTTAGTCGGTATTCAATTTGTTTTGAAATGCTTCGCTTGGCGTCAGTGGAAGCCACGACAAAGTCTTTGAGTGCCATCATCCTTGGTGTCCTTGTCATCGTCGTTGCACTCAATTTGTCGCATTCAGCGGCAAATTTGAGTGCCTTTCCTGATACTCTACAAGTTTCTATCAATTTTGTTCGTTTCTTCTATAAAAAAAATTATTATTAAAGCTCGATGCTTGTCGTGGCGCTCGTTGAATGCTTCAGTTTTGAAAATGCATTTCGTTGCGCTTGAAGCGCGCCTTAGCATGGACAAGAACCCAATTGAAGCTCTCACATATGTCCGTGCACATTTTCCGTTATATGGGCCAAGGCATCGGTGTGTGCGTCTATGTGCGTGAACTACAAGCAAGCCTCTGTACTGTTGTCTTGGTCCATTCTGTGAGTACGAATGTTATAGGTAGGCGGCGGGGGGCGCTTCTGTTGTTGCTCTGTTAACAACGGAAATGTCGGCGCCGACGAGAAATGCATTTTGTAGCCCAATTTCCGACTTCCGGTATCTTTTTGACAGTCGCCTCACCTCACGCCCAGAAATATCGTGAGCTTCGTGCGAGAGTGTGAGCATACGAGCGCACGAACATGCAAGTGCACGAATGTGAGAGTCCAAGAGTGTGAGAGTGTGAGAGTGTGAGAGTGTGAGAATGTGAGAGTGCAAGAGTGTGTGTGCGGAAATGAGCTTTCGTGCATGCACAATCCGAAAAATTAACTCACACTTGTTTGAGCTTTTTTCCACATATGTTTTGTCCGATGGCCGCCGTTCGGCCCTTGCTACCGGCACTAGAAACGACGAGGGCCGAACGAGCCGAGCAAATGAATGCGTGCGTGTTTTTTGTATGTTTGTGTGTGTGTGTGTGTCAGTTTGCATGTGATGGCGCAGCTACTGCAAGCTTGCGGTGCTTTCAAGCTTCACGACATTCGCCGAATGCATTTACATTGCATTGCGTTTCGTGCATGAGCTTTCGGCTTTCTGCTATTTTTTGTTTTTGTCTTTTCTTCATTCGTGTTTCATTTTTCTTTCTGCGGTCGCCGATGCCATCACCGATATTATTGTTGCTGTTGTTGTTATTGTTGTTCTGCTGTTGCTGCTACTGCCGCCTGACAAATTACCCATCGGCTGCGGGCAATTCACGTGTGGAAGCGATTTGATTTGATTTGATTTGATGAGTTATTATAATGATTGCGATTCGTGTTGTCAAGTTGATTTATTGGGTAATGAAGTTATTAGATGGGTGTCATTGTCTGTCATGTGTTGGCTTCTCCCACACCCAACACACACAGCTGTCTGTGATATATTGGCAAGTGTCTGACCTTATTAAGTGGCTCATTTAGGAGGCTGATTTTTGGAGCTTAACAATAAATCAACTCAAATTTATATCCACTTCGAATCCCCAATATAAAATCCTTTAAAATATCATAAAGTAGCAACTAACTAATAAATTATTAACTTTCTTTTCCACATTCTTTATTGTCTGCCACTCACATAGGATGGTAAGGTGGTCTATACGTGGCCTGCATTGGCGCTGCAGACACTCTTCAGCCATCGCATTGGGTTCATTGTTCTACAGTTAACGCTCGCTAAATGCACTCCAATGGCCAAACCCGTAAGCCGGGGGAATAGTTATGATAACAGCTCCTGCTGCTTGTCACTTAAGCTGACAAGGTCACATTGTCAACGTCATTGCGCGTGCGTAAACCAATAAAATTTGTCTAGCAGCAGTCATCGGCGGCTGTCGCCGTTGGCTAAGACAATGGCCAAATAAACAAAGCCAAATGGGCCAAAATGGACGGTGGATCGAGGGTAAGTCACAAGTATTAAATGGGGAGGGGTGTGTGCTGAGTGCTGAGTGCGATGTGTGGTGTGTGGTGTGTGGTGTGTGGTGTGTGGTGAGTGGTGCGCGGCGAGTGGCGAGGGGCGAGTGGTTAGAGGTTTCTGGTTAGAGCATGAACTGGCTTTAATGATTCAATCCAAATATGGGTGTCAATAAGTTAACAGACAGACAATGTTGCACTTGCCGCAGCCATAAACCGGGCAATGGGCAACAACTTGCCCGTAGCTGGAACAGGCCACATCCAGATCCCAGTCTGCGCCCGGACCAGAGACAGAGGCAGAGGCAGGAACAGAGATAGGGGCAGTAGCTGAGACCGAGTCACAAGCAGAGGCAGAAGCAGAGGCAGGTACAGAGACAGGGACAGTGGCAGGGACAGAGGCGGAGGCAGGGGCAGTGGCAGTGGCAGGGACAGAGGCAGGTACATAGCCATAGACTTTGACTTGGCTGCTGAAATTATGAAATGCATTTAATTTTGTTGCGCACTTTTTGTGCGGGCTTTCCGAGCCTTTGGAAAATCTATAAAAATTCCATTGACCATATTTTAAGCCATTGGCATTGGCATTGGCATTGGCTTTGGCATTGGTCTTGGAATCGGACCTGGAAACGGCGTTGGTGTTGGACCCGAAGTTGGAGCCGGAGTTGGAGTGGCTATTGGAACTGAAGCTGAAGCTGAAGCTGAAGCTGAAGCTAAAGCTGGCAACGATCGTTGCTGACTGTTTAAGGAAGCAAATGTTTCCGTGCAGCTGCCAACTAGCTGACAACTTGTATGGCTTGTGTTTTATGTGCCAGTTGCAGCAGTTTGTTGCACAGTTTCGCCGGCTCCACTCGTATATTGCAATCTGTCTGCAATCATGTCACATCATTGGCCATAACTGGTTCTGCCTCTGCTCCCGACTCCCAGCCCGACTCCTACCCCATGTCTCTTGCCACGACTTTTGCTGCTGCTTCTGCTGCTTCTGCTGTTGCTCTGATGATTCTTCTGGCCCGCTTAGAGTAACTAAGTAGCTGACCATGGCTAATGAGCCTTCGAGGGCGTTGCAGTATTACGGTTTTTCATATAAAAATCTTTATTGCAGTCATTGGACAACATCATGAGCTTGGATCGGCAGTTGGAGTGCCAGATGCAGATGGAGTTGTAGATGGAAATGGAGATGGAGATGGGCTATGGAGATGGAGATGGAGATGGCGATGGGTGGGAATGTCGACTATAAATCTCAAGTGTATGCATAAAAGTTGCGACATTAAATGCCAGACAGTAGCGCTGCCCCAAAGTGCGGGTGTGCCACCGAAGATGGTAACGGTGGGCGGGGTTGGGGTGGCAAGTGATAAACTTACGGCTCAAATAAACAAGAAGCTGAAAAACAACTGGCAAAGTATTTGCTGCCTGACTGCCAAACAAAGAGTCAGCCAGAAAAATTGTAACGCAGTCAACAAGGACACTGTCATAACTTTTTTAATGGTCAGGAGCAGGTCCTTGAGCTTAAGTAGGCGAAGGAGCAGCAGCAGCAGCAGCGGCAGCAGGAGCCATGGAGATAGATACCAACAGACAGCTGACAGTAGATAAATTCTAAGCAAGCAACTTTTGTTTGTGCTCTTTGGCAGCCAAGTTGCAACCAAGTTGCAACCAAGTTGCACTGACAGTTGGCCACGTTGTGCGCTGACAAATCGCAGAGTGCACCACCAAATCCGAGTACAAAGCCAGCAAAACGAGCCAAAAAAAAAGGAAAAAAAAAACAAAAAAAGAAAAAATGAAAACTTACACTCGGTGTACAAGAAATTGGAGGAAAAACGTAAAAGTTGTCATGGAAAACTGCTTAGTTGTTTTAAGATTTTCCCTCGGAAAATGCCCCACGACTGGCGACTCATAAATCGACTGCCGGACTACTTAATTTTCCAGCAGTCGCTGCTTTTGGCCAAGTACATTTCATTATCCGCTTTGCCATTTGCCACCCCCAACCAGCAGCCCCCCACCTCCCCTGCCAACCACGCCCTGCATTTTTTTCTTTTTTTTTTTTGCCTGGCATTAGGCCAAGTTAAGAAGTGGGGCTTGAGTGGCGTTTTTTACAATTGACAATTGACATAGTTTTAAACTTTGACATGTTGACAAATCGTAGACTCTCTTTCATTTACTTAAAGTTGTGTGCCTGTATGCCTGTATGCCTGTGTGTGTGTGTGTGTGTGTGGGTGGGTGCCATTTGATGTATTCAAGTGGGGAGTAAAGCGAAGTGAGAAGAAACAGTATATAAAATATTTATGAGTGGAACTATCGATAACTATTTGAGAGTTATCGATAACTAATAGATAATTTATTACGTGCTCATTTTAAATATCAGAACTGCAACCTGCAATCCTGCATTTTCGAGCAATTAAAGAGCAACTGGAAACCGCAATCAATAATTTATAAAAATTGTGTAATGCCAGACACAAATGAGATATTAAATATAAATAAACAATCGGTGAGTTAATTAACAGTTTGATTGATTGCTGCATTGTTTTATTGATTTAAATATCGCCAGGCCAGACAGAGGAGACAGACAGGACAGACAAACCATTCGATTCAGTCGAGTCACTGGAGACAGACAAGCCAGACCAGCCAGACAGGACCTTACCTGGCCAAAGGTAAGCGGTACGGCGCTCCTCCTCCACCTCCACCTCTCCCCCACCCCCACCTCCTCCCTTCAAATTGACAGCTCGCTGCGAATTTCGACCAAAAATCACGCACACAATTATTACAATTTATGCAAAATAATTAATATGAGATCCACAAATACATCTACACATACATCTACATATACATCTACACATACATCTACACACACATCTACACATTTATTTTATATGCCGATGGATAGTTGAGTACAGTTGTGTGCAAACATATGGCCAGTTATTATGATGATTGAATCAAATATTGGCCTACGTCCCGGACACCCACACACACACACACACACACACACACACACACACACACACGCATTAAATTGATGCCAATGCAAATGATGGCTGCTTTCTGTTCGGTCGCAGGAACTCATTGCCTGGGAAAACATGTAAATGGATTTTCCATTTTCCAGGCGCAGCTCAACATTTGCCATTTTGCAATTCAATTATAAATTTGTTTACCAATTATTTTCGAGCAGCGAACAGGCAACAGTTCACCGGATGAAAAATTATCCTAAGCCAATTTCCCTAAGGATATACGGCGTGAGATTCAGCCAGGACATCAACCTCAAAACTTTAGACTTCAAATTTCAGAAAATGAAATATGAAAACTTGAGTAATAAAAATTAATTAAAACTCAGGTGAATCAAAGTAAATTAAGGTAAATCAAGGTGAATCAAGGTAAATCAAGGTAAATCAAGGTAAAAACTGAGCTGAGAGAATTGAGAAATAAATTTTGATTTCTTCCCTCTGGATTCTTCTTCTTCTCTAGAGTCTTCTGAGGCTTTCGCCATTGGAATTCATCGTGAATTGAAGATGCGATATTTAGAGCCGTGGAAAGTGCCATAAATTATATTCCTTGAGTATAGAAATTCATGTGGAATATCATTTTTTTTTTTTGTACCTGTGCTCCTTTGCAGCTTCCTGTGTCGCCTGACCGGCAACAAAATGGCCGACCGATGAACAAGAAATCGAATCGGATTGTCATCGGCATTAGCATCGAAAAGAAATAAAATATAATTTATTATCGATGGCCTGTCACCAGGACGAAGATGAGGATGAGGATGAAAACGAGGATGGGGATGAGGATGAGGAGGTGGAGGAGGAGGAGGAGGATGAGGAGGAGTCCAGCCAATTGGGTGTTGATGCGAAATTATTAATTTTGTCGCATTGGTTAAGCGAGAAGTGGTTTGGTCGGGGGGGAGGGTTGGCTGAGTGGGTGGGGGAAGGGTGCAGCCGCTCTCCCTGAATATGGGTACGGGCGTGCAGCTCCGGCGTGTGAATGTGTCCAAGTGAATGCCCATATGAATGTGAATGCCATTTGGTGGCATCATTACGATAACAATCGCAGCTAAACGGCAACTGGTTGCTGCTTGCCACGACAACAACAACAACAACAACAACAACAACAGCAGCAGCAGCAGCAGCAGCGAGAGCAACCACATTGATTGCGACAAGAACATTTCCGTGGATGGTTCCGTCTCGGTCTTCATTTAAAATTCCCGACGTTGCTTAATAATGCAAGATGCATGTCGATATGTCAATGGCTTTGCGCGCAATCGATCATTTTGGCGAGGGCCGCAAATCGATGGATGGCTGGAAGGCTCAATGGTTGGAAGGCTCAATGGTTGGATGGCCTGACTGGCCTGGCTGACTGGCCTGGCTGGCTGGATACTTGGATGGCTGAAGCGTGGCTATAGCTGCGTCTGTGGCTGCTCCTGTAGCTGCTCCTGTGGCTGTGGCCATATCACACGCTTCTCCCAAGATCCAGCCTTGTTTGACATAATGTCGCCAGATTAACAAACCCGATAAACTGGCAACTCGAACCCGGAGCATTATCGTACGCAGTCCGCAATTTTATGGCGTAACTTACAAGACGTCACATTGTCACGGCTAACAATGGCCTCTGATAAGACAAGCCACTTATCAATTAAGTCGACTCTTCAACTCCCCCCCAATTCATCCCCCCCCCCACACACACACTCAATGCGGTGGCTTTCTACATGTGAGCCACTGTCAAATATGCAATAATTTATTGTCAGATCGTTCCAGAAAAGATCGACAAAGAGTACGTCAAGCGGACAGGCAACTAGCATTGATTTATGTTTACCTGTCGACACTTTTTGTTGATCTCCCAGACAAAGTTGTCATAAGGACAACAACAACAAGGAGTATGAACTGAAACAGAAGTCGTTGCCAATGCTGAGGCCAAGAACAGCAAGAGATCAGGAGACAACATGCAACAGGCAGGAGGCAGCAGGCAGGAGGCAGCAGGCAGAAGGCAGGAGGCAGGCAGTGGCAGTCGAGGTGCTTGTCGACCCTTTACTGAGGCATTTTTATAGCCATTTTATGATAATATCCCAGCCCGAAGACCTTTCGAAATTCTCATGCAGTTTCAAAATTCATAAACTGTCCAAGACAACATATTCTATATATATATATTCCATATATATCGCTAGACTCCATACCAAACCAACCGCACTGACCAAATGCGAGACTCATTGTTATGCATTGAAGGTGTTAATGAACACAAATATCAACTTTATTATTGTTATTGTTTTGGAGGTGTCAAATAATTATGGATCTGGCTTTCTGGGAATAATTTTCGATTGGTTTCCCTCTTCGGGATTTGCGGTCAAATTATTTGGCGTCACATATTTTATTTGCATTTTAATTCACTTCTATTATTATTTTCATTTAATTTTCATTATTTTTTTATTTTTGATTTTTTTGATTTTTGGTATTTTTGGTATTTTTGGTTTTTTGGGTAATTACATTTAAATCGCGGGCAATGCGTGTGAGTTGCTTACTTAATGAGGGTTAAAATTTGGGTGATTCGAGAATCGAGGCGTGGCAATATGAATCGTTATTGGTGGAAGAATAAAACCCGCAGCATTAAGAGGTTAAATTGTTCTCTATAGTTGACCTTTGGAGCTGAGACTGAGGTGTCAATAAATTCAGTCAATAAATCAATTGCCTGATCAATTGAAGAAGATCAAGCAAGTTACTTACAGGCTTTGACTGTGTGACGGATAATAGCATTTTTTATTTGAATAACTCATCTACTATTAATTTGTTTATTCTTGTTTTTAGTTATTAATTTATATTTTATTAATTTGTTTTTTTATTTTATAATTATCTTTTATTAACAATTAAAATAGAATTTGTTTGTTAATTTATTTAATTTACTTTTTTTTATTATTTTTATTTTAATACTTAATTTATTTTATTTTAAAATAATTTTATTTAATTTCTTTTTATAAATAGTTTATTTTATTTTATTTTATTTAAGTAATTTTTAAGTAAAATTATTTTATTTACTTTTATATATATTTTATTTTATTTTATTTTATTTTATTTTATCTTTAAATAATTTTATTTTATTTTATTTTATCTTTAAATAATTTTATTTTATTTATTTTTATATATATTTATTTTGCTTAATTTATTGTTTATATTTGTACTACTTTTTTTCCTTTTTTTTATTTGGTTATTTTATTTTAATTCAAGTATTTTTTATTTATATATTTAAATTATTTTTAATTATTTTAATAGATCCCTATAGTTTTCTTTTTAATTAAGTTGCCTGTCAAGCCTGACGCACACACCTGAAAAAAATATTCAGCTCTTATTCACCCAAAGTCAACCCTCGATTTGTTGGCCAATGCATCGCTGGCACCTCAAGTCTATTGGAATGTCGAGCTGTGAACTCGGTTCTGTCACCTTCTTGGCCAAGTGTTGAAAATGCAACATGTTGACTAATTTTGAAGGCGTATCATTGGGCCAGTCTTTTGCATAATTTCCATATAAATTCACTAATCATTTTCGTCATGCCCAAAAGTCACACATTGCATATTAATTTCCACCATAAATTACCAAAAAATGAAAAAATTCAAAAAAGAAAAGAAAGAGTGAAAAAACCTTAAGGGGGGAATGGGAATGGAGAAGTGAGGAGTGAGGAGTGTGGAGAAGGGGTGGGGAAGGGGACAAATCGTAACTGACGTACATTTATAATATTGTGTGCCCGAAATTTCAAATGGAGTTATCTAAGTGAGTGTGTGTGTGTGTGTGTGTTCGAGTGAATGTGTGTGTGTAAATGAGTGTGTGTGTGTGTGTATGTATGTGTGCTCCCATGTGTGTGTTCATGAAATAGTAAAATTATATTTCATTTGCAATTGTCGCTGACAGTTTGCCAGACGGGATAGCCTTTTGATACCCTGCAAAAAAGCTGGGTACAAGCAATGATAACTTCAAGGCAAATAATGGAACACAAAAATCCCTCATCCTTTATATCCCTGAATACCCTTATTAATCAATCTAAATATTGTATATTAAATTATATACAAATATGCGTCTAAAAATAATCCAGTTTCTTCATTAATTAAACATAATTTCTTATACAGCCCTTTTAATATTTCTACACAAACAAAGTAATCGTAGGGTATTCCATAGTCTCATATGTTCGACCATAAAAAATTCCCATGCGTTTCCTACAGTTTTTGTGATCTGGCAAGCCTTCGTTTTTAGTGCTTTTGTTGAAAAATAATAAATGTCCGCACAAGGCGCGCGAATTGCCACGCCCCGCACAAGAGGGCCGATGCCCGAACAGAAGTTGAATGAAATATATGCTTCACATATGCTGAAACACATATACATACACACAGACACATACAAACACACACACACGCACACACTGAGTCCTGTCAGCAGCTATGAAACTTGGCAGCTCGGAGACTGTTTCCTAAATTGATATATATCCATATGTGTAATAGTCCAATTCCGAATCGGAGTGTCTGGCGATCAAGTGAGAAATCTGATATATATATCGATTGTAAGTCGCCTGACAAAAGCTGAATACTACTGTAAGTAGAAGGCTTTAGATTGCCGTAAGTCTGTCTTAATATGATAGCCGCTTTATTCACTCGAGTGACATAGCAGCGAGCTTCATCTTCAGAGAATAAACTTCTTTAACAAAAAGAAACTCATCCAAGTTATATAAATTTTGGGTTCAGGGGACAAAACATATCTCGCCTTTAACCATTCTTTCTAACCACGACTGACAAAAGCTGCCTGCTATCCGCCTGCCTGGTGTACTTCAATAAACTTTACAGACGGCGGATAATTGAAAACACGCTTCGAATTTGTGTGTTGAATGTTGATTATATAATCTGGAGATACTTTCAGAGCATTAAAGTAACATTTACCATTGACCAAAGCCGAAAATTAGTACAATTTGTAGATTTATGGGCGATTGTTTGGTATTTGTATTTGTGGCTCGTTGCTGCGGTTGATTGGCATGTGTTGGTCCGATGATAAGCGTTTGATTATCCCGCCTAATGGATGGTCATAAATCTGCACTCTTGTTGGCCAAAGTGCAGTTCACTTTCACTTTGAATGGACACACAACAAAACACACACACATACACACATACACACATACAGGCAGGGTGACAGGGAGGGACACACGAATACAATTTGGAGTTTTCATTTTCAATCAGCGCCAACACGTTGCAAGATTCGATCAAGTTGCCACCACGCTGGCCCCCTCTATACGGAGCCGACACCTGGCGACACCTGCCACTAAGCATTTCTTGGCACGTCAGGCCCAAGCGTTTGGCCGATCAATTAATATGACATGCAAGCCAGGCTCAATCGCCAATGAAAAGGGTAACATAAAGCGAAAACGCAAACGAACACGAAATCGATAACTGAACAAGGAAGCGGTTGATGGGAAGGGGGGAATGGGGATAAGGGGAATTGCAGGCGGACAGTGGAGCAGTGGAGGACTGCCTATGGAAATCCTTTCACTTTTGCCACGCCGCCAATAAATTTGTATTGCCAATGGCTGCATTGAGATTTCAACGCTGTGATTTAAAGCTGCCCTAACAATGGGTACATCTCCTTGGGGAGAATAATGTGGGGAAATGGAAAACAAAAAAAAAATATTAAAAATATAAAAAAAAAATATTTGATTTAATTTTAATTTTTTTTATTTTTATAAATTCTATAATTTTTAATTATTTTTTTTTATTTTTAATATATTAAAACTTCAGTAAAGAAAAGGAAGCTATAACCATGGCTCAGGGGAGTAAGAGTATTCCATCTTCGGTTATCCTGTATGAAGATCCTCTTCCTGTTTGATACATAGTAGCGGGTCGTGCCGCACATCGAACTTTTACGATAATCTCTGTCATTATCCGATACGATGATCGGCGATCAATCAAATGTCAGTCAATGTTATTTTCCTGCTTTCAACGGCCGCAGCTACTGGTCATTATCTGAGTGAGGGGGGTGCAGCGTGCGGGTGGCATCACAGCAGGTGGAGAGGGTGGATGGTCAATAATATAAATTTAAATTGGCAACATGAAGAGACGAATTATTTGGCTAATAAAACGCCCAAAAATTCAATTAAAATTTTTGGCTATAATCAGCCAACTGGTAAATCCGGTCAATCAACCCAATAATTACATATGCCAATTGCTTTTGTTGTGGTTGTAGTTGTTGTTGTTGTAGTTGTTGTTGTTGTTGTTCATGTTATAATTGTTGTTGTTGTTATTTATGCTATAATTGTTGTTGTCGAAGCTGTGGTTTTTGTTGTGCGCGTTGTGCGTTTTGGTTTTGAGTTATGCGAGGTAGAAAATTGTAGGTCATACGTGGCGTATGCGCGATTTTCTCTTACCTAATCGACAAGTCGGCAAATTGGAAAATCGGCAAATCATTGAGAATCAAATGCAGGCAACCAGCAACCAGTAACCAGCAACCAGCAAAATGCAACTGGCAGCAAGTAACATGCGGCACATGTACAGGCAACATGCAACATGCCATTGCATATGTGGCATGTATTTTCTGTTATTTACCAGTCGCCATCCAAAATGTGTGTATCGATCGCTCTGCGGACAGAAACATTTGTAAAACATTTTAATAACCATTGACAATAACAGTAACAACAGCAACAAGACCAGCAACAACAACAGCAACAGCAACAACACCAGCAACAACAACAACAACAACAAAATCGACAAACCTAAAGACTCGTTATATATGAGAGTTGCTTTGGGGCATTGCGAAAAGAAAAAATTGTTGCAGCTGCTCGCCAATTGGTTTTCCACTTTGACTCCTTTGGCTCGAAATGAAATCAAAAAATATTGAACTTTAACTAAAAGTATATTTGGAATCGATAATCAGAAATATCGCAGTCGAATATATCGAAACGTGATCGACATAAAGAACTGTAAATAATAATCGTTTATTTATAAAGTTTTCAAGTGCTTCAATTGGCAATTCATTCGGCGTTGAATGCTCCCATTGTGAATACCCAGTTAATGAATAATGAATAATGAATAACGAATGAGTTTTGAATGGCATTCAAATTCAATTTATGAATTTTAAGCATAAGCAGACATAATGATAATGCGTTTCAGTTAACGACTCGATCGTTGGAAACCAAAATAAAAAAATGTAACTGATTTCTGAGAAGAATATTGAAAATTGAAAATTGAAAAAATATTAAAATTAAAATAAGAAAAAATCAGTTAAATAATAAAATAAAAAAATATATTTATTTCATTTGAACATAAAAATAAATTCCAAGAACAAATCAGTTTCTATTCCATTGGCTTTTTCAAGCATTGACGCTTTACTGGCTTAGAAATATTCTTAAATTCTATTAAAAAAAAAAATAAATAAATATTAAAATTTAATTGAAATTAAAGCATCTGTATTTTGTCCAAGCAAGCCCTAAGGGTATCTGCTTTCGGGAATCCCCATAACAAAGCCCCATTAGTCATCAAGCCGCTTGCAGCTCCTCGGCGCAACCTAAGCCCAAGCACAGGGCAACATTAAAGGCACGTCATGGGTTGGGGGCAGGGGGACATATTTGGTGGGGGCCGGAGACATGAAGTTGCTGCTGCGGAACTTGCGGTACTTGATAATGTTGCAAAATGTTTTATTACTTCCACCTATGGCAACAATTAACATAAGAATCTTGGCCCGGCTTCAAGCGAGGGCGTAGCAAAAGTTTTGCCCAGACAACCGAAAACCGAAAACTTTTCCAGGGCACATATTTCTATGCGGCATGGGCATCCTTAGAGATACGACTCGAATGTCCTGTGGGCGCCCAAAGGGCTCCGTGGCTTACTCCCCTCCCCCCTCCCTGCAGACTGAGCTATCATTTACATACTCCATGCAGTTGGCAGGACTTGTCGTTGTTATTATCCTTTTGTGTCTTCCGCCTGGCAGCCTTAAAACTTTTTACTCCTCCATCCACAAATTTGTCATGACAAGAAATTGAATTACATTCTTTTGGAGTGGAGCGGTGTCTAACTTCCCCACCCCCCAGCTTCAGGTGTCACGGGCCACTCAGTCGCCAATCAATTTGCCACATTTCAATAATTGCAACCTCAGCCAGAGAAAACAAAACTCCAAAATTATAAAAACTGATCTTGTGCAACGCAACTAATTGCCAATTTCATTGAGTGGGGGAAACGGTGGGAGGGGCAGGTGAGTCGCTGAACAGGTGGGTGGAGCAGGTCAAAGGGTTATAAGCAACTATAAGTGGTTATTATTGACAAAATTCAAATCGAAGAATTGAAACGAACTTTGAATTTCAATTGACTGACTTTGACTGACTAAACTACATCCTATAAACAAAAAATAATAGTGAAAAAATAATAAATTATAAAAATAAAATGCAATTACTTAAAAAAAAATGAGAAAAAGGTATAACTAATATGTGACAAATATTTGTATTAAAATTAAAATTCAACTAAAAGTAAAATTACAATGTTAAAAGTATTAATTTTAAAATAAAAATTAAATTATAAAACAAATTTAAGTAAAATAAAATTGAAATATATAATTTAGTAAAAGCTACTAAGCTTGAAGTTGCAGACTTAATGAAAGATGCAAAAAAAATACAATAATTTATATAAAAAAAAAATAAAATATTTATATAAAAATAAAATACAAAAATATTATAAAACTGCATTAAAGTATTTAAACTAATATATTAATTATATAAATAAATTATACTACAGATTTATGTTAATACATTATATATATTACATATTTAATTATATTTTTTATATATTATATTTTTTATATTTAAAATAGAAAAAGATAAGCCAATATATATAAAAAAATTTAAAAAAGACTTAAGCTCTAATTCAAAAACAAGCTAAAAACAATAAAAAAAAATTTAAAATAACTTAATAAACTTAAAATAACAACTTTAAAAAAATACGAAAATAAAACTGAATTTAATTTGTTTGAAAATCAAACAATAACATAAAAAATAAATATAAATAATACAAAAATAAATAAATACATAAATAAATATAAAAAAATAAATAAAAATTTAAAAACTAAAAACTTAATTAACATAAAATAAATTATAAAATTATATAATGTTGGACTATAAAATAAATAAATATATTATATTAAATATTACCACATGAAACTTGTTAGGCTATAGTAAACAAGTTTATTTTATTTACTCATTTATTTAATTTTTTTATATAAATTATTTATTTCATTTATTGTCTCAAGTTCTTCGAGTGGCTGCGTTTACCTCGCGTCTCGTCGGGTTTTCTAGTTGCTGGAATATTGAAAAATATCACTTGAAAAACTTTTGATGGAGAACAAAAGCAACGAGCAATAAACTAAAACAACAACAACAACAACAATGGCAGTAACAACAACTACTATTATTTATACTCTAGGGGCTTGGGGGAAGCAGTTGACTGGTGGAGTTGTGTATTGGGGAGGGGGGAG
This sequence comes from Zaprionus lineosus, assembly GCA_035044505.1. NCBI lineage: Eukaryota > Metazoa > Arthropoda > Insecta > Diptera > Drosophilidae > Zaprionus > Zaprionus lineosus. The sequence continues at coordinate 311,312 of JAWNNX010000596.1, read as the reverse complement.
GGGGGCAGCCAAGAACTCTTGTATTTGCGCTAGTTATAATTGGCATTTTAGAACGTCAAGGCTTTATTTTCGGCTTGGGTTTCGGTATGAGATTTGATTTTCAGTTTTTTAGTTTTCCACTTTTTCAGTTTTGCATTTTTTGGTTTCGATTTTTGGTTTCCAAATTTTTGTGCTCTGGGGATTTTGAGACCTGTTTTCGTTTGTGATTTTCGTATTTCCATTTATAGAGATTTTTGGCTTTGTTTTCTATTTAAGTTTTCATCGAAATTCGAGGGAATTCCAATGGGTTGGGTGGTCCCAGCGCTGCGATCTTAAAAACGAGGTCATTATTGGGGTTAAGTTGGCTGGCAGCAGCAATTGCCATTAAGGGGCGTGGCACTCTGCAATTTGCATTGCATTATGTAATTAGACAAAGTCCATGGAGGGTGCCCGCAAATGCTAGAATAGCCTTCAGGTAAATTCCCCTCACACCGCCGTCCCGCCCGGCACTTGGACAGGACGTCGTCGGCACGTAATGGGCTTTCATTATGTCCGCGGCAATCTGGCCCGGCTTTGTGGCATCTGTGGGCATCTCGAGTTCATCATGGCAGCGGCATCTCTTTCACTTGTCGCCGTTGCGCCACATGTGCTCCACACGCATAGGATCATGGGCTGCCACAGACTGTTCCTGTCTGCGGTCTGGAGCAGCTCAGTTGCTGTGGACTGGTCATGCATCATAATCAGCGGCGTTGATGGCCGCGCTGGCTGCCAGCCTACACTGCGCGAAATGGTCGCTCAGTTAACACCTTTCAGCATTTACAAGCTGAAATAGTTGAGCGCTATGATTTCTTGCCGCTTGCCAGCGACTTCAAGCTGTGCACAGCGTAGCCCCCTCTCGGGCTGCCGCCACTGCATGCCATCGCCTGGGGGCAGAAGCGTTGCAAGCTGCCGCCATTGATGCCAGCGTCGCTGCCAACGCTTCGGACGACGCCGCCGTCGTCGCTGACGTCGCGCATGCGCACGCTGAGACGCAATCGCGATTGCCAAGGCGAAAGACTTGAGATGCCACAAGACACAGAGCGCAACAGTCGAGCTTGCAACGTGTTAATTGTGCCACAACGAACTGCAGATACACTGACAGACGGGATGGATTCAGTTGAAGCCTTGGAGTTTCTGGTGGAGATTTGCAGCTGTCATAGACTGTGGAAGCTTCAACTGAACTCCTTCTTCATTTAGAGTGCATTAATCAGCAGAGTTCACTGTACCCTTTGAAGTTAGGGTATCTCTGCCGCAGGCATAAAATGCAGTTTAGTCGTTCCATTTGCTCACGTTCGCATCTTGGCCACGTTTCGCATCAAGTTCAAGGCGTTTGAACTCTTGACATTTGGCAGCAGCGGCAGCAGCAGCAGAGGTGGCAGCAGTGGCGGTGGAGGTGGCAGCGGGGGCAGTCATTCGCAAGCCTCACTGTTGGCCCGTAAATGTAACAACTCGATTAGCGCGAAGTATTTGGCCGGCGGCCCAATGAAAACTGGAGCGTTCGAGGTTAGAGATGTCGTGGAGTGGGTGGACTGGCCATGGATGAGGATGATGTTGGGAGGATGGGTGTAGAGGGAGGGGAAGGGGGAGCAGCTGCTGGAAAAGGTTTAACATTTACGAGCCCCACTACACCAGTTGGCACTTTCATCTCACTCTAATTGGCCTGTCCGGCCAAGTGAGGTTTTTACTGCATATTGAGTGGCATCGCGGCAACGCGGCATCAGTGCAACTCCATGTGGCACTCACCGTTGGGATGCGCTTATGACGATGCTGATGACGACGCACCTCAGGACGTCCAATTCAGGGAGTAGAGAGCACAAAAATCTCAAATGCCATTGTAGTTGTCGTTCACGTGGCTGATTGCAGCACTTGGCACAATAACAGGATTACATTGGACGATCCACCAAGCCACCAGCCCCCAACCATCGACCCAGGAGCACTCGTGTTGCCACCGACGCACTTCAAGCTGAATGCACGGCAGTAAACGAAAGAGCAGGCAAATAGGCAAACAGTCAGACAGGCAAATAGCCAAACAGCCAAAAACTGGCCAAAAACCAAAAACACGCCAAATACGCGCAATGGAAAAATGTTGCCTATGAAGCGGAGGAGCTGCCACCGGAATTGGATAACACGCACTGGCAAATAAAAATCCTTTATGCATTTGTATGGCGGTTGCCGAGTTGGCGAATTGGATGGCAGGATCAAGGGATTGACATGGAACTGCCATAGTTTGAAATGAATGGAGACGTGGTTTCTGAAAATGAAAATGGAGATGGAAATGGGAAGTGGGAAATGGGATGAGGAAATGCGAAGTGGGAAGTGGAAAGTGGAAAGTGCCGCAGGTTTATGAAAGGTAAATACGTTGCAGTAGCAGCCGCAGGATATGCAGACAATGATTGGGTTTATGCGGTGTAGATAAGAGGCTACCGTTGAAGGAATGTCCAATGGCAGCTTAAACTGAAACTAAAATTTAAAATAAAATAAAATATTTGAATAAAAAAAATTAAACATAAAAAAAATAAATATATATTTTTTTTTTTTATTTTACCCCCATTTAAATCTAGCTTTAATTTAATTTCGATTTATTTTGGTTTAAATATTATATATTTATCTCAGATATTTTTTTCTCATATTGGCAACGTATAAACGAACACAGTTATAGCCAATTTAAATCCCTCTTACCACTTCAGTGGCCTCCAAGCTGTTCAAACAGGGCATTTGGTGGCGGGAGTCACGCCAAATGGAAATTTGCAGGCGGCGCAGCGAAAGCCAAAAATTGTCATCGCACAATCCACGGCAATTTTGGCCAAATAGTACACTAAGCTACAAAATATCAGGTAGCTAAATCGAAGCCACCTACGAGCCTCAAAACGAGCAACAAGCCGAGTTAATTGACTTGGCTTAGAAGGCAGTAGCAATCGCAGCAGCAGCAGCAGCAGCAGCAGCAGCAGCCGCAGTTGCAGCCACAGCCACAGCCACTGCAATCGCAGCGGAGACAACAACCACTTCATCATCTGCGCGCGTCCAGCACCCGAACCAAGCGGATAGTTAGCCAGGCGAGACGCGGACTAATTTTGTAAACGTGGCCAATCAGTGCAGAGTCTCGAGCCTTGGCCAGTGGCATTTAAAGCCATTTGCAAATTAACTTCAGGCTAGACTCGGGCGTCCAACTAAATTGTGTTTAGAGACGGTCGCTCCTTGCGATGCTTTGGATACTTTGGATGTTCCGCTTGGGCTTGGGCTGCGATGATGATGATGATGCTGGGGGAATTAAATCACGTACTAGATTAAAAATTGCGCATGAAATTAATAATTTTGCAGTAGGAAAAATGGCAAAGGGAAACAGCAGCAAAAGCAGCAGCCGCAGCAGAGGCTGAGCAATCCTGGAGCAGCGATTGGAGCCAAGGAGGACCGGTTGGAAGAGAACCCTTTTGGTGGTTACCAGATAAATATCATTGCTGGCCATAAAGACCGAGCCAAGCAGCAGCGCCTTTTGTCACTTCATAAATCGTGCGTTGTAAATCGAAACCCGCATGAAAATGCCATAAGATCGAGGAGGGGAGAGGGGGAATATATACATATACATATACATATACATATATACAAAAAAAAAGGGAACAAAATCCAAAGAATTTATGAAATTGTCAGCGAGTCTCAAGCTGCGCGCGTTTCAATAAAAATCAATCAGCGAATTTTATAGAACTTTGCCTCAGCGCCATTGGACAGATGTTTAACACCCAATCGGCCGGGACCTGAGTAACCGATCCGTTCCGTCCCGCTCCGTTCTGTTCCGTTCCGTTCAGTTCCGATCCGATTCCCGCCTGCAATTCGCACCGTCCATGTCAGCGCGTAGGTGTTACGTAATGCATTTAAAGCGCCAAGAAACAAAGCCACAATAACCGCCGCACAGCAGGCGGTGGTGCACTCGCGCCTGCGATTCGGCTGAGTCACGCCCCCGCCCAGTGCACACACAGCGCACACAACACCCACACAGCCATACAACACCTTGCAAAAAAAACACTTAACCCATGACTGCCCATACGTTCCAACAAACGTCTGTCACTTCCTGTCCCGCTTCGCCCCCCACGACATCTGGACATCTCCTCGCCCGTCGCCCGTCGCCCGTCGCCCGTTGCCCGTCGCCCGTCACCCGTCGCCCGTTACCCACCTTCCGCTCTCTGCCTTATGGCAGCTGACAATCGACGCGAATGTATCGCATATGCATATTGGAGCACCGATACTTATGGTCTATATATGTATATAGATAGATAGATATATATATATATATTTATCGGCATATATATATTGATTTATCATATTCTGTGCACGTTGCCATTGACAGGCCGCGATATGGGAAAAGTCGTGCATTAATTGTCCAACTCATTGGCGGCGAGTTATCCACAAAAAGTTACTCCATATGAGCTCCACATGCATGGGGCTTCATTACGTGTTTATGCGATGAATATCGTGCGGATATTTTGAATGCTAATTAACAAATTGTGAACTGTGAATCAGATTAAAAATGGCTGAAAGCAAAAGTCATCATTTTTGGAATGTTTAAAAAAGGTTTGGTAGAAATTGATAATTATTATTAAAACTATCAACTAAGCACAAATTGTTATCTAATTTATAAAATCTATTATTTCATAAAATAAAGATTTAAAAATAATAAAAACAAAAGTAAACCCAAATAGTAGAATTGGACTTGCAATAAGAACGTTTCTGATTAACAGGCAACTTTCTTTTAAAAAACAACCCCAAAAAATGATCAATGATTTAAATAATTTATAATAAATAAATAAAATAATAATTAATTAATAAAGTAATAACAAACAATTAAAAAAATAATAATAATAAATTATTTAAACAATAATAAATAAAAAAATAAAAATAAATAAAAAATAATTAAAATAATGATAAATATATTAAATTAAAAATAAAATAAAAATAAATAAAATAATATATATTTTTTAAGAAATATACAAATAATATATAAATAAATAATGGTTCATTTTGTATAAATAGGTAAAATAATTTAGAATGAAACTTTAAAAATATAATTAGGAAGGATTTTCGTGCTTATCATAGAAATATTTGTTATTTTTTTTTAAAATTAAATAGAATAGAATTTATCAAAATTTGGATTTTAAATATTTATTTTATTATTTTAAGTATTTAAACTTAAGATTTGTTTTTATCAATGGAGAATAACCGTTCGTTATTTTTATGGAAATTTTGTCATTTTTATCTGGCAGCCAACTTCTGTCTGTGGGCCACAACTGATGCTTATCACAAAATGGCGACACGTGTAAACCATAAATTTGCCTGTGTTGACACTCGCAGCTCCCTACCCCGCACCCCGCACTCCGCACCCTCCGGCTCCCTTCCCAAGCGCCAATCGATAATTGCACTTAGAACGCCAATGCATTAATAGGATTAATAACATTTTGTTGCCGCGCTTAAACAATAAAATTTGTCAAATTGCCACCGCATTTGACCAGCCCCAACGACAGCGGCAGCAGCAGCAATAAAGACAACAACAACAGCAATGGGTGCAACAACAACAGCAATGGGTGCAACAACAACAATTGTTAATGCGACTGGCAAATTGCAATTGGAATTGGTCATTGGTCATTGGGTGTGGTCCTGGCCCCAGATCGCTTTCAAGTTATGAAGTCGGGGGCGCTGTTAGCCACGTTAATTGCCAGTTGATGGCGCGATAGATGATGGCCGAACGGGTGGGTAGAAAGGGTGCGCGTAGAGAGAGGGGAACGAAGGGTTCGCTACCGTAATTGAAATCACCTGAATGGAAACGTTCAATACCCTCCCCCCCTCCCCTCCCCCACACCCCACCGGGGGCCCATTCGCTGCTCAATAATCCACTTTAAAGTTCATTTAGACGTGGGTCAAATCGTGTCACAAATCGGCTTGGACCTTCCATCGGGGTCTTTCTTGGCTGTGGGTGGGTGGTGGATCGTTGGATGGGTGGATGGGCGGTGTAGGTGTGCGCTTGTATCATTTACCATTTGGTAGCATTTGCTGGCACATTTAACCCAAAAAAGCTTTCGCTTTTCCGCCGCATAATGAAAACATTCCACAAACCAATTCAATATTTCCGCTATGTGAAATACGGAAAAACGCAAATTGAAACGCTTTTTCATGCCCTTTTTGTGGATAGTCCCCCACCCCCCCGCCCTGTGCGGACGGTGCACCATCAGTTTTATGCCACAGCAAACACTTTGCCACAGCATTTTCATTTTCAATTTAATTTTAGGAAATTGTCTTCCCCAACCACACAGCTGACCCACCAGCCAAACCCACCGCCTAACCCATCGGCTGACCCACCACCCAACTGATCCACTGCCTGACCAACTGCTGGACACTCAACGGTCCGAAATGTCCGTGGGGCTCATCTCAAATGCACATGTTATGAGCCAGCTACATGCTTGGAATTCGTTATCAATTGCGGGCCAAATAAGTGGGCGCTGGTTGGCCGATAGGGTGCGGGGCGTGGCAGAGCAGAAAAACGGTAAGCATAAATTGTCCAAAGGCGCCGATAAAATCCAACCAACTGGAAATGGCCAACTATTAATTAGAGCGGCTCTCGGAGTCGAATGGTGGCGCAACAAATGGCCAGCTCTACACCAAAGCCATAGGCACAGTTGCCCCGCCGTGCGGATGGATAGTGACGCATAAACACACACACACACAAACACACATAGATACACAATTTAGGGAAATGGATTAAAAGGGGAATCGCATGGGAGAGAAATATGGCAATGCCTGCAGAGAAAGAGAAAGCTCTGAACTTGTTGTGTACCCATTGGAAGGTTTACATAAATATCAAGAATATATATAGTATATATATATATATATATGATATATGATCTATCAAGGATAAACACCTCAACCCAAGAGGCAGTCAACGAAGAAGAAGCCCATCCACGAGGCTCTTAAGAATTCAAACTGATATCCCGTAGTCAAAGTATCTCAATCTCAATCTCTCTCTCTCTAGTAAAAATCTTAGATCTCCCACGACTTTTAGGGAAAATTTTAAATATATTCTATAAATAAATAATATCCTTTTTTCTTAGTTTCCTTTAGTTTACCGAAAATCCCCGAAGTACAAGCCAAATGTAGCTGCCACTGCCTGAGCCAAGATCTCCCAAGTCATGACCATCTCAGGGCTTAGGGACAATCCCAAAGCCCGCACTTAATACGATACTTACTCCCACAAGTTGACCTATGCACTAGCCTGGACTATATTCGGTAATTAAAAGCTACGCCCGGCACAGCTCCGTCAAGTTATATAACCAAGGATTGGAGTGCTGTAGGTCTGTCGAGGGAATTTGGGTTGGGTTTCTATCTGTGTCTCTGTGGCTATGGCCCGTAGTCTGGTTTGTCACTTGAAGTCTTGGCAAGCAATTTGCATATCAGTTGTCCAGCGTCCAGTGGCCAGTGGCCAGCGACAGGGGAACCGGAGGAACTGGGGGACTGGGCGCTGCAAGCAGGCAAATGGCAACTGGCAACTGGGAGAGTCTTGTGATAGGCATGGACGGCATTTCACGTCTGTTGGCTGCCCAGTTACCAACTGCAGACTTCAGGCTGCCGACTGCCGACTGCTGACTGTTGACTGTTGACTGCTGACTGCTCATTGTCGTTGTCGAGTTGGCCATATTTTGGCCCAAGTTTATTGTAGGCCAGCTGCGGAGTGGGCCAGTCAAGTACCAAGAGTGGACAAGTGGATGGGGGACTGCGGGATGCGGGAGAAGGTGTGGAACAGAGGATGGGAGATGGGGCCTAAGGAATGGGGGGTGGGGATGGAGCCTGAGGTATGGGGATGGGGGGTGGGGATGGGGACAACTGCCCTGATCTTTTGCCAAATGTTGACTGCAAAAGGGCAGACATCGATTGATGGGAAATGTGTTGCTACGCATAATTTGACGGCTGGTGATTAGATGAATATCTGCAGCAGACTCTGAATACTCTTGGAAAGGTGATCAAATGAATTTCAAGAAATTGCAGGAACTTCAATTAGAGACCAATTCTGGACTGCCCCTTCGGTCCATAAAGCATGACAATCTTGGGAACACTTTCTCGGAACTTGGGCAGCCGCTTAAAGGTCATACGAGATTCGTTACAGTCGTTCAGTTGGCAGTTTCTCTTGTCAACGACAATGCGAGTGGCAACAAAACTGCGTCATTGTCACTTTTGCAGCTTTGACGCATAATTCTGAGTTACATAAATCGCATAACTGTGCCAGAGCTCCGACGTGGAGCCGGACCAGTGGTTGACCCACTGACGCGTTCGGCATCTCACGCAATGCTCCAAGTGTCCAAGAGTGGGCCCAGCCGCGACGGTACTTGAGATTCCGCACACGAATGCAGTAGGAGATACAGATGTAAATACAGATACAGATACAGATACAGATACAGATACAGATACATTTACAGATACATCTACAGATGTAGATACAGATACATTCAGAGATGCAGATTCTTTTAGAGATGTAAATATAGATACAAATACGCAGATACAGATACAGCTACGGATAGATAAAGATATAGATACAGACACATCCATACATACAACTAGAGCTGCAGATACTTTTACCTCTACAGATGCAGATACTTATTTAAAGCCAACTTTCAGCACGTAACTTGCCAGCGCGTGACTGAAATGCGTGTCACACTTTGGCCACTTACCACCTTTGTCTCCGTCTCCGCCCACATTCCCGACTCTACCCTTCATTTCGATTGTGACTCCAGTACCAGTTCCCGGTTCCCAGTTCCCTCCCTTGCCAATGAACCTGGACAATTGCCCCGTTGACATTCGAAGTGAAATGAGTTTACGGATATCGCTCATTGTTGGCCCCGGACCTGGGACCTGGGACTTGGTACTTGGTGCTTGGTGCTTGGTACTTGGGATGCGCGACCCACTGACTATTTGTGGATCCTTGTGCGCACTTTCCTTCCAGCCTTGGCTTTTATTATGCTAATTTTATATTCCCATTGTTTCAAGGCACGCATATCACTTTATTACGACCGAGGATTGTCGACTATCGGCCAGCTAGGGAGAGAGAGAGGGGGTAGAGGAGGAGTTAGAAGGAGCTATACTTTGTCCGTCGGGTGGTGGAGGACAGAGGAGAGGCTGGGTAGATTCATTGCTCATTTGCATGGCGGATGCCATTTTTGGTCAGGAAAGATCTCAAGCTGCAACTGTATGCAAATTTAGCTGCAACTCAACTCGAGCACTAAGTCAAATCAGAGCGTCGGTGAGCAGCTTTGAGTTTCCTTTGTGCTGTCACAAGGGAAACAATCATCAATAAGCCGACCAACAGTCGATGGACGGACGCAGGATGGCAGGCTGGCAGGCAGCGGGGCTGGCAATGGGGTCCACATGACCCACCGACCAAACAATGTCGAAATCGAACCCCAAAAACCATTAGCACAAAAGCCGATGACAACAACAGAAACAAGCGAATTTATGTAGATGATTGAAGGGTCCAACCGACTGAAGAGATACCCCTTTAAATATAGGAAACTTAAGCCAGAGACAGGGAAGTCCTTTTTCCAAGTCAAGTTGAATATTTAAATACTCTATAAAAATAACTTCAGCTTTAGACAGTCCCTTCCCCCCCTTTGGGTTTCTTTGTGGGCTTCCATCTGATATCCGTCTCATAGCTTGCCCCACAGTCGATATACCCGCTTCTCGTGGCAGTCGTGCAACAAACTTTACATACTTTGCGGCAATTGAACATTTGTTTTCATTCAGCGCAAAGTTGCATTGAAAAGCATTCCGAAAAAGTGATTGATGTCGTTGTTACTCTGCGCCAATAAATTATCGGCAAAGCAGAAATGAGGAAAACGAAAACAAAAACAAAAACCAAAACAAAATATAAGTAAAGACCAAAAATAAGAGATGAAAAGCGATGAGAAGCGAGGAGAAGAGAAGGAAAACAAGCAGAGCAGACAAAAGCAGCTAAGAGGAGGTAAAAGGAGGCAGAGGAAGGCAGAGTCTGGCAGAAGAAGGCAGAGGCTGGCAGAGGAAGGCAAAGAGGGGGCAGAGGCTTGTAGAGGGAGGTAAAGAGGGGGGCAGAGGCAGGCAGAGGCTGGCAGCGGAAGGTAGAGGAAGGCAGACGCTGACAGAAGCTGGCAAAGAGGAGGGCAGAGGAAGGCAGAGGAAGGCAGAGGAAGGCAGAGGCTGGCAGAGGCAGGCAGAGGCAGGTCGAAGGAGGCAGGCATTAAACATTTTCTGGTCATATGCTCGAGTGGCCGAGTTAATGATTTGGCAATAATATAACAATTTCTGATAGATGGACGGGTGGTCAGTGGAATGGTGGTGGGGGGTGCGGAAGGTTGGCGGCTAAAACGTTTAAGTGGCAAGCGGAAAATTGCACACAAATTCCGCACGTTGCATGCGGCGTATGAGTAATGCGCGCCGCAGCTCGCACCGAGGCCGTGGCAATTACAAGGCAGCAGCAGCAACAACAGCGACGACAGCAGCAACAACAACAACAGCAACAATAATAATAACAACAATATCAACTTGAACAACAACAACAACAACCCGAACAACAACAACAACAACAACAACAACAACAACAACAACAACAACAACAACAACAACGACTACAACGACAACAAATCAATTAAAAAACGAAAGAAAAAATCTCGAGAGAATAGATGTCATGTGTGCGAGTGTGTGTGTGTGTGCCTGGTGTGTGTTACAACGCCTACAACAAAAAAAAAAAAAAAAGTGAAAAACCCAGCAATGAGTTCAAAGTTTTCACAGCAGCAAAGCTCTGCTAGTTTTCCCATTTTCCCATTTTCCTAGCTTCGCGTTTTTATTTATTTTCTTATTGGTGACTCGAAGGCAGAAAATTACACGATTTACGATGGCAACGGGGCGACAATTGTGTCTGTCCTCGGGTCTGAGTGTGATCAACCACTACCCACCTCCCCTGCCCACAACCTCCCCTTCAACTCGTCATCACATAGAAAACGACAACTATGACTGCCCCAGTCCCAGTCCCAGCCCCTGCCCCAGTCCCAACCCCTGCCCCTGCCCCTGCCCCACTGCTGGCCCAGTCACTGCTTTAGTCTTGTGTCCCTAGACCCAAGCTGGCGAAAGGTGCGCCTGCGCATTTTCCACAAGCAACACGAATTGTTGTTAAGAGTCGGTTGCATGTCGCTGGCGCTGCCTGCCGCTAGTTGCCGTTACTTTCTCGCTCGGCCCGCTTGCCACATCCGCTTGGCTGTCAGTTTGCCCAAATTGCGTATGCGCTGGGACAAAGGTGGCAGGCTGCCAGATTGCAGTCGGTGTCGAAGCCGCAAGTTGACTGCTGCAAGTTGCAGGCTGTAAGTTGCAAGTTGCCCGCTGTAAGTTGCAAGTTGCTGGCTGCAAGTTGCAAGTTAGCCCATTGGATGGGAGCAGCTACCAAATGCCGGGCTATCTATGTATGTGCATCTTAATTGTCAGCTGAAGCTGGTGTGTTAGTGGGTAACCGGCAACATGTTGTGCCACAATTGAGGACCCAGTTTAGTGGCAGTCTGTGGTGTGGAGGTGCCACAAGGAGATGCCACAATGCCAGCCACAATTTAGTTGTGGCTTAGTTCATGAGCTGTCATTAATCGAGACACTGTCGATGATTTAGTACCTAGATATGCCCTCCAGTCAATTACAGATTAACCGCCAACTCCGCCAAATCCGCCAAGTTCGCCAGATCCACCACAGATCCCAACGAATTTACAACTCTTCTTCGTGGCAACTCCCTGGGAATGAGGCTACAATAGAAAGAACCAAAACTCAATTCCCAAATCCCGAAGCAGTCGATCCATGGAAAACCAATTGAAGCCGGAAAATCTATTTGAATAAATAAATACATCATAAATTTTCCAGCCAAAGGGAGCGATCGAAATCCTGACTCTAAGGAAACTCATCCCGAGACTAGGCAGCTTTGCTGAGGTGCTGGACATTCGGCTGGAAGGCTGACTCGTGTATTTTAAAGCCAAAGATGCTGCAAAAGAAAAAAATATCCTTATTGGAATAATCTTCAAGGATATAACTCTTACTGACCGTGGCGTGTACTTCGTCTCGAGGGGCTTGGGTGCCATGTGGGGCAGTTGCATGAGGAACATGTGAGGGAAGCTGCTGCCAAACATTGCCCCATCCAGTTGATCGCACGAGCGGCTCGGCTGATACACATCCCTGCAGCGTGGACAAAACACCTTCACCGGTGACTCACCAAACTGATCCGTCAGTCCAACCGGCAGCACCGACTGCCCATCGCAGTATGTCCTTGGACACAGCCCAAAGTCACCCCGCCTGTACTTCATGCACATCGCCTCGACGCCCTTCACACTGATTATATACCGTGCATGGATAAGGCCAAATAGCTTCAATATCCTTTCGAAGTGCGTCTCCATGGTGAAAAACGAGATGTCAACGTTGCCACTGAGCAAAAATTCCAATGTCTGCTCGAAGTTCGGTACAAGATCCTCCAGGTTCAGCAGGTTGAACCGATCCGCAACATATTCCTGGGGCACGCGGCACAGGAAGTGATTTGTCTGATGATGCACAAACCAGTCTATCCAAAAGGAATGCGACATGTTCGTAAATTATCTGGGTGAAGGATATTTAAGCAAGGATATAAATTAATAATTATTTATTAGAATCTAAAAATTCCCTTACCTCGTCTATAGAATTTCAGATTAATAAAATTGAAATGCCCAACTTTTGATTGACACATCAGATCTGAGTTTCAAATATGCAATTCGATATTAATAACTGTCAAGGAGCCTCTTGTCGATTGGAGAAATCCTACTCAAAACGTATTTTCCAACACTAAGAAATACTCCTTAAGGATTTTGGAATGATGAATAAAATAATTGAAAAAAATAATTGACTTTAATTGCTTAAAAAATGAATTAAAATTTTATATATCATTTTTTAAGCCCCTCTTATATTATCGCTAGTAACTCAAGGCATTTTCCAACACTGTCAGTCCTTTCCCTCTCTGTAGGATATTTTCTTTTGCATCGAAGCCTCATCAAAGTCTCGTTAAGATTTCAAACGATTTAATCGCAGTTTTTGCCCGCATCCTTCGCAATACCCAAGGAGACCTTTCGCTGCATTTAATTTGGTATAAACAAAAAACCAAAAAAAGACTGTACTTTTATTTTTCCAATTTACCGACTTGAGAGCCACATTAAAAGACAGTTGCCGATGCCGTAAAGGTTTTCCCTTCAAGCACTCAAATTAAAAGAAAATTTACCCGTAAATTGTCAAAGTAAATTGCGCTACTTGAGCTAATTAATGGACTTGTTTATGCCACTCAACGAACTTCAATACACTGCAAAAAATTGCACTAAAATATACAAGAAAAATAAAAAAAAGGATGCCACGCCCACTCTCTCGCCTAGGGTGTGTACGGGCGTATGAAATTCCGGGTAAAACTTCAATACAAACGACGCCCAAGTAATGGCAGGTTGAGGGGCAGACTGGCAGCTGGAGGACAAGTTTAATTAGGCCACTGTCAGGGCAAAGGCACCACAAGTGAGTGAGAGAGAAGGAGAAAGAGAAGGAGAAGGGGGAGGGGAACTGGAGGGGCGGAGCGTCTCAGAGACAAAGTCAAAGTCACAAGCCAAAAAATGAAATCAAAAAATTGTTTTTCTTTCTCTTTTTTCTTGGTCATTTATCCTGCGAGTGAAATTCACTTATCGTGATGTGGATATTATGCGTGTGTGTGTGTGTGTGTGTGTGTGTGAGTGTGAGTGTGTTTGTGGTTGTTTACTGTGTGTAGAGCTGATTATTGATCGAAGTGCTGCAGCAGCCATTACATTTCCGCTCCGCTGCTTCGATTCAATTGGAAAGCGCCTGCGCGCGCCCTTCAATTCATGTCCAAGTCATGTGGGGGGAAGGTGTACGAGTGTGCGAGAGATGGCGGGGTGTGGGTGAGGCAAGATAAGGCGGAGCAGTTGCAACGCGTCATTCATTCATGCACTCATTCGTGGCACTCATGCAGTCAGTGCAGAGCAACGCTTACTTGTCATTTGATTAATGAGTCCACGCTCAACCATCGATCTCCATTTAGCAGCAGTCCCACTACTGCCCCCCCTCCCACACTACCCCTGCCTTCGATACTATACACCCAGCACCAGCAGCAGCCTCTGCCCCGCCCCCCATCTGAGTCGTCCGGCTGTGAGACAGTTGGTGAACAGAAAGCATGAATAATGGGGGCGTTGCCAGCTTTTGGCTACAGGTACGAATATTCGCAGCTAAAGCAACATGCCAGCAGCAACAACAGTAAGAAAAACAACAATAACAACAACAACTACAACAACAACAACAACTTGTTGTTATTGCCCCTTTTAATGGCGTTCTAATTGCGCGAGTTTCTGGCCTCTCCTTTCGGCCATGTTGCCAACTGCGACTGACAACTGATGCGTGAAATTTGTTGTGCTTGTGTTTGTGTGTGTGTGTGTGCTTGCATGTGTGTTGTGCTGTTTGCAGTCACTAGGGCTGCCATGCTAGCCAGAGGGGAGGCGTGCCCAGTGACATGTCTTAACTGACCAATATATAAAGCCAACGCATTGCCTCAACGTCCTAAAGCCATGCCCTACAATGTTGCAAAGTTGTTGTTGTTGTTGTTGTTGTTGTTACTGCAGTTGTCGTTGTTGTTGCAGTTGTTACCACAGTTGTTGTTGTTGTTGCTGTTGCTGTTGCTGTTGTCATGGCTGGCAACACCAAAGACTTCAATCATTCGACCTAAGCGACTGCTGGCAGCTGCTCATTGGCCTGTAACTGCCGCCCTTTAACGAGGGAAACTTGCTAAAAGCCTCGGAACACGGCATTTTGGATGGAGGAACTTCGCATAGATCATCGAATCGGTATGAAAGTGTTAACCAAATTAAGCTGATAGACCGTTGAATACCCTGTTAACAGCATTAACTAATTATAAATAACTGTAACTAACGACTTTTCTTTAAACAATTTTATATTTTGGCCTTTAAGTTGGAAGTGGCCATAAAATCAAAGTATATCAAAAAATACCAAATGTGGCCAAAAATGAAAAAAAAAAATATAAATCCAAATATTCAATTTTTTGGAAAATTTTGTTATATTTTTTATTTCTTAAAAAAC
Organism: Zaprionus lineosus; assembly: GCA_035044505.1. Classification (NCBI taxonomy): domain Eukaryota; kingdom Metazoa; phylum Arthropoda; class Insecta; order Diptera; family Drosophilidae; genus Zaprionus; species Zaprionus lineosus. Next base: position 296,153 of record JAWNNX010000596.1, on the reverse strand, counting down.
TCTTTAATAATTTAATACTTTTATTCCGTAATCCTTTCAGTTTCATGGCATTTGGTTTTCCATCTAAGAGAATTAAATAAGAAAATTAAAATTAAATAAAAATATATTTTTAAAATATTTATAAATTTTGTTATATATTTTTAATAATCGAATAAGATTGTGTATTTAGGAAAAAAATCATTTAAATTAATTTGACTTTTATTTTATTTATTTTTAATATCCTAATAAATCCTTCAACTTAGCTGCATTTTGCAATCAAATAAGTAGAAGATTTTTCAAGACAAACCTCTGAGAAAATACTTGAAATAAATGAGTTTCAGTTAGGGTTATTTTCTTATAAGATTTGAGCATCGTTGCCACATGTTTTGGCAATGGCCAACGCCCTCTGTCGGCTCCGCTTTAAACTAGAGCTCACTCGTCCTGCCTCGCCCTACCACAGATGCTGTTCACACTGGAGTCTTCGATAAATAGAATCCATAAATTAATGAACCTATAAAATAGACCAGCCAAATGAAATGCGTTCCCTTACCCTACCCCCACCCCCCCTACCCAGTCGAACAACTAAAGGCCCCATGTGAGAAGTAATTAAGCAGCGGAGGGAAAGCCCCCATTTGTTGGGTAGGGGGGGTCGCATAGGGACGACAAATATTAATTGCATATGAGTGTGCGGAGACATGAAAATGAGGGGCAATTAATATGGCAGGGCATTACTTTGGTCTATTGCTCCATTTGGTGCTACTGCCAAACGCTTTCCCATTTCCCGCTTTTCCCAAAAGAACAGTCAAAGCAATTTACACTGAAAATACTAGGGCAAAGAGAGAAAAAAAAAGAAAAAAAAGGAGAAATGAAAAGCCCCGCACAACCCTAAAGGAAATCTAATTTACACTAAAGCGCACACTCTTGTGGTAGATTCTTTTGTTCACATAGGATATATTTATAGCATATACTGTATATGGTATATACCGCATGGTATCTATAGTATATTCCTTCCTTTGTAGCTCGTAAACAAATGTGACGCGGACATATCAACGCCGAGTGTCATAAGTTTGACAGCGTACAATTTACACACGTTGATGTAAAAGGATAGCAGGGTGACTGCGGTGGAGAGAGGTTGATGAGCGGGACGTGGGGAGCGGGGAGCGGGTAGCGGGGAAGGTACGCACCCTGTAGATTACGAATACGAGTTATGCAGATACTCGTTGATATAGATGCAGATACATGTGCTGACGGCATGCACGGGGAGCCAGAGAGAACTCAAAGTGTGAAAACTCATTTGTATCAAATTTCTCATCCATGGCGATAGACCGGGAAGGTTGGATCAGGGCTCAGGGATCAGGGTGTGGGTGTGGGTGGGGATGTAAGTGTGGGTGCGGGTGACAGAGTTCGGGGTCACTGGGAGGGCGCACACACAAATTGATGTAATAAACTCTACGCGACTACAGCGCTGACAGGACGAACTTGTCGATGTCGATGAGAACGACAGAACGACAGAACGGCAGAAAAAGAGAGCAACAGAACGGCCGAAAGAGAGAGCGAGACAGAAAATGAGACCGTATTTCAGGGAGCGAGTGACGACCCTCGGTTCCTTTTCTGCAGACGCCGTTGCGGGGGTGCGAACTCACCGACTGGACGGCTCTGCGTGTCTCTCCATATACCCTGTAAATATGAGATGTGGAGTTCTGATAGACGAAAATTGCTTTCGATGTGCTTTGAAGTCAATGGAGTTCCTTTCATTTCCTGCCCTTTAATATTGAAGTTCTTCTAACTAAAAACAAATCCTTTTGTTAAGTATCTTTTTAATATATATTTTTATGATTTAATTTATGACTTTTTTTTACATTCAACTATCTTATTATTTAAGTGTGAGAATCCATGATATAAACAGACAAAAATAAATTCTCTCATTCACTTTAAGATCCTCACAGGAAGCCTCACTAGATCGCCGGGAATATCTATAATTATTTATATTTAATTATTATTTATTTTTTAGTTTTATATTTTATATTTAATTTATCTTTTTCTCTCATATATAACATTTTTTTTATTTTTTTTTCTTTTTAATTGTTGTCCTTCCTTTACAGGGTATTCTCTTCTCCTGTCACTCATAACTGCAGCATCGCTTCCACTCATCTTCATTCTGTATTTTCTTTTTCTGCTGCTCTCCCATAGTCAGTCACTCACAAAGTTTGACACTTTTGACATGGTTTGTAATTGACACTTGCACTTGGTATAGCAACAACAACAATAATAGCAACAACAACAACAACAACAACAACAGCAACAACAACTCTATTTGTATCTGTATCCGAATCTGAATATGTGTCCGCCCTTGTATCTGTGCAGCGGAGTCTCCATCTCATCAGCAACGTGTCTATGCCTCATATACTGCCAATCCCCCAAATGATTTATTTCATCACTTGTGCTCCTTCCGCCCATCCGCCGCCCATCCCCCCGCCACCGGCACCCATCACATTACACTGCCAAAAAATAAAGTAGAGCAGAGAGAAAAAAGTTGAAAAAGGAATCAGAGGAGCAGATTCCCATCTGAGGGATGAGTTAGGAATGTCAGTCAAGTCCGGAGTATTAAGTCCTGAGTCCTGAGTCCGGAGTCCTGAGTCCTGCGTCCTGTGATACATACATGAGGAGCCATTACCGAGCTACTTTCTTGCCTCTATTAGGTTATGTTTGCCGCATGCCAAAAGATTTGTCATTCGACTCGGTGGATGGAATGGACTCATTCCAAGGAGTTCGATTCGATACTCTGGCAGCTTCCACTTCCGCTTCCGTTCACCCGTGTGTCTTTGATACCCTGTCACTCCCCCTGACTGTCAGCCTGTCATTGACGCCCAATTGATGGCTACAAATTGCGCGTGGTGATTTTTATTAGATTTGATGTGGCAAACAAGTCGTTTCTCCCGTCGATGACGCCTTAAGGGGAGGAGTAGGAGGAGGTAGAGGAAGAGGAAGAGAAAAAAAGGTATCATGTGATATAAAAAATATGTAGCCATTTTACAGACAATCCCAAGTACATAAATACCCATTGAAATCTGACCATTTTCAAGCTAGATTCAACTTGCAACTTTAATTGCCTTTCTGCTTGCAATTTGTTGCTGCATCTTAGCTGCAACGTCCATCCTGCCGCTAATTAGTGTCGACCGCAATCTGCGTCCATCTAACTGGACATTCATCTGCTTATCTCCTATCATATCAGCCTGTGTATCTGCTGAAGAAGATTCTCTTTCCCCCCTCCCCCATCGACCACCTATTGCCCCCCGCCCCTCTTCTCTTGCAGCACCTCAGTTTGCCGTTCGTGCAGTTGCCACAGATTATTCACAAATTAGCACGAGTTGAAGTCGAAGTGTTGCACGATGACCACTTCAGGGCAACCAATCCCATTCCCAATCCCAATCCCAGTCCCAATCCCAGTCCCGATGCCAAACCCATCCCAGTTCCAGTTCCAGTTTATGTTCAAGTTTCAGTTCCAGTCGCTGTCTGACTCGCAGTCAATTGGAACTGCAGCCACAATGCAGGCCATAAATCAGAGGTACAAACTGAAAACCCAAAGAAAACAAATGGAAAAACAAATGGAAAAGCAAATGGAAAAACAAATGGAAAAACAAAGTATTCAAAGAGCGCCACGCACTTTCACACACAATTTTCTGCACGCACTCAGCCAAAAAGCGTTAATTACACTAATTATGTGTTGTTCTAAGAGTTGTTGTTGTTGTTGTTGTTCTGGTTGTTGTTGTTGGAGGGGCCCATGACAACGAAAATAAATATGAAAAAATAACTAAAATATCATTTGAGAGTTTAGAGTTAAGAGAAGCAGGAAGGAGAAGCACTGAGAAACGAGAACCGAGAGGCCAGAACCAAGAATGGAGAAACGAGAGGCCAGAGTCGAGAAGCAAGAAGAGAGCAGTGAGAGGCCAGAACGGAGAATGGATGAGCGAGAGGCCAGAGTCGAGAATGGAGCATCGAGAGGTGAGAACCGAAAACCGAGAAGCTAAGCGGAACGCTTTGAAGTGCTCCAAATAAAAATGCAGACACACCTCGAACCTCTTTTTTTTTCTCGGAGCAATTATATCATCCAAGGGTTTGGGGTTTTTTTTGTTTTTTGAAACCGAAAACCCGAGAAACAAAAGGCAAAACTTATTACCGATTGAAGTTTAGACATAAATCTTGCCGAGGGTCGGGGGTCGAGAGTCGTGGGTCGAGGGTCGAGGGTTGGGGTTCTCCTAACGGAAACCCAAAACCCGGAAGTCCAACCTGGGACTTGGATAATAATTTGATGGAAAGAGTATAGAAATGAGATATGAGATTTGAATGTCTTTTATTGCTTCACTGCTGGCTCTTTCCTTCACCTCCCCTCCCCACCGCCCAGCCCCTCCCCTCCCCCGCAACCAATACATCTGCCTTGTAATTAACATAATCTTTAATTTCTTAATTCGATTGTGTCTATATTTAAATTATGCCACATTTGTGTTCTATAATTACCAAATTTTTTGTTTCTTATTGTTTTTATTGTTGTTGTTGTTGTAGATGTTATTGTTGTTGTTGTTTTTGTTGCCGTTCCTGTCTCCGTTTTTGTTTCTGTTTATTTATTTTGTTTTTATGCCTTTGCACTAATTGCCGCAAACGCCCCAAACATTTCCAAGGCGTTCTGTTTGAGCAGCAGCTGCAGAGGCTAACCGAACAGCTGATACCCTTTCCAGGCAGTATCTGGGAATATCTTAATTTATTTAAATAAATTTAATAAATTTATTTTATTTTTTAAATTAAGTTTTTATTCAAATCTTTGATATACAGAAACTTCTCTATATAAATATCTCTTGCTTCCTCCTCTGTTGCTCCTCTGCCACCGCTTCGAACGACTTCCTTAAGCCAAGATGCCCTTCCCTTTCTCAGAGCATCGAGAGTTTATTTATGTTCATCTATTATTTGCTGGCTAATTAGCTTTGTTTTTTCTGGCCGCCGACTGTTGCTAATTGTTGTTGCAAGTGTTTCTATATTAATTATGGGCAAAGAGTTGCCCCAATGTATCTGTATCGGAATCCCATGCCAGCCGAAGCTCCCTTCTCATCTCCATTTGTATCTGTAAATGTATCTGTATCTGTATCTGTATCTGTATCTGTATCTGTATCTGTATCTGTATCTGTATCTGTATCTGTATCTGTATCTGTATCTGTATCTGTATCTGTATCTGTATCTGTATCTGTATCTGTATCTGTATCTGTATCTGTATCTGTATCTGTATCTGTATCTGTATCTGTATCTGTATCTGTATCTGTATCTGTATCTGTATCTGTATCTGTATCTGTATCTGTATCTGTATCTGTATCTGTATCTGTATCTGTATCTGTATCTGTATCTGTATCTGTATCTGTATCTGTATCTGTATTTGTATCTGTATCTGTATCTGTATTTCTAACTGTAAACGTATTTGTATCTGTATCTATAGATGTCTCAGTATCTGTATCTGCAGCTTTACCTAAATCAACAGCTAACATTCAAGAGCAACAATACCAACAACAACAGCAACAACAACGGGGGACACGCATCACTTAGGCAACTGTGCAAATAGCTGTCACCATTTGTGGCTGCCACATGTGTCTCCCAATGTCTCCCAGTGTCTCCCAGTGCCTAGCTGCCACTCCTACGGTCTCCCAGTGTCTGGGCAATGGCTTCGCGCTTGGCCTCAGAGATTTTACGTTAAATTACACGGTCTGACTGAAGTGATAAAATGTTGCACACGCGGCATGCGACATTTAGTTGGCAGCATTGACAGTCAAAATGGTTGGCGATGCGGCAGTGGCAGCAGCGGCATCAGTGGCAGCAACGACAGCCGCTGCAAAGCTGCCACAAAGATGAGAGATGATGCCACAGAAAAGGCAACTGAAGATGCCACAAATCGCGATAGCTGCAATTGCAGCATCAACTGAAGAATTTCCTTTAAGTTGTCCAACTTTTTTTGCCATCTAATCAATGGACCAATAGGAATTCTCTATAATCTAATTAAAATTTCTAACCATACTTATAGTTCCACTAACTGACAACAGATGGCGCCTCACACTACCAGCTGAACATCTGAAAGAAACGACTTCTACCTTTCAGATCTGTGTGTACGGGACAGTTCGTTGGCTTATGCTAAACGTCCTCTAATTGTGTTGTCAGTTCCACTCAGGGAGCTCCCATATCATTCACAATGATCACGAAAAACCCAAGCTCATGTATAAAAGTGGAATAAAATCGAGAACAACAAAGACTCAACGGCGATTATCATGGGTTGAGGTTGAATCAACCGAGCAGAAAAACGCCAAGCATTTCCAAAACAAATCCATCATGATGTCGTCCCAGACATACCTATATGGCCGGACATATATATGGCATATCAAGCATATATATATGTGTGTGTATGGAGGTACCGCCCCTCGCCCCACACCGCCATAACGAAGACTCAGCCAACCAAATTGAATGAAACTTTCGAAATTTATGCGAGCGGCGATTCTTGTAAAACAGCGGATGGAGTTGACAGCTCTCAGCGAGAGAAAGGGAGAAAGATAGAGAGAGAGGGAGAGAGAGAGAGAGAGAGAGAGAGCGATAGGAGCATAGAACGATCGGTCATCTGTCATAACTTAAATTTTGACATTTGAATTGAATTGAAAGCTAAAGGCCTGAAATTCAGTTGATTCCAAAATTGAAGCCAGCGATTCATTTGTTTTGATGCCTCAACTCGTCTATAAATTAAGATTTATTATCTATACACCCGCACGCCCCCACGCCCACAAATCAGACAACGTCAACGCCCATAATGATAATGATGTTGTTGCTGTTGTTGTTGTGGCTGTTGCTGCTGCACTTGTTCAATTGCATTTGATGTTGCATGCAACATGTTAATTTAAATTTGTATTTCCTCCGCTCATTCATCAAATGCTGTGGCTTTCGTTGCTTGTATCTTGTATCTTGTATCTTGTATCAGCAGCTGCATCCATGCGTATGTGTGTGTGTGCATGTGTGTGTGTGTGTGTGTGTGTGTGTATGTGCATAATTTGTTATGTTCCTCATGCTGTTTTGCATTTTGTCGAGACAAATTTGATGTCCGGCCATCAATCAAAAATTAAACATCTCAAACGCCGATGAAATAATCAAATTTACACGACTTTTCGACTCTTTGACTGCTCGACCCTTCGACTCCTCCAGTTTTCGACTCTTCGACGTTTTGACTCTTTGATTCTTCGACTCTTCGTCCCTTCGACTGTTAGGGAACGGAATCGTGTCTGAACATAATGAAATTAGCTGCAAGTGACCTTTAAACTCGATCCTAAATGGAATTAAAAATAACTTTTTAAAACAATTCTTTATTAGATTGAATCCCTAGTGGAAGGACGAGCTGCTCTCAAGATAAACATGATTATCCTTTCATGGAAAAAACTCATAAAAAATGAAGTACAAAATGAAAAGTTGACTTTTGCTCATAAATTACAATTTATCGATTGATCCTGAGTTGAAGATTGTGGCAACAAATTTCATCTTTTTAATGAACAGTCCACGAATTCAGGGAAAAACGAGTTATAAATCCTTTGTGGAGTTCATTAAAAAGGATACAAATACGGAGGCGGGTTTCAGGTGCCGCGTACAGTAGTCAACACCTGCGAAGGACTACCGAACAGTAGTTATTGCGGGAGATGCCAAAACAAGGACTCGCGTTAGGTAGACAACATTGTGAGTTGCCTCCTCCTCCAACTCCTAGCCAAAGGACTCTAGGACAGCCAAGGACTCTGGGGCAGCCAAGGACTCTAGGGCAGCCAAGGACTCAGATATTAAACAAGATCATAAACCGCTGATAGTCCTTGGACGCGTCAACGCCCAATGCCGGACTGGATATGAGTTGGAGTTATGCGTGTGTCAAGTTAGGAACTTGCAGCTATTGCATTAAGTGGAACTGGAACTGAACTAGGAGTCGGAGTGGGAGTCGGAGTGGGAGTCGGAGTGGGAGTCGTAGTGGGAGTCAGAGTTGGAGTTGCAGTTGGAGTTGGAGCTGGATCAGGAACTGGAGTTGTTTGTCCGATGGACTCGGTGAATGTTAATAGCCTTGTGCACGCCTAAGCATGTGCTTCAATTTATTTTGACAAGCGCATTGCGAGTAGCTACGTGTCCTTACAAAGGACATGGACATGTACAAACACAGTCACAGATACAGATACAGATACAGATACAGATGCAGAGACCGAGCCAAAGGGCAGGACTACAGATCAAGATATGAAATGTGTGTCATCATTAGTAAACTGGAAAAGTCCTAGTCAAGGGTTCTGGCCACTGGCTGATGTCCTTATTAAACGAAGAAGGACCTCCGTGCTGGCCACAAAAACGGTTATGTAATAAAAATTCTATTCTATTCTCTTTCTTGCTACACGTTTGCCCATTGCGTCCACACAACAAGAACCAAGACAATCCTTCCCCCCGCCACGCCCCGCACCCGACCATCTACCTGCTCCTCGTCGTGTTCTGTTTGTGTTTGCTTGTCTGCTTATTTATACGACAGGATCAACACACACACACACACACACACACACACACAGGCGTGCATTTACTGGGAAGTGAATGTGGCGTCCAGTCTGTGGCATGCCACAACATAGACCCATACGTCCAGTCTGTGGCATGCCACAACATAGACCCATATTTACTTATTATTGACGACAGGACAATTCGAGAGGCATCTAACTTCAGCGCCAGGACGTAAGAGCTTCGTTTGCGCTACTTATGAGGTACTTCAGAGAAGTGGAGCAGAGATGACAGCAGAGCTGTGAAGGCAAGGAGAGTATAAAGAGATAAAGGAAAAGGGTGAGGATGTGGGGCAGGGTGAGAAGGGGAGAAGTGAGGACTTAAGCAGCGCGTGCAACTATTTTCATACTCATGGGTTGCAGGATGGGAGATGGGATTGAGCTTTGAGCTGCAACTGAAATTAAAGGTGGGAACGGAATTAAAGTGTGGGAGGGAATTGAAGGTGGGAACAGATTTGAAAATGGAATGGGATGAAGATTGGGACTGGGACTGGGACTGATATTGGGGTGGGATTGGGCTCCAAGTTGCGTAAAGAGATCCTCAAAAAAATGAAAAAAAAACAATTTTTCGGCTAAGTTTGAAAGAACTTTCTGAATGTCCTTTAAGGAACTTGTAGTAGTATTTCCAAATGGCCTGGCAAATGGTGATAAGAACTCGTCAGGTTCAAAGAGGATACAGCCGGAAAATATATTCTGTTGTCTAGCTATTTTATGTGTTCTGGAAGGATATTCATTCTATGGAAAAGTTAAGCCACAGTCAACAGCCTAAACTTTATTCAAATGTGAAAGGACATCGAATAGTTCAAGTGACGGCGAATTTATGAGATTCCAATATAATTTTTTCTCTTGTAAGAAATATTGATTAATTATTATTATTATAATTATAATTATAATTATTATTTGTATTATTATAATTATAATTATTATTTATATTTTTATTATTATTACAATTATTACAATTTTTATTATTATTATAATTGTTGTTGGTGTTGTTGTAATTATTCTCGATCCTTCTATTATTTATAGCGTAGATTGAAGTGTTCCTTAAGTTCCTTTTGTTCCCAGTTTTTTTTGTATATCAATTGTTGTGGCAGTTGTTGTTGTTGCAATTGTTGTTTGTTGCATTTGTTGTTGTAATTATTTTTGTTGTTCTGATTGTTGTTGTAATTGCGATTGCAGTGGCTTCTTTGAGATGGTCACTCACTCGCAGCTGCCTGAATATTAAGGCTAAAAACTTTTGCCAGCCATAATTCATTGGGGCACGTGTTGCATGCTGCACGAAAGTTTTTCCAGGCAGTCAACACACAAGTCACACACAGCACACACCACACACACACCACACACATCCACCTACGGGGCCAGCAAACTAATGGTATCAATTTCCAGGAATACAGTTAGGTCAGGCGGCCAGTCAACCAGTCAGCCAAATGGCAGGCCAAGAGGCGAACTGGTGGGAAGGTGGGAGGGCGGTAAGGCGGGGACAGGCAGGAAGTTGGAAAGCTTAGTTAACAGTTTATCGAAGGCGTTGATAATTTGCATTGATAAGAAGCTAACGGTGTTTGTTCTCGGGTCTCGGGTCTCGGGTCTCGGATCTCAGGTCTCGGGTCTCCTAATTGGCTGCCGCCTCACGAAGTTCGATTCCAAATCAATTTGCATCTAGAATATGGCTAATAACGAGCGATATCTTGGCCTTAAAGACGCTGGCTGAGCCCCTGCAGCTGCTTGGATAATTGACAGCCATCGCCCAGGATCGTCTAGGATTTGGCAAATGAGCGGCGGGAGGAGCAGCTGTAATGCTGATCCGCTTGTGCTTTGCAGACACAAAGCGAGCCGATCCGCTGGAGAAGTGAACCAAAACACTTAACTGATCGCAATGATAATGAACTTAGTTCCCGGTTCTCAGCTCACGGCGTAAATTGATATTTTCCACGCTTCCCTCCAGCCAGAGGGCAGAGAGATAGGACGAGGGTACGAGAGGACGAGAGGAGATCATAATGAATCCTCAATTCCAAGCACGTTGACAAAAAGATGTCAGTCTGGAGCAGCTTCAAGCCCTGAGCTCAGCCTCAGCCACCGCCTTCTCCTCTGTCTCTGCCTCCTTCCACTACTCCTTCCCCTTCTCCTTCTCATCGTTGCGATTGTTATCAAGGCTCTGGCTGCCCTTCCTACCTGTTCAGACGGATAACCACAAATTGTTTGCTGCCTTCGGTTAATGTTTTCCCTGTGTTTTCCTTGTTTTCTTTTGTTTTTGTTTTTTCTCTGTGTTTTTCAATATTTTTCGTGTGCGTTTCTTAGATTCCCATCAGCATGCATCTGATCATCGTCATCGTCGTCGTCATCGTCCTTTGGCATTGTCTCTCGCATTGTCAACGACTCTTTTGTCAACTGTGGCGCTGCCTCACGTACTTGCCCATGCCCATACCCATGCCCATGCCCATGCCCATATCCATTCCCGAGCCCAAGGCCTGGTCCAGGGACCAACCGCCAAGGCGATCGTCGAGCGACATTGTCTGAGTCTCTTCTGTTCTTTGTTCTAACTGATATCGATCATTAGATATTTGTCTCTTGCCCCATTCTTGTTGCAACGTAGTTTCTTGTCATTTCATGCCCCAGCTCCTAAACACACACGCACACACACAGATGCACACACGCACACGTACATTTACACACGCCCGCTGACTTGTACGTGTGTCCTATGTCATCAATTATTATGTAAGTTTTCCTCATCTTTGGACAGTTTTCCCCGCATGTATCTGTGTGTGTGAATGTGTGTGTGTGTGTCTCTGGTTAGACGCACTTTGGTATTCGTGGAATCTGCCAGGACGGAGAACGACCCATGAACATGATTAACTGGAAATATTTGAGGCGTGTGTATTTGTTGTGTGTCCCACTGTCCCACTGTCTCCTGTCCCACTGCCCCCTGTCCCACTGCCCCCTGCCCCTCGTCGATATCCAAAATGTGACCTCAACAATGTTTTGATATTTGCCTCTTCCAAAAGCGACGGCTCATAGCGGATTTCCAGACAAGATGCTTAATGAGTTTGGATGAATGGACTGATACGTGGACAGAGTTTTAGATGGAGCTATAGACGGGGTTATAGACGGGGTTATCGGGAGACATCGTAGCCCAAGGAGCTTATCACACTTATGGGTAATTTTTTTTATTCAGCTCTGTGATTCGCATTAATCAGATTCTTGAGTTGAGTTCACATAAAGTTCCTTTTACATCTGCTAAATGGAGTCTTATGATCGGCGGTGGTTGAGGTGCGGCTTCACACATCGAAAACAACTTCGCACTCGACGTTAAGGATCATAAACCTTATAAACTACATATATACCATATAATGATATAGGGTTATTGAGCAAGTGCTTTAATTGCCCGCCGGCGCCGTATCACAGCGCGCAGGTACTTAAGACCATAATAAGCGATGGCAGAAGGCAGGATGGAGGATGGAGGAGGCAGGGGGCAGCAGGCAGAAGGCAGAAGGTGTCGGTCGAAGTTGCCAAGGATATCCTTCAACAAAAACATGTGTTTCGGCAGATTGAACCTTTTTAATTAACCAAAATGCGAGCCCATAATTTAAGGCAGACAGAGACCCAAAACCAGAGACTGAAAGTGAGAGTGAGAAGGAGAGGGAGAGGGAGACGGAGAGGGAGAGGGAAAGAGAGAGGAAGAGGAAGCTTGAGTTGCAGCTTCTGTTGCTGTTGCAGTCAAGGTGGCAGTTCCTGCTGCGTTTGTTTCATCCACCGCCAACGCCTTGGCCAACAAAATTACAGTTAACGCCTAGAAAAAAAGTGTTGGCCAAGGGCGCCGTCAGTTTGGGCCCAAGTCCGTTGCCAACTCACGCAGCGTTAAATGGCGGCCAATCAACAAACTGTAAACTGCACCTGCAGCGATACAAACAACTCCCAAGCCAGACGACTGCCTTAACTGTGACTCTGACTGCGACTGCGACTAGACTGAGACTGAGACTGCGACTGCCACTTCGACTGCTACTACGACTGCGACTCCGACTGCCACTACGACTGTGACTCCGACTGCCACTACGACTGAGACTCCAACTGAGTCCCAGACAGGGACAGACTCGCCGACTGCGAGTCCATGTTAGAAATTATATCAAATGATACGTTATATGTGCAGTCCGTATACCGAATATGAGTTCTCTAATTTTTATTTATGGCTTCCTGTTTGCCACTCTCTCTCGGATTCATGCAACAGACTCGAGGTGTCGGCATCGGTGTCGGTGTCCGTATCTGTGTCCAACTGGCAGTCAAAGTCGACGTCGGGGTTGGAGTCTCGGCTTAGCCTGACTTTGCAATTCTGTTGTGCGTGTTGTGCGCGTGTTGCAGGTGTAAATTCTGGTATTTTACTTCTCCCTCTTCTTCTTCTTCTTCTTCTTCTGTTTTTCATATTCTTCCCTCCTCCTGATCCCCTGCCTTATTTTGGCACCTCGGCCAGGCAGAAGGTGTGACTATAAACATTAATCAGCGGCAGCGGCAGCGGCAGGCAATGCACTCCCAAGGCTCTCACTGGGTTAGTTGGTAATGAAGCGCACAGCGACGAGGAGAAAGTCCGCACAGACCTGAGATAATTGCAGTCTCTGAGTACCAATTTTAAGGAGCTCTCCGACTCCGACTCCAACTCCGACTCCGACTCCGGATCATCGTATCGACTTTAAAACAAAGCAATCTGAAAGTCACAGACAATTAATGAAAGATATTCCGATATGTCATCTGGGCTATAAAGTATATGTTTTGGAAATCGCATGAAATATTCCCCTTTGATCGGCACTTGAATATTGAATGCGATTTAACTGGAATTTCAATTAATAATTATTAAACTATTCTTATAGCAGAGCTTAATTAATATTTAATTTAATACTTTAATTAGATTTATTAATAATTAAATTATTTCTACCAAATTCAATTCTGTTTTTAAAATCATTTATTAATTTTCTAATTTTAATTTTCGATTTTTTTTATATATCTTTATATATAATAGATCTGCCCTGAAATCGGATATCCAGCTTTTCCATATATTCCCAGAGTTAATTCCTAATACTTTGTCTTCCTTTTCTGCCTGAATCTTATTGGCCAAAATCTTTGGGCTACTCCCTCCACCCTTCACTCCTGTTGTCCCTTCCAGCAAGTATCATCATCTGCAGTCCAATTCCTTGCTCAAAGCTCACTCTTTACGAATGTTGAAGTTAATGTGCAAATTACCCACTTACGCTGAGAAATTCATATTATTTAAGCCTTGGATATTTTTTGGGGCCTAATTCCCATTTCTTAACCAAGATGGCCAAGAGTGCAGACAGCCGTTTTGGCTTTGGATTCGACTGTCTGACTGAGTTGGCCCAAGACCTTTAAGGCAGCAAATATATATATATTATATATATATGTGTTATATGTATATATATATATATATATAGGTCGATCCGCAGAGACGCGGCTCGGAGCTCGTTTGAGGGCCTGTCAAGCGGTCGAGTGGTCGAGTGGTCGAGTTGCCTGTTAACAAGCAAATGATTAATGAAGGAGCTGCGGCTATCAACTTCACACTTGCTAAATGTATTATTTTTCTGTTTTTCGGGACTGCATTACTTTGACTTTGACTTTGACGGACTGAACGGACGACTGAATGACTGAATGACTGACCGAATGACTGACCGAATGACTGACCGAATGACTGACCGAACGACTGTCTGGATGGAGGGAATGAGAAATTGACTCAACTGCGATAATTAGCGCCAAGGCAACGCCGTTTGAATGTTAACTCTTAGTGCCTTTTGCCATTTTGCATGATGGCCTGTGCACATTTTGACACCTTGGATGCAAGGTGTTGACTATAATTACCTGTAATTGGTAGCCAGACATTGCGAAAGCTCTGCCCTCTCTCATTTTCTGTCTCTCCGGTCAGTCACTCAATCGACCTCTCTCCCTCCCTCTCTCTCTCTGTCTCTCTGTTGCCTTTCAGGTCCCAAGTGAGTGAACCCGAAGCCACTTGAATGTTAAGTAGGCGCCTAATTATTTTGACACCTGCCGCACAATAAAGGATGCCACTCGCGGCACGTAATTACAGGGTATCCGAAGCTTCATTCACACCTCGACCAAGGCCAACAGATTTTTATAGCCATTGCACTTTTGGCTCTCACTTTTGGGTAGCAAATGTCGAGCTGTTCGGTCTGAAGTGTTGAGTGTTGAGTGGCAGCAAAGGCAGCTGCTTCCTGTGGCAATTGCTGCCACAAAATGCTGCAACTGCTGCAAGCTATCAATGATCGAGTTGAATGCTTATCAACTTGCAACCTAGGCCCATCTCCAGGTCCTAGTCGATCCGCGATAAGCCTGTGCTTTGTTTGGGTTACTCTCCCCGCCCCCTTCCTTACATTTATCCACTGATTCCTAGCCATATGTGCGCAGGAATGAATCTAAGTATGTGTGTGTGTGTGTGTTTGTATGTTATTGTTTGTGTTGTGTGTGTGCCCATTGTCAACGCCTCACGCATTTAAACAACGCAATTTGGGTTTACACATGAGGCAACCAGAAACCTTCAACTTGCAACGAGCAACTGAGCAACTGGCGCTATCAAGATTCTCACACACACACACATACACACACACGAAGACACACATGAACACACCTACTGCAGGTCATGATCTGAGCCATAGATAGCACACAATATGCACAGGGTTTTCCCTTACAATTTTCTAGGTTCTTCGGGTTTTTCCTGGCCCCTTTCACCGCTGCGGCATGCAACATGTGCAGATTTGTGCGACATCCTCTCCGTTTGTAGGTGTCAACCACATGATGATCCTTTCGATAGGCATCTACATACGCATCTCCCATCTCCACATACATGAACCCTACACTATTTGAGGTTTACGCTGCGGTTCCTTGAATATGGAAATTCGGAGACCGCAGATCCTTTGGATATTGATAAAACTCACAGATGTTGCCTCCAGGATGCCATCCATACGATTGAGGTTTTACGCTTGATCAGAGCCGATAGGCTGTGCACATATGTCGTATGGCAATCTATGACAATATATAATAAAATTCCGTATAACTTAAAAAGACATATAAAAAATACCCAAAGATTTTTTTCTCAGCGATTTTGGATCTTAAATAAATTCGAAATTTAAAGAATTTTAAAATGAAGCAGTTTTTTTGTACAGTCTTACCTCGTCTCGAGTGTCCCAGTGGCACTTAAAATATCAACCGCAAAATGTCAAAGAGTTGGACACTTGAGGCAAAACATTTCACCCACATGAGACCAAAAAGTAAAATTACTTAACCCCGGGAATTTCGCAGAAGTGTCTCGGCAAGCATTGGGCCAAACGATAATTAATTACCTCATTGCCGGAATCCGAAAAGCCAAACAAGTTGAATGCAGACCAAGCCGGAGAAGGAGAGGAAGGGGAAGAAGAAGAAGGGAAGGGAGGACGTGTTGAAGTTGGGGGTGTTGCAAGTACGCAACAAATGGGACAGCTTCACAGTCCTTGGGTTCAACTCCGACCCGCTGATGGGCAGCCGAACAAGGAAAGTTTGACAGGGCAGCTAATTGAATCGTCGCCCCACAGTGGAGCAATTGCCCCACATCCCCCAAATCGAACACAGGGCAAAGGAAGAGTATCCAAACAGTCGGCTTTTATTATAATTGAAATTCTTTTTTTATTTTAATATCCGTCCACCAGTCCGCCCGTCCGTCCGTTCGTCTGGAGGCAAGTCTTTTGTGTTCCAAAGCGCTAATAGTGTCAAAAGTTTAATGATGGGCAACGCCTGTCACTCTTGGGGCCGTGTGCCGTTAAGTAGTCTTCTAGGCAGCTGCCACCCTTCCCACACCCCTCCCCATCCCCATCCCTCTGCGCTCCCACGAGCTGCCCCTGTGGACATCACTGAGGCCATGTCCCTGCATCGAGCAGCTGTCAGTGCGGAAGTGACAGGCCCCGAGCTGCCATATTGCAGTTGTCACCACATCGGATGTCGGGTAGAAGTAGAAGCTGGCAGATATGTGAGTATTTAAATTATTACAAGATATATAATTAATAAATACCGGAAAAATCGTACTTTTATATATCTCAGATATCGGAAGAGAATCCAAGCCGTAACTCAGCTTTTCCACTATTAAAAATTCCAGGTCTTAGCCTCAGTCAATCTTTAAGTCAGTTCAATTTAAACGCAGCTTTGGTATTTTGTATATAACTTTTCTATTTTGTATGCAACTCAAAGGCAGGAGTAGGAGCGAGGGAGACAGAGAGAGTGTGCGAATGAGACAGCATCATTCATCGATTGATCGATCGGTTGCACTTAAAACAAAGCGCACGGAGCAGAAGATGCAATTAGCAGGGACTCGAGAATCAACTGGACATACAAAGCGGCCAGAGAGAGGGAGAGGGTGAGTGTGGGTGTGGAAGGGGGACAGGAAAGAGGAGGAAAGAGAGGGAAGTATTAGGAACGAAAGGTTTATTTGCTCGAGTCTCAGAAATGCCGCTAAATTTGAGTGTAACTTTTTCTGTGTTACCTTTTGTACTTTTGCCGCTCACCAAAAAGACAAACAACAAGACAGACGAACAGCAAACAGCGGACAGCGGACAGCAGACAGAGGAGAGTGGGGGGCTAGTATTTACAGGGAAGGAGGGGGAGGGGAGCATAGGAACTTTCTCACAGTGATGAGTGTACCAAATACACAAACTAAACGCTCACCGGGCGTTCGCTGCAATTGCTGCCAATTAGAATTAATGCGTTTTTTATGAAAGCATCTCGGGTTTCCAGCGACTGTCAACGGGAACAGCACCCACCAGATCTCTGCCAGGGATCTCCGCACAGAGATCTCCGCACAGAGATCTCCAGCCGATTAGCTAGTTTCCTTGCTTTCCCCTGCCCCTCCCCCACCCTCTCCCTCACCCTCTTCCACACCGACTGCAATTTCCGCGCACTAAATCATCATATTGACTTGTCCTCATCATCGTCTCCAGCGGCGCAGTCATCGCCGTTGCATGGTGCGCGGCTCTGGACGCGGAGATGCCCCCGAGTCAAATTGCCAATTTGTGGACGCCACGCAGCTCCGCGTCCAACGCCGAGTCCAACTCCAACTCCAACTCCAGCTCCAGCTCCAACTCTGACTTCTACTCGGACTCCCGATGGATGTGCGCGTTTTGAAGGTGCAACAGCGGCAACAGCGTCCATAGTACATCAATTGTGACACAGTGGGTCACAATGGCTAGAAAACTCCATAAAATTATTACCCATTTTTGATTTATTACCTTTAAAATTCCTTTAATTTTTTTTTTTGGCCAAATCAAAACTTCCTTTTGGTAACTTCAAAATTTCTTTCTATTTGCCGGCTATGAATTTTCCAGATTTTCCCAGTTATTTTTCTCATTTTTTAATTAAAATTTCATTATTGTTTTCTGTGTAGATTTTTGATTGAATTTCCCCACTGTTGCAACTCCGTAAAATTGAGCTACTGCTGAGCCTCTGCTGCCACCGCGGCAACTGCCGCTGCTTCCTGCTGCTAGTTTATGGGATCTGTGAACTGCGCACCAATATCAATACAATCGCCAACAGAAGCAGGCAACAGCAACAACAACAACAATAAGAACAACGGTGGCAACAGTAACAGCAACAGCAACAACAATAAAAGCAACAACAACAACAACAACAACACCAACGGTGGCAACTGCAACGGCGGCAACAGTTGGATGCAACTTTTTGACATTTACAATTGCAGGCGTAATAAAAGTTGTTGTTGTTGTTGTTGTTATTGTTGTTGCTTTTGTTGTTTTTATTATTGTTGCTGTTGCCTTTGTTCATGTTGCGAGCAGAGCTGCGAAATTGTCAGCTCGTTAGGGGCTCAAGTGTTGTTGTTTCTATTACAAAACAACAGGGCATAATTATGGGTGAATTGCTGATACAAGCGGCACACCCACTGCCCAACACACACTACACACCCACCCCCTCCCTCCCTCCCTTACCCACCCACCATTGTGTGCCAGCCATAAGCCCTGCTGCTATTGAAATTAATTAATTAAATTATGAGATAGTTGATAGTTGATGGGGAACATGCGACATGCTGCATGTCAGTCAGAAAGCGCATTGAGAATGCAACAAAAGTTGCATAGAAATTACAGTTGTCAGCATAGAAACACACACACACACACACACACGTACAGATGGGCTTACAATTGGCATGGCTGGGCTTTTGTTTTGCATTGGCGCAAATGGGTCAAACCTCAAAAACAATCAAGAGACGAGCCATCCAATTCGTCCGGCTGAGCGACGCGTGTTATGGCCACGCAACGAGTTGGGCGCTAATTAAGTGGGCGTGGCCATGGTTGAGCAACATCAGCAATTCGCTCGGCATAATGCCTGTAGTTGTATATGTGTGTGTGTGTGTGTGTGTGTGTGTGGGTGGTTAAATGGATGTGGGTGTTTGTGTGTGAGTGGATAAATAAATATGTGTGTGTGTGTGTGTGGCTGTGTGGGTGTAAGTGGACTGCACGACATCGTGGTTTTCCATTATGGTCCTGACAAAGTTTTTCCAACCTTTTCCACGTTTTCCACCAGTCGCCATCCCACTAACCACCATCCGCCATCCGCCGTCCGCCATCCGCCATCAAGAGGCACACCCTTTGGGCAGTATCCTGCACCCTGGACTCTGCACTCTGCAGCCTGCAGGCTGTCAGGCTTTTGATTGAACGCCGCAACACGTCAGCCGCCTGTCAAGTATACGCAGTGTGCGGCAGTGCCACTCACACGCTCTATTGGCCGTGGGCGGAAGGGCACGCCCATGTGCCGTTCAACATCCTCGTCGCTGTCCTTGTGCATGTAATTAAACTGTAAAGATACAACTTGACCCACTGTCGTCCCCACTAAACATTTATGCCGTGTAAATTTATTGAGCCTGTTCCCAAAAACCTTCAGCCAGGACAATGGATCGACCATCCATTGTATAATGCTAAAAGCAGCGAGGGGAGACCCATGAGTATTGGATATCAAATTTTGTAAAATAATTGAATCTGACTTCTGATTGCATCAAGTGTCTCTCTCTCTTATCCTTCGAATCGTGGAGCAACCTTTGGAGCAACCCTCGCGCGTAGACGATGACCCAGTGGACAGTCAAATGGATGAGCAGTCAGTGGGGCAGCCACGCATACATATGTCATTCAACAAAGGAGCTGCCGCCCCCGCCCACGCCCCACACTGCCGCATACCCGCCCACCCACATTCATTGTTATTGTTGTCAGTTTCTATTGTTGCTGTTGTTGTTGTTGTTGTTTCAATTGTTGTTGTTGTTGTTGTTGTTGGTCTTGTATAACTTGTCCCCAGGATTGTTTATTATCAACTGGGAGCGATAAAAGTGTCCTGGCCCTATTGTATGTCATTTATTTTTGGTCGTCGCTGTACCTTTCATTGTTGTTGCCTCCATTGTGTATGTGTGTGAGTGTGTGTGTGTGTGTGTGTGTGTGTGTGTGTGTTGGCCAGGATGAGATTTCTTTCTAGCTGCTTGTCAACACAAAATGGACATGTATCAATTAATCTTTTGGGTGCTCCGACTTCACTTTGGTGGGATCCTGCCAGTTGCGCCACTGCCGCTGGCTTTTGCCTATTCTTATCCCTATTCTTATCCTTATTCTTATCCCTATTCTCATCCTCATCCTCATCCTTATCCTTATCCATATACATATCAAAATTCAATGTGCATACCACAGCGTCGCACGCACATCTTGAACGCAATTTGTTTGATGGCGCTGCGTGTGCCCTTCCCCCCGACCACCGACCACCAATGCCCCCATCTCTCTGCCCCGTCCCCCCAGCTACCCCGCTGTCCTTCCCTATCAGTTACCACACTCAAATGAGTGCCATTAAAGGTCATGAACATAAATTACATGGAAGTCAGAGTTCCAGCGATGCCGGGCATAAATTTCCAGACACCTTCACTTGCAAGCAAAACAATTATTCCAGAGCCACGACCAGGACGAACCCAGAGGAGCGTTGGATGAATCAGCTTCAGCTTCAGCTTCTCTTCTATGATAACTCATCAAATTTTAATGCTCGAAATATCAAAGAGACAAAACGCATCGGGGACCCTGGCAACGGCTCTGTGGGATGCGGGATTCTCGGGATTCGGAAAGCGGGATTCAGAAATTGGGACTGGGAATCGGTGTGGAAATTGTCAGGGCGTAAGTATCCTTGAAGCAAGTACCATGGGGCAGGCCATGTGCCTGGCCTTTTAATGCTTGTGCCCAATAACATATTGTACAATATTTGATTTGTCTTGGCCCGATGCTGAGCCCCGTTGACACGTACTTGGCTAAAAGGAAAATGTTACTCGGCGCAAATGACAAGCATATTGATTAGCTGCGTGCTCGCCTTTCTCTACGCATCTTAACAGACTTTCTGATGGCTGATAACATGCTTTTAGCTCTCATAACACTTTGGCCAGCAGAAAGTGGAAGAACACACACTCCCATACACCCACACACACACACACACTTAGTGACAATTGAAGGGCCTGCATGTGTCTTTAGAACTCAAACGCCGAGTGTTATGCTGGCTTGCACACGGTCACGGAGCAGGCACCAGAGCCAGTATTCCAAGAGTGTCGTCTACTCCAAAATCGAAGGGGACCCACGACCTATGACCGACATATGTTAACAATACTCCAGCTTTAACTGGAAATTGAGATACAGAAAGAGCTTTAAATTGGTAGAAAATTTATTTCTAAAATAAGAACTTAGTTTTCATCATTAAGATCTTCAGGCAGCCTACTCATGGCGATTTCATTGAAGCAGCAACTATTACGATATACAAAATGATCAGAAAAAAATAAAAAAAAAAAATTATAAATTGGTAGAAAATTTATTTATAAGCCAAGAACTGCATTTTCATCTCTTACGATCTTCAGGCAGCCTTTTCATGGTGATTCTATTGCAGCAGCAACTTTTACGATATTTGAAAAGATCAGAAAAACCGTTCATAAGGAAGCATTTAGCATATAAAATGAATTTATATTTTTAAAATTTATTTTTTAATAAATTATTTAATTAATATTTATTATATTTATATTAAATTTGTCATTTAAAAAATAAATAAAAAAATAAACTATGTAAAATATAATTTAAATTATTTCTCGTTAAAATTGATCTTTGGAATTATTTTATAGTTATTTATTAATACTTTATTACATATAGTTAAAATAAAATATATTTATATTTAATACATATTTAGTTTATTAGTTCTTTTCAATAATTTCCATAAAAAATACTTAGTCTCCGCGAACATTTCTTCTTGATGCAATAAAAAGGCTTCTTCTAAAAAATACGATATTCAGAAACCTTTTAAATGTGCATTTCTATTGTTCATAAATGGAAGATTTCATATTTCAGCAATCGAGAAATGATGTATATTATATAAATTCTTATCAATTAAAACATCTTCCCTCACCCTCCTCCCTCACTCCATTCCCCTTCCCTAGAACTGACAAAGTGTCATTCAATTCAGTTATTGCACCTGTGGCTAGTGCTGAGTGACACATCCTGGACACGGACACGCACGGATCCAATTAGATGCAGTCGCTCGATTCGGGGTATGGGCATACGGGTTTCACACTCGTGAAATGTGTTCCAAGTATAATAAATCCATCAAAGGGTCTTTCATTTGGTTATCATAAAGTAATACGTCATTCGGTGCTTGATGCCTGAACCCATTATTAAGGTAACCCCCGTTTGGCTGGGCTGTGTAGGGTTTCAGTTTCCACATAATTTGATTTTTATCAGGCACAAACAATTATTTCATTTTCATTTTCATAGTGGAAAATATGATGAATTTTCCTCATATCATTATAGATAATTTCTTCATTAGAAACCAAATTGGGCAACGGTTGGAAACGTATGGAAACGTATGGCGAGGCATGGCAGTCCGAAGGGCCGAGCATCTCGTAACCTGTCAGTGTTTGTGACAAGTCTTTATCGTCGTCGCGCATGGATCAGGAAAATGACAGTTTTCCCGGAAAATTTCGGTCCGGTTGTGGCGATGTGTGAAGTGTAAAGTGCATTTCGAGGATTTCTAATTGCAAAGTTAAAAACAACACGCGGCTTTAACAGCTTTTCAGCTTTTCAGCTTTTCCTCCTCAATGCGATTAACGGATGATGCGATTTCCTCAAATATATATACACATATATATATATATGTATTTATTTTGGTGTTGGCAAAAATTCCAATGAAACTTTGTGCAAACAATGGGCCAACCGAAATGTGGGCAGGGTATCAAAATGCGGCTCTATTGACAAAACCTGTTCTAATCTGATGCAGGAGGTCCGTTGCACTTGAAAGGATTTGCTCAATGGCAGACAAAAGCCCATTAAAGGATAAAGGAAATGTTGCCAGCAAGCGGCAGCTGTCCAAATCCTCAACACTCTCTCAGCTCAGAGCCACTCTCAGCCACAGAGACCACAGCGAAAATGGGCATGGTCGAGTCGTCATAAGCAGATGAGTAGATGGAATCCATTGTAATGCCGTTACGGGCTTAGAGTGACGGACACTTTTGCGTGGGCCGCGATTATCGATCAAAGCCGCAAAATGTGAACAGGTAAAAGGTAACCGCATCCCAGAGCCCAAAACCATCTACATGGATAGAGTCATAAAACCGAGAGCAGAGTTCCTGGTCAATGGTCCCTGGTCCCTAGTCAATGGTTCCTGCTACGAGAAGACCCGTGCCTCAGGTACAACCTGTCAAAATGCATTTTTAATGCCCGCTCGATTTTTTCGACTCTCAACTAACATTTTCCATTTTCCATTTTCCAATTCTCATATTTTTTCTATATTTTTGTAATTTATGATTATTTTCTTTATTTTCTTTTGAGGCTTTGTTTTTCTTCTTCTCATATTTTGACAAGTGTGTGTTTATTGTTGTTGTTGTGCCTGCAACAGTTTTCCACAGAATTAAGAGATTTTCACAAGTTCCAAGCTGAGAACCGGCATTATATAACAATTAGGCTATGCAAACCCCAGTCCGTACTTCGAGCCTCAGACTCAACCTCAACCTCAATTAGCGTCTTTGGTTTGACCAAACAATTCACACACACACACACACACACACACGCACACATATATACACGCATGCAATTGAAGCTCTTCATTCGCCATGCGATCTAATTACTCATATTACGGCCAGAGATCTTATAGAGCATTTGCTCATTTAATTTATTAATTATTTTTGGTAAGTGTAACTAATGTCGTTCATTTGTGGTTTCAGCCTTGCCCCCGCACCCGCACCCGCACCCGCTCGCCCTTCCCCTACCTTCCATTGCGTGGGTCAATTTCAGACGAATGCCGACAATGGCGTTCCAGCTGTTGGGCCCCCACGCACCCCTTGCACCTGCCCCTGACGACTTGGATGTAATTGCCACGGTTTGTGGCATGTAATTGTCCTAATCAAATCTTGTGATATTCCATTTGACTTTTGATTGCCACATTTAGTGGCAGGCAACAAAACGGCGCTCAACAAAAGATTCCCTTCTAAAAGAATATATTTATTATATAATTATATAGACTCGATTGTAAAAGATCCACCAACAGTTTTTTTTGTTATTTAAAAAGCAACTTCTGCTCCATTTATTAAGACATCTCCAGAGACTGGTGGATCTGCGACGCCCTTCGTGGCGTATATCTACACGTAATCTCGTGCTCCAGATTCCGGCTTAGAAATTAAGTTTAGTCACATTCTAAGGGCACTCGGAGGTATAATTACCGCGAAGCACTGCACGTGATTAAGACCCAACGCAGCAACAGCAACAACAACTAGAACAACAACAACAACTACTACTACAACAACTACAACAACAACAACTGAGACTAGAGAAATCCAAGAAAACTCAACCGCACACAATGAATGAGTGTGGCAAGCATCGTGGCTGAGTGATGGCAGGAGTTAAGGTAGGGGGCGGGGTGGGAGGGAGAGAAAGGAATCTCAGTGAAATTCCCAGGAAAGCATAAAAAACATAAACAAAAATCTCGCACAAACAATGTAAAAGATAAAGTCATAAATAAAATTGGAAGTGTGACCGTGCCACTAGCCATCCAATGCTATGCTATGGAACATGGAGCCAGGGCATAAGCCCAAGCCAAGTCCGAGCCCAAAACCCTAAACTCGGACCAATTCATTCTCCTCGCATCCTTTTTTTGAGTGAAATGGCCCGAAATGGCCTGAGAAATGGGTTTTAGAGGCAGGAAGCATTTGATTATTTTTACGGCTCTTTGGGGGCGGCTGCACGCTCGCAATTACAGGAAATAATTCGACTAAAGGATAGCCTAAAGGAGAGGGAGGTCGAGGGTAAGAAAATATTAAGTTGTATCCCGTCGATTGATAAGAGTCCGAAGATAAGACCCACGGATAAGTGAAAAGATACACACAGCAGCCAACGGGCAGATAGTCAGTGGATAGTTGGTGAACCATTGGTGACCCATTGGTCACCGTTGGCTCGGGTCACGTATGATGATGATGCGTAGGGAGGCGACAGAGCTCCTTCCACGGACCGGGCACAATGGACGGACGTCAGAGGACATCCAAGCGTGAATGTCACGTAGAGAACGTTGTGCAATGTGTTCTGTGTAAATAAATAAATAAAAATGTGACGCATAGAAGGTGAAAGGAGGATAGTCTCTCTCTCTCTCGCTCTCACTTGTGCTTAGCTTGAACCTGGAACCTGGAACCGGGAACCTGAACATTCACCCGGCCAAATATATATCAACGATAATTTATGTGCGTGCTGACATGCGGGACCCGTTTCCAGGGGTCGCACTTTCAGCGTACCATCTACCCAGATCTCTGCCCATCTCCCCAAGCAGCACACAGTCCCATATCCCCCGTACTCCAGAGAGCTTCAGAGCTCCAGAGCTCCAAGGGTTCATCTACCTGAGCACTACATGGCAGTAGCTTGTACGCTTTGTTAACAATTGAATGGCATAAACATTATGATTTCTGTTATTTCAATAACAGACAGCGACATATGACAGCGACAACATGGCAGACCCAGCGACCTATCAATTCGTGCACTGAGAGAAAAGTCATGCCTCAAATGGAAGGCCTCAACAATCAATGAAAAATGTGAGGCATCAATTTAAATAATAATCAATGCTTTAAAGGGAATATCGTATATTAAATTAATTATTAATTTAAAATTAATTAAAATTAAAATTAATATAAATTGTATTATTTATTACAAAATTATTTATTTTAATATATATTTAATATTTGTTATAAATTTATAAATTAAAGGAAAACTCATGGCTTATGTCAAAAAAAGCCGCGATATAAAATTGTATCAGATTCAGTTAAATTTTCAAGCATTTTCCTTAGCTGAATTAAATTTAAATTATTTCCCGATTATTTCTGAAATATTTATGGCTCAAATTATATATATACCCGACTATTTCGCTCAGTGCATTGTCTTATCAGCTTGGTTTTGTCTCATGCTCTCGGAACTGTGCGTGAGCGATGCGCGTTCCAAGATAAGACGCATTTGATGATGAGCCACAGCAGCAGCAGCAGAAGCAGCGGCAGAGGCAGCGACAGAGGCAGCGACAGGGGAACATCTTCAGGAGCAGCGTATCCCGTGAGCCACTACAGCCACCGTCCCACCGCCACACCTCCAGCAGCCACCAAGTGGAGCAACTGTTGAAATATTTATACGAGTGTCGGACGCTCTGTGAAAATTATTATGCGTAACACGTTTGGTTTGTTGGCTTTTTCGGCGGCAGCGACGCCGGCAGAGGCAGCAGCGAGTGGACTGCGATTGCGATTGCGACTGCGAGCACTGAGCATTGAGGCCCCCAGCAGGCGGTCAAAAATGTTAACAAGCGCAATTTGAACGCCTCGCAGGGCCGCAGACCATCGGCCATCGGTAAAGGGATGCGGATGAGATTGCGGATGGTTGGCGGGTGGATTGAGGGGGGTGATTGCGGGGGGGTGCTGATACCGGTCCATTGCATCGATGGATGCTTAACGCTC
Organism: Zaprionus lineosus; assembly: GCA_035044505.1. Lineage (NCBI taxonomy): Eukaryota > Metazoa > Arthropoda > Insecta > Diptera > Drosophilidae > Zaprionus > Zaprionus lineosus. Next base: position 269,588 of record JAWNNX010000596.1, on the reverse strand, counting down.
ATTTCTCTTCGTATTTTTTGTTGTGTGTGCAATTGATTTTTGATGGCTGATAAATATAGTTATGAATACGTTAACTGGCCCAGTGGAAGGTCCGAGGGCTTTTGTTGGCTGAGTCCGAGGTTGGGTGGGTGCGGGGTGGGAGGAAGTGCGATTCGCTAGAAATGATTTTCGTCGTCTTGCCGACATAATTATTCGAGGCCAGAAATGGCCATTGGGTCACTTATCGTTTATCTGATGAGTTTTTAATTAATTTTCAAACCATTCGAGTATCGCTTTTTATTCCCGTTACAAAAGGAAGAAAAGTTGGAAAATATATGAAATAATTGGTAGATTCCATGATAATGAGATATAAGCTTACAATGTATGGAAAATGTGTTATCTTAACTTCCAGTTGGTTGATTTAATTTTTAAATTATTTCATTTATTGTCCGCTATAAAGAAAGGAAGAAGGATATAGCAAGGATGCGTCAGCTTACTCTGAGTTGAAGCGCCTATTAAACTTCCTACCACTTTTCAAGTCTCTGAGCTGAAGCCTGGCCTTAAGTAATAACTGGCATTCATTAAAGCAGACATCTTTACAAGAGTATCGATAATTATATCGATAACTGTCAAGTTTCCTTCAAATTGAACTCACCAAACAACATCATCAATTTGAAGCTTCACATGATTTCAACCAAACATCAACCACATGTTAAGTGGCCTGACAAATTGATACATAATTTGCAATTTTGTGCCGCTAATCGATTAATTTGACAATCGATAACTAGGCTAATTGTACGTTATAATTGCAACTGCTTATACCATGCACTCTGTCAAAGTGCCGCCAATCAAACGCCTCAAATTAGCCACAAGAAGCGGATATACGCCTCATTGCAGCTAAGCAACAGCAACTCCAAGCAAAAGAAGAAGAAGAAGAGAAGGAAGAACAACAGCAACAGCAACAACAGCAACAACAACAACATTAGCAAACATCATTAGCAACAACATTGAAGCCCGATTGGCGATTGGCAATTGGCAATTGGCAATTGGCGGCGTTCAACGCAATTCGCGGCTGTCAACGGCTTAAAGAATTGGACATCTAATGGCAAATGACTCTCTGGCCACGCGGACTGAGGTGTTAATTTGCCAGATGAATGAACGGACCAGAGTTGTCAACGTCAATGCCAAAAAATTAAGAGATCTCCTCGATTGGCGACGATTGCAGCTTCGGACCGGTTACAGCGCCAGAGCGAGGAGTCAGAATGGCAGACAGATAGATAGAGGGACAAGCAGACGGACAGAAAGACAGACAGACAGAAAGACACACAGAGAGACAAGCATATAGATAGAGAGAGACAGATAGACAGATAGACAGACAGACAGACAGACAGACAGATAATCAGACAGAACAGTCAAACAGCTAGGCTGTCGGAGGCTCAGAGAGTCAGTCAAACAAACAGACTGTCAGACAGACAGGCAGAAAGACAGACAGAGAGACAAGCATATATATAGAGAGGGACAAACATATAGACAGACAGACAGTCAGATAGACAGATGGTCAGTTGGACAGATATTAATGTAATTGGTAATATTGCAGTCGGTGCATAGCCGATGAAGGCGACTGATTGGGTGCCTTTGAAGTCCGTGGATTGAGACATAACAAGGTCTAGGCCCGATCCCCAGCCAAGTGTCCAGATCCAGACTCTTTCACAATGATGGCCAATTTAATTACCACTTTAGAGCGTTGAATTCCCTGGTGCTGAGAGGAGATGCGTTCAAGATGCCGCCTGGTGATGCAATCGCCTCAATGCCAATCCCAATCCCAATCCCAGTCCCAATTCCAATCCCAATTCCAATCTCAATCTCAATTCCATTCCCATTCCCATTCCCATTCCAAATCCCAAACCCACTTCCAAGAGCGACACCCAAACTGAATGCCCGATTCCATCGACTCGTTGAAAATCCTTTTCCTTTGTGAGTGAGTGCCGCGTCTAGGGTCGGCAATAAAAGTGTCAAAAGTAACACTGTGTTATATAAGACATCAACATTCGAGACGCGAAGACGAACAAGCAAATCCCTCAGCTATTACACACAATAAAATGGCCAAAGAGGAGCTGAGATCGCGTCGGACCAGTTCCTGCGGGATTAGCCATGATCAGCCATAAAACAGGCAATCACCAAAGAGAATGCCTAACCCCCCCCTACCCACACCCCGCCCTAAATAAGATGCCGATGGAATTGAAACTTCCCGAGCCCAAAGCCCAGAGCTCAGGGCTCAGAGTGTAGAGCCCCAGAGTCTCGAGCCACTGGGAACAAAGGGTTACGTTTGGGTATAAATAAATAAAATTTCATCAATGCCTCGAAACTGCGTCAATAACTTAAAGGATTAGGCATCGACTTGAGGTTCACAAATAAATCCCCAACTCCAGCACCAGCACCAGCACCAACGCCAACGCCAACGCCAACTTCAGGTCCAGGTCCAACCATAAGTCCCATCCGCAGTTCCAGTTTGAGTCTCGGTTCGGGCTTAAATCATAAAATGTGTGTGTCGTTTGGGGCTCGAATCGCATTTGACTGGCGCACAAAGCAAATCACAGAATTTAATGGCTTTTCTTTTTTTCCGATCCATTTTCATTCTTTGCATTTCCGTTTGAGGTTCCTTAAGTCCAATTTATTTCAACATTTGGATGCCATAAACTATTTGTGGCCTTCCCCCCGCCCCTTGCCCCCTGCCCCCTGTCCCCTTCCCACATTTACATTTTATTGTATTGAATTTGAGAACTGCAGTTGTCATAATTTAAATTCATTAAAATCTCTGCCAATGACACACAAAGTTTTTATACGACCCTCGTGGTAATTGCTTCCCTGAACTGTGATACCTGAAGCCACGGCCAGTAATTAAAATGCTACTCCAGTAGTGGACAAGCCCCAGAGATTGCCTCACACTCACACAGTGAAGCTTCGGGGCACTTCCAGGAGATGAGATGAGATAACCTTCTGATTAGATGAGTTCTACGGATCTGATGGCTGGAACTGGGATCAGAATCATCTTGGCCAGGTAATGCCTGGCATATGGACATGTGCTGTGCGTGGCATGCCACCGCTAGCCCATGCGGCATGAATGAAGCAATTTGCTTTTGACTCAAATACGTGCGACGTCCAATGATTTTCACCGAGAATCGTTATCGTAATCGGTGTAATCGCTGCTCGGCCATCGCACACGTCGCCTGCCCGAGAAAACGCACCAAAAATTAGTGGGCAATTGGTCCGCATGTGTATATGTTTTTTTTTTTTCCGAAAACCTCTGAAAATTAGATTTATTAGACATATGCCACAGATCCCAATGATGCGATTACCCAGCTCCTCCGCTACGTGTGTTGCATGGAAAGTGCCACTTGCCACCATTCATAATATGTGCCCCCTCGACGGATTACGGTCCATGCCTTGGGATTTCCTTTTAATAGCCACCGGTGGACTGCCTTCTGCCTTCTGTTAATCTCGTAAGTGAATATTCCATCAGTTTCCTCTGAACTTTGGCAGTTTCAGAAACAGAAAATCCCAATAAATTGTTTTTCAAATCCAAAAAAAAAAAACATAAACAAAAACAAAATATTGAAAATTATGAACTGAAGTTTCTGAAGTGCCATTTGAGTTTCAGTTATTGATTCCTGGAAGTGGAATGAGGACGATGATATTTAGCTTTGAATTAATTATATTTATTATAATTTATTTATTTATGTTTATTTATATTTATTTTTATTTATTTATATTTATTATTATTTATTTATATTTTTGTACTATATTTATATTAATTTTTATTAATTATTTTTTATACTTATATATTATATTTATTAATTTATATTTATTCTTTTTTATTTTTTTATTTACACATTTATTTATTTACTTTTATTAATTTATATTTATTTATGTATAATTAAATATATTTTTATTTATTTATTATAATTTATATTTTTTTTTTTATTTAAATTGTATTTCCACAAATTTCCCTATTAAAACCTCTGAGCTGACCTCTAACCTCTGTTCTTCACACAGAAGAGTCTTTTCCGTTTTTCAATTTGAATCCTGGCAGTTCGAGTGACTTTTATGGCTTAGAAGTCGTGCAGATGATATATACTCAATATATAAGAACTCTTTGAAATTACTGTAAGACAGTCGAGTTCAAGAAAATCGCCCATTTTTCAAATCTTCTTCGCTTTATGATTTTTCCAATATATAAAAGAAAAAACGACTTCACGATCTTTCGTCTCGCGGATTTCTGGGCACAATTCACACACTCGCCAAGTGCTCACATACCTCGGCTTAATATGCAAATAAAAAGCTAACTCGGCTACCAGTAGGTGTAATCAACAACGGGCTGAGGCTATACCCCGGGTATGCCAGACTGGGATATACCCTGCACAAGAAAAGTGTCAAGAGTTCAGAGTTTCGAGAGGTCAAAGCTGAAGGCCAATAATAAATTAATAATAAAAATTGCATCTTTTAAAGCCATATTTGATCTCATCTTCTTCTTACCTTTATTCCCTCAAATTACAGGGTATTCAAATTGAGTTGCCTTATGGAATCATTTGGATGTCTGTCGCAGTTCGAATTGCACTTAATTTACAATCGCAAAAAACGACATTCATTCATTTGGAGCAAACACCTGCAAGTCGCCAACCTCCTACCTGCCCATGTATGGGTGTGTGTGTGTGTGTGTGTGTGACTGCATATTGAAAAGGCAGGCAGCGTGTATGATTTTTGATTTATGATCTGTCACAAAAATAGCATACGAATGTCGTACACCCTACCCTAGGTGCGGCATAAAAAATAATAAAAAAAAATGGGAGGGAAGAAGAAAAAGAAAACTTTAAAAAATAAGGAAGAAGGAGGAAAAAATATGCGTACCATGCGAAAATGCTGAAAGCCACTGAGAATGGCAGTTAAAGATATTTACGATATGCATAGCTCCAGCGGGTCCAAAGTTATGCGCAAAACTTTCTATAGAACCCAAGCGGGGCTGTCGCCCCCTCGTCACCTTGTCCCCTTGCCAAGCAGCTGATGGCTTGTCTTGCTCCTGTTGCTATCTTAACACGATCAAAGCCAAGCACAACAACAGAAGCAATCAATTTTCGTTGTTGTGATAGCCGCGGGTAGTCAGACAGTACAGGATACGGTCAACCAAGCAGCCAAGCAGCCAGACACCCAATTCTATACCCATTCCCATTCCCATTCGCATTGCCATTGCCATTGCCATTGCCATTCCCAATCCCAATCCCAGACACAAACCCAAGCTCAAGCCGAGGCACATCCAAGTCAAAGCTGCAGGCGATGCGGCTGCTTAATAAATATGATAATGCACTGGACACTGGACGCGCTCTGTCCTGGCCAAACAGGCTGCTCTACTAATTAATGTAACAACTACATGGGCAGCCGCAGTCGCAGTCGATAGTCGACAGTCGACAGTCGACAGTTGGCAGTCCCAGACTAGTCGCAGTCCAGTCTCCGTTCTGTCCAGGCAGCCTTAACCCTAATAATAATAAATAGTGTCAGGATTAATTGAATCGTTCGCACTTTGCAGCTTTGCCGCTGCCCCCAATGTGTGACACATGCTGCGACAAATGATATATTATAGTTTCTCAACTTTGCAATTTATTATAAATTTATTTATGCCAAAGCAGCCCCTCCCCTTTAACCCCGCCGCCTACCCCACCAATGCAAAATTCTATACCCTCAGTTAAATGTGATGTGAAATTGAGGCAGTCGCCTCGCTTCTTGGCACCAAACATTTTATAGTTCATTAGTGTGGCAACTCTGGCATGATTTACGGGCAACTCTGCTCTGCTCTGCTCTGCACTGGCCAAGGCATAAAAATCAAGTAAATAAATAAATAAATATGCCAATGGTGGCCAAGCAAGTGGCCTTCACATGAGGCACCTTACCTCCTTGCCCCAGACTTCCCCATGGAGAGACTCCATTAACTGCCAATAATTGAGAGTGGAGCTGGGGAATCTCAGGCTGGTGGACAGCCATCAATCAGAGGCTTATTTATGAAATACAATTAACTAGCTACTAATCTATATTTAATACAAATATTAAAGGTTTAAATGGCTGCAAAAATTGGTCTGTTGGCCCTTTGAAAATCTCGCCAAATTTGGCCTTAAAAATCAGCTAATTTAAGGGAAGTTTCGTTCAGTTATCTTCTTAATTGGTGGATGCTCCACCTCTCGGGACACTGAGAAGATTAATGGAAAAAAAGCGTCATTAAAGCGGCGAGAGAAGTGGATTATTCAGGAGCAGCTTCCTTCACATACAAAGTGACTACAAAGGAACAATAACTCATATGTCACGGGGAACCGTTAAGCTTGAAATGCGCTTAAGAGAACAACAACAACAACAACCACAATAGGAAGAGTAGCAGCAACCACAACAACAACAACAACAGTAACAACAAAAAATCATAAGGCAGGAATTAAATACAAAGTCCGGCAAGTGGCTGTTAACGTGGCCCGCAACATGGCCCAAAGGGTAGCCGGAAGGTGGCACTCAGTGCAACGCGCGCTTCTCTCTTTCTGAGTTGTTGCATCGCATTTTTGAGTGAAATGGAAGTGCAGGGCAATGTCAAATCCGCTGCTGCCACCAGGACATCCAGTGCACGCAACTAGGACTGCCAGGACAGCCTGGACTGCCAGGACAACCTGGACAACCTGGACAACCTGGACAACCTGGACAGCCTGGACAACCTGGACAACCTGGACAACCTGGACAACCTGGACAACCTGGACAACCTGGACAACCTGGACAACCTGGACAACCTGGACAACCTGGACAACCTGGACAACCTGGACAACCTGGACAACCTGGACAACCTGGACAACCTGGACAACCTGGACAACCTGGACAACTTGGACAACCTGGAACACCTGGACAATCTGGACAACCTGGACAACCTGTGGACAACCTGGACAACCTGGATAACCTGGACAGCCTGGACAACCTGGACAGCCGTGCCAATCAGACATCCAGTCATCGGGATGAGCAACTGCCACGCTCAGCTTAGGGGAGGAGGAAGTGAGTCCCCGAGGGCGGGGATATAATCGCAAGCTCGCGCATAAATAATGGACTTACGTGTCAAAGGGGCATATCATCAATTTGTTGTCCCGGCAATGGATCTGCCCCTCCTTACACACACACACACACACATGTGTGGGTATACCCTGTAATACATACATACATGCGGTATTTAAAAATAAAACCAACTGCCGAAGGAGACAGCTTCAGATTTTTGAAACAAATTCGCTGAGTGCCTTAAGTGCCTTCCGAGAGTGAAACAAATCTGTGACATGTGTTTCAGTTTCTGGTTTCCGCTCCCATCCCCCATCCTCCATCCTCCGTCATTTATCTCCTGCCTCTCCCCCTCTCCGCAGTCCTTTACCAGTTCCCGCTTTAATACTCGTTCCCAACTCTCCTCGGGCATCATCCGAGTGCGGACTATAGAGTAGTAAATTTGCCTAAAGTGCCACTCCACCCCCCCCACTCCCCTCTTATCCAACTCTCCCCCCCTTCCCGCACAGCAACTACAATGCAAAGAAAAATGTGCTTTCCCTCCCCCTTCCCGTCGCATCCTCTGCGTGCTTCTGTCTTTCGGCACCTTCCACAACTTTGTTGCATTTTAATTCACTTTTCCTTTTCATTTTCATTTTTTTTTCCCATTTTCATTTTTTCTTCCCATTTTCATTTTTTCTTCCCATTTTCATTTTTTTTCTTCCCATTTTCATTATTTTTTTCTTCCCATTTTCGTTTTTGTTTCTCTCGTGTTTTGCGACGCAGTCGCTTTTTTAAGCGGATTTTGAATGTCGCATCCAAAAAACAAAAAGACAGAAAAAAAACAAAATCCAAAAACAAAATTGGCTGAGAATTATTGTCGCGATGGGCGACAGAAACAGAAGCTGCAACAGAAGTTGCAACAGGAAGAGGGGGATTTACTCCCCATCTCACGACTCCACCGCTCCACCTCACCACCTCTCCACTTCCCTCACTCTTACTCTCACTCCTCATCGCCCTCTCTCTCACTCTCCATCTCCCTCTCTCTCACACTCTGTGACTAGTCTCGTTATTTATGTGATCTTCTTAGGTGGAGTCTCCTTTGGGCCTACGAACTACTTCCATGCGGGAGCATCTCATCCCAAGGCTACTCAGGCTGAAGGATCGGATGCACAGATGAAGAGCTCAGCATCTGTTCCTTCCAGAAGACAAGCTCGGTAATAGCTGAAGATCTCAGCCCCGAATGAATGACTTTTCTATGGGTCCTTGCCCAAAAGGAGCTTGTGCAAACAAGTTGATTGTTGTTGTTGTTTTTTTGCTCCTCTAAATGATTTCCAGTTTTCAAGGATTCTTAAGAAATTTATTTCCCAAATATCCGCAAAGCTTCACCACTCCACACCAATCGAAATTGTTTTCTTAGCTCTTCCATTAGGTTGAAAATTTGAAAATTTGAAAATTTGTTTTTTCAGTCGCAGGACAATGTTTGTCCCTGCCCTTTGCAATTACTTCAGCTGTCCTTTCGAAAGGACAGCCATTCTAATAGCGTCATACATTGATCCTTCTGTTGGAAGATCTTAAGTCAACTTAGTGGAGAAAGAAAAACAAGTGGGAAATTCAAAAAAAGGACAACAAAAAAAGTCTATAGAAAACTGCTGTAAAAACAAACAAGGCCAAAACAATGAAAGAAACTGGGCCCAAATTCCTGGCCAAAGGACAAAGAGGGTAGGGCCAAAGGGGACGGAGGGCTTAATGCCACAAATTGAGCAATTCTTGGCATATGTATATATTGTGGCTGCTCCTGCCCCGCTCCTGGACACTAATGCAGCTATTTGAAAACTAATGAGTGGCAGGGCATGCAACGTGCAACACCAGCAGCAGCAGCAGCAGCGGCAGAGGCAGCAGCCAATAACAAAAGGACACCAAAAGCAGGCGGCAGAAATCCGCTTACAGCGATGAGTTGGTTAAGGAAAAAAGAATGGCAGACAATGGCAGGGGGAGGAGAGGAGCAGAGACAGTGACAACAGCAGCAGAGGCAGAGGCAGAGGCAGAGACTGGAAGCAGAGGCAGACACCGGGGGCAGAGACCAGGGGCAGCTGAGTGCAAATGAATGCGCATTTGAAATTAAGCCCTAATCCTTTTACAATTGATGTTGTGCAGTCAGGCAAATACCTGTACGGAGTGTGTGTGTGTGTTGTCCTTGCAAGGACACCACTGCAACTGACAAGCGATTGTTGTTCTTTTTCTTTTTTTGGGCCGAAGCAATATGTTTGTGTTTGTGCCAGGGCTTAGGATCAACGAGTGTGAGGATATTTGGGTCCATGAGCTGACGATTACCTACCGCGCGTTGGAGCCGAGGATAGAAGGGGGTAAAGGATGGAGAGGAGTGGAGAGGAGGGGTGAAACTGAGCATTCAGTAGACATTTAAATTGCTATTATTATGGACATAATTTATGTTTACATTAGTTAAGCGGATCTTTTCCAGAGAGAGCCTGCTGACCAGGTCAAAGGATGGGAAGGATAAATTGGAGATGTACCCGCATCAATGTGAAAGCTGCCCATGAATATCTGGAATCCCGAATCCTTAGTCAACCTCCTGCCCGGAGCACCGGCACCTGGCTGTCTATCAAGTCCATGGAGCAGCTTGCCACACATGTGTCGCAGCTCTTGCCACACTTTGTTAGTGCACAAAATAGGCAAATGACGCATTGTCTGTCATCTGCCACATCTGCCTGCGTGGCATGACTGAGGGTTGAGGGATGGGGGGCACCGGGTACTTAGGAGCATTTGAAAATCGAAAAGCGTTGCGAAATGCTAAATTTGTATTTCCTACAAAAGTTAACACATTGTAAATGACAGAAAATCAAATAAGAAATTCGTTACAGGCAACGCTTGGGACGCATGCAACGCATGCAACGAGTCGCAACGCGAGGCACTTAATTTGAAACAGGATTTACGAGGTTGACACACATTTAACGTGCCACTGCACCCAGAACAGGGCACAGACCACGACATGCCACACAATGCCCAGGAGCAGGACGCAAGATGCATTCTATCTGTGTACCTGTCCTTGTCCTTTGCTGTCACAGTCGTCGTCATCGTTGTTGTTGTTGTTGCTGCCACAGTCGTCGTCGTCGTTGTTGTTGCTGCCACAGTCGTCGTCGTCGTTGTTGTTGTTGTTGCTGCCACAGTCGTTGCGCCTGCGCACAAGAGGAAACTGTGAAAAGAGCAAATCGCTTGTGACGAAACGGAATTTTCAACGCTCGACTGGCGGAGACTTAAGCGGCGCAAAAGATGCAAAAAGTGCTAATGAAATGTCCTTTTGGCCTCCTTTAGGGATGCGTGTCGAGTCCTGATTTCTCGTTCCTCATTCCTGATCCCTCATTTCTGAACCCTGATCCCTCTGAGCTCTGAGCTCTGAGCCCTGTTCCCCGTTGCCGGCACCCAAGGCAGCTGCCCAGGCGATGTCTTCGGGTGTGGCATAACGAATGCTGCAAGGAGAAGGGGCAAGGAGGAGGAAAATTGTTCGCTCGATTGAAGACCGAAGACCGAAGACCGAAGCTGAAGATTGAAGATTGAGGATTGAGGATTGAGTTTTGTGTGGAGTAAAGCGATGTATGTAATTTGTTGCATGCAACGTTGCAGCTTAGCAATTTGCCAGCCCACCTCAAGTGGAAACTGGCATTAATATTCAATTTTCCGAGTGTACTTAAAGCAGCTTAGACGCAACTACATCTGCCCCAATTAGTTGCAATTGTTTCAATTCGCCACGGGCTCAAGTGCTTGCAACAGCAATCATCATCACATCTGCCGCCCGATTGCAACCAAGCTCCCATTCCACTCCAAGGTTGCCTCCACTGCCGATGCAACGTCTCGTGTTACTGACAATCGATCCAACTTATTATTATTACTGACAATTATTTCCCCATCCATGCAAATTGTATCTTTTCATTGTTAGAACCAAAGCTCAGATACTCAGGGCCAAAGATACATTTTATTCGATGCCCAAGAAATCAATAAAAAAAATAAATGAAACTTTAAATAAATTAAAGAAATATATATGTGTTATATTAAATATTAACAAAATAAATCTAATAAAATTTATTTTATATTTTTAATTTTATATTTAAATATTTATTTATTTATTTATTTTTATTACATACAATTTTTTATTATTTTACTTATTTTACATATATTTAGATACATTTCTCTTTATTCAAATAATTAAAATATAAATAAAAGTATATTAAATAAATCAATTTTAAATATTTAAAAATAAAAATAAATAATTATATTTGTTTTATATTTTTAATTTTATATTTAAATATTTACTTATTTATTTATATCTGTTACATACAATTTATTATTATTTTACTTATTTTAAATATATTTAGATGCATTTATCTTTAAATAAATATATATAATATAATTAAATTAAATAAATCAATTTTAAATATTTAAAAATAAAAATAAATTATTATATTTTAAATTTTACATATTTATATTTATTTATATAATTATTCTAATTATATATTTTTTAATATTATTTTACTTATTTTACATGTATTTAAATACATTTCTCTTTATTCAAATAATTAAAATATAAATAAAAACATGTTAAATAAATCAATTTTAAATATTAAAAATAAAACCAAAAATTATATAAATTAAATCCTTTGGTAATTTCAGCTTGAGATAAACAATTTCATAGATACAAAAAGAAGATACTTTATCTTCAGGAAAACCGTACCTTAAGTACAACAACTTTGACCTTTGAAAAGCATTGATAAATTCTTTAAATATCTCTCAGTTTGAAGGATTATCAATCAAGGACTTAAGGGATTAAAGGTACACATCAAATCATTTGTATCTTTGATTGGATGGGCATCACTTGAGATACAATAAGTCCCAGATACATGCAGATTTTCAGTAGTTGCAAACCAAACCAATTAAATAAATGCAAGGATATGAATAATGCTTGCTGGGCTGGCATGTCCTTCAATTTCTCAATCAGATAAAGTCATTACTGTAACTGAATTTTTTTTATTGTTTTTATTTTCTAGCCATTAAAAAATTAAATAATTATAACAATTTAATTTATATGAAACCTTGGGCTCTGATTATTTGATTGCAGGCTTGAGTCCTTGGGCAGCTGCTGTGAGGCATTCGGAGCTACTGAGCTACAGCCGTGTCAGCTGGAGAATATCCTGGAAATGTGCTTTTGTTATGTCGGGCAGCTGCCTGCACCTGAGCAAACCGCAAGATGCATAAACAACAGTTAGTTGCCTTTAATTGATAAACAAAGAGCTAAGGATGAACAACGCTGCCAGGAGCAGGGATAGAAGCAGGAGTAAAAGCAGGAGCAGAAGCAGAAGCAGAAGCAGGAGTAGCGGTAGAAGCAGAAGCTGAAGCAGTAGCAGTTGCAACAGCATCAGACGAACGCAGCACGAGCCTGTCCCAGGACAACGGGTCACATGCCACTGCAAAGTCCCAAACGGCAAATCGACGCTGCTTGATATTTGTTTGTACCAAAATATTTGCAACGTATGAGTTGCAGATTGAGATTGCCACATGCCACATGCCGCGTACGCTCTGAATGTGATTTCACGAAGCTAGACACAAAAGGACACAGCAGCTCAGGGGACTACCGAAACGGCAGCCAAAAGAGCAGAAGCCTTGAAATTGCATTTTATGACTGGACATTAAGAGGCAGAAGGCGGAGTTGATTGCACGGACGGCCTCAAGGAGCCTCAAGCGTGCCAAATCGAACACCCAACCAGTTGACATTTCTAAGCTACTAACTAGGCGGCACCTTCCGCTGCCCGCCGGCCGACTGCCAACGCCCTGCGATGGATGCAGCGCATGCGTGGCTAATCGCGGAACGTGTGTCCAGCCAGGGCAGAGCCTGAGGAATAGGAAGCGGGACAGAGACAGGGCTAAGGACCAGGGAACAGGGAACGGCATAGGGGACGAGGATCCGGTCCGTTGCACGCGCACAAAGCGCCTTTAGTCACAGCAAATTATGACGGCATAGCTGGACAGGACAGGACAGGACAGGATGCGGGGAGGGGAAGAGGGGAGAGGAAACGGCTGCTGGACCATAGAATCAACAGGCACTGCGATCACCTTGAGCCGCTCTTAGCATTGAGTACTCCCACCTGGTAGCCCATTATCCTTTGGCAACAAAAGGCGTAACTAAAGCGCTCGCGACTAGACAAATGTCGCGTGCGTTACTCAAGGTAGCCAGAAGTTAATGCCGGCCACGGACTATGGCTAACAGGCGTACCAAATGCTCAAAGCGGGATGACGAAAAAAGAACAGAGCCAATGAGCGGGCTGAGGGGCAGCCGAGGAGAATCGTCCACCTCGTTAATCGTTTGAATTAATCTTAATGAAGAACAAAACTGCAACTTAAATAAATCCTTTAAGAAGTTCCTTCATCATCATCTTCTTCTGCTTCTTGGTCAGTTTCTTTAATCCTGTCAATGCGAAACGAAAAAGGATATTTCTTTAAAAATTTGTATAAACACAAGGTGAAGTACACGCTTCTCATTTTTTATTAATTACGAAAAGGGTTTAATTGCACTTGAAGTGAGTCAGGGGCGGGCGGGCGGTCCACAGGCAGCCGCAGCTGTTGGACTTGAGCCCTTGGCAATGCCCCGTTTGCCACATTGCCACATTGCCACATTGACGCGTTCACACCTCCTCCGTGCGACGTGCCGCATGGCATGGACAGCGGCAGCCAAGGGAATGCCAAGGGAGCAGGGACATTGCCGCAAGCGGCACTTACAAACAAGTTTCTCACAGATACAGATACAGGCGCAGATACAGATACATATACAGATGCAGGCACACACACACACACACACACACGCACATAAATATATATTAAGTTTATATGAAGTTCTTTTTAATATAAAAATTGCGGCTATTTAAGCGGTTTACGCCCCAAAAGTGCTGCAATCTTGTTTGTGGCAGTTGCACAGCGCAGCTTAAGCCGCGTTGCAGGCAGCCACAGGCCACAGGCCACCGGCCACAGGGACGTAGGGACAAGTGGGGAGTCAAGATTAAAGGGCAGCAAAAAAAAAAAAAAAATTGAGGGCTTTCCTAAATGTTGTGTAATTCCACCTGCAACATGTGGCAATGTTATCATTCATAATTTTACACGCTTGTGATTTTTTTTATTACCGTGAAATTGCCAATAATTAGGAGCCAAGGAGCCAAGGAGCAAAGGAGCAAACGATGTGCAACAATGTCTCATCCCGCAGTGCCTAAGGATACACTTTTTATCGCCCTAATCTTGGGCCAGAAGTGCACGTCATTATGCGACAGACTTTAAGCCGCTTTTGGTTAAAGCCAAAAACAAAAAAAAAAAAAAAAAACAAAAAAAACAAAAAATATAAACTGATTGCAACTTTAATTTGGCAGTTTGCAAGTTTGTCTTTGATTTCGGCTCTGATTTTCCTCTTCACTTTATATTTTTTTTTGTTGCTTTCCTTTTCTTTCTTCTTTTTTTCGACTTTCCTTTTTTGGCTCCTTTTCTTTTTCTTTTTCTGTTGTTACTGTTGCTTCTCCTTTTGATGTTGCTTCTGTTTCTGCTTCTGATTTCAACTCAGGCTTTGGCTTTGGCTTTGGCTACGGCTTTGGTTTTCCCTGTTTGCCACAAATTGGCTTAAACCCGCACAAAACGTTTTTCATCAACGGCGCAAAAGTTTTCCGTCGCTGCGTTTCCGCGCCTTTGTCACAAGTTTTCCCACTGCCAGCTTCCATCTCTCTCTATCTGCAGCTCCATCTCACTCTCTCTCTCTTTTGCTCTTACTTGTATGTATGTGTGTGTGTGTAATTGCATTGGATGTTGCGCTGCATTAAACATCTCATAATTTCATTTTTGCTGCCTTTGTCATTGGCTTACGTTTGTTATTTGGCAGTTTTCCACGGAAAAACTTTTTGTGATCATTTGTGTGTGTTTGAGTGTGTGTGTGTGTGTGTGTGTGTGTGTGTTTTCATAAGCTTTTCCCATCCACAGCAGCGCCTTTCATTTGTCAGTCGCCCAAAAAAAAAACATGGCTATGAATATGTTACCAAACTTCAAAGCTCTTCCAATTAGGAGATGTGCTTAATGTACCACAAATAATCTACATAGACAAAAGAGTACAAATTTGTACCAAAGTGGAGATTATTTCATATTAAAATGTACCGTAAATGTAAAATATATTTATTAAATGTGTAATATTCGAGGATTAGAAATTACAAAATATGTAGAAATAATCTAAATAGAATATATTGTGAGTTGAACCAAAGTTAAGCTTATTTCATAGTAAAATGTACCTAATTAAATATGTACCTAAATAGTATAATACTTACTAATTATATGATTTAAATAAATAAATAAATAAATATGCAAAAATAATCTAAATAAATAAATATTGTGAGTTGTACCAAAGTGTATCTTATTGTATAGCATAATGTACCCAAATGTACCGCAAATAGTATAATACTTATTAAATACATGATTTAAATAAATATTTAATAATGTTTGATTTTAAAAAATATGCAGAAATAATATAAATAGAATATATTGTACCGAGTTGTACCTAAGTAGAGCTTATTTCATGGTCACATTTATATAAATGTACCATAATGGGGGCAACTATTTTAAATTCATTTATAATTCAATTTATTTATATTTTTTGATGTTTATAAAAAAAAGTAAATATACATACTGCTATACATACTGACAAATACTGCTATACATACTGATAAATACTGCTAACTACTGATAAATACTGCTGCCAAAATTATTTAAATGGCAGCTTATTTCGTATTAAAATGTACCCATTTTTGCCTCAACAGGTAGAAATAAATTGTATTAAAAATATAAAACTAAAATTAAGTACCTTAAAATATTTAAAAAAATATATACATTTTCTGAACGATAGACCAAATTAAATGTACCCATTTCTACCAAAGTGCAATGAAATGTACCCAGCTTTACCCTAATAATAGGAAATTAATCAGTTTATATAATTGTCATAGTCTAAAGCTATAAAATTAAATAAGAAATAAATAAATTAAAACATAACCTTTTGTACCATAAATGAGTTTATGTCGTACCCAAATGTACCCAAAAGTACCCAAATGTACCATAATCGGATAATTCGGATAAGTAAAATTCAAATATTGAATTTAATTAATTTAATAATATATATAATATAATTTAATTATATTCAAAAATTAAAATTATTCCATATTTTATTTCATATTCTTAATTCTTTCTTATTTTCAAGTCTTTTTTCAATTTCACTCAGATGTCAATAAAAAATAAAGAAATAAAAAATTATTTAAAATATTTAAATGTTTAATTGAAAACTGAATCACTTGGGCTTCCACAAGTTTGTTGCCTCTTCTTTTGTATGTTGAATGCCCCGCTGTTCACTTTCCTCCGAGCGGCACTTGAACCGAAACGTGGGAATCTCGAAAACCCTCGAACAGTTGCAATATCTATGCGATTGTTTCGGCTGTCAAAATATTGAAAATAAAAAATCAAATGAGAAGAATCGAAGGGAAGGGAAGGGAGCTGCAGGGGCAGGGAAAGATGGGCAGGGGGAGAGCTGAGAGTTGAGAGGAATGTTCTTTTGGAGATGCCGTCACCAGAAGCCGCACAAAAAGCAATGAACAAATAAAATTCGCAAACTCATTGTGCCAGCAGAGAGCGTGGATGAGGGGGGTGCGGGGAGGGGTACCATACTAGGCATTAGATGAAAGAGAAAATCCCGAAAATATAACATCATAGCTTCCCACCTTTATTAACTAATTTGCTAAGGTTGAACGACAAGCGAACAATGAGGCGATGTTAATGTCTTCTAATTGCTACAAGCGGCAACCGCACTTGCCACACACACACACACACAGTTAGGAGGCGACTGCGACTGCGGCGTTGGTGGTTTCGGTGTCGGCGACTTTCATATGTCACCTTAATTCGATTTCCAAGTTCAAGAAACAAAAAAATTGTCAACGTCATCGTTTTTATTTTTTTGGGTCTGCGTGTGGCGCATCCACATCAAGACACTCCCGTTGTCTGTTCTTGCCACTCCTTGCGGCTCAAATGGCTACCGATTGGTCTTTGGGTTGGACAATGAGGCGGCATCTTGGGAAAAATGTCGCACACGTCGTCATTGTCATTGTTCTGGCGACTCTCAGGCTCATTTTCCATTTTCCATTTTCCATTGTCACCTGAACACTAGATCTACTATTGGTCTGTCCTTGCCAAGGAGGCAAGGTCCTTTTTGCATGCGGCCAGCTAGGAGAGCGCTGCCTTTTAAGGTCCTTCCGGGCGGCTGACTTCTCATCTCCTTTGCAATTGTTTTGCCGCTCGATTTGCTTTCATTTGAAACTCATTTGGCTGCACTTGCGCATCCCTAAAGTGTTTTGCCATCAACAATTCAGGACTCAGGTGGACTCCCTTCTCCCTTGTCTCTCCCTTCTTTTTCTTCTTTTTCTTCTTCTTCTTCTCCTTTTCTTTTTTGTTCCTCTGTTAGTCGCATTGTTGTGCCTCCGTGCGATTGTTTGCGCTCAATTGCCAAAATTTTGTTTGAAGCCCCCGTCCTTCTTTCTGGCCACTGGCTTGGGTAGTACTGTGTGTGGTCCCAAGCTCTGGCCTCTAAGACCGAAGTCCTGAATCGTGAGTCCTGTTTGGAATCAATGCAGCTTGAAAAAACATTGCATTTTGCTATCGACTTTGCATATACTTAAAATGCAGTGTCCTTTCTTTGCGTTTGCTGCAACTGCTAACGACTACCGACGGCACAGTGGAGCAAATCATGCAAATTGAAAATATATAGAAATTTATAAATATTATGAATATAATTGCAAGGACATTTTATTCTGATATTTTTAATACTCATTGTAAAATTATATAAATTTTGTAATTAATTTGCCCCACTGTGCGCACGCACTTTGCTGGGGTCTCAACTGTTTTGCATGATTGACTGTTTGACATAATGAAACGCAGCAGAGCAGAGGCCAAGCATAGGCACTCCTGCTCAGAGCTGGCAAGTTACCAGATTTGGATGAGGCCCACACAGAGTTTCCATTCAGAGCGACTGCTCCAAGGGCTGAAGTTGTTCTTGTTGTTGTTGTGGATGTTGTTGTTGTTGCTGGTATGGTTGCTGTTGTTGTTGCAACTAATCAAGTACAATGTTGGCAGCACTGCACCATGGGGCGACCTGCACAGCGCCCAACTGTGGCTACGCAGGCTGATTTTTCCTTTATCAACGTTGGGCCAGTCATGAAAAACTCAATAATGGCTTTTCCCAGTGCTGCTCCTGCGGATTGTGCAACTCCTCGCATATCCTGCACTTCCTGCAACTCCTACAGCATCTGCCGCTCCTGTGGCTCCTGTGGTTCCTGCCGCTCGAGCACCTCATGCCGTTGTTGCTCTCCTAATCAGTCAACGCACAGTGGAGCCCAGAAAGTTGGTCAGCAGTTGGTTGGAGGGACCGCATTTGATGGCTGGAAAAGCTAATGAAAATGAAAATCTATGTCAATGTGCATTGTTTTCAAAAATTGAACGGAACTGAAAAGGAATGAAAATCGGAAACTCAGAACAGGGAAATGGAAGATGGGGGCGGAAAGTGGGTTATGGGAACAGAGAACTTGGAGCGGGAGCCAGGAGAATCGGAGGGAAGCAAATGGAGGGAAGCTGGCAAATGGGAGTCGGAAGCAAGGAACCTGGAGTGATGGGTGGAGAGCGGGGAGCTGGAATCAGGAGGCTGGAATCTGGGAGTCGGAAACTGGGAACTAAAAGCAGGAGCTGAGTTCAGTTCGCTTCATTTGAGCCAAGTGGAGTTTTATTCAGGTTCCGACCATGTCAACAGTATCTGAAATTTTCCTTTCCGATAGCCCGCAAATTACCTGTGACACACACCTGAGTGGCGGGTGGGCAGCTTCTGGTAATTGCCGCTCAGGTGTGGGAAGGTCCACAGCTCTGCCTCACCTCGTGGCACATATGACAGGCGGTATTTCCCATCTAGTTGATGTTTTTTTTTTTTTGGCGCTCTTGTCACTTATAAGACTTCAAACGCGTTGCTCAGATGTGTGAGAGTGTGTGTGAGTGAGTGAATATGTAAGTGAATGTGTGTGTGTGTGTGTGTGTGCGAGTCAGTGTGTGTGGGCATGAAAGCAAGTTCCGTGCCCAGAGACGAGTTATTAAAACAAACGCCCACAGTTTGTCAGGTCTTCTGTCGGCATGGATGACATGCATTTGGCTGTGGCACTGACTTTGAAGTGATGAAAGTGTTCCACAATCGACCAAGACGTCGCTGGCGGCAGCTTCAGAGGGCGGCACTGGATCCGCACAACGGCTCCGGATGAAAGACGGACAAAGAAACAAAGCGATGCCGAGACAGGGACAGGGACAGAGGCAGAGGCAGTAACAGTGGCAGTGGCAGCGGCAGCGAGGGACACCCACACACTCACACACACACATACACACTCACACAACAGGACGCCGACATGTCTGAGGACAGCCTAGGCAACCCATGAACCAAGCACCCTACCTTGTCCTCGTCCTTGTCTTCGTCTTCGTCCTTGCCCTGCTCCTTGTCGCCTTCTCCGTTTGTGCTTGTGTCCCGTCTCCTTTTCAAAGGCGTTACTAATTTGTGTCACATTTTTTTGTGCTCACCCAGAATTTGTTACACTTGTTACACGGTTCACACGCCGTAGGAAACGAGCCGCTCCCTGCACCTTCCGGTGCCCAGGACCCAGGGCCCAGTGCACAGTGATGACCCGGCACAGTAGTGTCCCGATGGCTGGCATTGTTTTTTGGCAATCATTTTTGCGGTAGGTCCACGTCATCATCATGATCATCGATGGATCGATCGAGTACCAGTGTGCCGGGCCGTCCATTCATCAGGACGACCGACGGGCATCCCTAATTGTCGATTCGTTACAAAAATGTGCGACTTTTGGCAGCTCATCTCTCCAGCGGCGACTTAGAAGTCCGGGGATGACTTGCTGTGTGTGTGGGCGACTCTGCGAGTGACAAACGTAGACCACATATTAAGTGAGGACCAAGGATGCCGTTTCTACTCCCCGTTCCAGCTGTGAGCGCAACATGTCCTTCGCTCGCAGGACACGTAGTGCACATATGCAAAAAAGTTGCTCAAGAGTTGATCATCTCAGATGTTGACCGACGAGAAAGTGGAATATCATTTAGGTGGTCCTTGACGATCCTTCCTTAATCTCAGTCCTAGATGCTTCCTTCCAGACTCTGCGAAATTATCACTTAGAGCAAATCCGTTGCCCTCTGCCCCTTGTTAGGATCCAAAGTTGATCTTTACTCACAGCGAAATTGAGGCAAGTCCATGGAGCTCAAGTTTCGCTATGGCAACACCCACAAGCAGCGAACTATTGTGGGGGAGAAGGACGTAAAGTGGGGGGAGGGTGTGGGGCATGGGTGTCGGCTTGGGGGCGGAGAGCTGGAGAGTTGGGTATAATGTGCGTCTAGGAACGCTTCTGGCCATGATTTGGCGTAAGCCGTTTAATCAGAGATATCAGCAACACCTGCCGCACTGTGGCAACCGTTGGTTGCAACTTCAACGCGGCTCCTGCAGCGGCAATAAACAGATAAAGCAGCAGCAACAGTCGATGCCAGCACTTCCTGTACAGAGCAGACTTGGTAGCTGCTGTTGGCCATTGGTATCTGGTCTGGGTCTTGGTCTTGGTCTTGGTCTTGGTCTTGGTACTGGTCTTCGTCGTGGACGGGGATGTGGCATGCCACGTAACTTAAATCAAAATCGATGCTGCAGCTAAAAGCAGAAGAAGAAAAACGAAAACTGCAACTTGCCACAGCAGCCGTCTAGTTGCCACAGTTGCAACGTCAGAGCAAGTGCTGCTGCTGGCGCAAAAAATTAATTAAGTTGACTTCTGGCATTGGCAATGGCCAAGACTTCAGTTTCCCCCCTCCTCCCCATGTCCATCTACCCCTAACCATTGCCCGCAGCCATTGGGTGCCCGCTTCCCGTTGTTCTGTTCTGGCCGCTCATCAATTGCAAGCGGAAGTCGTAAGTTTTGTTTTATTTGGCTTTCCGGGCTGATCCGTTGCATTTTCCAAGTGTGGAAATTATGAAAAATGAGCCATGAGGACGACAACTAACGAGCTCCACATCGCTGCTCCTTGCCACATCGCATGACAGCCTTTGGCGCCGTTGCCAAAGTCTGCAACAGTTTCCAGCCGAACTCCATCAGACGCACATGTTGCAAGTGCTTGTTGCAACACTGACTGCCGCCTAATTGATGAACAGCTACCCGATGCAACGCTGTGCGTAGGCGCAGCAAAATATTTTCCATATAATTGATTAATTTATCGCCTGATAAATGATCCTTGGCAACTTTTGAATCTCTCGCAGCTCGATTGCTGTGTGTGGCCCGTTTCTTGATCTTATCATCAATGTAATGCCCTCCCCCTTCCCCTTCCCCACCACCACTCCACTAATCACCTGGTTAACTAATCAACCATTAGAGCACGTATACACACACACACACACAGACACATGCACACGCTCACACCTTAAATGCAATCAGTTTGGATTTTTAGCTCGAAGTGCACCCAAAACAAACCCCAAATGTCAACTGTCCGGGGAATCAACGAACGACACAATCAAAATTGTCCGCTAAACTGTCACTGACAGTCGTCCACCGATATGACTGACAGTTGTAATTGATTTTCAATACTCTGAGCTTTAGATTACAACACATTACCAGACTCCTGTCCCCTCGCCCCGTGCGGAGTCACTGCGTCCCTGAGCTGCACTCCGTCCAGGGGCTTGGCCCCAGCCCAAAGTCCCCAGGCACTTGGAGTTGCCTTCAAAAGAAATACTTGAAGTGAATTCCGTTCAAGCATTCTGCAGGTCACGTTGAGGTCGACTTGAGGACGGGGGGAGCTGGGGAGTTGGGGGAGAGCCAGGGATTAGGAGTGCATTTGGTAATTAAGCTGCAGATATCGAAACTCTATTAGAAACAGAGAAAAACAATTTCTGGAGCAGAAATTAAAGCTCAACTTTGCTATGAAATTTTACTTAAAAATTTATTCCAAATTTTAATAAATGAAATTTTAAATTTAAAATGAATTTATAAAGTTTTATCAATTGGAGAAAAAATATTATTTAAAAAAATAAAATTATTTGTGAAAATTATTTATTTCATATTAGACAATTTATTACTACAGATTTAAATTAATATTTTAAGAATTCTTTTAAGAATACAACATTTTTATTTTTTGATTTAGTTTATTATAAATATTTCATAATTTGAAAATTTTTAAAAATTGCTTAATTAATACAATATTTTTATATTTTGATTTATTTAATATGTAATCATACTTTAGTTACATTTTAACAAGTGTCTAAGTAATTCGTATTTAATATATTTAAACTAGGAATCTAAAAGTTGTTTGAATTATATATTATACAAATTTTTTTTTATTTTTTTATTGTTATCTATTAATTTATTATTACTATTATATATTTATTACTATTAATTAATGAATTAATTTTAACTTATTTGTTTTATATTTTTATTCTTTATTTATTTTATTCTAAACCTTATTTAATACAGCTTTTAATAATTTATTATTATTATTATTATTATTTATAATTTTATTATTATTTATTATTTTTGATTTTATATGTAACATATAAACTATTATTTTTATAATTTAATTTATTTAATTTTAATAATTGACTCATCTAATCTTTTAATTAATTTCCTTTAAAAATGCACCATTAAGGGAGTTAATTTTCTTAGTGATTCGTGGCACAGGTGGGGGACTCGCTCCATGGGATATGTCGATTACAATTAACCTTTCAGTTAGCACCTCGTGACAATTAAAAACAAAAGATGCTTAGGACCTTTCCCTAGTGGAGATTGAATTGTTTTTTATCGGGCAGGGCAAATCAAGAGGTTGTTCTGGAAGTGCTTTCGCTTGTTGTTCGATCTTATCGAGGAGGATAGTAGTTTAATGACATAACCACGGCCTCTTGAAAGGAAATGAGTGGGTCCAAAGGCGGCACAGATTCATTCAGGAAAGTAAAACTTGTAATAAAAATTAAAATCAAATTCGATTTTTATGATCGTCGCAACGCGTCGAGGCCACAAAATTGCAGCTGCAACAGTAAAAATAAAATCGAAAGCAAAACCGACGCAAAACCAAAGCCGACCAAAGCAAAAGCGAAGCAGACCAAAGCAAAAGCAAAGCAGACCAAATGAAAAGCAAACTTGTGGGGCATTTGAAAGAACGTAAAATGAGTTTAAGGGCGTCATTAACATTATCGCTGGGACATAATATGGGTAGAGTCATAGATAAGACGTCGACAGGGAGGTCGACAATGCCCCAAACCCTAAGCCCAAAATCCGAAATCCAAAAAAACCTAGAAAAACACCAAACACTTTCCTATGACACCCCATCGAGTGTCGGGGGCTTTTTATGGACTTGAATTAAATGCGATTTGTGAGTTGTTCGACATTTGCCCGATTTTCTGTTGTCCGTTGAATGTTGAATGTTGAATGTTAAATGTTGAATGTTCAATGTTGTGTGTTTAATTAAAAGCAAAACCAGGTTAAGTATTGGTCAAAAGCGCAGCATGAGTTTATTTCAGTTGGCCAAAAGCCAGGCCTACACAGGGAATTGGAATAAAAGTTCATTAGTTGCGCATAAAAAAACCAAGATAAAAATAAAAAAATAAAAAAATAAAAAAAAAAAATAATAAAATAACAACAAAGCAACAACAATGAAAATAAACATTTGAATGTCTATTAAAGAGTCTATGGAAATTATTTACTCCAATCCCTTGGCTCCGTTTGGGCCAAGTGTCTGGCAGTTGCAATTATCAAGCAGCGCGAATTCGCATTCGCATTTGGCAAATGCTTTTCCGGCCATGCAGCTGCTCGTAGCCAAAAAATTATGTTCGCCCCTTGGCCAACCAGTTGGCCAAGTTGTAAAGAGCTCGTCTCGGTTTCGGCCAAATCCAATTTGAAATGCGTGTCACTTTTGGCTGGAACGAAATGCCAACAGCAGCAGTTGCAGTCGCAGTCGCAGTGGCAGCAGCAGGACAAATGCTGAGCGTGAAAATCCTTTTGGGGCACACACACTGCGTGTGCGTCTGTGTGCGTCTGGGTGTGTGTGTGTATGGGTATGTGCGTGTTGGAAAATTTGAAGTGTGAAAATTGCTTATGTCTCGGCATTCGCATCTGCAAAATGTGTCAAAGGAGAAAAAAAGGCAAAAAAATAAAAACCTCAGAACAAAAATTATAAAAACAAATTTCAAATTTTTGTCTACGCGCTGCAAATTTCCTAATGGGATTAAAGCGGCCACAGAGCGAAAGGTGCAGCCACAGAACAGCATGACAATTTCTTACAGTGTACCATATTGTTGACCTTATTTCTCATTCTCATGTACATATATATATATACCCATATATATGTATATAAATTTCTATATTTTTATTCTATTCTAAAAGTCCCGCTATTTACAATTTCTAATATCATAAATTACTTCGGCGCCTCAAAAATGGGTCACTCGAGGGCAGAGTCAAGCTTTGTTTTTATTTTTGTATTTTTGTATTTTTTTTTTGTTTTCGTTTTCGTTTTTGTTTCATTATAAAAACAAATTGTTATTATTTTTAGTGGCACTCGGGTACGGCCACAGATCCGGACCACACCTTCAGCACGTTTGCCTCAATTGTAATGGTCACAAAGGTGGCGAGTACAAAGGCCGAACTGAGAGATACCCTCGATGGGAAAAAAGTTTAAAGCTGTTGGTACAGAAAATTATTATTAAAAATCAGAGTTACATTTAAGATACTCACACTTTATATACCCTGTAACTCACCTTTAAACCACACCTATATACCCTATGCTTACACCTGTATCTACAGGGTATACAGTCCAAGTTCTACTCATAATACCTGAAGTGTGTATATGACCCACTTATATGATCATGTATGAGGTAATTGCCCTGTTCTGTATAGAAACTTTACACCCGCTGACAAATAACCCAAAAATTACAGGGTATTCATTTAGTAACGTTTCAGGAAACACTTCATATAATCAATCCTTTGTGTGTGCAGCTTTGAAGTTAAAACTCAAAGCTGCTTGCCTTTGTTTTCCTTTCCATTAAGCCTTTGTCTTCATTATACCCTATCTCCAACACAGACTACAGGGTATAAGGCCTAGTGAATGTTGTGAATGGCAGGACATAGTTTTATTTCATATAATTACCAGAAACTGACTCTGCTTCTCATTCCTCCATCTACAGGGTACTTAGTATGTGAATTGTTTGAATTATTCACAACTGATTCATCCATATATTCACTTATATAATCAGATGCAGACACTCCTGCCCTGGCCATCCTTTGCTCCCAGTGTAACTCTTCCCTTAATTCCATACTTTTTACAGGGTATCCCCACTTTAAGCAATAAACTGCAAGTGTATTCAACTATTCATAGCTCACAAAGAGCAAATGTTAATGAATACTTTGATCACCCGTCGTGTTAATGAGTCAAAGCGCTGAAAATGATTTGCATTCACTTTTCAGCACTCAAATTTTGAATGAATGGATGCGAATTTATTGTCAGGGCCCACGCAGAACTTTATAAATCAGGGCGAAAATTCACCATCGAATTGTTCAATGAAAGTGAATTATTAATTTTAATAAGTGCAGCACTCAGCAAAAAACAAAAAACAACAACAAAAAAATAGAAAAATTTAAAAAAAAAATGAAACTAACGCAAACATCAACAAAAACCAGAAACTGCATTAAATCAAAAATTAAGCTAAAATTAATTGCCGGCCACCGAGGAGAAGCTGAAAAAATACTCAGCCAAAAGCTGAACGCGTTGCGGCTTTTTTAGGTGTAAAATGTTGCTGGCTAATTGAAAATTGGAAAAATATATCAAGCGGCGCTCACACACACACACACACCCACACATGCATGCAGCCTCTTCACCCATTTCTGTGCCAACAAAAACTCAAGAGTGCGTGTATGTGTGTGTGTGTGTGTGTGAGTGAGTAAGTGCTGCAATTGGTGAAGTGGAAAACTGGTTAACGCTGCAATTTGTTTCTATTAAAAATAAATTCAAATTTATAAAAAGTATTATATTTTATTTATTTATACAGAAAGTTAATTAAAAGTCATTGCAAGCTCACTAAAAAAATTACAATATTTATATATTTTTTATACCGAAGCGAGGCTCAAAATAATTGAGTAATTGCATGCGGGGATTTATTTTGTGCAAGGCCCATGAATTTTCGCAATTTTTCTCAATTAATTTAGATCTGATAAATTTGATGTTTGATTTGATTAACAATCATAAAATAGCGAGAAAAATTTATATAGAAACC
The DNA here is from genome assembly GCA_035044505.1 of Zaprionus lineosus. Lineage (NCBI taxonomy): Eukaryota > Metazoa > Arthropoda > Insecta > Diptera > Drosophilidae > Zaprionus > Zaprionus lineosus. Next base: position 243,172 of record JAWNNX010000596.1, on the reverse strand, counting down.
GGTTTGTAAAAAAACGCCAAAAAATTGTTGGCTAAAAAAGGCGCTGATGAGGTTATCAGTTAGTAAAAATCTGATAAAACCAGATTTTACTTCATTTTTAAAGCTTGTCAGGGAGTCTGAAGTCTGTACAGAATTACGAAATTCGATTGATATATCTATAAGATATGGCAGGAATTTCAGGTGAGGTGTGTCTGAAAATGCGTTAATTGATTCTTCAAAATGTTATCTAAAATTCGATTCGCTACTCAATCGTCTTATATGTTTATTGGATTTTATTAAGAAATTAAATCAATACTTTTACTTTTTTCCTCCAATTATTTAAAACAGTTAAAGGTCAAGGTCAGCATTTAAAGACCTATACTATTTTTATCATATAAAATAAAACAAATTGAATTAAAAAAATATAAGAATGGGGACTGCGTTCCAAATTGCATTAAAATAAATTTACTGCAGAAACTGGAAGTCGAATGGAAAGTAAAGCAAGAGAGGCAAGACCTGAAGATAATTCAAAAATAGATTTCACATTAGTGCAAGGGAGTAAGAAGATCTTATCTCTATTCCCATATTACGTTTTACTTGCAAAGCATTTCCAATGGAATGCATGTCGCGTCGATGCTCACAAATGTTAAAAGGGAATACGCAAATTTACCGCTTATTCGCGGTCCCCCAAGTTGCCATATGCCAAAATGAAATTATCATTTGAAAAGTCTTCAGCAAGTGGCAACTTTCGTCCTACGCTTGGCGTTAGTATTGCATCAAACGGCCAGGCGTTCGCGTCGATTGAACGAAAATTTGTGATTTAATTTAATTATTGTGTAAATTTGTGCTAATAAATCTTATTGATCGTTGTAAAAGCTTACAAATGCTTGTCACAATAAAAATAACATGTTCGCGCGGGGAAAAAATGTGTAAATTGAATCGTTTACAAAAGATCAAAGCAAAAATTTGCACTTCGTGCGTGTTAGATTTGCTCAACGTGCAAGTGTATAAGTAAAATGCATATGCTGTATGTGTGTCAGCAATAGTTAGATTTCGTTTGTGTTTGTGCCCGCATATGTTGAAGTGTACAGAAAGAACAAAAAAAAAAAGATCTAGATTCATCACCCGTTGCCCATGCAGGTATCGAATAAGAGTAAAGAGTGAGAGAGATGGAACATCTTGTTTGATTGAAGTGTTTGCATTGTGAAAATAAAAATTACTTTGTGGTTTTCTTTTTTGTTTTTTTTTTGTTTTGTGCGATTTATTTGCAAATAATAATAGAAATAAATATTAAAATGTATTACCTATTCAAATACGGGAAATGTATAAAAATGTAATAATCAAAGCGGAAATATTTTTTTGGCGTCGTTTTTTGGCGTCATTTTTTGGTGTAATTTTTTGGCGTCATTTTATGTGCTTTTTTTTTGTTTTCATTTTTTTTTTCGTTACAGTACCAAATAATATTTTAATTTTAAAGAAAAAAAATGCTTTTATACTTATATAATATCAAATGTATCAAGTGCAATAAGAAAAATGAAAATACCTTTTTTTTTTGTGTTTTTTAAAAAGAATATCTTTCGTAGTGTTATCTTTTGTGTTATCTTTTTTTGTTTTTTTTTTATTGTGATTTTATGTGCGTGTGTGAGTTAAGATATAAATGCACGTGAAATGGAGAAATCGGTAAGTCAATTTGTTAATGTAGTAATTGCAAGTAAAATTACTTTAAGTAATAAAATTAATTAAGATAACTTAAAGCAAATCAAATTCAATTTACATATAACAATTTTATTATCTGATTCTTGTCCATGGAAGCCCCGATTAGTAATTACAGTGGCCTCTGCCTTGTGGCTGCTCGTACCTGTTACGTACTTAGAGGTGTATAAGTGTGCGTAAGTGAACGTGTATTGGTGCGTATATGACACACATTTTTTTGTAGAATGCATTGGGGACTGTGTCCTTGGTAGAGGTTATTCTGCAGTCAACTTGGCGTAAGTGGAGTTTTGTCATGATTTCGGAATGTCTTTTTATCAGTTGTTAGAATCTTAAGTAATTTAAGATTTTATCTTTGGAAAATAAACTAACTAATGCTTTATTTATGCGCACCCATAAAAAGCCGCTGGAGAATTTGCATCTATCATAATTCAAATAACTTTTTATAATTGTGAAATGTTGTAGCTCATTCAGGTTAGATCGGTAACTTTTGATTATAGCACCCCACCTACCGCCCACCGCCCACCACCCCACACCTCGCCGCCTAAAGCCCCTTGTTAATCATTTGCTGGGGGCACGTTGTGTTGGCCATTATAAGAACTATGCAATCGGGCCAAATGCAAGGCAAAAACTCCATTTGCTTGCCATAATTTCCTGTTGGGCAAAGTCTGATATTTACGAGCGCGAAAATTCAAATTGTGAAAAAACTGAAAACATGATCAATTATTGTGCGAAATGCGAGTGAATAACTTTGCGGGCAAAACAAACAAAGTTAGTTAAATGTGGAAATGTGTTGGGCGCTGTGGGGGGAGGTGGAGTGGAAGCTTCGCTGTTAGTTGGATGCATTGGCTGGGCATTTGTTTAGATTGCGATTGGGGGCGCGGTCGCTGCCCATGTGAGTAATTCATTTGTGCCATTGGCGGCATTTGCCGGAGTTGATTAATCGCGTCTAGTTACGGGCCGCAATTGCAAAATTAGCAAGAGATACGGCGCATGAACTCGTATCGAAAACACGGCCAGAGACTGCCTCAGTTTTCAACACCTACGTGTGGCAACTGGAAACAGGCAACATACAACAGACAACAGACAGCATCGAGCAGCTAGCAGCCAGCAGCCAGCAGCCAGCAGCCTGGCAGTTGAGCTGCCAACGTGCCACATGTGAAACAATTATGCAAATGCAATGTGAGAAACAATGCGGAGAAATCATTGCGAGACGCAAATTAATTACCAACTGAAATGTGTAACTAACAATAGTTGCAATGCTTACACGATAGTGGGTGTGGCAGGGGGGCGGTAAGCGTGAGGTGGAAAGTTAGGTATGTGGCATCTTGTGTTCTGTCACGCTAATGAGACAATTGCAATTGTTATTGTTGTTGGTGTTGTTCTTATTGCTGGTGTTGTTGTTGTTGTTGTTGTTGTTGTTGTTGTTGTTGTTGTTGTTGTGGTTATTGTTGTTGTTGCAACAAAAGTTTCCTGGCTGCTGTCTGTGACTTGTTTGCTTGTCATTAAGATGCAGCTTAGTTTGTTGGCTCCTCCGTGCAACATGTGGCATGGCTAGAGCCGCCACTGCTTACAACGTACATACAAGTGCAACATGTTGACGTGAGCGCTGACTGACCCAATTCTCAGCTGTGGCTTTGTCATCGTCTGTGTTAATGTGACATAAGGTGTAAGCAATTACACTGTGCAACAAAATGATGTGGGAATTTCAATTAAAGCAAACTTTGTAGACAGATTTTAAATGAAGATAAGAGATTCATTAAGAGTTTCACGGTATTTTTTTGATTTGCTTTTTATAATACAAAAACAAATGCTTAAATTAATTTAACAATTCTGTAATTATAAAAATCTAACTTTTTCATTAAGAAATTGCTTCTAGATAAAATGAAGAAATTATCAATAAAATGAAGAATTCATATTTTTCATATAACTTTACAGACTTTTAAAAATTATTATATATTTATATTTTTTTAAAAAATATATTTATTTTTAAAAATAAATTTATTTTTATCCAAAGTAGAAGGTATAAAATCAGCTATATTCAAAATATTTTTTAAATAATTATTCTAGTTATTTTATTTGCTCTAATAAAAAAATTAAAAATAATTAAATTAAATCTAATTAAGTATGATTTAAATAAAATTTAATTTTTATTAAGTTGTATTGTTATACAATAGTTATCTACGCCCTGAAACTACTTTACATATTTAATTAATTTACATGCTTTGTTGTCTAGTGTTATTTTGCTTGTGTTTGTTATAGAAATGTCTGCCTGTCTCTTCTGTTGTGTCTTGGTTGCATCTTAATTTGTTAAATGTCTTGCTGAGAGTGTGTGTTGTTGTTGTTGTTATAAATGTTGTTGCTGGTTTTGTTGTTTTTGTTGGTGCTGCTGGTGTTGCAAGTTGAGGTTGCATTGCCTGACTGTCTGCCTTAGTTAGCCAACTGTCATCATTATTTTTCCAATATGCATTTCGCGTTTTTATGGACATGCGTGCTGAGGTTGAGGCTTCGATTTCATATGGGATTGTATGAGATTGTCTAGAACGATGCTACAGAGGGGATAGTGGAGGGTGGGGCAGTGACGGGGCAGTCTAATCAGCATTTTGCTGCTGTTGCTGCTGCTGGTGCTGCATGTGGCACGCAAGTGTTAGGCCCATTGTTTGGTTATTGTTGCTGTGCCATTGAACTTGTTGTGTTCGTTGATGGCGAGTGTTCACTGTTGAGCGTTTCGTGACAGCTCTAAGTCGATGTCCAAGCCAACAAAGTCATCATCAGCATTTGTTTATATTTCGTAGACATTCTTCCGCTTGGAGGCCTTTGGTCAGCAATTGACGACGTTTGACGTCTTAATTTTGTGGCTGCCGCTTGTTGGCAGCGACAGCGGACCGATGACGCCGATGACTGCAGCGACGTTTCGTCAAGTTGCCACAAAGCACTTGAGATCAGAAACTTCATCACAACATCTTGAGTCTGAGACGCTGTGGCACACACAGAGTGTGAGAGAGACGAAACACAATTTCAATTTCCAACTTGCCACTTCAATCTTGCAAGTGTGCATGTGTGTGTGTGTGTGTGTGTGTGTGCGTGAGTCGCCTACTGGACACTTGACGGCGTCTTGGGACCGCATCATCCAGTGGTTTTTGGTTACTTCCCATTAATTGCAATTGCGTGTCCAAAGCTTAGCCCATTGTATGTGTCTTTTTTCTTTTTGTTTTTGTTGATGCTGCCTGCCTGCCTGCCTGCATGCTGCATGCTGCAAGCTGCACGCTGCATGCCACATGCTGCCAATAATGCATTTTTGGCCTACGCTCTGTAAACAAACATTGATCTTGAAAAATTATATTTACACAACTCATCGGCCTCGTCATTGGGGCACCGGTCGCTGTTTTCTTTGCTGATTGCAACGCTGGGAGCATCCCATCTCGATGTTTGTCTTTGTCTCTCATTTTTATTTAGTTCTTTTCACCTTTTGTCTTGCATCTCACTTATTTTTGCGAGGTGTCAATATTTGCTTATTAAACACGAGACGCTTTTTATGAGCTCCAGGCAAACAAGCCGAATGCCTAATGAGCCCAATCACGATAATTTCTTATACAAATATTGGGCTGGCAGCTCGTGCGTGAAGTTTCCGTCTGAAAGGAGGTAATGGAGGTGCTTAACAGGTTACTTAAAGCCAACAAAAGGATAATGAACTGTTCATTTGCCAAGCTTAAAGATGACTTCAATTATAGGAATGCTAAGAGCAGAAATTAAGAAAAATATTTCTAAGAATATTTTCTGCACAGTATTTTTCCAAGCAATTTTCCTGATGACCCCGAAACACAGAATCGGGAATACTTTAAACAAATTATTTTTGAAGACAAATTTCAATGCTTACCTTTACCAATTGACCAGCTAGGAGAGATGATGGCCAAAATTTCACACATAAATGGCCAAAACGAAGCGAAATTCGTTCCAAGGGCGTAACAAAATAGAAGAAGGAAACTTTTTTCTAATCAAAACCCACTGACTAACTAACGAGTAACAACAACAACAACAACAACAATTTCAACATTGATCATTGATCTCGTCCGAGAATAGAAGAAAGAAAAAGAGAGAGACGGGGTGACGGAGAAAGAGACAGCGACTGTGAGGAGAAAAATGTTGTAATATCCATGGAATAAGCCGTGTTTTTTTTAGATTTTTTGTGGGCCGGCTAAAGCACGTGAGCCAGCAACAGACACCCCCAAGCGTAACCTGCAACTTGTTGCATCGCAGCAGCAACAACAACAACATCAACAATAGCAACAATAGCAACAATAATAACAACAATAACAACAATAACAACAATATAGACACAACGTCATTGAAGTGGAAAAATCACTTCCGTGTATGTGACCAAAACGACCAAAGCACTCAGAAGAATCAACTGAAGAGGAAAATAGAGAAAGAGAGAGAGAGAGAGACAGTAAGCGAGAGGTGAGAAATGCTAGAGTGGGAGGGAGGTAGAAAGTATTTGAAAAATAGAAAAATATTCTTCAATTTTTTTTTTATTTGCTGAAGTTTTCTTTGGCAGCGCAATTTGGCGCGCTGGCAAAATTTTAATGCGAATTTAAAATGTTGTCGATGATAATCTATTAATTATAGCGTTGAACTAACGGCAGCCCAAAAGGTGTTGAGTGCCTGGGAGCCCCCGAGAGGCACGAGTTGCAAGTCCATTGCTGCAGCGGAAAACCCCAGCTCTGCCAGTTCGGAAAATGCCAGTTCAAGTTCAACTATTGTATAGACGTTTTTTCCGACTTTGTTTTTTATTAATTTTGTTTTTTTCTTTTTTTTTGTTTGTCGAGCTTTGGACAAACGCACAACTAAGAGAGTTTGAGTTATGTAATTTGGATATATAGGGTATATATACATATTGGGGGAGTAAAGATAATCATTATTATCTGAATTAGCATTCCATATCATTCCTTCGCAACAATCCTTTTATCAGCCTGTAATAAACATAAATACAAAATGTCAGCTTACTGGACTTCAACCCAGGCCCAGGGCTTGTATGCCCTGGATATAAGCCATCTATATCAGTCTTCGATATCAACCTTTAATAGCAACATTCCATCTTAACTTTCCATGTCAACGTTCCATATGAACCTTCCATATCAACTTTCCATACCAGCCTACCATATCAGCCTGCCATATCAGGCTCTCATATCAGCCCCCTGCACGTTTAAGGATATCAAATCTTCGGTGTGTGGAAGTTGGCCTGTTTTTCTGGTTTCTAACTGTTTTAAGTGACGCCCCTCAGCAACACCTTGACCAGCACAACGACCATGGCAACAGCACCAACAACAGCAGCAGCAACAACTGCAACGGCATCTGCAACAGCATCAGGAACAGCATCTGGAAGAGTAACACCATCTACAACAACAAAAACAACAACAACTGCTGCAACAGCAACACCAAGAGCAACGTGCAACATCGGCAACAACTTGTCTAGCAACATGGCCAAGCAAATTAAGTTGGCACTCTTTAATAAGATGATGATGGTTCGGCTTTGATATATCAGCCAGGGTCTGTCTGGCCAGCGTGCCGGGGCGTTGCAGCAACTTCAAACTGTACAACAGGCCACAAGAAGGTGTCGTGCTTGTTGTTGTTGTTGTTGTGTTGTTGCTTTTGCTTTTGCTGTTGCTGTTGTTGCCATGGCTACGGTGTGGCGAACGGCATTGACAGATTGCAACTGAGCGTGAAAATAGTTCCCATGTCTGTGGCAAGTTGGTTATTTTCTTTATACTTTTTGCTCTTCTGCTGTTGCTGCCGTTGCAGCTTCTAATGCGCGTTGTCTACTTGCCGTTATTGCTGCTGACCGGCAACAGAAACTACAACAACTACTACAGCAACAACAACAGCAACAGTTAGCGGGCTAAGGCAACTGTTGCCTGGCAGTCATTATATGGAATTTTTGGATATATCATCTTTTTGGGCTGACTGACTGGCTTACATGCAACACGAAGTGTTTGCCCGATGCCTCCGCACTACCCGTTCTCTTCACACTCTGCTGTGAGTGTTGCTGTTGCCGGCGGTTAATTTTACTGTTGTTGTTGCTGTTGCTGTTTGTTGTTGCTGTTGCTGTTGCCGCCTGGTGGACACGTCTGCCAAAATGTTTCGTTTTATTCTGTTTCGGCAACAGAAAACTCCAAGTACTTTTGCTATCATTGCAATTTATCACGGAACGTCGGCGCGGCGGTCCTTTTGGCCAGAATTGCCCGCCTGCCGTCCTCTTCCCCAGTTTCTTTTCACTTCTTGCACTCCCCTCTTTGATCTTAGCCCCGCGCCAACATCTTTGGCTTGTGTGAGAAGTGTGCGTACGTGTTGCTGATGCGGCGGCTGATGTTGCCGCCGCCATCGAAGACGACGACGGCGGACGTCTTGGCCGTTGAGGATGAGCTTAAGGATGAAGATGACTATGCCGATGACGTTGCTGCCCACTAACAAGCATTCCCCACTAATCATAAAAATTATGAGGTCGTCGGCATCCTCGACGCTTTCGTCGCTGTCGTTGTTTTCCGTTTGACACATTTTCAAGGCATTTTTGAGCAATGCTCAAAATAATTGCGAAAATCAATTACGTTTATCAGAGTCCTCGCGTCTGGTGTTGTCCAGGGTCAAGACTGGCCATGACTGTGTCTCAAGTGGATATTACACGTGGGATAGCCAGACACACACACACATACACAAATACATACGCACATGTATATCTCTACATATACATTTAAGTATCTCTTTACAGGCAAAGAGCCAACGACAGTTACCAGCAATGAGGTGGACAGTGGGGCAAAACGATGTTTTGAATGTACTGACTTTTCCATTTGCTATTTTTTTTATGTGTAGTTGTGTGATTGGAGTGGATATAAACATCATTTTTGTTATTTTTGCTTTAGGAAGGTTCAGCTAGAACTCCGTTTGATAAAGGATCCCATTTACTTAAAATTATAAAGCTTTTATTTTCAAGTATATAATTATTTTTTGGGCTATCTAGTTCTTTGTCTTATCCACTGTGCGTGTCTGCATTGATAATTTATGTTACGCATCAGTTTCCATACTTTATACCCGCTCAGATAGTGCACATCGCGGACATATACTCATACCCATACCCATTCCCATATCCATTCCCATTCCCATTCCCGTTCCCATTCCCGCTCCCATTCTCATTCCCATTCCCATTCTTTGGACTCATTTAGAGATTGTCTTGGTCGCGAAACTTAACTCGATTTCATTTCCTTATCATTATCACCAGCATGGCCGGAACACTGGGGCCACTCCTTGGACGTTGTCTGTGGATCTAAAAGAGAGATGCTCTGGGGTATGGGTTACGGCAGCGCTGTATTTGACTCCGCAGGGCCATGCACTTGGCTTATCGGAGTTGGCCTTAACGTAATTCAACATTTAATCTTGTCTCGGCTCTTAAGTGTCTGCCACAATTTACGCGCCGAACCCAAAGCAGTTATCCCAAAGCTGAAGCTCAAGGTTGGCTTCACTTGATTTGTGTTCGTTCCATGGACTTCAGACTTCAGACTTCAGGCCTGAGGCTTGAGGCATGAGGCTTGAGACTTTAGACTTGAGACCTTTGACGGCTTAGGTCCCAAAACAGAAAGCTGAAAAAACGCAGCAAAATGGCTGCTAGTTTTACACTTGTTACACTGTGCAACAGGTACAAAGTGTGCCAAAGGAAGTTAGAAAGTGCATTTCACTTGGGCACGCGCCTTCGCCTGATTTATAACCATTTAATGAAGCCAGCCTAGAGCCACTTGTCCTTGGCCCAAAGCAGTTCAGGCCAAGTCAGTACGTCAGAACGCTCGAGCATGACAAATTGGCCAGTGTCTTACCTGAAGAGTGAGCTGAGAGCCAGACTCATTTGCTTGTCGCGACACACGCTGGCCAGGCGGTCGTCTTCCCATCTTTCTCGTTTTTCCAATTTCCCGAATACCGTTTTCCCATTAACCATTTTACATTTTCACTCGATTCCATGCCCGAAGTGACAAAGTTTCCCAAATATGGAGAAATGTAGTCAATTGAATTTTTATGGCCCGTTTCACGCCGCGAATTGGTCAAGGTCGACTGAGCCGAGCGCGTGTTTAGGTAGCATGAAAAATCGAACGGAACGTGGCAGGCACAAACTGTTGCCAACCACTGTAACATGAAGTGCACGCCCCCTCGAGTGGGCTCCCCGAACTTCGGCTGGAACTGAAGTTGCACTCTGCGTATGGCATTGAAATTTATGACACTTTCAGCACTCCACACGCTGCCATCGGGGTGTGAAGTGCCATCATTTTTGTGATCATCATCGTCATCATCATCTGCATGTTGATCATCAAAATTATCATACCGAAACATCGTGATCAAGGAGTGGGAATGGGAATGGAAATGGCTGCACTTGCTCCAAGGCCCACGCAGCATCCACAATCATCAGAAGCGGCAACAAAATTAGTTTTGACATCTCAGCAAATGTTTACACATGGATGCTCTTCCCCGACTCCCCGTCTCCCTCGCTCCCTCTCACGTTCTTGATATTTCTATATGTCCCTTTCTATCTGGGTGGGTGTTGCCATAAACTACCAAAATATGTTGCAAGTTAGGAGGGGGAACACACGCTGCGTGCAACTTGCTCGACGGCTGCCGCTGCCGTTGCCGCTGCCGCTTGACAAATGCAACCGCCAACAATGACGCAGTTGGTGGTGCATTTCTTTCGGCATTTCTTTAAAAATAAATTTATGTGATAATTCCTCGTATTGGACTCCATCTTTGCCGCCTGCACCCCAAACCTCTGATCCACCGCTCCACCGCTCCAGCACTTCTCACTGCTTTCTTCGTCTGTGGCTCAATGAACTTGTAGTCCAGTTTCCAGTTTTTATGCTGCCGTTGAACTTCTACCAAACTAATTGCAACAAAAAAAAAACAACAACAAAAGAAGCAACAACAATAAAAGTAAGAAGCGAAGCTCCCAACGATCCCCCGTTTACTTTTTGTTCTCATTTTAATGGTTGCATCCACGTAACGCTTCGCCTTAAATTTCGATCTAATGAAGTTTAATGCTCGCATTTGCCATAAATTATGAAAAACTTCTGGCTTGCCTTTTGTTGTGCACAACAACATTGCACTTGGCGTGGATCTTATACGTTCTGAATGTTTTTTAATATCCCAAAACCCGAGCTCAGGCGAAAGTTGCCATGGTTTATGGCCAGGCATCGGCTTGGGTCTTTTTTATGATGGCTTTTTAATATTACTTTTCATTTTTCCGGAGCGACTTTTTTATGGGAATTACGTCGGATTTTGCATAACAAAAACTCGGATATCGGTCAGCATTTAAACGACGATTATTCGCCGCGTGACGCATCTTTTGCTCCAGACACTCCGGCGACCTCTTAGTAGCTCAAGAATGAACACTTGGAGCCATTGGTCGTAGGTGGAATCTATAGATAGATGAATGAACACAATTCAAGTCTTTATGGTCGATAGTAGAAATGATTTCAAGGGAGTTTCATTGATGGACATGAAGCCTGTTTTATCCAATCCAAACTTTGGTATAAACAGAAATCCTGCTGCAGTTTATACTTTCTTCAAATATCTATTACACATCCGCCATCTAATACTTTCCCCTTTTCCTTTTGGCTGTATCATGACTTAATAGCATTCCAGTAACACCAACCAAGGGCTTCCTTTTGGGTAACCACAATCCTCAATGCTGGCAGCAGATGTTCGGGGTGGGGGGACGATGGTGGCCCAATCCCTGTGCACAAGTGTCAAGTGTTTGGGATTGTTGTTTGGACTCATTGGAACAGAAACTAACCACAGGATTGGGTAAATAGTAGAAATATGTGTGGCATTGCATGTTTTGGGATGGAGTTACGACTCATTCGCCAAACATCTGTCCACAGAATGCAAAACTTTATAATGCACCAAATGCCGAGGGCCGAGTGCCGAGTGCCGAGTGCCGAGTGCCAAATGCCGGGAATTTTGTGTCATTTTTTATGTGGCAAGTACGTCCGTTGTGGGGCACGTACTAAGCTGACACAATGATGCAATCATCACGTGCACCAACAGCATGCCACTTTTCAACATTTCACTGTTTATATACACACACACACACAAACACACACACACACAGATACTACTCTATATATACATATACATATATATTTTGTGTGGCTTTTGTTTTGTTATTTGGCTTCCTTTTGGAGCCACAAAAAAATATGACATGGAATAAACATTGGACATTTGCAACGCTCGTTGACTGCGATTCATGATGAGGATTTCGGTCACTCGCTGTCCGCGTTGCGGTTTCATTGGATTACCCCGAATATCTTCTATGGCAATAGAAGGAACTCGAATTTAAAGGGAACCCTTTCATATTTTAATTGTTGGCCGACTGCCAGCTGCCGTTTCGAGGCTTAACTCTCAATGGACTACGTGCCGGGGCCACACGCGCGCCTATTACACTATTGAACAAGTTTCGGAGCTGTTTAGTCATTTGAGTCGAATCCTTGTTATGATGACCCAACCTAACCCTCGAATATATCTTGTTTCCTGTCGAATATTTTTTTTGTTGATTTCTGATGTTGCTTAAGTATTATTTTTTTTGCCTTCTTCACTTAAGTGTGTTGCACAGTGTTGGTTCGGGAAGACAGATGCATCTGCAACGCGGCGAGTGCATTGACTTGGCAATTAAAATTCTACAGATATGCGATACATTAATTACTCGCTTCAATTGAAATGCAAATATCAACAAAACAAAAACTAAAATAACAAATAAAGAGGAATCCCAACGAAAGCAACAACAAGAATAGCAACAGCAACAATGACAACAACAACAACAACAACATTGAGGGGCATCTTTTGCATGTCTGAGCCAAGTTAAGAATCTGCATTGCCTGAGAGAGAGGGAGAGTGAGGGAAAGAATGAGAGGGAAGATGTGATGGCAGAAAGTGAATGAGTGAGGGAGATAGAAAGATCCGCAAACATTGCTATTCAGCGGATCGCGTTCGACTTCGGAGTCCCTTTCCGAGTGACTTTGGTCAGCGACTAGTTTCCCGGAAAGTCATGCAGATGATTTACAACCAGAAGCTAACTTTATTTTGTGTGTTCGTTTTGTTGCTTTGGCAGCAGCAGAAGCAGAAGTAGCAGCAGCAACAGCAACAACAACAACAACAACAACAACATGAACTACAAAGCTGCAGCAGCAACTGCAGCAAAAGAACAAAAGTTGACACTTTATTGATGCTCATAAATTGCAGCGTCTGGCAGCAGCAATTAAAACAACATGTCCCCAAGGACATGCCAGGACAGTTTCGAATACAAACACACACTTATGTACATTCATTGTGAGTGAGTAGTCACACACACACACACACACATACACTCAAACGTTTTGCCGCTGCCCTCCGACCTCCTTCACTGATTTGTTTACTGAGATTAGCGTGCGAAATACCAGAAGCGGACAGATTTTCACGTGTCAGGTGGCCGGCCAGGTAAGGCAGCAACAACGAATGTCAAAACTACGTTGAATTTATGTCCCGGCGATTTATGATGCAAGCCAGAAAAAGAAGCAGTGCCAGGATGGCGAACAGTTCCCAAGTTCCCATCATATTTTTGGGCACGAGTTGCCCGTTAGTTACATAGAAACGAGAGTCATATATTCGGTGGACACTCCAAGAGCAAACGACGCATGCCGCACAGTCAACGCCTCTATTTGGGTTACGCCCATGTGCGGCACAGCTTGTCATACGCCTACCAGGAAAGCAGCAGCAACAACAACAACAACAACAAATTTATATACAATATATGAGATCACATCCCTTTGATGCTCCGGGACCCTTTCGGTAGCATTTGCCCATCCTCCTCGCCATGTGTGGTGGGTCAGCAGCGGTCCTTAAAAGAAAATAAGCAACACAGAAATTTCGCCATAAATATTAATATTTATGTAGTACAAGGCATTCGGTTCCCAGGATATACCGCCTTGGGATCCTGTTCAAAACTTTATTAGTGTTTATTTGTATTAGATTCTTGCGGCAATAGTTTTTCTGCTTTGATGTTTTACGGCCCATTGGAGGAGCAGTGAACATAACTGTACTTCAGAAATTCTATTAAAAGAAGCCATCAAAATCCATAAGAAGTTTATGATATATAATAATGTTTACGGTCGAGTCTTAAGTCTAATCAATAATCGGTCCAGGCTTAAATTAAATTATTTATTTGGGAGTTTCCATGTTCATGCGTGTGTCAAGTCGAGCCTGAAGTTGGTCCTAATCATTTGTCAAAAACATGTCATTTAAGCGGAAAACAATTTAACAACATTTAACCAAAAACAAACTCGGGCAATCAACATAAATTTAAAACGCAGTCAGGCAAATGCCCAAAATGCCCAAATGGCCATTTGGCAGTCGAAAAGTGAAAGTCGAATGTGCAACAAAATTGCGGGCAACGCTCTAACCGCTGGCAATGTGCCCCAAAACCCAGCCCCGAGCCCAATTCCCAATACTCAGTACTCTGTACCATGTACCCGGTGCCCAGTGCCCGGTACCCAAAATTCAAATTCAAATTCAAAATCCGAGTCCGAGTCCGAATCCGAGTCCGAATACAAAACCCCAAACACACAAACCAGGAATGGCCTCCTGTACACACTCGCGGGTTGCTTGTAATTTTCCAAACAAAACTTTTATTACCATAGGATTTTTCAGGTAATGTTATTTGTTGTTGTTCTTGTTATTTTTATTGTTGTTGTTGTTGTTGTTGCTGTTGTTGTTGCTGCTGCTTTGTTGCTGCTTGTTGGCCAGTTACCAAGAGATCGAAATGCAAATGGCCAAGACAAGCATTTGAGCATTTTGTTAGACAACACAGCCAGAGACCGTCCAAATCAGGTTCCCCCCTCTGTCCGAACTGTTGCCCACACATGTGCTTAAGCCTGGTCCGCCACAGCGCTCCAGTTATGTCAAAACTGCAACTTGGCCAAAAGCGAAAACCAAGAGAAACCCAACAAAACAAAATAAGAGCATGACTCGAACCCAAACCCAAACCCAAACCCAAACTCAGACTCAAACTCAAACCCAAATATGAGGTAACTCGCAAAAATGCAACAGACACTTAAATTTTATAGTGAGGATGGTGCAAGGAGCAGCGGGTGGTTGATTCAATGGGGAGGGGGGTATCGGGGGGAGTTGTAGAGCAAAGTGTTTTACATGGGGCTGCTGTCTGCGGCAGAAATAGCCTCATTTCTGGTTGCAAGACATTAATGTTGATTATATTCATTTAAAATACATTTCTCTAAAAGGAAGCCCGTTCACAGATACTCACACACACACACACACACTCACACACACATGCAAATAGAGGCAGTTTAAAGGCAAATCTGCTTCTGAACTTGACTTTTATAAAAGTATCTATTATATGAATCTATCTTAAATATGTAGTTAGCGAAGTTATGAATCCAATCTTAAGCCCCATTTAATTTAATATATCTACTTAATAATAATAAGTAATAATTATATATATATTTTTATATATTTAACTGTTATATTAAGGGGAATCTGCAGTTATTGGATGTCCTATAAAAATAAATAAAATATTATTATAATATTGCCTTAACGTAAAACTATCTACAGCTAATAAAATTATTTAAATAATAATAAAAACAATAATTTTATTATTTATATATTTATATATTTATTTAACTATATATATTTTATTAAATTTATATATAATATTTCCTATTTATATAAACTATTTATATAAACACAATATTTTTATTATATACAAGTATCTTTGATTTCGAGATTGTCAGGATATCAAATCGATGCTATAAATCAGATATAGGCATATACATACATGCATACCAATATATATGCATAGGTGTACAGCTAGACATATGTATATGTGCATATGCATATACACATCCCCTGGCAGCTACTCTCACTACCAAAAACATATCCTCCACGTCTTTGATTGAACTTTTTGTAGGAAAAAATCTCGTTTGCTGCCAACACAAATTGCAATCGATAAATTTGGCGAACACAAGGTAGAAAAACGTGTTCAGACTTTGATTTGACATATCAATAATTTACGAGTATTAACAAAATTATAGAGTGCAACAAAAGCAACAGCAACAACAACAATAACAATCAGAAAACAACAACAACAACAACTTAGCGACCGGAACTGCCGCTTTTGATCGTAATTATTGGGAAAAAAAAAAAAAAAAAAAAACTGACGCACGTAAAGTGTCGATCGATGTTGAGTTCGATGTCGATGCCGATGTCGATTTCGATGTCGATTTTGTTGTCGATAATGGAGCATTGCTCAAAAAAAAAAACCTGCACTTGAGTTCAATGAGTTGTCTAAGCCTCAGACACGGCGTCGATTAAAATCGGTGTTAAAATTTATGCAACTAAATTTTTACGTGATTTTTATCGCAACAATAGCAACAACAACCACAACAATTGTAACAAGAGCAACTAGAACAGCAACAGCAACGCATACAGCAACAGCAACACTATCGACAACAACATGTTGCAGTTGCAATTGCAATTGCAGTTGCCGCATTTTTGGTTTTTGGTCATTTTCGGTTGCCACTCGTGTGTGTAGTTCTGGTCAAACAAGCGATTTATTGGCCAGGCTTGCGTATACCCAGTAGGAAATTGGCAGCAATTATGGTCTTTATGTGTTTTTGAAGATCACTTAACGAAAATGCAGAGTTGCAGCAATGATTTTTATTTATAGAAAATGAAAAACGACACCGATCGATGAAAATATTTATTTTCATAGATCCGCAGGAGGAAACTCCAAATGGTGGAAAGTAAAGTTTATGATATTTTAGAAATTTCACTTCTATACCTTGTTTTACATTTTCGCATGAGGCATGTTTGAGTCTACGTGCCACAATATATTGCCGCATTTAGCGTTTGCATGGAGAGACTTTATTAATAGAAATAAATCAAGTTTTGTGCACTGACATCAATTAGCTGCTGCAGTTGCCACAGTCAAAGCCATAGCCACAGCCACAGCCACAGCACAGCCGTTGCGGCAGTGGCACCAGCTTCCAGCTACCCACTGGCGTCACAAATACAAATGTATCTGCGAGTCGCGAGTCGCAAGTCTCGAGTTGGGCACAGCTTGTTGCAAGCTCCAAGAGTATGTTAATAATTTGCAAAATGCATTTGTCTGGCGATAACAAGCGACTGATACGAGTTGCAAGTCTGCAGCAGCAGGAGCAACAGCAGCAGCAGCAGCAGAAGTAGCGTGTTGCCCCAGCCACCTGGATAACTGTCAAATGCCACGCCCAGGCGCCCAACGCCTCCAAAAAGTCTTAAACCGTGGCAATTAGCGTTTGAATTCTTGTGACCTTATCGCAGCTTATGAAGCTATCAGAGCAAGGAGCTCAGTTGATAAGAGTATGTCATAAGTCAACAGTTGAAATCGGAGAGCGTCTGCCCCGCCGTCTGTCTACCCGCCTCAACCGACTCAACCATCTCAGCCGCTTCACCGACCGCCTGCTGTGGTTCGCTGGCCAATCGATGGGAAGAAGCTGCAGCAGCCATTAGATAAAAATTCCCTGCCATAGATAAAACTTAAACGCAGCGATGCACCCGCCCGATAAGCTTGGACCCACAGACCCACAGACCACGGCAATTCATAATTTGTGCCCGAGCTCTTTGGAGGCCGTGGCACTCAACAATGTTGCACAGGCGTAACTCGATACCAAAAGGGACGCTTGCCACATAAATTGCCAGCGCACTAAAAAAATAATCAACAGAAGGGCAGGTTTTTAGGATGTCCTCTATACGACTTATGGATATCCTGAGAAGAGAGGAATTTAATAATATAAAATCTGTGCTGGGAAAAGACGAAGATTTAGTAAATTTATTTTTAAACATGTTTCTTTAATTATATATATATCACATATATATTGAAAGCCTTTAAAATTATTTAGTAATAGAAAAAATGATTTAAATTTAAAAAATATTTTTGAATGAAAGAATTAATAATATAATTACTCTGCAACTGGGCTTAGTTGTATAGAATAATCTTAAAATAATATTTAAAATAATATTTAAAATTAAAAATTAAAATTAATTAATATTTAAAATTAAATTGAGGATTTTATAGACATATATTTGCATAAATATATACTTCGATTTATATATCTGTCTGGGAGTCTCCCAAAACTATCCTCAAGAACTACCTGCACACTTAGTGACCAAATCGAAATGCTCTTGGAAAGTGTATCGACACGGACAGGAGAACCCAAAAACAAAACGTACCCAAAAAACGTATTTTTCTGGATTTTATTTCGTTTCTGGGCATATTTTTTAATTTATATTTCGTTAATTTTTATATGAAGAGTTGACATTTCGGTCCATGAGCTGAGCCCAAAAGACATTGCGTCGCGTCGCGTTGTCGCCTTCATTTGTTGTTGTTTGTTGTTGTTCTTGGTATTGCTGTTGTTGTTATTGTTGTTATTATTATTGTTGTAGCTGTTATCGCCCGTTTAGGCAGCGCCGTTGGAAGCCCCAAGCCAAAGACTCCCATTATGATAAATCATTTTTGATTTTTTTCTTTATTTTTTGGCTTTTTGTTTCTCCTTTGTTTTTGTTGTTGTTGTTATGGTTTTTGTTCTGGTTTCTGCTGCTCTTGTGAGCCTCGTCCACAGTTAACTAACCGAAACTTATCGCAGTTTAAACTGTTTGTGTGTTCTACCGGAAAAAGAGGAGTATGTGACACATTAATGTAGGGTAAACTCTGAGAAGAAACTTTTTGAATTATCCGAAGTTTCTGAAGCGCTTAAATACACAAGCTGTTTTTTAAAAGATTCCAATTTGGAGAGTCACAGATTTAAATAATATATATTTTTTTTTTAATCTAAATATTCAATTACATTAATTAAATAAATATGCCAAATAAAAGTGTGCATTTCGAAATCAGATTCCAAAACCTGTAAAACCCTCGTACCTTTGGGTCTTTATGATTCATGCAATGAATCGATTTGTTTGCACAAAATTTAACGAGCCAAACTTGACAAGTCCCTTTGGACAAGGGGTTGCGCGGGGAGGTCGTAAAAAATGCCGATAGGATCGCAAAAACAAACACAAAACGAATCGCCATAAAAAGATGCAAAACTTGAGAACCGCAAGGGAGAAGTTTCGAATAAAAATTAAGAAATTCATAAGTTTCATTCCGTTGAAACAATTCAAGTGTCTGGGGAAGAAGACGCAGATCTGCGGACGGGATATCAATATCAGCAGAAGATGCAGATGGTAAGATAAAGTATATATATGTAAAGATATATATATATTTATACATATTTATATATATACCGAACTTGTTGACTTTTATATCTGCAAATGTAAGATATGTTCGATGCGTAACCCAAACGGATCACTGATCGGATTCGAATTGAGCTGATCAATCGCCCCCGCGATTTGAATGGAATTGAATGGATCGGTTAAGTGCCTCGACGTACTCCGGGAACAGAGCTAATGTGACATTAAACTGATGTAAGAATAAATCCGCTTATGACGCTAACAAAGGCAGTGCCCAAAGTTATAAATAAAATAAAAACTAAATACCCACCAAATACCCAACAACAATGAAAAGCAACAACAACAACAAAAACCACCACATATTTAAGGTATGAAATTTCAAACGTGCGGAGAATGAGTCGAAGCTCAGCTTAAATGCCCACGGACGCGTCGAGAAAATCAAAGAAAAAAAATATCAGAAATTTGAAATTCAAAAATCAAATTTCAAATAATTAAAAAAATAATAAATAATATCAAATCTCAAGGCCCAAATGAGTTGCGGGTTGTTATTTGGGAATGGTAGAGGGGGGAAGGAGGGGAAGGGTTTTGAGGATTGTCAGAACATCACACACATGACAGTTATGAGTCTTGGCCATTGTCAGGTGTCTAATTCGAATGTCAATGTCGCTCCATCGACCCAGAACTTGGGGCCACATATGGAAAATCGAGAAATGAAATAATTATCACACGGCGGTAATTTTCATATACTTCTTCTTCTTCTTCTGGAGAGTTGTTTCTTTTGTTTATAAGATGGTTGTAGTTTTATCCAATGTTTTTTTTCTTCCATTTTTTTCCATTTTCATTTTTTTTTATTTTTGTGATTTTATGTTGTTTTTGGTAATTTGGTAATTTCACTCGGCACTCTCTCACATGAAACTCGTTTCGATCGAATTGCCAAGGAGTCCGCAACACCAAAGCCAAGTCTTTGGTCCGACCATCGATCAAGTTCGAGTGGCCCCGAACTTCAATTATGCGTAATTTAAAAGAAATTAATGTCGTGCAAGAAATTACTTTTCGATATTCCAGTTTCGGGACTTTGCCACAAAAAAAAAAAATACAAAAACAAAAAATAATAATAATAAAAAAGGCCAGACAAGAGGAAGAGGAAGAGGAAACTACAACAACATTTAGAAGCATCGGAACCCGCAAAATGTATAACTGCGTCCATGTTTGGAGCGCGTAATCATAATATTTATATTATTGGCATTAAATGCAGTTACCGCCCCGAACACACAAAAAAAAAAATCTCAGAAAATACCCAAAAAAAAAAGATAATATTAAAAAAGAAATATAAAATAACCGAAAAGAACACAATTTCTTTATAAAAGTAATTGCTTTTACTAGGGACCGGATGTGTCCGTCGTCTGTGCACCTCTGAAAGATCCCAGTCTGAGGCCCAAGAACTGATTCTACACTTTCTCAGAACTGCTATAAAGTTTTAGATATTCTTAAGGTTGGCTTGGTCTTCAAGGTATCATGAGTAAAAAAAAATACTCCAACTTAAATGTCATCAAGTTGAAGTATTTTTTAAGCTAGTAAAATTAATAATTAATTAATTAACAGAAGGAAACATAAGCAACAGCTTGGGAAACTCCTAGATCATAATTTTATTTTTAAGACTCATGCAAAACAGATTTAATTGCTTTCACCTCTTCCTGTAGTTCCATATAGTATTTAAAAAATACCACGTTTCCATACAAATTGTTTTTTATTTAAAAATATTATGGGCATTTTTTACGGCTGATTTTCATTTCCTCTTACTGAATCCAGAAATATAACAAAAATCCCGCTTAAAAATTTATTTTTAATTATTTTAATTATATATTTTTAATTAAAAAAGTATTTTTTAAGTTTTTGGTATTATAAAAGTCCTTAGTTTTTTTTTTTCAAATTATTTATTTAAAATATATTAAACGACTTCTTAAAGTAAAATATCTTTAAATATTAAATATCATTTAAATTTCTATAAATCTTAGCTCATAAATTATTTATTAAATACTCAAGCTTGGTATGTTCTTTAGTATATTTATAAAGTGCTTCCATCTGTAAGTTTGAAACTCCATTCGCAACTTTCCCTCAAAAACTCCCATGAACCATATATATATAAAAATATATTTTCACATATTAATCACGTCGGATCTCGTTAGGATTATTGCCCATGGGGCAGGCAAGAACTTGCCACAGACAGACCATATCTCAATCTGTGAAACAACTGCTCTGTTAACTTTTGGGCTGCACAAGTTTTGCCACCCCCGCCCCGACCAAGCCCCAACTGCCCCATCTACCGACACGTCAGTGTCTTCAATAAACCAAAAGCGGAAAAAAATAATAAGAATCATAACCCTCAATTATGATATATATTTTATGGAAGCACTTTAAAAACCAATGGTAGACAGCTCCATATACTCGAAGGAGCAGCAACAGCTTTTGCCCAAGTTTCTACTCCTGCTGCTGCTCTGGGTTTCCTGCTCCACTTCGATGGTCCTTTTGTGCGGCGGCGAGGTATTCCTTTGGGCAGAGGGCAACATATAACAATAAAATAAAGTGCAGTTAACACATGACTTGGCGCAAATAGTGTCACAATTTGATAAATGACACTCGTTTGTCAAAACAACACACAGTCTCTCGCACACACACACACACACACAAACACACAAACACACACACATACATACATTGATGCGTGTACTCTCGCATACACGCTTAAGAGTAATACACTCAAGTCAAGATACTGAGCCGCGAGTGGAGAATGAACTGCAGAATATGCCACAAGCTCTCAATCCCCTCCACACCCCACCCGCCGCTCTCCATCCCATGGCAAGAGTCTAAGGAAAAAATGATAATTGTTTAAGCCCTCCAAAAAGTTCTTGTTCTTGTTGTCATGATACGTAGCTCGTCAGCCCCACCAGCGAAAAGGTGTTCGAACCTCTCGGATGATGCACGCCAAAAGTGACGCCCCGTCGAACCGAAGGCAAACGTTTGACGGATGACCAGGTGATCGCCTGGACTGCGTTAAGGCTCCTTGTGCTTCTGCTGGGACAGCTTTATTATGTCTTAATTCAAGGCTTGCGGGCGATTTAGGCGACAGGCGGAAAGCAGAACGAAGCATGGGATACGTGGAACACGGCCAACCACCGTCAGTGGGTCAACTTTCGTTTCACGGTGGGCGTGTGGATCAGAAAATTGAATTTAATTCCCGTCGTATATGTACATGTGTGCATATAGGTGTATAAGTGTGTGAGTGCGAATTAATTTCTTCGTAATGCGTGGGGCGCGTTCCTCTTAATTTCTTAATCCGAACTGCACCCAGAAAATAAAAAAAAGCAATATTTAAAAATCATAAAAGAACAGCCTAAAAAATTAATAAGAGAAGAAAAAAAAAACTGTTCTGTTCAGCTTTCATCCGGTGGTCTCATCCTTCGTTGGGTGGGCGCGGCGCTGGCCAATTCTTTATTTACCGCTAGAACTTGTGCATCGCGATCCTCATCAGTTTTGGTAGGTGTAACCATAAAGTTCGCGCTTGCAGGCAACGGAGAGGCCGAAGTGAACTCTGCCAAAGTGAAGGGGGGTAAAGTGTAGTGAAGTGAAGTGAAAGAACGGGTTTTGGCGGCTGTGGGCGTGGCTGGCTGTGTCATAAGAGGCGTGTGTAGGCCAAAGGCAGAATCGATCGGTAGAGTCAAGGGGATCCTTTCCCCCCACTTTGCCACACCAACAATCGACAGTTTTCTTTGTAGCTGCAACCTCGTGCTGCATACAATAAAAAAGCCAAAAAAAAAAAAAAAAAAAGAAATGAAAAAAAATTTGGTATGTGGCACAAACCAATGCAGTAGGCACATTCACAGACAAAGCCACAAACATTTGATAGTCAATAAATTAAAACATTAGCCTGGTCACATTGTCCCCGCCCGCGTCACATGGGGCGTATGCGCAATGCGGACGTGTTAAAAATAAACAGTTGGAAAATTGAGCGCGCCTAATCCAACATCATGATAAATTATGACTGGAATCAGCTTTTGTTCAATTTTCAGCTCATCATCAGTTTTCCGGCGCAGGTGACGCGCAGGTTAAATAGTTGGAAATTATATGTGAATGATGTGGTGAGTGTGTGTGTGAGTGTGTGCGTGTGTTTTAGAAAAGGTGTCACCAACTCCACAACCCAAAAAAAGACTAAATGGAAAAAATAATGATGTTGCTTTTGTTGTTGTTGCTGTTGTTGCTGTTGTTGCTGTTGTTGTTGCTGTTGTTGCTGGCAACGCAAATGGAAAATTTCATATGCAAAACCGCTTAACTAAATGTTGTATGAGATACACGAGTAGATGCGCCGCTGTGGGAGCGGGGGCAACAGGCCTGAGCAGGGGGTGGATGCTGAACGGGGTCTTAGGTGGGTATTCAAGTTTGTTGGCAGTCAAATGTGCAACATGATATGGCAAATGTTGTGGGTGGGAGGTGAACATTCGACGTTAAATGCACTGCAACAAAAAAGCACAGGAATAAGACAACAGAAGTTTTAAAAATAAATAAATAATAAATAATTAAATATGCGCTTTAAATATAAAATTATTGCAATTTTAAAATTATTTAAATTAATTTTGTAATTTTACTTATTTATGATAATTAAAGTAAATAAAATTAAGGCAAAGAATTCCTTAAAATAATTTAAGTCGAGATTTTTATAGATAAAAAGTTAATAATAAATTTAAGAATATTTCATTTTTTTTATTTATACAAATATTCTCAACATTTTATATATTTACTTTATTTACAATTTTTTATTTTTACTTGAATATTTAAATTATTTCAAAATATTTATTTTATTCAAAAATATTTATTTTATTTAATTTCTTTTTTCTTACTTCAATTTTTTTTTAATTATTTAAAAAAGTAAAATTCTAAACAGACAATTTTCTATGCCGGACGTTTACTTGCCCAAATAACTCCCAAAATTAAATAAATAATCTTTTTTTATATGTGATCAATAGTTTTGATTTAAATCGATGCAATTTCATGCTTCGCTTACTTTCAACTTAGAAATTTTTCTCAGTGTTGTCGCCTCCGCCATTCATGAAAAGCGCATCGTCGCTGTTTAAGCTAACAAAACGATGCATTTTCTACGACATAATTTAGATTTTTCGCTTTGACTGCAGCTCTTGAAAAATGTCACTTACCCTCTCGCTCGCACATGCTATAGGTCTCTCTCTCTCCCTCTCTGTCTGTATGTCACGCACTCTTTCTCCTTCTCAGTTTGTCTCTTGAGGTAAAAGCTTAAAAGAAAATGCGCCCCAGCAGCTTTCCGGGCTATTGTCTGTTGAATTAAGTGCAAACATTAGCGGCGCACAATGGACGAGCCCTGCCTGGAGTTGCCCTCGAAGATAGAACCCAACCCAGAAGCTGACGATAATGATGACACTGATGATAATGATGTGAATGATAATGATGATGATGATACTGATGGTGATACCGAAGGTGACGCTGATGCTGTTGCTATTGCTTTGACTGAGACTAACGATGATGCTGATGATGATGATGATGATGATGATACGGATGCTTTTACTGTGGCTGAGAGACTGATGATGAAGATGACGCGGGACGTTGATGATAATACCGCATGGACTTTACACCTAGAAAACGGAACGTGATAAAGCTTTTTCTTTTCGGCGTGCAAATGATTATCAATCATTTTGGGGATTAAAATTCCTTGTGGTGTTTTGTCACACACGTTTGTTCTTCCCCATGGCCCCCAAAACACACACTTTTATACACATGCAGATACACTCCATATATATATATTTAAATGAGTGTGTGTGTGTGTGTGTTCAAAGATATATCACATTGTTTTCGATGGTGTTGTTGTCATCAATAAACTGCGCCGGTATTTAGCATAAAAAAGTCTTTCACTTCGGCCCTCAAATGGGTGCAGGTGTCTTTGCAGCTCCAGCAACAAATCTTCAACACATCCAACATTCAAAGCTGCGGCATGCGGCACACACGGTAGATAGCTAGCCAGAGAGTGTATGTATGTGTGTGTGTGTTTGTGTATGTTAGAAGAGTGTATGGAGGGGGTATGGTAGCGGCAGAGAGGAACCCTGAACTGGAAGAAGGACTGGGATTGGTACCGGGTTAAAGTGTCGCCCTGACAATATTTTTCCGTCTTTCGATCTGTTTGCGTTTAGGTTTTGCTTTTATTTTATTTTGTTTTGTTTTGTTTTGTTTTGTTTTGTATTTTTTGTATTTTTTCCATCTCTGTTTAGATGCTTTTTTTACTCTTCCCGAACGATTCTCACGTTTGTTGGCCTGACAAGTGGATTTAGCGGCATTGATGTATGAGCTAACAGATAGTTTCCACTTCCAAATACCCTACTGGCTGGCAGGGTAGGGTAGTCCTGAGAATGTGATCTATTTTACTTTGTATAGGGAACTTTAAGGTACAATTGAAGTTTAATTATTTATTTGTTAAAAAGAATAATGATGATCTCACGATATTCATTTCCGAATGTCGTAATTCTTCTGAGTTATCCACCAATCAATTGCCCAAATCATTTCCAACTCATTATGCAGGGTATTACCTAGTCCAATAAGACACTTCTGTACCGTGCAACGTGTTTCACTCTGGGCGACATTTGTTGCTACACAATCGGCCATTGTTGTTGCTGTCTTTGGTGCATATGTTGCATGTGTTGCATATGTTTAAAATTGAGCGATGCTGCTAATGGTCGGTAATTAATATTGTGTTCAGAGTTTGAAAAACTTTTCAAACCAGAGCATTCAAAACGCTTGAGCTTCTGCACATCCTGTAAACGGATTTTGCATTTTCGAAAGGAGCAGCAGACCTCGCGACATTGAAGGATGAGCAAAGCAACTCGATGTTTAAATAAAACATAAAACACACGCAAAGATTTATATATATGTACCTGCATATATGAAGGATCTATATGCTTAGCACTGGTGTCCTTATCCTTATCAATTGCCATTTAATCTTTCAACTTGTGCAGCTCATAACTTGCAACTTCCACAGTTGCCAAGCGATACTTGAAATTTAAAATAAACCGCTAGTAATTGCCTTTTATGAAGCCACTCGGAGAGCTTCTCATGACAAAAGCTCATTAGTAAAAGGCTTGTTTAATATAATTTGTATGACTAAGCGATATTTATATGTATGCCGTGCACGTATCTCTCCAGAGGCCAGACACTTTTTCCAGTACTCGATGCAATTTTCAACTGGAGTCGCAATTAAGTTTATATCTCCCGAGTTATATGGACTTCTATGGTGAGACTGAGATCAACGACTACGTTTTTACGACACTTCTAATGAAGTGTAGGTAGGCTATGTAAGGTAGTGAATGGAGAAAGGGGATGGTGAAGGGGAAGGGGAAGGGGGAGGGGGTCTGCACGCTGAGACCAAACCAAACGAGCCGCTGCTCTGGTTGACACTGACCGCAGATCCCAATCTCAATATTTAGGTTTCCCGAGGAATAAAAGCGAGGCAAAGCTACAGCGAACAGCCCGAGGCACTTGAGAATAAATCAAAAGATGCGAAAAAAAGAAAACCGAAAGACCTGGGAAAAAGATGAAGAAGAGGCAACATGAAGGCAGCAAATAGCAGAAAACCCTAAAAGCCCAAACAACGAGGCGACACTTTTAGGCCTCGTAACGCTCTAAAAGGCGCAATACCCGAGATCTAAGCGAAATGATAAATGTTCGCGTTGTGTATCAAGTGTGAATTTTAAGTGAAAATGTTACACGACACATGTAAGTGTTGGTATCTGTGTCTGTGTCTGTGTGTGTGTGTGTGTGAGTGTGAGTGTGTATAAAGAACATTTGAAGTCACTTTTGTAAGTTTTTATGTTACCTACGTGAGTTGTGGCAAAAGACAAGCTTTAAACCTTTAATGCCAATAGATGATTTTAATTGCCATCCGTCGGTTGTCTGTCTGTCAAAAGCCAAGCAACTGCCGTTTGGGCCAAAGTTGTTACCAAACTCGCCTAGGAGCTGCCTCTCAGGCATCGCAATTGCAATAGCCTGGCCCATAAAAATCACATAAAACAATAGCAGAACAGAACAACAAAAACAAAAAGTGGAAATAGAAACAAAAACAAAACTCCGACAAATAAAAACTATGTTTAAATATATATATATTTCTCGCTTACCCAAATTCCCTATAATTCCCAACTGATAGAAGCGAAGCCGCCGCCAAGAGCCGAGAGCCGCTCATCGGCGGCGGCATCGTAAAATGTGCGAACTGTAAATCATGACAGTTTTTATAACCCACTCGGAACGGGGTATATAACTCTAGGGCCTGGGCCTGGGCCTGTGCCTAGGCCTTTATGGGCCAAAAGCCAGTACCTGTAGTAGATCTTCGAGTTACCACAAGCAATTCCAATTTTATACTCATTTTTTGGCTACCTTCGTTTTTACCTTTCGGTTGAAGTTGATTACTTTTAAAGAGACGGAAATGTAATTTTGTTTTTATATTATTTTTTATTTAAATTTTACCCAGCTCAGAATTTGTATTCTTACCCGTTTGTGTATTACTGTTAACTGGGCTTTAACCTGCCAATGGGTGGTTACCCAAGCTATTGGCCGCCTTGGCACAAATCCCTCCTCTGACATAATCCCCACCAAAAGTTGCAGCTCGCCTCCCATAAATCGATATAATAATTGCCTATGGAATCGCTCAAAATGCAGCTTAGAGCACGGCATTAAGCTCTGAGCCTCGACTCCTACTCTATGATCCGTACCCGCTGCCTGCCCCCGCACCTGTGGCATTCGTCTGACTCCGTATTTATGAACTAATTTATAGATGCTTGTGGGTCGTTTCGCAGTTGAAATAAATAGTTGAATTTATGGGACGTGCCTCGTGGATTAAATCATGCCCAGCGAGCGACTTACCAGATGACGGCTCAGAGTGTTATATGACACGATCTTTAAAAGCAGTAATAAATATCAACCAAGATTTATATAATACCCGTAAAGGTATCAGACCTTGAGAAGCAAAACTATGGGAATATGACTTGTTTTTTTTTTTATTTTTTTTTTTGGCCAAATAAGTTCTTAAAATGGTTAATAAAGTTCCTTAAGTTATTGTAATTACTCCTTTTCGCATTCGTATTACAAGGGATATTAAACCAATTAAGCTTCTAATGCGACTCACTAACGAGCTTACTAAGTGGCTAAGATTACAATAAGTAACGGATCTCATCCACTTAATAATAATAATATTATAATTAAAGTAACTATTTTATGCCTATCATTTCTTACACACTTTATTGCCATCTCTTTTTTATTTTATTTTTTTGATATTTTTACTTTATATTCAAATTTTAATATTTTATTTTATTTTTATTTTAATGATCATTATTTTTTAATTCTCCTTATATATCCGAAAAGATCTCCAGATATATAACAAATATTTTCATTCTTACTTCTTTAATTTTAAAACTTTAGTGAACTACTAAAAAATTAAATAAAATATTTGGAAAATGAAATATTATTTTATCTGCTAACCACAACCCAGGAAGCTGCTGATAATTAATGGACAGTACTTTTAAGGACTTTCCGAACTTTAATCTCGAGCAACTGACAATCTTTTGAAAATCTGTAGAAAGTATTCCTTTTATGGCAATGCCACGCCCAGTTTGGAATGTAATTGTTTGGCCCGAGAACTGAGTCACACTTTCGTGAGGCATGTGTATGGGTTTGAGTCAATGTGTCGGTACCTCAAATGCACCGTTAGCCATAATGCTGGCTGTGTTGTCTTGGCTTTTATCAATTGTTCAATTGTTGGGGCTAACGCAAAGTATGACAAAGTGGGCAACATTAACGCTTTGTGTGCATCAAAAGACACGAGGAAAACCCGAAAAAATTATGACAATTTCATTCGAAGAACCACTTCGTCAATGTCAAGTCTGACGAGGCCTAAGGTTTTCTTAGTCTTCTCCCTCCTGCCACCCCAACCCGCGTCGCACAGTCACGGCCCTTCTCTTCACTTCTTGAGTAGCAAGTTCTTTCATGCTGTGCGTCTGTCCGCGCACATTTGTGTGTGTGTGTGTGTGTGTGTGTGTGTGTTGTGTGTATGATGTGTGTCATTTTTATGTATCACACAAAGCCATAAGCTGCCAAACAGCAAAAGGAAGGGTATATGGGAGATCGGGCAACCCAACCCGAACGCCTGGCAGTCCGACATTGCCCAATTTGGGAGCTGGCATTGTGGGGCCTGTTTCTGGGAACAGCTAAGAAACTGATTACAGTCGCTTTTAGTTGTAAAGCATGAGCTGAATTTTTACATGTTGTGCAACTTTACATCATACACAATAGACCGGTCGCCGTGTGTGGTCCTAGAGATCAACCGGGTGAGGAGGCAAAGTCCGGATGATCCCAAACGGGAGAAGGTGGTGTCAGATGAAGGGGTAAAGTCTTGTTTACAGCGGACTTAATAGAAATTTTTTAATGCTTTCAATTTTCAATATTTTCTCTTATTTATATAATATTTTTCTTATAATATTTTAATTAAAGTTTAATTCGAAATTCTGGATTTTTACCTTATGAAAATTTTATATAAAAAGTATTTTCTATAGTTACATTTTATGTACCTTTCAAAAAGATTCTTTTTCTTTACACGCACTTCACTCCTGTCACTCACTCTTCGTTTTTATCCCTTTTTCTTCTACATTTTAACCATTTTTTTTGTACTTTGTTCCACTGTACATCTCTTAACCCGTAATCGTAATATGCCAAAGTTGTCACTTTGTTTCTTGGCGGCTACTCTTTGGTTACAATCTTGGGCAATACACTTCACAACAAACCGCACCGAATACCTTACAGCTTCCCACCACCACCGCCAACAACAACAGAGCGTGTGTGGCTTTAGCTCTGTGTGTGCGTGTGTGTGTGTGTCAAACTGTCAAAATTATGACATTTGAAATTTCACGTAACGTAACATAACCGGACAAGAAAGCTGCCAGCCAAAGAGATCCATGAAAAACCCGACAACAACAAAAAACACACAAACAACAAAATATCCAAAAAAAAAAAAAAAACAGAAAATAAAAAAAAAAAAAATATCCAAAGCCAAAGCCAAAGATATTGCCAAGTGTTTCAAATGTCAAGCAAACTGTTTGTTTGTCAGTTTGTTCCTCCATCTGTTTGTCTGTCTGTCTGTTTGTCTGTTTGTCTGTCTGTCTGTTTGTCTGTCCTTCTGTCAGTTGGTTGGACGAATGAAAATTTTCAATTACAGTTCGTGCCAAAACGCGAGAGATCAAATTTTTGTGGCTCATACGTGTCTGTCTCCGTGTCTGGCTCAGTGTCTAACTGGATGTCAAACAGCAACAACAACAACAGCAACAACAGCAAAAACAACAACAACAACCACACGATAACGATAACAAACAATCATTTTATATACTTATTCAAATCGTTCAACATGAGTTGTGCCTCTTATTACTACAACAACACCAACACCGACAACAACAACTTGACAACATTTTGCGGCACAAAACACGCGCCAAAAACAAAACTGAAATAAACATTAAATAACAAAATTAATTTGAAATTTTTTCGAGATCAACAAGAAAACATTTCAAACTTTGGCTGTCAATGAATGAAACGACGCGGCTTTTATTACACATTTTATTATTATTGTTGTTGTTGTTGTTGTTGCAATAATTGTTTATGATTGTTATTGTTGAGTGTGCAGAAAAATTGAAAATAAGCTCAGAGCTATGAAAATTTCAGTTTTGCGTTTGAAATTTGAGAATTGCAAAAACCAAAAAGCACGAAGCTTTCAAATTTTTTTTCGATTTGACTTCAAAATAAATTTGTGTTTGTATTTTTGTCATTTAATTAAAATCGAATGAATTTGCACTTTTTTTTTTTTAAATGTATTTTTTTTTTCTTTTTTTTTTTTATTTTGTTGTGCATACATAATTTTGCATATATATCCATTGGATGGCCGCATTTTGTGTGTGTCCACTTTAAAAGTCGAGGCTTATGAACTTGGCCAGTTGCAGTTGCCAAAATCCTCTGATTCACGCGGACACAGATAATCCCCAATGAGTTGATAAATCGACAGATGCGGTTCATATTTTAAATCATATTGTATGCCATTGATTTAGGAACAGATGAAAAAAAATATTTCAATAGGTGGGAAGATCAATCGATGAATAAGCAATTAGGAATAATGAGACACTTCAGAAACTCTCTAAATGAACTCCCTCTTTGGACATACGATACGTATACGATATATATTTGATATATATCCGATATATGTAGCATGTTTATTGCTCTTATAGAAAACTTCAATATTAATAAATAATTTTAATGAGTACCCAATAAACAGCCACGCCCATGGAGCGCATTGGGCAGTCACCGTTGGCCACTTCCGTTGCTGATTTTGGCCACTTTAGAAATTCGATATTCACGATTTTTTCGCTTCTCAGCGCAAAAATCAAACAATACCCCAAAAAAAAGAAAAATAAAAAAAAAAATGGGAAAAAAGTGAAAAAACTTTAAGAAAAAAGCTGTTAACTAGGCAGAAAGCCAAACACTTCACTTGCCTTCAACGGCGCCGATGCTGACGGCGCAGTTTCTCAAGCGAAAGGTGATTTTCGAATTGGATCAGGAATGTTATAGGAGTGAGAGGGAGTGGGGGGAGGGGGGATGGAGGGGCATGCCATGTAATTGATTTATTTGTTGGTATAGGAATAAATTTTGCATACACATAAGTGCAAAATAATTGATTAGAAAGTGAAGAATGTGTACGCGCACACACACACACACACACACACACACACACACACACACACACACACACATACAGAGGGCATATACACTTTCGCTGGAAAGCTGAAGAAGCCGCAAATGTGCATATTTTCTTAAGAATTTCAAACGAGGCAAAAGATTTTTTTTATTGAAGTGGTGAAAAGAAATGGGGAAAAACTTGAAATGAAATGAAAAGATGTATTAAAAGCGACACAGCCCAAAATGCGCAGCTGTCAAGTACTCGAAATAATTTTCGTGGAAATGTTTCAAATAATAAAAGTGTAGAACACAACAACAATAGCAAAAGCAACAACCGCAACAACAACAACAACAACAACAACAACAGAAAAAACTAGAAACAAAATCAAAGTACAAAACTTTTCCTTCTCCCGTCTAAGTTCTTTTGTGTTGGGTACGCTTAGTGTGTGGGGCAGGGGAATAGTGGTGGTGTGAGGAGGGAGGGGAAGAGTAGGCCAGTTTTCGACACTTGCTGAGGAGGAGCTGTCAGCCAACGAGTCGACCAGCCGGTCAGCCGACCGACCAGCCAACCAGCCAGCCAGTCTGTCTGGGCCAACAGCCTTCCCGAGCGGACCAACAATTTGTTTTCCCCACTTACACTTTAACCTTCTTCTTCTGCTCTTTCTCCCTCTCCTTCTCCTTTTCGTTCTTCTCCTTCTTCTTTTGCTCTTTTTTGTCTTCTTCTAGGCGGCATAATTTCGGCAAGTGTATAAGAGGGGGGAGCCAGCGGAGGGGTTAACTTGTCACTTGGTTTTCTTATGAAACACGTCAGCGGGCAGACAACACACAGACACACACTCACACCACTCACACATACATATAAGAAATACACTTTCAAGTGGTTTGTCAGCAACATTTCAAACAAAGCGTCGGCAAATGCAATGACAGCATCGAAGAGGAGCAATGAAGAAACTTGTTTGCATCCTCTAACGATGCTGTGCACTTTGTCCATAGACACACACACACACACACACACACCCAAACAGTCACACACACCTTAGTGTGTAACCCTGCGGGGGCATATACTTAGAACACTTCGACATTTCAGTTTATTGTTGTGTTCCATAGATCACATGCAAAACAACACAAATTATTTGGCTCGTAAAGTTCCCTGAAGTCCATGAAAGGTTTCCACTTGCCTTGAAAGTTTCCAAGCGGATTTTCCAGTTCTCTCTTTAACCGCACAACTCGGTAGAAAATCTGTGGCAAAGATCTTCCATTTTTTTTTTTTTTTAAATTTAGCTTATGAGCAGCTAAAATATCTTTTAAGTAGTGACTAAAGTTATGCAGCCCAACCAAGTACTATGTTTAGTAACTGTGTTTAGTTTAATGATAGATAATCATATGAGTTCTAGGGCCTAGGTCTAACGGAGACTTGCATAAGTCAGTCATTCAGGGAAATTGTGATTACTTCCGCTTTTGAGATGAGTGAATCATTTTACTCCTTCCAAAATATTCTCCATCTCGCACTTCTGAGAAAAGTCTTCAATGAAGAGAAGAAAATATGATTTAAATCTGAGTTTTAAGTTTGAATTTTAAAAATTTAAAAAAGCTCAAAACATCCTTTCAACTCGTCGAGTATAGATCGAGGATCTGAGCTTAGACACAGACTCAGCCTGTCTGCAGTCCTTATACCTTAAGACTTTTGCCCAACAAGTGCTGCTTAGCTACATTTATTGATGTTTTAAATATTTAAAAAATTTTAAATTTAAAAAAAATAATTTTATTTAAGAAATTGAAAATTGAAATGAACTCCTTCTTTTTGCCTCTAAGTAACTCTCGGGAAGTTAATTTACTCCAATCCAAATACTTCCCACAACAAAACACTTTATACTTACCTCAAGTGTGTTGTTTTCATTAAATTTTTGCAGCGTGTATATTTTCTGTGAGTTTTTCACTATTTTCCAATTTTTTTATTTTCCATGACCCATGTATACCTTCTTGGAGGAAAACTTTGTTTAGATCTTTGCTGCTTATTTGATCTGCCTCTTAGGACAAGACTGAGCAGGACAAGGGCCATTTGCGTACAGCAGCTGCAACAACGGGCAACTCCAGATGAGAAGTTAGAGAAAAAATGAGAAAAATGAGAGAGAGAGAGAGAGAGTGAGAAACTTACGAGACAAATTTTTCATAAACATAAACTTCATACGCCATACATTTTGATGGTTTTAATGGAGAAAAGTGGGCAAAATGATGGCCGCAGAACGTGTTGGGTGCAGGCAGCAGGCAGCGGGCAGAAGGCAGAAGGCAGCGGGTAGCAAACAAACGAGTGCAGTTAACAGAATGTGTTGTCAGGCACCTTCTGCATTCTGCATTCTGCATTCTGAATTCTGCATTCTTTGCTCCACCCTTCCTCCCCCCCAAACCCACCACAACAGACTCTGCACTATAACAATCCCTCACTGCCACTCCTGGCCATCGGGCGTGCAAAGTGACAACGGCAATGTTCAGGCTCGCGCGCGCCCATTTAAAATGCAGCAAGTGTCACCATTGACTGAAACGAGGCGCAATAAATATATGTACACAGATACACATATACATATACATATATATGTATATAGGTATAGGTATAGTTAAAGTTGAAGTTGTTGGTAAGGGAGAGTGCGGTGGGTAGATGAGTGTCTGAAACGGGTGCTATATACAAAGTGGCATCGGAGCTTGGCGCTGGTCTTGGCCCGGCTTTATACGGGCAAGGCATGCGTTGCATATTGCCAGCAAGGCAGCCAAAGAGGAACAAGCAAGAAGAAACAACATGCAGTTGATCGACTGACAGTTACCCTGTAAAAGTGTTACCTGAATTTCGCCTTTCAAATTGCTACTGAATAAAAAGTCTATAAATTTAATTCAGTTTTTAATATTTGCATTTTACTGATCACTTAAACTACCCATTTGTATGTCACCTTTTACAGGGTATGCTGAGTCTTCCATTGCTACTCACACTTTGCATGCCATTTTCTCTCCTGAGAGCCTTTCCCCGTTGCCTGCTTGTCATTTAAATAACAATAAAATTTGATGACAAGCGTCGTTGCAACAACTTCACTGGTTACCTCCCTCCTATCCTGCCCCTTCCCTCATCCCACTCCATCTCCTACGATCTCCTACTTCTAACTGTCTGCCGTTTCGATTCTGCAGTTTTGTGTCGCCGGCAACGCCAACTGATTGGCTCTGGCCAATATAATAGAGACATTCGACGCCTTTTAAAGCGATTCACTTTCGCACGTAGTTCTAAAAGTTCGCAACGTGTCCGGTTGTAAAAATATATATGCACATATATATATATATTATAAAGTTTTGCTTCAGGATCCCGAAGATTTCCTTCAAGAGGAGTGTTTGGGGCACAGTCTAGACGTCGCGAAAGCCACCCACGTTGCAAGCTGCAACTGAGAAATGGCGGCAGAAGTGGCAGAAAGGGCAGAAGGGGCAGAAGCGCTTTCCATTTCATTGGGCAAGGGCAAGTTTTAATTAAGAATTCGTGCCGAAAACTTTATATTGGCTTACACTGAGTGCTGATAGTGTGCAGCCACAGGGCAAACAATGCCAAAAGTTTAACCTCTTAATCACCGCAAGGGCAATCAAATCAAAGAATTGCAATTAATCGAGTCGTAAATAAATTGAAAATCAAAATCAAAGCTGGCCACAGTTTTTGCTGCTGCAAAAGTAAAGCAACTATCATAAATACCCTTTAAAATCACAGACAGTGAGTGGCAAAAGGCAATTTCCTGTGCACTTTGCACATTTAAATGGAAATTTAGGAATCACTTTAGAAAATTTGTACAGTGAAATGAAATAATTTCAAAAAATTATTAACAAATCAACGGACCGATTAAAGTTGACCGCAAGACACAAATAGCGGGTTGTGCCTGAGGAGAGGCAGAGCAAAGCGAGGGAAAGAAAGAGAGAGAGAGAGGGAGTTGGAGTGATGAAGTGATAGAGAGAGGGAGAATATAACGCAAAAGCAAACGCGGTAATTATTTTTTAATGTAACAAAATAATATCAGACCAAAGCGATCAAGTCACGCAAGGCATTCGGGGAAGGGAGTGAAAATTAACATGAGAATAAATAAGAAATTTTCAGAGGCTAAAATCCGAGCCAGACACGAAAACGATCCAAGTTTTGGCCCAGCACGCACCATGCAAGCCCCTCCAAAGAGTTGGGCATTGCAGGGGGGGAGGGGGAGAGACAGAGAATGACCTACAGAAAGAGACAGAGACAGAGACGGAAACGAAGACGCAGACTATGACTGAGGTGAAGACTGGAACAGAGACTGTGACTGTGACTGCGACTGTGACTGTGGCTGTAACTTAGACTGCGACTGCGACTGAGACTAAAACTGAGCCTGAGTCCCAGACTGAGACTGCATGACGCATGCGCAGCTTCCGTTTACGATTTGCCAAATGATTGGCGTGAAATTCGAAACCTTCCAAGACTCCGTTAGGTGATAGTTAAAAGCTGCTGTGCATATCGCAACGATTAATCGCATATTTTTTGATAATGATAAATATAATATATCCCATCTTCTTCTAACAATCTGTCCTCCAAGTAAAGGGAATGAGGAAGCCCTGGCAAATACTTCTTTCTATTAATTAAGGAAATAAAGGAAATTATATTCTTTATGTTATTATTATATTATTACTTTTAATTATATTATTATATGGTATTATTTATTATATTTAATAATATATTATATTTAATAATTTATTTATTTTTATTATGTTTGCTTTATATAATATATATTATTTAATTATCGAATTAAAAATTAATTATAATAGTGTCAAAAAATATATCATTGAATATAATATAATATAATTTTTTATTATATTTAAATTATATTTTTTATATTATTATTATATGTTACTATTTATTATATTTAATAATTTATTATGTTTATTTATTATTATTGTTATTTAGAATAGTGTGAAAAATTATATTTTATTTATAGAAACACCACTTCTAAATTATATTTTATTAATTCTATTAATTTTATTAATTATAATATTTAACATTTAAAGAAATAAATATCTAAATATTTTATTTTTATATTAAATTCATGTCTAGTTAATAAAATTCTATAGTACATCCTATCATATTTTAAATATATTTTTTACATAGCTTTAACTTCCTTATATCCACACAAGTAACAAACGTCACACATGTGTCTATGTACCCATTCGTAGGGTATTCAACTAACTTGTCGGTTCCTACCCAAAAGTCAGTAATTAATCAATTTGCACTTTAACTTAGATAAAAATTTTCTTTTAAGCGTCTGTTTTCACCGTTTCATTTAAATTTGATTTGTCTTAGTTAAAAATCTCTTTATTTTTATGCCATTTACAAATGTCTTCGCATTAAGAGACGGCCTCTCCCCCCTCCCCTTCCCCCATCCCTTCCCGCGCTCCCTGAAAGCCACACATTCAGCGTTCGTTTCAACACTTGATAACAAGGCCAAGAGTTGAGGCATTTTCTTGAATATTTTGTGGGGAGTGGTAGATGGTAGAGCGGGTGTTGGGGTGTTGGGGTGTTTGGGGGGTGGGGAAATCGTTTTAAAATTAGTGAAAGTGATTGATTTTCCACTTAATTTTCAGGTAGACAATATACAAAAGTAATGCCGATAATCAGCCCAAACATCGAGGCCTTTGCCAGACACTCAAATTGGCCATTTGGCGCAAGTCTTGAAGTTGTTTAAACT
This sequence comes from Zaprionus lineosus, assembly GCA_035044505.1. NCBI lineage: Eukaryota > Metazoa > Arthropoda > Insecta > Diptera > Drosophilidae > Zaprionus > Zaprionus lineosus. Next base: position 205,703 of record JAWNNX010000596.1, on the reverse strand, counting down.
TTTGTTAGTTGTTGGTTGTTCAGTGTTGGTTGTTGCTTGTGTTGGTTGTTGCTTGTGTTGGTTGTTGGTTGTTGGTTGTGTTGGTTGTTCGATGTGTTGGTTGTTGTTTTGCCGTTGCACTTCCGTCAGCTTTCGGCGGCTTACGTTGGCGTTGACTTCAGATCGTGACGTGTGTAGGGGCGGGCACTGAGACTGAAGTCTTGTCAATTGGCTTTTGGGGCGTGTGCAACTCCCAAAACGAAAGTGAAGACGGAAAAGTGGAATTTGCCAGCGGGAAAATCAAATGATAAATTATTTTGCATACACAAACACAGTCGCTCATATGATCTACATATATCTGCGATTTCAGCTTAAAAAAAAAAAATAAAAATATTGCGAATTTGGAAAATAAAATTAATGGGTGGACATTTAAATTTTCTTTACATATATCTGCGATTTCAGCTTAAAAAAAAATAAATTGTAAATTTTAAAAATAAAATAAATGGGTGGGAACTTGAATTTTTCTTTTGGTGATTTTTTAAAATTAAGAAAAATAAAATATTTTAAATCTTAAAAATAAAATAAATGGGTGGAAATTTCAATTTTTCTTTTGGTGATTTTTTAAAATTAATTTATCTGTCAAGTCAAGCCTTCAAAGGACATACATTAAAGACTAAAGAAAAGTTACATGATACACTTAATAAAATATCGTATATATTTTTTTATTTAATTAATAATATTTATTAGTTCATCCAGGGATTAAATATATCGAATTTCTGGCAATTAAATTGCAAATAAAAAGTTCCGCATAAATATTTTTATTAGAAATATTATTTTACACAATCGAAGAGTTTGTTTAGTTTTCCAATGAGAGATTTTCTGCTTTGATTGGATTTTCCGTTGCTATTGTTTATTTGTTTCATGCCACATGTGGCAGCTTCTGCTTCCTTTTTTGACATAAACATAATACGGGCCAAATTTGGATACCAAAACAAAGTTAATTCACAGCATCAACAAAAGGCTGACAAGTGTTTTGCCAATTGCTTTTATTGGCCAATTGACAATTGAAACATTTAATAAATGTTGTACTTTTGGTGTTTATTTCGCAATAAAAACACTTGCAACAATAAAAATCAAATCCTAACATAAATAAACAACAAACTCTGTTACCTTGAAGGCGCCTGCGAGGGGCTTTCAAAAAATACTCACCGTGTATGAGCTACAAATTTACATAAATGCCATGGCAACAGCAAAAAAAACAGCAACAACAGCAACAACAACAACAACAACAACAACAACAACAATAACAACAACTACAACTAAAGCCACAATAACAAAAACTATCAGAACTGTTGCAACAATGAGCTGCTAACAATGCTGCATGTCCTGGTTGTTGCTGTTGTTGCTCTTGTTCTAGCTTTTGTTGTTGTTGTTGTTGTTGTTGTTGCTGTCGCTTGTCGTTTGGCATGTTGTGAATTATGTTTGGTATTTTTTGACCAGCTAACGCAAATAAATTCAGCCAACGATAGAAAAGGCAGCAGCAACAACAAAAACAACAACAAAAGTAACAATAACAACAACAACAAGAACAACAACAAATACGACGTGTCATATTGTTTGAACGGTCCTTTGAGGCAGGTTCATGTGTTATGCGCTTTCCCGTTTTCCATGTTGCTTTATAGCCTCCTTTCTGACATTAGAAGTCAACTTACTACCCAACATGCAACATTTTGTGGTATTTATTAATTGCCACAGCGAACCAAAGTACGAGCAATACCCTGGCATTGCTTTTAAGCAAAATATTGTGGAAGTCAATGAAAATCTGTGAAGGATAAAAAAAAATCTAATAAATAATTAAAAATAAAAATTTTATATAAATAAAAAAAAAAAACAATTTTTAATATATTAAATGTAAATTAAACCAAAGTATTTTTTTTATATATTTAGTTTTATTTTTCAAGTATAAAAATACTAAGTATATATTTTTAAATTTTCAATTTTAATTTTAAATATTTTATTTTTTGAAGTAACGCTTCAAAACTGAAACGAAGCGCAGCTCAAAGCTTTTAATATTTGATGGAAATCTCTTGGGTGTAGGGTATCCCGTAAACCCAATTAAATGGGGGGCCTTTGTGGTCTGCTTTGGCAGATTATTTATTGATTTTTTTTGACGTGCCGTGGACACATTAGGTGTATCCTGACCCGGTGACCAAAACGATGGCGTGTCATCGCTGGGAAATGTGTTAATCTTTGGAATTTAGTCAAACGTTCGCTTAAATCATAAATATTGTGGTAAATTGTGGACAAGGGCGAATGGAGTGGGTGGTGGTGAATGGTAGGGGCAGGGGTAGGAGAAGGAGGTGGGGCACTGCATTTGGTGGCTGGCCACTCAACTCGACCAAACGTGCCAGCTGCTGGAGTTGGCATTGTCAGTGAAGTGGTCTTGGGTCTTGTACAAGCTTCCTTTTACACACCCACAGGCATACACCCAATCACATATACAACATACGCACACCACAAACTACAACTCGTGCACGCACCACGCACCACACACACCACACACACACCACACACACACCACGCACACACCACGCACAGCAAATTATTCGATTGCATCCCAAAAACTGGCGAAATGTCAACGCGTTGAGTGCCGAGAGCCGAGCTTTGAGTGCTCGATGTCGAGAGCTGAGTGCTAAGGGCACTTCACAGCTGCACTGGCGACAAAATGCAGTTCAAGCTCGAGCCCCTGCAGCCGGGAGCTGCCACTGCGTTGTGCCACTCGAGTTGCCCCCGCCCTTGTATGTCATGTGTTGAATCAATGCAATAATTAAGACAAATTTTTTTTTTTTTTCTCTCTGTGTTGTTTTTCTCGCTTCCCCTTGCAACATGCGTAACGCACTTGAGAGTGCAACGTATTACCAAAGACCAGCCCTTCTTCCCTCCCCCCCACAACATCGACTTGGTCGTTGCATTCGTGCAACCCTTTGGTAAGCTCTTGTTATTGCAATTAGACTGACTGCAAGCCCGGAGTCTTCAATGCTTGACAAATGTGCGTTAAAGTTGCATGAATTGTAATTGGGGGCGTGGCAGCTGGGCACAGCAGATGCCTATTGTTATTACTGTTAATTAGTGAGTGTGCAGAACAAAGAAAACTGCTGCAAAAGGGGGGGAAGGGGGCAGGCAGAGGGCAGACTCAGTTTCAGATCGCGGTAGCAGCTTCCGACGCGGCGCTTAGTTCTAAGGGCGCCGCCCCCGACCCCGTCGCTTCACACATCAATGAGAATTTTCGTGTAGTGTGTCGATTTGTCTTCTTCTTCTTTGCACTGCCTTTATTTTCCTTAACATTTCCTCGCTTTTATCCTATTTTTCCAACTTTTCCTATTTTTCACATTATTTGCTTTGGGCTGCCGAACGTGCAGTCAGTTGGTCACGTCCATGGGTCTGGTTCTAGTTCTGCATCTGGATCTGGATCTGGGATTGCTTAGGTTTTACTTCGTCTGTTTGTTGTTAGTCTTTTTCTTCTCGTTGTTGTTGCTGTTGTTGTTGTTGCAGTTTATGCTCTATTTAAATGCTTTTTATTTGCCATGTCTGGCGTTTAAGTGTTACAACGAGTTCGAGCCATAAAAACGCGGCAGCAAAAAACATTTTCTACAACATTTTCCGAGTCGGACGATCTAAGGCTAATGCACTTTGACCTGAAAGACAGACGGTGCTTCCATATAATTATTGTCCCATAACCAAACGTCTCACAGGATCTTTGAAATTGTCTAAAAAAAATAAATAAACTGAGCTTGGCGGATCTTCAAATTGAGATATTAAACTTAGGCGAGACATTAAAGTTACATGCTTTTACACGCCCACAAAGCGAATGTTAAATATTTTGAAGTGAAAATAAAATAATTAATCACAAAAAAATAAATTAAAAAATCCACAGAAATTTATATATAATAAAAATGAAAGGCGACAAACAAAACAAACAGAAGTTAACATATTGACAGAGATGCTATTGACACGCAATTATTTTAAATGAAATTTTCCAATGCATTTTCTTGTCACTCCCCACACACGCCCTGAAAAATACCCTGTAAATTGTGCGGAGAAGTTCTAAAGCCTGAAGGATGTGATGGTCGATAGGAATTGACGTTCATCCTGCGGCTTAGGTAACTTTTGAGGCTGCTTCCATTGGTGGGGAAAATCACATCTAATCAAATGCGAGGGAAGTTCAAAAAGTAGTTGAGAAGATGTATTAGATTGTAATAATCTAAAGCTCGAAGGTGATACTATAATGTAGGATATTTTAAAGTCATAACCTGCCACCTGCAACCTGCAACCTGCAACCTGCAACCTGCAACCTGAAGTAAACCTGACCCTTGGCTTTACTCTAGGAGAAAATCTGTATGTAAATTGTAAGTCCTCAGTCCAAATTCCCGTCACTTTCTAAATACCAAGTGTGTAGGGTATCCACTTAGTCGTTCAAACTTAGCTGCAAAACCTTCACCTGTTTTGCAATCGTTGCACATTCGTATGACACCAAAGGGTAGCGTAGGGCACGTGTGAAGGGCAGAGGTCGACAGACCCACAGACTTATTAGCATGATGGTTATTAATTAATTAATTGAAAAACTGAATGAAGCATAAAATGTGCAATGAATAATGAAATGCAGAAAGACAAAAAAAAAAATAAAATAATACAAAAAAAAAAATACAAGAAGTGCAAAATAATAAAATAAACAGAAAATAATGAGAGAGAGCAAATAAATTGAACATATGCAAAGTTTAACAACAAAAATAAAGAAAATGAAAAAAAAAAAATAAAAATATTAAAAAAAAAAGAAAATGCAATAATTTATGCCATTTAATTGGGTTGAACTTTGGAAAGTGTCGAGAGATTACAGAGGATAATGTCAGTAATTGAAAGCCGATGACAAATTATTCAAAATTATTATTCCATAAAATAAGGCAATACATTGATTTCTTATGATATTTAAATTTCTTATAAGATTATAAAAATAAAGAAAAAAATTATAAAAAATTCAGAAAATTCAAACTTTACTTAAAAAGAGGACCTTCAAGTCTGTAAACGATTTCTTACGATATTCACAGAGAAGTGTTTGCAATACTTTGGCACTTCTTTATGTTAATTATAATTCCCTGGGGAAACTGAGTTATCATTATGATCGGAAGATGATAGAGATCAGTTGAGGTGTCAAACATAGCAAACAGTTAACTTATCTCCATAAATGAATAACTTTTCAAAGATTTAGCGGCCTCTACACTTGTGCTGGTTGGCTGGCAAGCACTTGGGTGCAATCATGTTTATATATGTTATTAACTATTACATCATAGTTTAGGGATCCAAACACGGGTCGGTCCCGGCTTAGCCAAAAGGTAGCTCTTGGTTATAAATTCCAAAACAATTTCCAGCCAGCAGTTTGTAATTCCAATGAAGAATCGCAGCAAATTTACAAAGAGCCCGAAGATAGAGCCTCTTCGAGTCTGCGAGCATCGAATGATTGGGCAGGTGGATACCGCAGGGAATGGGAAGGGAAAGGGGAAGGGAGATGTGGGGATGTGGGGATGGTGTGGTTCTGTTTGTGTTTGTGGTGCGTGAAGGAGGAAGGGTATACACCTCTCTACTTAGACGAGGTGCTGGTTACGCGTCTGCCTGTGAAATTTATTAAGCGCAAAACTATAATTAAAGCAAAGTAAAAATTATTAAGGCAGAAAATGAGTGAACAGACTGCAAAAAGGCAGCGGAGATCCCGAGTGGAATTGTGCGACGGGTGAATCGGATGAGGGGAAGATTGCAGGGGGGGGGGGGGGGGGGACTGTAGACTAGAAAAAGCATGGACTTCGACTAGACTGAAAAGAAACTAGTTCTGCTCTAAGCTATCAACCTGTTGGACTCTATCGATAGAGCAGGATGGCTGCAGATGTGGCAGCTTCTCTTTTCTCCTCCTCTCCTCTCGCTCTCGTTTGGGCTCGGAGTCTTCTTCCCTTTGCGTCGCTGAAGTTGTAGCAAAACGTTTTAATTTTATGCAGAAATCATAAAAACGCGTCAGGTAACAAGATAGTTGCTGTGCTTCGGTTAATTGTATGGAGTTGGGGTCTGAAAAATGATCCAAAGTCGAATATTTTAAAAATCCTCCTCGACTCTGGCAGCACATGCGCAATTACGCTCTCAGTTTGTGCTTGGTTGAAGAGGTAGGTTAGGTTAAGGGAGGTGGGGGAGGGGGAGGGAAGCTTGAGGGTCGCTGGGTAGTACGGGAAGTTTTTGTTTGCCATGGAAGTCATAAATAAACCAACTCTCATATTGTTTATAGTTAACACCTAAACTTGGCTTAAGCCTTTAAACAAGACTTCCTGTCCAAGTTCAATGCTCGACGTCTCGGGCTTCTGCTTCGTTTCGATGCTTTAATTCTAGTTTGAATACCTTACATCTGTCTGATTTATGGGCAATAATACGTTGCGTTATTAGAACAATTAATTAGCATTAACTGATTGAAGCTTTGGCACACATTTCGCACATATCCCATCTTCCATCTTCCATCTCTCATCTTTCATCTTTCCATCTCTTTTACCTTTAGGCGCTACCTCAACAGAACCCGCAGTTCTCAAATCGCAGACCTTATGGAACATTCTTTCGATAAATATAATAAATGTTCCGAAAGTGCCATAAACTGTGAGTTAACAACGACACATACGGCGTTTGGGAGAATTATGACTGATCTGAGAATGTGAAGTGCTGGGAAATACCCTAGGAAATTCAAGCTTTTTTATATTACTAGGGGAATGATTGGCCCAAAGCACCAGAAAACAGGTATTTATATTTTTAAATTATAATTTTATATATTATTTTTATATATCTGATTTATTTAAATTATTTGATAATATAATATATAATAAATATACTTATAAATATGATGGTTAATAATAATATAATAATACAAACTATAATTAATCCATATATATTATTCTCGTTATTTATACCTTCCCATAATTTGTAAGCCTTTTATGCGGATATATATTTTGTAGGAAAGGATATTTAAAGTCCTATCGGTTGATAATTTTTCACCCTTATATACCCCATGGAAACTTCTATTTCGCATTTTTCTACCCACTCCCATAGCTATATGAATTCTCAGTCCAATAATGAATTGCCTTTATATACTATATAGTATAGCATCTCATAGGACGGAATGGCATAGTGGTTCGTATTGGGTATGGGTTTTGTTCAGTTGTTCAGCTGTTGGGCTCTTCGGCTGTTCGTTCGGTTGTTCGATCGCCCGCTGAGTCGCTGGGGCTGATGAAGTAGTTTCTGCGGCTCGGAGTGGCCCAAGATTCGCGTGTCCAATTCCAGTTCAAAAACCACAACGAAAACCAAAACCAAACCAAAATCAAAACCCAAACCAAAGTCAAGTCCAAGTCCAAGTCCGAGGCACCATGAGTAAGTGTTTTGCTTAATTGCCTATGGCTTATTAGGCACCACAAGAGAGAGAATAGTCAAATTAATTTTTCGATAGAAAAACTGGCAACTGGCAACTGGCAACCGGCAACTGGCAACTGGCAACTGGCGACTGGCAACTGCGTTGATCTTAAGACTTATATTTTTTTGTGAGTCTGTGAGTGGTCCCTCCTCTAATGATGATGGCGTTACGAATCTCGAATGCCTGCATTGACCGGCAACGAACAACAAACAACAACAGACAACAACGTACAACGACGGACAACAACAACTACAAACAATTACAAGTCCCAAAACTTTTCTCGATTCCCCCCTCGAACAATAGAATTTTGATCTGTGGTGGCAATCGATCGAACAATAGCGAATCATTAATTAAATTTCTTGCCAATGCTGAACTGTTTGACCGAAGTCCATGCAGGGGGGCTGCCAGGCATTTGTGGGGGGTTGGGGGGTGTGCGACTCGCTGATCGAAGGAACAAACAATTCAAACCACAAAAGTGACAGACTCAAAAATAAAATGGCATTCCAGCTTGAAGACAATCTCTTCGGGTCTCAATAATAATTCAATAATAAAAACGAAAGCATTTCCAAAATCTCGACTGAATGGAGGCTGGGATTTATGCAGGAAATGACATTCGAAAGGCTTTCCATTTCTGAAAGTGACTCGTGAGTGTTAAGAATAATTCGAGTTATGATTGAATAATTATTCTTAATATTTCTTAGTTAAAATAAATTAAATTAAATATATTAAAAATCAGGCAAATTTTTCAGAATTATTCTGATATTTTGTTTACTTATCTTAAAAAAGGTTAATTTAATACATGACAATAAATTAAATTAAATTTATAAAAAGTCAGGCAAATTTCCTAAAATTATTCTGATGTTTTTTTTTTTATTATCTAGAGAAAAGTTTATTTAATAATATAAAAAAATTAAATTAAATTGATTAAAAATCAATCAAAAATCAGCAAGTTTTCATGAATTATTCTGATATTTTTTTTGTTATCTTAAGAAAGATTTAGTTAATAAATTAAAATAAAATTAATTAAATTAATTAAAAATCAGTCACATTTTTTAGAATTATTCTGATATTTTTTTTATTATCTTCAAAAAGGTTTATGACTGTGGAGCAGCTTTTCAAATTAGTCAAAGTTGTTTAAAAAATAAAAATCTTTAGATTATTTTAAAAATTCGTCTCTTTTGCTTTAAAAAATTTAAAATAATTTATTCCAAATATTTTCAAAAATAATATTTTTTGAATACCAAAGAATTTCAAAAATTTTTGATTTTTTCTTAGAATTTATTTTCTTTTCTTAAACATAAAATATTCATTTTCAACTTCTTCCTTGTCATCTACCCAACTTTTGGTTTCAATTTTGAAATTCCTTCTTTTTATTGCTGAAAAAACTATTTTCATATTTTTAAACATTTATTGGGCATATTTCCGTCTCTGGAGTTGAATTCCATTCTCAAGACTTGAAGCTGTCAGAAAGCAAATCAACAAATGGCATAAACAGTTTCCCATAGAATTGTGTTTGTATGAGTGTGTGTATGAGTGTGTATGAGTGTGTGTGGCAAATTGGCGGATTTGAAAGGTAGTTACCTTTCTAGTAACATATTTGCCGCTCCACATAAAACATGCGGCAAATTGGAAACCAAAAAAATAACACGGATCATTTATAAAATGTATTTCCCAGTCTTTTTCCGCTCCGCTTTTCGAAGATTTGCTGCGTAATTCACAGAAAAGCCGCATAAAAGTGCATGAAATTGGGCGGAAATTGGACTTGAGGTATACACATGTATACAATGTATGTGTACCTGTACTCATACTTATACATATGTAGGTATTATATGTAGAGATAGGAACTGAAGAGCTACGTGAAATTATGAATGGCCCGACGGGTGTGTGAGTGCTTTTAAAAACCAATTAATAAATTTTTAATGTATGCGCTGCAGGTTGTGGCACCGCCGCCTACCGCGAGGTGTTGGAAAATAGTTGTTGCCTCTTATGTTTATTATGCAGACAGCGACGAGGCACAGCGCTGCATGTGGCACAGGAAAGAGTATGAGGGAAGGAGGTGGAGAAGCAGCAGCAGCAGCAGCAGAAACTAAATGGGAAAAAAATATGAAAAATAAAGAAGAGATACATATATGAAGTTCCGCTGAGGTCGCTCCGATTCAGTCTCTCTCTCCCCCACCCACTCCATATACCTCTATCTCTTCCACTCCCACTCGCTGTCCCACTCACTGTCGTCTCTCTGTCTCTCTGGTGCGCCGCCTCAGCACGAGTTGTCAGTGGTTCATTTTTCTTTTCAATGCCGCTCGGGCTTTGCATTGTTTTCGTGAAAAATTAAGTGTGAACAATTTATTGAGAAATTTGTACAGGTGGCACACACACACACACCCATACACAAAACAAAAATAACAACAGCAACAAAGAGAAGAAGAGAAGTCCATGCCACGCCGCGTTGCATCGGTTTGTTTAATGACTTCATTTGTGGCACAGAACCCGATCGTTTGGCCTAATGAGCAGAACTTGCCCCCCCCGCATATGAGGAACTTGAAGCCTTAAGGAAGAATCTGAGACTTTGCTGGATTGTTGTAGCTGTTGAAAGCTCAAAAAGGATGATCCATACAATCATTAATCTCCAAAGGGAGAGCTGACCTTTGGAAAGCAATCTTGGAAGGCATCTGTCTCCCTCATTTATGAGTCTTCCTTCGATAAGAGCTTACTCTCGCTATAGGAAACATCTCTATAAAACTTACCCATATATCATTGCTAGCTACAAAACCACTTGGTATCCATGGATCACAGCGCAGGCTCTTCCTCAAAGGAATTCAGTTGCCATCTGAGCAGCTCGAAGCCGCCGATGCTTGGCTCAGATCGATGATGGCTAATAAGCTGAACAAGTCTCTGGCAACAACAACTGTATCAACAGCAACAACTGCACAACGAGAAAGAAGAAGAAGAAGAAGATGATGGGGAAGATGAAGACGAAGACCAAGACCAAGACCAAGACGATGACCAAGACGCAGACGAAGACGAAGTCTAAGTAGCAGTCACCGGTTGGGTATATGGAGCACTGGCTGATCATGTCACAAAAGTTGATAACGGCGATTACTTCATATGCTTGGCATATTGTCGAAGAGGCGATGGCACAGGTTCCAGTTACCTGATGTGAGGTGTGGGGTATGGGGAACGGTGAGTTGGGAGTTGGGAACTGGAAGTATATGTGGTATGTGGCATGATTGTGGGGCATGGTCAGGACGCTGCAACCGCTGCTGTAGCGGCCGTCGTTCCGCATGACACATGAGTAATGGCCACGCAGGCAAATTTATGACAAGTCACATTTCTGATGTGCTCGTTTATCAACGGCCATAGACAGGCAAAGGCTCTGGACTTTGGGGGAATGCTGGTAGTCCAAGGAGGGGGAAAGGGTCTGACGAGATGAAGCAACATTCACATGTGTTAGTCTGTGTGTATGTGTGTGTGTGTGTGTGTGTGTATTGGACAAGCACGCGTGACAAGCCTTAGCCCGGCTCGTTTCCCATGGACCTGGGCGGCTCTTGAGTTAATTATAAACGACGAGAATGAGCTCCAAAGAGAGACCCCAGAGGAGGAAGCGCATCCAAGCAAGCCAAGTCAGAGCCATTGGACTAATCCAAGTTGACTGATCAAAAGGCAGGCGTGATGTGGCACCATAGAGTGGACCAAGTCCACTAACTTCCTATTAACGTAAGTATCCAAGGTCAGACCGACCGCCCGCCATACACGACTTTAACCTTGGGCCCCTCCACATAAATCGCCGCCTGCCCACAAATCACGTCGAGAATTCCCCCGCTTTGAGCTGCGCCAAATGGTCAAATGGCCAAATGGCCAAATGGCCAAGTGGCCAAGTGGCCAAATCGCCAAAGCAATTCATTTTATACACCTCCTCACATTGGCCACTCTGGTCAGTATTGAGCTCCGGCCCGATCTTCACACATTACCACTGACCAACTCCGAATGACAATTGCCCATAAGACGAAATGCAAATGGCAATTGAAATACCCGTAAACGCCGAGGACCAATAATAATAAAAATACATGAGCGTGGGCAACGAACAGTCGCAACTCTCAACGAGGAGACAAACGATTAGATCACAATACAGGACAGGAGCCAGGGGTATTCCAAACACAAGATATCCCCAAAAAAAAATAGGAGAAAATTTAACAAAAACTCCTGGAATTTTCATTGAAAAGGGTATGAGTTTAATTCCCTTAAGGAACTCCTGGTGAGTCCTTGGGTTGAAAAAGATTTTTTTTCAATTAAACGCTGCAATATATCCCCTTCTGTGAAACTCCTTTAGTTACAGGGTATCCTGAAAACTAGGAATTTCTCGTCTGGTCACCTTCTCAGAGTCTTGTTACGCTTTGCATAAACTGTTTGCCACACTCGAGCTAAAAAAATCAACAGAGTTTGCATAAAGAGGTAAAGAGATATTACACCTCCATCCCATTTTCCCGCACCGCACTGCACCGCATCTCACCTCACCTCACCACCCACCCCCCTCATGCTGCTACACGCCTTTCCATACCGTCGCATATCCCGATCTGAACAGCGTTCAGTTCCGTTGCTTGGATGCGTTACGAGATGCCATCGTTCTGGGTAAAGAAAGCGGCTTCGTTCCGTCTGTCCAACTGTCCAACTGTCTGTCCGTCCCGCCCTGCAGTCCGTGTGTTATATATTGTGTATGACTCGGCCAGTGGACACCTACGTGTGACAAAAGTTTTGCCACACTTTTGTTTGGCTTTTGCCTGCGGCATGTGGGTTACATTGTGGGCCATTAGCACGCACGGTACCCAAGGCAGGACCGAGAGAGATTCGCCTCGAGTCCATGGAGCTCTATTGGCTCCAAAGTCTCAGCCTCAGCTTCAGCCTCCGACTTCAACTGCAACTGCAACTGCAATCATGATCAAGTCTTGACAAATTCTGTTGTCTTGCTTTAGTTCTGCAGACTCTGCGGTTGCCCCTGCCCCTGCCATTGCCCCTGCCACTACCTCTGCTTCTGCCTCACCCGTTGTCCTCTCGCTCCCTCAGTTTGTGGTGTTCGGTATGGCATGGGACAGAAACCGGAGTGCAGGTCAGAGATCTTTTCAAAGAGATCAGAGGAAACTGTGAGTAGAAAGCCACTGATTGATCTTTAAAGCAGAAACCTTTAGCTCTTTTATGAGCTAAGAGGTTTATCCCAAGGATAAACGTGAAAAGGCTGTGAAAGTCAAAAAAAAAATGACACTTTGGAACCAATTTAAAGATTCACCTTTTGAAATTCGGTATATCATCCTTTCGAGCTTCACACTTATCATCTTTATATACTTATACTTGCATCTCGGCTGTGTTGCAATAACCCTTCGATGCTGCAACAAGAATATCCTGTGAACTTGGAGATTTGAGAGTTTACATGCCACATCCTCGTAGTTAACCCTGTTGCTCGTTCTCACAATCGCAGCTCTGTTGCACGCTTGTGTGGCTTTCGTTTTAATATTGGCCCACCGCACTCCAAGCTCCAAGCTGTGGCAACACCTGATGGTGCCTCATCAAATATGCGGCACAAATGATATGAGAAAAACGCCCTGCAACTGACAACAGCTGCGAATTTTACGCTCCAATGGCAAATTGAATTGAGCGAGGAAAGGCAAGGGTAGGCAAGGGAGGCAGGGAAGGGAGGGATCGTTGGATGAAGGGATGTAGGATTGGAGGAATGGAGGATTGGCGGAATGGAGGGCTGGATGCTTGGAGGTATGCAGAAATGGAGATTGGGAGTTAAAATTCATTCAAAAGTCAACGCAATTGCCACTCCCACGCCCCTTGCTTACGCCCCCTTGCAACAGCCGTGATTTTCATAATTCAAATTGAGCGTGTCCAAGGCCTTGGACTCTGCGTCCCATAATGAAATTTACTTTGTTTTCTTTGGGCAATGCCACTTCGCCCCATCCCCATCCCTCCCTCAAGCCGCTCCCAGTCACTGGGGTATTTTCAGTTTTTTTTTCTTATTTTTATTCAATCTTTTTTTGTGTTGTTTTTGTAATTTTCCTCAAGTGCAAATGCCATTCAAGCAGAATAATGCAATATAAACTGTTGCAGCTTGAGCGGAGCTACTCAGTCGAGCAGAGACTGGCAGTCGGTGATGGGGGTGGAGGCGGTGGCGTAGGCGGAGGAGGAGGCAGGGCAAGGGCAGAAGCTGGGACAGGACTGTTGCAGCAGCAGCAGCAGCAGCCTCAGGAACAGGCGTTGACAATCCAAGTAGCACTGGATATCCCATTGCCTGTAAAAGGATAAGGACGAGACGTTGGGGCGTCTGGTAAAATATGAAACCACAAAAGAGTTGGGCCAAGGAATCGTTCATGTCAATTATTCCAGTTAAGTGAGCAACAAACCAAAGGCACAACTGCTCTGCCTCACCCTGCAACCCCCCTTTCAACCAATATTTGCCTTACTCCTTGCAACTTTTGCCTTCGACCAACTAAATTTTATCTCAAACATTTTCAGTGCTCGCCATGAGAACCACTAAAAATGTGCGAGATGTGAGAAGATTCGAGGTTTTAAATTGTGTTCTATGAGTTTGGAAAGAAATATCTAAACTATATATTTATTTATATAAATATATATATATTTAATTATATAAATAAAATCTGATCTTTATTAAATGCAAAGACTCTTAATCAGAGGCAGAACTTTATACTTGAGTTATGCTTCTGGGAGATTTTCGGTTCAGGATGTATTCCTTATAAAAACTATTCAAGTATAAGCTGTATATATATATTCGATCTATATATATATATATTAATTATCAGCTTTGAGTTTAAGTTTTTGAATAAAAATAAAAATAATTAAGGAGTATCAAAACTCATTCCTAAATATTGCAGGAATCTATAAATGCTTCCAGAAGTATCTTTTAGTCGGCCAAGTCACTTACTTGGCCATTTTAAGTGCAGTTTTGAATAAAAACTAAACTCTTTAGTTGGCAAAAAATGTAATTCAATATACGAAGAGTTGGTGGAGCGTTACAGTTTAAAGAGCAGCGAAGGTTCCTCAAGGGCTGAACTGCATATTGATTGAAGTTCAGGAATCACACGGATTGCGTAGAACTCATAAAAAACTAAGGAGGGAAAACAAAGTAATACAGAATAAGAAAATCGACGGGCAGTGACACAATGAAGACGCCCAGAGACATAATAAAGCAATAAACTGTCCTTAAGGATAACAAACAGATACACAAAGACAACAAACAACGCAAACGAAGGAGCATTACATGGACTCTTAGCTACTCGTCCTCTCTTTCTCTCTCTCTCTCTCCCACTCTCACCCTTGGCGTCTCTCTCTCTCTCTGTTTGCCTCTTAGCCAGACAAACCTCCAGGCAGATGCAGCTGAGCTGCAGGAGGAGCAGCGTCTGTGGTCTCAAGTTTCAGATGTACATCGATGACAAATTTATGACTCTCAATGGGAGCTGAGGGCCCATTGGACACTGAAATTCAACATTTTGAATTCTGGATGCAGGATTCTGGATTCTGGATGCAGGATTCTGTATTCTGTATTCTAAATTCTGGATGGAGGATTCCTGCAGTGGGTCATATTTCTGTCAATTTGTTGCGTACTCTTCAAAACAAATTGTGTAATTGTGCAGCATTCAAATGCAATTGGTTGGGCCCATCCTCTTCATATCCTGCAGCTGTCCTCTCGAAGCATTTAAGTATCTATTTCACGCATTTGCCAAAGATCAAATGCCTCGACAAGTGCTCATCTCCCACTTGTGTCACCCCATCCCCTGCCCAGCTCTTAAATGCATCCGCCTAGACGAGAGTTCCTTCCGTTGGGTCTGTGCCTGTTTGGGCTCTCTAAGGAGCAATTGAAATGAGGGAAATTCTTCGCAGAAGTTGAAAAGTATCTGAAATTCATTTATTTTGAATCTCTTAACGACTTTATTAGTGATTTTATAAAGTGTCAAATGACAGATGCAACGAGCTGCCAGCCTTAACTGAGGGTAAATTTTAGAAATTCTCTTCTTTGCTGTGTCCTTAAGGATGCTCCTCCTTACTTTTCATACTGAGAAAATTCCGAAATTAATATTATAATTATTTTTCATCTTTTTTTTAATCCTGTTAATATTATTCATATATTTTTAAGAAAAGGATTATTTTTGGCTTTGCTTTCAATATAAAAATAATCAAGGATCATTTTGGTATGAAGACTTGTTTAACCTTAGATTACTTTATATCCACATCATTTCCTTTTAATTCTCTACAATTTCCTATTACAAATTTCTCAAATATGACTGTAAATTGGAACACAAAGGACTCGGCAGGCTTCTTTCGTGTCACTTCTGGTGTCCTGACAATAACCAACTTTATGTGCACAACTTAAAAGCCCATTTTGTTCGCTGTTCCTGGCAGTATATCACATTCAGTTTCTCGAGTCCTTTGAATTCCTTTCTTATGTCAATCTCCCCTCCCCTACACCCTACACCCATACACCCTACACCCTCTCTTTGGCTTACATCCTGCAAGCACATACTCGTTGCCATAATGGCATTTTAACTCCACATGCCACGCCTGTCAATGGCAGTCCCCTTTGGCTGGGCTCCGTGTCTTAGGGAATAATCAGTTGGGATCTAAGTGGAAATGCATTTTCACAATTTCGTACATGCATAGAAACTTACTTATTTTGTAATAACAACAACAAAATGACTTAAAATATGCAACTACCACACACACACACACACACAAGCACACACATTGGTAGTTCAGGTGAAGGGCCCTTGCCACAACAAGTAATGGAAAACAAGTAGCAAGTAGCAAATAGCTGGAGACGCCACAAAACGCAAACGAAGTTTTTTTCTCATTTTTTTTTTTTTTTGCGCCCAACCACTTGGACTGTTGGTTTGATAAAGAAGCCTGATAAGCGACACGCGACCTGCCACAGTTTGTGCCTCCAAGTGGAAGGCCGAGCCGCAGACGTCGACGTCCACACAGGCGGCACACGTAATAACGGAGTGGACGGCACAGGTACCCAAGGTACAGTTTGTTTTATGCCCCGCAAATTGGTTTCTGACTCTTTGCCTGCAGGTGCCCGTGTGTCCAGGTAAGCCACCGACTTACACCCACATCCACACTCATACTCACACACTCGCACATACACACACCCGCACAGCTATGTACTGTGGTTGTGACTCTGTCACTTAGACGCCACATGGATGTCGCCTGGTTGCATATGCCACCGAAACACAACCGGAGACAGAGCTTCTGTCCAGGAGTCTGCCGTCTCCACAAAGACACACAACAAACACGAGCTTCGCGTCTTTTGGCCCAATGGCAATGTCTGCAGTTCCGTTCTGTGTACCCATGTCAGTGTATCTGGTACCCCTTGCCGCCCCATACCCCTCATCTGTGGCCTCTATTGCACCCACACTCGTTCCATCCTCCCCGTCGCTTGTCGCGACGAGTCTTATATTAATTGTCACGCATATGTCTAACCCCCGACGACCCGAGGCATACAATAGACCCGAAAACCGCAGCGTCTATTGAAAAGCCAAAACCACAAGAATTTTACCCAAAAGTGTTTTCATCTGCGCCAACAGACAGACACAACATACGAAAAGGTAACAACTACTGTTGCTTGTTCTGCGCTCCACTCACCCGGCCGGGCATACGACTGCAGTTGAGAGGTTGGTGACAGATGTTAGATAAAGGATTTATAATTGAGTGCAAGGAAAGAGTTTTGGAAGAAATACTTCCTTTGGATTTGTAGCCCTTCCAAAGGATGTATTCCTTCTAAAGATCTTTACTTTTACTCAGCTATGAATCCTTCATCTTTATCTTTGGTTTATCTTAAAAAATATTTTATATCAAACCCTTTTCTACTCTCAACTAAACTTCGGTTTTCTAATGTCTAATATCTGATTATAATTTTTCTGTATTCCTTTAAATTTTCTACATCCTCCACTGTCACTTGATGGGTGTCAAGACTCCGCTTAAGCCAAAAAGACAGCCATTTAATGAGAGTTTAAATTTTTTAATAGTTGCCTAGGAATTGAGTCCTTTTTGCGTATGGCAAAAAAAAAAAAATAGAAACAATTATTTTGTATAGGTTAAACTATCATCTCATTATTTTAAATAAAATAAAATATTTTAATTTTTATTAAGTATATTTTATTTTTTATCTTGTCAATTATTAAATTTCAAATATATTTTTCTTTGCCTTCAAAAAAATATTAAAAAAAAATTTAAAAAATCATGACAAACTCTGAGCTTTTTTAAAAAAAAAATAATAAATAAATAAATAAAACTTTATTAAAATCAGGTTTTCATTTACTCCAACTGTAATCTCCATGGTCACTTTATTCAATGCCTGCATTATTAAAGATGCACAAGGCAGCAGCTGGTCCCCTTTTGCCACGCCTTTAAATCAAGGAGTGTCAAGTGGATGTTTCGACATATTGTCTGTAGAAGTAACTTGTTATCTCCATGGTCACTTTTTTTAGGCAATTATTTATTATTATTATATTTATTATTATTTCTTCCTTTCAGGGCATTTAAAGTTCGGTTATGCCCCGAACAATTGATTTGCTGCCTGTGTTACCATTTTTGTGTGTCATTTGTAGGTGGGGGCTGCAATGGGTTAATGTGTGTGTGTGTGTGTGTGTGTGTATGTGCAGTAGCCCGGTTCCGGACTCCGGACTCCGAACTCCGAACTCGAGAGTCAAGACTCCGCCGTCTTCGACTTCGACTGGGATTCGGTGGGCTGTTGGTTTTCTTGGGGCTTGTACTTGATGCGGTTCGTGCCACGTCTGTGTCTATTTCTCTGTCTACGTCTATTCTATGTCTATTTCCCGCTACCTTGCCTCCTCCCCCCTCTTCCCTTTGCAGCCTCGTCTCTGTGGCTGTGTCTGTGTTTGTGTCTGTGTCTGTGCCCCTGTGTTCCGTGTCTGCTCTACTTGACAATTACCTTTGGTACATATGTCGTTCTGGTGTTGTTTTGCTTATTGCAGTTGCTTCTCTCTTTACTTTCTAAATATTTTGTTTTTACTTTTTTTTCTTCTCTTTTTTCTATTGCTTTTTCTGTCGCTGTTCCATTCACGACACGCGGACAGAACTTTTGTCTTTTGTGTTTTCATTTCTAATTGAATGACGAGGCAGCAACCGCTGTTGAGCCCTGAACAAACAGACATCCCTCCACCCTTCACCCACCACCCTCCACTCTCCATCCAGCAACCACCTCCCGGAAAACTAATTACCATTTTCATGTCTACTGCATATGCCACAAGAAATAAGAGATGCTACTTGCATTTTTGGGCTGCCCGCAGATTAGATAAGTTCCCCTCCCCACCACCCATCCCCTCATTTGAAAGTTTCTCAAAGTTAGATAAGTTTCTGTTTGCCACTCAGACGTTGCCTCTGTTGACTTTGTAGGGTTACAAACTGCTCCAGTTGCAGTTGCACAATCCGAAGGCAAACTCACAAATATTGACAACACTTTTCAGATTATCTCGCCGGTTGCTCCATTGGGCAACTCCCCCAGGTGAAACATCTAATTAATTGGATCTCGTGCCGGGTTGCACTTAGCGTTAATGTCAAAACAAAAAATGTTTTATCTAAAATTGTAATTTCTGTGTTTTCTGTGTCTTTTCTGGCTCGGCTTTTGACTTTCACACAGTTTTTGGCAGTTTTTGGCAGTTTCTGGGCCTTTTTGAAAGTGTTTTCCGGGAAAAACCTGTGCCTGTTGGCCCAATATCGCAGCCTGGCCAAAACTGGCAAATAGCAAGTAGAGTGTCAAGGGACTTGCCGTTAACTGATTCGCATGTTCGGCCTCTGACTCCGAAAGTACAAATCTGGTTAAATAGGTAAATTAGCGCTGCCAATTATCGTCCTGGCCAAGTCGCATACATGGCCGAGATACCGGCAACCGTTTGCGGTATATGGAAAATGGGTAACTGCGATTACAATATGCACTCCATGCACGCAACGGGCAGAGGATAAAGTGGCCTGCAGTTTTCGTTTATGCGATGAATAATTTAAAGTTCAAAACTATTGCTTAAATCATGGAAATTTATCCCGAGTTGTAGTTAAGAGTTTGAGTTGAATGTTTAAAATAGAAATTAAATAACTAAGATTTTCACAAGATTTTATTTTCGTTTATGCGATGAAAAGTTTCTGATAAACATAAATAAATAAAATGAATATAAAAATGGAATGAAAATTGCGAATTTATTATGCAGACTTTAAGTCCTTTTCTCATTAAATTGGCGTTTATGCGCTTCAGTTTTTAAGAAAATAAATTAATAATAATATTATTAATTTTAAGAGATTGTGAGCTTTGATGATAATTAATCAGATTAAGATAAAGTCAGTTTTTAATAGATAGATTTAAATCATAAATAAAAGGTTCGTTCTTGGAAAAGGCATTAAAGTTATTTTGAAATTGAGATCGTTTAGCCTTCAGTATTTTAGTTGCATTAAATTTTAGTTACTTTAGTTACTTTGGTTAGCTAGTTAGTTAAACACTCATAAATCTGTCAGCTTAGACGCTTTGACTAATCGCTTAACGATCGAAGCTTTCCCGAATGCAGAAACGTTGAACGTGTAAACCTCGTTGGTAGTCACTTATTTGCCTTTTGACAAAGTGCCAATAACTTTTGGCTTAGACTTCAATGGCTGCCCCAGAACCTGTGCCCCAACCCTCCTCTCAACCTGCCACACACAGTCTGCCCCTTAACCAGCCCCACCACCAGCCACCTGCCACCTTCCCCCAAACCGGCTGGCCACCAATAATGAAGCAAAAAGACCAAAATTTGCATGGTTGGCCCATAAGTTATGCCATGTTAGCAGTTGATTTTGAAGTGCACGACAGGCCGTAGCCGCCTTGTGCCCCTCACCGCGTCCCTGGCTGCCACAGAACGTCACTGGCACCGCATTTCCCGGGCAGCTCCATGTTGCGTGTCAAATGCGTTGGGGCAAAGGAAAAGCTTGTGAAAATATTGGCCACAGGGCGCATGTGGCTGGAAAATCTGAGCCATGAAAAGTTGTTGAAAGATTAAAAGCAACAGCAACAACAACAACAACAACAACAGCAATAGCAACAACAACAACAACATCAAGTCTAAGGCAACGGCTTGTTATGTCAGCTAAATAAATAGGTTGGCAGCTCGTGTTAGAGTCCAGGACTAACGGCATTATTGATATAAATGTTAAGCACTTCCTGTGGTCCCACGATTTCGAAGGCTTTTCCAGAAAGGTTGCAGTAGAAAATTGTGTTTGCAATGCCGAAGGCTCCATAAATATTAATGACCCAAGGACAAGCGACTAAGGACTTGGCAGTGCGGCGGCATCTTCTCTTCTCTCCGAGCAGCTGAGATTTGCATTTGAAAATTGGATTAGCTATCAACGTCTTATCAGGGGCCACCGGGCGAGTGGCGGGCCAGTGACAAAGTCCAAAAGGAAGCCACGTCTAGAGTTACCCATGGGTTATCGGAAGTCGATAGGCTCCTGGACATTTCACGGATAGTTGAAGCGCCTCACATGGGATAACAAACAAAAATCAAATGCCTCAGCTGGCGGGCAGCGATTTTCTGCATCATTTGCCGAGGACAAGCAGAGGTGGGAAAGCGTTTGAAGGAGTCGACATTAAGATACCCTGTAGGACGAAGCTGTCAAGCAGGTAACACAAAAGGACACTTCAATAGAAATGTATATACAAAAAAATCGTGGTTCAAATTTAGTTCAATATTTGCTTTTCGTCCTGTATACCCTTGCAGTTGAGGGGCGATTTGCAGGGTATTGAAATCTCAAGTGCCTAACAGGATGCGCATTTATTTGCCTTTGACGGCGCCTGGGACACATCCGAGCGACAGGCCGGATACGTGTATGTGCCCCATGGAAGCGCAAACAAGTGCAGCTGCAACATTTTGAGTGGCGTCTCGACTTGCCCCTGCGGCCGCAGCGTTGCCACTCACTCAAGTGCCACTAGACGGTAGACGCGGCAAATTAAGATATCAGCAACGCTTTACGGTTATTGAGAATGAAAAGTAAGGAAAACCCATTCAGTTTTTCCATATTTCCAGCTCGCTGTTAGGCATAAGGCATACGGCATTAGGCATTGGGCAAGCCGCACAGTGGCACAGTGGCACAACGGCACCTTTTGTCGGCTTCAACCAAAAAAATAAAAAAAAACTAAAGACTAAAAACTAAATGAAATAAGAAGAAGAGAGGAAAATTCAAACACAATTTCCCGCAGCAGCCAACGTTGCACATAAAAGGCATCATCTAATCGCTACTTTCTGTCACATTGATGATAAAATTTGGGTCAACTTTTAGTGGTAGCACCTTTCCCCCGCCCCTGCCTTTTTCCACTGCCTCTTGCACCACTCAACTCGGTTCTTTGGCTGTTATCCTTTGTATGCCAAGATAGTCCCTCCGGCTATACCGCTCTAATGGCCTTTAGGCTACCAGTTTCCAGTTTTCAGATATTTCCCTAGTTTTCCCTCTCCTCCGCTTGTTGTTCCCGTTGCTGTTGTTGTTGTTCTTGTTGTTGTTGGTGGTGGTGCTGTGGGTTTTCTGGCTGCTGGTTTTATGTGCCGTCCCTTAAGTCGAATCGCCGACTTAGCTGGCGATAATAAAAACGGGGCGTGGAATAGAACTACAAAGTTTAAGAGGCGACCAGTAGCCATCCAAAGCAATGAATGGCATATCCTTTCTTTCCCTTTCCTTTTTTTTTTTTTTTTGTGTTATGTTGTGGTTATTGTAATGGCCCCGTACACTGAACGAGTCCCGCACAAACTTCGACTTAGACACCAAAAAGCGACTCGAATTGAGATATGCAAATTATTCTATTTCAAACTTTTCTCTCTCTCTGATGGAAAATGCAGGAAACGGCAGCTAATGAGTTTACTTCTGCGATCCACCAAATTGGAAAAGATTAGTGGAAATGTCATTAGGAGAATTCCATTTGTTGCTCAAATTGGAAACATGAAGGAATGTGCATTATTTCAACTTTTCCACATCAAAGGCACAACAAATGTATTCCCATTTTCTTCCATCAAATGGGGATAAGATTACAAAAGTCTTACTAATTGATTTTAAAACAAATTTAAAGTGACCATAAAAAAATATAAAAAGTTAAATAAATTTATTAAAACTCATATAAGCAGAATTTTCTATAAAATATTTTTCGATTTCGAATTTTAATTAATAACGATTCGAAAAACAAATTCGATTGATATTAAAAAAAATGCAACTAGCAGTAAAAAAAAGATAAATAAATAAATTTATGAATACTTCAAATATTTGAAAAATGATTTAATTTAATTGAATTTTAAAGTGTGCTCTATATTTTGGCCACGACTGTACCGAAGCCTATGGCCTGCTTTGACATTTATTTCTTCATCTTTTTATGCTTTTTGTTATCACTTTGCCTGGAGACATTTTTATTGACTATGACTTAAGAAGCACTATCAATTCCTGATCCCTAACCCCTCCAGGACCCTGACCCCAACCCCAGCCCTTCCCCCTGCCCTTATTCATTTTTTTATTAACTAACCTATAATTTTCGCTCAGTGTTGTGGGCTGCGTATCCTACGCGAAAGGAACCGCCGGTCTGTGTTACAGATAACTGCTACACTTTCCGCTCGGCGATGCATAAAAAAGGTGCAACAACAACAGCAAGCCACACACACACACACACGCATCTATGCGCACGCAGTCACACACACACACACACACACACGCAGAATCGACCACAGAAAACTCTTTCACAAAGTGTTTTTTATGACAATAGCCAATTGCATTTGGCCTCAGCTGAAAGTGCAGCAACTGCCGCAACTGCAACTGCCACAACGGCGACTGCGAGCGCAACTGCAACAGCAGTGACTGCGACTGCGGCTGCGGCGAGGCGTTGACGCTGTGGCAGGTCGGCGGTTAAAGTCACACGCGAGTCGCAGCTGTAAAATGAAATTTCATATCAATTGACATTTGTTGGATCGTAAAAGGCAAAAATTAAGCACTCAGAGCTCGATGTTCGTTGGTCGCTGGTCGTTGCTCGTTTTTATGGCTTTCCAATGGCTGCCCAAAGACCCATTGATAAAACGCGACAGCTCCCCAAAAACTGAAAAAGCCAAAAAAAAAAAAATACCAAAAGCAACTCAAATTTTCGGCACTTTTGAAGTAAGAAAAAATGTTTCTTAAATTTTTGTTTGTATCTTCAACGAGAAGAGTTTTCTTTTCCCTTTTCCCTTTTCCTGTGCCTCTGCCCCAGTCTCAGCCCCTGCCCCCTGCCACTGCTTCTTTTTCCGAACAAATTAGACTTCGATGATAATATGTAAATTACAACAATTTGTTATCACAATTTCCCCGACTCCCACTCCCACCTCGCGAGTAGTTAGTATATTTAGTATATGTTTAGTATATCATTTTCATTTCATGATGTGGCAACAAAAATGTGAAGTACACTTGAAAAAACAAGGGGCAAGACAATGGCAATCCGCTCGTGATTGGCATAATTTTAAGTGGCTTCAACTTGAGGTGTGAAAATCATTTAAAACATGACTTCCACCGCTCCCATCCCCCTACTCCCCTCCTCCACCACTGTTCCCGCAACTTGAGATCAAGGTTTACTTTAATGAAACACCTACAGGGCGATACACAGATTCAAAATTCGAAATATGATTTTTTTTTTTTATTCCATCCGTTGAAATTAATTGCAATTTATGATGACGTTTCCGACCAAAAACAAAAATCTCCCAAGAAAAACAAGAGAAAAAAAAGACAAAAAAAAAAAAAAAAAGTTTAACAAAAACAAAAGCTTAAAAGTTGTAAAAATGGAAGTAAAACAAAAAAAGAAACAAATTCGAAATAAAAAATCTTTTTCCCTTTTTTTTTAATTTTGATTTTGTTTTTTTTATCTGAAACCGAAAACAAAACTTTGCTTCAGGTAAGCAAAATAAACGTGCGGCTCTTAATTAAGTCATGCCCAGGCCGCTGAATCTGTAGTGGGGCTCAAGTGGTTCCAGTGGTGGCCACAGTGGCTCCCGTGGATCCCCTGGCCAGTCGAATGTCGACTCCTCATTTAAGCAGAAAAAAAAAAAAAACAATAAAAACAATGAAAACAGAAACAAAAATCGTCGAGGAATAATATTTATTATACAATCTATAAAGATATGCAATAAATATATAAATATATGTACAGGCATGGCCAAATAAATAGCACACTGTGTTGCCGTTCAATGCGTGCTTACAACATGATGATGATGATGACACTAATAATGATGCTGATGATGATGATGATGATGTTGATGATGATGATGATGATGGTGCGATTGCAGCTTTCAAGTGTAACGAAAATATTGAAATGAATTTGTCAAGTGACCAGAGAATTGAATGAATGCTGTCAATGGCTGTGTGTGAGTGTGGGTGGGTGTAAGTGAATGTGTGTGTGTGTGGGTGGTTAAAGGGAATTACTTGCTTTTGAGTTCAAATAAGAAATCATATTTATAAGGGAGACAGCAAGCAAAAATCAGCCAATTTCAAAAAGGAAATTTACAGCTTCAGAAAAATTCAAGTCAGGAACAGTTTAAAAATATATAAAATATAATATGCAAGGAAAGGATAATATATTGAAGTACTTAAAATTAAAAATAAGTAAAATTAAAAATTTAAAATTAAAATTAAAAATTAATTAATTCCATCAACAGAAATCAAAAATCGTTAAAACCCATGAGGAACAAATAAAACTTTAATTTAGCCATGTTAAAAAAATATATGCCAAAAAAAAAAAAATGGGAAAACTCAAAAAATGATTTATTTATTAAATTTGTTAAATTATTAATAATTTAATCTCTAAAAGCCATAATTATATTTAAATAAAGCGTTGTTCGTTGATCACTTCATTGAACGGCAATTTCCATGGCAAAGTCTTGCAACATGAGCTTTTCCTTTCGGATCAACGTCTCATTTGGCCCCCTCCCTCCCCCTCCGCCACTTCCCTGGCTGCAAAGAAAAAAATAAAAAAAAAAACTCGTTTAAACACTTTTCATTACATGAACTAATTTGTTGTCTCTCCAGCCCACATTTGATATTGTCTGTCGACAACCCGCCCTGCGACGCCCCAGCCCCCTCTGTCCTCACTTCATGGAGCACATTAAAAAATCAATCAGCTTGAACAAAATTTACACTGAACAAAAATTAAGGGGCTGCGGTTGGGGAGGGGAAGGGGTCAGAGGGAGGTAGAAAAAAAGGAGGTTATGTTGCAAGCTTCCTTCAGACTTCCTGCGTCTGCTGCAAGTGTGAAATTTGCTGTAAGCCGCAAGAAATAAAAAATTAACTTCTACGAGTGAAACGAAAATACCGCAAAGAGGTGCCGGCCATAACGGACGCTTGACGTTGAACGAGGCCTGGAACACAACTTGATTACTGGCTCATTTAGTTTCATTTAAGCCAAACGAACAACACCAACAACAAGATGTTGGCCAAATGAGAGCATTTTGTGCTGTTTGCCTGTGTGTGTGTGTTTGTGTGTGTGTGGCAAAAACAAGTTAAGCTGAACGGCTGAGCGGCGACAACGGCAATAAACGTCGGCGACAATGGCAACAAAATTCGCTATGACGCCGTCCAAGGGAATGGGAATGAATGGCCTGTAAAAGCGTTCAATGGTAGGTGGTGGGGGATGGAGAAGGGTTAGCGGGTAGCGGGTGCGTTGGAGGTACCCCATTCAGCGATCGAATTTCACATGCATCGATTTTTTACGATATTGTCTCAATCAGTTTTGGACTTTTTTTATTTCTTCATTTTGCACGTAAAATAAGTTCACACCGCAAAACTCAGCGAAGCGAAAACTGTTTTTTTTACATCTTTATTATTTATGTTTTTTTTTTTAAATTGTTTCTTTGATTTTTTGAATATTTTTTTGTAATATTTTTTGTTTTGCTCACTGAATGTGCGCAGGCGCGTCGACCAAAAACAAATCCGAAAATGCGAGCAAAAATGCTGTGAAAAACACAAAGCAACTAAAATTGCAAGTGATGGCGTAAAATGTCAGGCGTTTGGTAGCCAAGCGACAAATACAAAGTCGCAGCCAGAGATACAGATACAGATGCAGATACAGATACAGATACAGATACAGATACAGATGCAGGTATGGATACAGATACGGATACACGGCAAGCGGGTTACAGATAGAAGATACATAATTGCCTGGCAGCGCGCTGCAGAAAACCTGCCGCTGAGCGTGACAATCGCAGAGCAGCAGCAGCGGCAGCGGCAGAGAGCAAGAACGAGAGAACATAACAGAAAATACACTCAGAGCAGCAGGGCAGCAGAGCAGCAGAGCAGCAGAGCAGCAGAGAGCAAGCGCAAGAGTCTGCAGAGCGAGCGCAAGGTGAATGTGTGCGTGAGAGCGACACCAACACAAGCAAAGCGGCGATCGCAGCATAAATCGTGCGAGCAGGACGCCAGATACGAAGCGTAGCAGCCGAAACGAGCTGCCAATAGATTGAGAGAGAGTCAGAACAGTCGAGAGAGCGCCGGCTGCGGTTGTCAGTGTGTGAGTGAGCGAGCGCTTTGCAGTTGTGTGCGTGCAGCATTTCCCCTCCAAGCAAATGAGAGCACAAAGAGAGAGAGCGAGAGAGATCGCGCGTGCGCGAGCTGCTTAGCTACCTGCGCGTGTGTTTGTGTTTGTAGCTCCATAGGAGTCCAAGGCGAGGAGGGCCTCTTTAGAATACTGAACGGCTTAGTCAGGGGCTTAGACGCTGTCGGCCCTAAACTGTTGACAGAAAAAACAAGCGGCGGGAGGAGAAGAAAATATTATTCTTTCGTTTTGCTGTAAAACGGAATTTTCACTCATTTTTGGCAATTAGTTTTGGGTCTGCCAAAAATATCGATTGTCACTCTAACAGCTAAGAGACTGAGGACTGAGGACTGAAGACTGAGGACTGAAAACTGTGGACTGAGGGCTGAGGGCTGTAAAAATAATAAATAATAATCTTTCGCCTTAACCTAAACAGCAATTGCCCGTAAAAATAATATAAATAAAAGTAATACAAAGTACAATAAAAATAATAATAATAATAATAATAATAATGGCAAAGCGTAAGCTGTACAAATAAAATTATAGACCAATTTATAAACATGAGTCGCCGTTCTGTGCCTCGTTTCGTGTCTCTAATGAAGGGTTCCGATAAATACTCACATGCCCTCCCCCTTCCCCCCTGCCAGATCTTCTGTCGTTCGTCTCTGCTACACTCCTCCACTTAGCGGGCATTAGCAAAACGCTGAAAAATCGCAAACTAAAGAACCAAAAAAAAAGAAAAAAAAAATAAAATTAAAAAAAAAAAGAAGATGAAAAAGAAAACTAAATATAAAGATTATAAGCCAAAATGAGAAAATGAAATGAGGCTGACAATTAGAATTGTCTGCTTGGCTTTTTGTGCTTAGCCATGATTATGGGCTACGCGCAGTCTTTAGACTCGTCTTCTGTGCCGTCTTCATCGTCTGCTTTTTCTTCGCATTTTTTTTATTTTATTTAAGATTTTTTTTCGGGCTTTCAATTATTTAAATATTTAAATTATAGGAAATGAATTATTATTTAAAACGGTTGCTGAATTCTCGGGCCATGCAAATTGGAAGGAAGCTTGAAAATATTTTTTTTTACATTCAATCTAAATTACACTCGACTACCTAAAGAGGAGGCAACTTACACTGAACTACAAGTTTTATGTTTGAATATAACTTGAGATAAAATTCGTCCAAGCGAAATCAAATGATGCTTGAGTTGCGCTTGAAAGTGTACAATAAGCTGCAGGGAAACGGTTGTAGCCTAATATCTGCATACACTTGACTACAAGGTTTGTCCTCTGCATTTTCACTCCACTTAAAAGCAGTGCAATTTGAAAACTTGTTTGTTTTCCACTGTAAAACATTGGAAGGACATAAGAGTCCGGGTCGCAGCAAGAGGAGGGACTGTGGAGGGGCTTGACCTATAAAATAATTAACTGGGCTAAAATAATAAGTAAATAGCAATTAGTTTTGGTCTGAAACGAAGCAAATTTAAGTTTGGGAATCAAAGATTCACTTGGCTAAGTTTAAACAGGCTTAAAACATGCTTTTAGCTTAGATAAACAGATGCCAAAGTTGGAGATACTTTGGGATAATGGAAGTTTGATTAGGGAGCGAATATTTAATATATGTATTTATTTAAGTTCTTAGCTATATTAAAATTTAGTCATTGACTAACGAACACTTCACTTAAGGACTTAGACTGACTTAAAGATACACCATAAACTTGTAGATACAATTTGTTGATAAAAGTATCTCAGAATTAGATGGAAATTACTTTGTCCCGAAATTAGTAAGTCACAGATTTAATAGCTATTAACTAAGCTTCGATTAAGGCCTCAGATACTGCGTAATTATCTACCTCTAATGCGGGTCCTATGATTAGAGCCATGAGACTTTCCAGCTACCACAGGATCTTGACCAACAAATGAAATGTGGTCAATAAATATTTGAGGCGAGTGGCATAAACGCGTAATTAACCTAATTTTGAAAGGTGTAGGAGCGTAGGGGAGGTGTCGGGTTGGAGTATGCGGTAGAACAGATGGTCATATAGAAATCACATATATATTCACACATACATATGCAGAATAAAGCTCAGTTATATTTCATATCAACCCCTAAATCAGAAGGGGTGAAATTGGCGAGCGGCCACACAATAGGCACCACTTTCAACCACTCCACACACCACACTCCAAACGGCACTCCACATACCAATCCACACGCCATATAACACACACTCCACACACACACACAGTCGCACACACACACACTCGCATTTACTCCTGTGTAAAGTATCTTTAAGATGCACTTGAACGGTCGATGGCATCGCTCGTTACTCCATTCGATATGCAAGCTTCACCCAGCGAGTCGCCTAGTCGCATGGCCCTTTGTGTTTATTTATATATTAAATATATATCGCATATATCTATAGTATATATATATATATACATATATATATGTATATGTATATATCGAATGTACTTATAAAAAATGCCTTGCATTGTTTCAACAGCCTCGTGTGGGCGCGTCGCTGAGCCCGCATATCAAATGAGCCCGACGACAATAACAACAACAACAATAACAACAACAACAACAACAAAAGTAACAAGAATGCAGCTCAGTATCAAATAACACTATGCAGCAAGGATGCGTCAAAGGCACAGGCTCGCAATGCTCGATGCATTTGAATGTTGACAGTGCATGGAAAGAGCCACGAAGAGACATGAAGATACATTTGTATCTTTAAGATACTTTCTAACTCATAGCTCAGCGCTTAGTGTTGTTTATTTATTAACTTCTATGTGCATTTACTTAAACCTGTTGTATAGTGTAGTGCGTAATGTAATGCAAGTACTACACCGCTTGACAGCTGCCAGAGACTCGCCAAAGGAGTTGCTCCTGTCACACGCATTGCCCCCTGCCTCCCTCCCTCCATCCCCCCAGCCAACCACTCGCCACATCAGGCCTCTTCATCTGCTGCTCGTGGTTCACATGCCACAACAACATTTCACATCCATTTGGATACACACGTTCATATTCTACATCCATAAACCAAATTGAAGTTTCCACATTTGTTGTCCAGCATTTCCACGGCATTTTCACCGCCGCAGTTTCCACCATTCATTAAAATCCAATGCAATGATATTCATAATTTGTGCACGAGGCGCACAATTCTCCACTTGGCCAAAATATTATGAAAATTTTGGCCTGGAAAGCGATCAATGGCAATGCCAATGGCAGTGGCAGTGGCAGTGGCAGTGGCAACTCGCAGCCAGAAATCATTTGTGGCTCGGAGAGGGGAAAAATCTGCCGGAAAACTCCAAGCAGTTGGAGCCGCTGAGCTGCTGAGCGGCTGAGTTGGTGAACTGAAGACAAGACAAATAAATTATGCATTACAAACGTGCGGCTGACCCATTGCCATTTTCTAATTCAATTAAAAAAAAATTTTCTGTTTTTGAATTTGAATACAATTTCCCAAGGAAGCGGCGCGGGAAAGTTTTTTTTTTTTTCTCGTTCAGTGCAAAAGTCAATATTTTGGACGCGAGTGTAGCCTAAATACAGCGCTGGGAAAGCAGCAGCGAGCAGAGCATCTGCACAGAGTCAGACACTAATTTGACATAGTTATGCGCAACAAAATGAAAGCTGCCACATGCCGCATGCAACTTGCTACTTGCTACTGGGATTGTGCGGCGTATGAATAATATTTAAGCTTTTCCTTGCCAACTTTTCCCGCTTTTCCTTTGCCTTCAATGGGGCGACAACTGACAACATGCATTCTACTTAAATTTGTTGTGTGCGTTGTCTGTGTATGTGTGTGTGTGCAAGTATGTGTGTGTGTGTGGGTATGTGGGTGTGCTAAGCTACTTGGACAGTGGGCGGTTGGGCGTGTGGTCGTGTGTGTCCCACTGCTGGGCGCAGAGATTTTCACATAATCTTCTAAGCATGTGGCGCGTGGAGGGAAAAGCTGCTCAGAGAGAGATTCCATTGAATTGAGGGAAGCGCAGAGGTCAGTCGACAGATGATTTTCCAGTTGAAAAGCGTTTTTCATCTACGTTTGGGTACGAGTTCGGGATTACAGGGAATCGCCTTTGGGAATAATATCCTTAATTATGTGAAATTACATGTCCTTCAGGGCATCTGAGGAAGATCCTTTTAAAGACGAAGTTGAAGCTTTGCATTTTAAAACCAGAATTAAAGCTGAGCTTCTGTGTGGGTGTGTGGGTGTGTGGGTGTGTGTGGGTGTGCTGTGTGTGTTGTGTGTGCCTAACACTCAGTGCAGGAGGTCGACGACATGTGACAAAAACAACGGCAACATTTGGCGGCGGCGTCGGTGGCACATGCCACAATAATGAAATTTAAAAATTCATAAAATATTCGCACCACTAAACAAACATCAACAACAACAACAACAAGAAGGACGAATGGAAGAAGAGGAAGAGAAAGAAGAAGAAGAAGAAGAGAGACAATTGCATTGCAAGTGTAACTCAATTAATTAATAACAATACAGAGGCAACAGCAACATTGACAAGAACAACAAACAAAATAATTAAGTAACAAAAGTTTCATATTTGCAACAACAGAGGAAAGAAAGAAAGAGGGAGAGGAAGAAAGAAAGAGGAGGACGGGAGTGTGGAAGAAAGAGAAGAAAAGTGACTGACGGAAGGCAAATCCCAGAAGCTGTGCAAAGTTTGCACTAGCAGCTAAATGATGAGGGGAGGGGAGTGGGTGGAGGTGGCAAGGGGAGGGGGAAGCAAGTGTTGGACATTGGCTGAGGGGTGTGGGGCGTGGGGCGTGACGTGTTCTGTTGTGTTATGCGCCTTGTGTGTGTGTGTGTGTGTGTGCGCCTTTACTGGGCTGGCAGACAGCAGAAGTTTTTTAATGTAATTTTAAGTGGCATAAGTCGACAGCCAAAAACATAAGTACACACACTCACACACACACACACACACACACACACACGCAGACACACATACACAATCGACTTAATACACACCTACATAAGGTGGGTGTGATTATGCATGTATGACAGGTGGGCGTGTTGGGCGTTACGTTACATGCACACCAACAACAACAACAACAACAACAACAACAACAAAAATAACAACAGCAACAAATAAAAGCAACAACCACAATAGAAATAACAACAACAACAACAGAAAAAAACAACAACATCGTCATGGCAAATGGAGTTACCGTTTGTTACTTTTTTCTTGTTGTTTCTCTTTTAGTTTCTCGGTTTTATTTTTAGAGTTTTTAGTTTTTTAAACATTCACGAAAAAACTTTTAATTTAGCAAAGGCAAAAAGAAGAGAAATTAGTGCAGATAAAGTAACTAAAAATGACATTAAATAGTCAGCAATGAAACTGGAAAAAGAGCCAGTGCGATCTTTGGGGTATGCGCGACTAGCAGATGCGCTGCAAATGAAAATATAAGGAGGAAAAAGGAAAAGGATGCCAGGGGGAAATTTTTGAATACCAGAAATTATTTATATATATTTTGAAATATTTTTTATATATTTTAAAAATTTCCAAACTCGTTTTATTCAGTATATTCTGAATAATAGTTTATAAATCTGTTTAATTTATTTTTAAAATATAACTTAAATACTACCAAAAGTCGGTTTTTTAAAGAAATACAAATTTGCATGGCTAATATTTTTGCCATCACTGTTGACTCATGCATCCGAAAAAAAAGCACTCAATCATCTACTTTCACTCACCACAGAGAAAATTAAGCTTCCGAAATTTAAGCTCAATTCCAACTCAAGACTCTTATCTGTTCTTGGCCTTCCTCAAATGCCAGCTTGAAATGTGGTAGGACTTTGGCCTCAGGTTAGAGCCCAGGAGGAGCTTCCATCGGGTAGCCATAGGTGCGACACTCCTGTCATATGCCCGGCACCCTAAACACCCACTTAAGTGGCGACCTATGTTAAAGGGTATTTGCGAAAACATTTGCCAAGCGGAGCAGAGCAAAGCAGAGCAGAGCAGAGCATAAAAACGTGGCCGGCAAAGCAGCGGTGCGGGCAGCGCAGTCGGCGTGAACGTCAACTGCAGCCGCTTGTTGCGCGTGAATGTAAAAGGCATTAAAAATGGCATAATAATAGCATTCAAACTGTTATGTTACAGACTGCGCAGCAGCAGCAGCAGCAGCGGACGAGGATGTTGCTGCTGCCGCTGCTTTTGTCGCTGCCGCTGCTGCTGTTGTTGGTGACGGCGGCAATGTTGCTGCTGCTCGTTAATGTTTGTTGCTGGCGTCGCATGCAACATTCATATGCAATATTTTAAGCTTTACAAAGCGGGCAAGAGGCGCACTACAAGAAGGAGGACTAATGGGGAGTGTAATATGTGTGTGTGTGTGAGATACAGAAAGAGAGAAAGAGAGAGAGAAAGAAAGAAAGATTGTTGAGCTGCAGTTTTGTTGTTAGGATGACATAAATGGACACGGTAGCGACTCGTAAATTTGCTGACTATCGCGAGGCAGAAATATTTCCGTAATTCCTTCGCGCCGGCTAAGACCCGAAATGATGGAGGCTGGTGAATGCCTAAGCATTGGGTCTATAACTATGCGGATCTGAGAAGAAAGAGAGTAACTGTAATAAAGTTGAAGATTAAAGAGATTTAGAGGGAAACTCAAATGGGAATCGTAATTGCAAGAAACGATTAGGAAGTTGGGAAAACTCGACGAGTGGGGAAAACTAATCGATGATTGGGAGAAAATCTACATAAATAATGAAAATACGTAATATAAAATTTAAAATATATATTAGTATTTTTTTTAGTATTAAACAAAGTATTTATTTTGCATAAATTTAAGAATCTGTGGTTCGTTCTCTAAATCTAAGAAGAGTCCAAGACTGAATCTTCTTTTTAATATCTAATATAAAATTTAAAATATATATTAGTATTTTTTTAGTATTTAATTAAGTATTTATTTTATATAATTTTAAGAATTTGCAATTCGTTCTTTAAATCTAAAAAGAGTCCAAGACCGAATCTTCTTTTTAATATCTAATGTAAATTTAAAATATGAACTAGTATTTTTTTTAGTATTTAATATAGTATTTATTTTTTATAAATTTAAGAATCTGTGATTCGTTCTGTAAATCTGAAAAAATGACTCCTCTCCTTTTGAACATCTGAGTATGTTTTTTATATCTGAAATGAATAACTAATGATGAAGCTAATTAATTGATTAAGTAATATCTGAACTATTGGATTATCGAGAAATTACCTTAAAGGTGGAAAACATGTCTCACCTGAGAGTTGGGAAAGATCGCGGTCTGAAAACCGAAGGCTTAGTTAATAAAATGCATCGATAAATTGAAACGCTTCTGAGTTTGGTTTCTAATCCGGATAATAACACTTTCCGCATACACACAGAGCTTCCTGGCAATCCTTTTGATATTTTATGGTCCTTTCAACTGCAGAAAAACCCTTGCAGCTTCCGTAACCCTTTTTAACTTTGAATCTTGTTGCAATTTGAGAAAACAAACAACTAAAAAGCATTTTAAAGACTTGCCACAAAGAACTCGCAGTAATGCTTGAAGGCCATGCAACACACAAACACACACACATACACTCACACACATGAGCATAGAATGTGTTCCTTAAATATACAAGAATATTTGACATACGACAATAGATTTGGGATTTTATGACTCGAAATGTGGACTCCACTCGGTGGGTTGCAGTTGCAGTTGGAGTCGAAGTCGAAGTCGGATTCGTTGTTGGGGCTTGTTTCTATTTTAAAGCCTTGTGGCATGCAACATGGCAGTAGCAACATACTCATAGTGAGGGCGAATCGTGGGCAACACGACGACAAACTGCAACGGCCAAAGGACGAACGGGGCAACATGCCACACGAAATGTTGCAAGGCAGCCTGTTGACTGTTGCCGGCTACTGGAAAATCTCTGAGTGGCTTTAACCCTTTTGTGGCATAGACAAAAGAGAGAGAGAGATTAGGAAATTGTATGGAAGTGGCAAAAAAAATTGAAAAATATTCTTAAAAAATTTTTAAAAATTTAAGAAAATTAAAAAAAAATATTCTTAAAAATTATTAAAAATTAAAAAAAAAAAATATTTAAAAAAAAGAAATAATTAGTCTGACTTTATATATGAGAGCTTAAACTATCATATATAATATAAATAATATAGAAAAATCTGTTATATATGAGTACCTAATTAATCTCTATAAAGACCTTATATATAATATGATTATAGTGATTATTTAAGTTCTCATATATAACAGATTTTCCTATCAGAACTATGGGTTTCACAATGCATCCGATTGTTTGCTTTTATTCTCAGAATATTATTTAGTGCGCAATGATTAATTAAAGTTTTCTTAATAAATTTGAAGATGAAAATAATTTGACATATCTGACGCCCATTTCCATGTCATAAACAAATCACTTTATTGATAAGAAATTTCCATATAAATAAATGATCGGAGCGGCGCAGTCGCGATGCCGATAAGCGGGACTTTAAGCAGATGAAATCTTTGCTAATCGCGACTTGTTATTTTTTATAGTTTCACTAATTTGTGTCGATCTTTTAAGGTTCTTCAACAAATTATTTTATTTTTATTCTTATATTTTTTTTTCTTGTTTTTTTTTTTTTTTTATTTTTGTTGCGCTGATCGTTTAGTCGTTCGCAATCAAGAGATTCTTTTCTTTTCAGTAGGTTAACGGGCAATGGCAGTGATGAGTCTAAAGCATGTGTGAGCGAGTGTGTCATGTGTGTGTGTGTGTGTGTATGTGTGTCCGACATTTCCCCTACTTTTGTTGAGAGCAACAAAGTGAGTGAGTGCGCTCTCTCACACATGTGTGTGAGTGAATTGCCTGCACTGCTATGGTATGAGTGAGTGAGTAAATGAGAGGGAGTGAGCGAGCGAGTGCATAGAGCGCACATGCATGTTGCTGAACATCATATGTTTGGCTATGCGAGACATGCAGGAAATGCACTCCAAGCCGCCGACGACGGCGTTGACAGCGATGCTGACGCTAACGCAAACGCTTACGCTGAAGCTGAAGCTGACGTTGACGTCGCTTAGCCTGTTGTGTGTGGGAGCGCAAAGAGCGCAGCGTATGTGAGAGCGAGTGTAGCATAGCATAGCATAGCATAGGATAGCGTACGTGTACGTGCATGTGCATGTCCGTGTGCATGTGCATGTGCATGCATGTTTGCTGTGTGAGTGCAACAGTGAGCACGAACTAGCTGACAGCATACACACACACACACACGCATGCACACACGTACACGTACACACACTATCTGTCTCTGCCGTTTGCTAGCGCTGTCGGTGTGTGCGGCATCGTTGCCGTCGTCGGTCGTAAAAACATTTTCAACGAGCCAACGGAGTCGCTTGCGTGCAACTTCAGCAATCAGTTTGAGTTGAAACGCGAGGCGGTTAACATGTTTTAAGAAAACGAGCTCCGGCATAACAAAACCCAAACGCAAGCCCAAACGATTTCTAAAGTGCCAACACGAAGTCTCGTAAAAAGTAAAGAAGAAATATAATAAAGTGAAGCAAGAAGAAAAAATTCATTTCAAGTGCTGACCAATTTTAATCGCTGAGTGCACGCAACGTTAAGTTAAAAGTTTCACACTCCACACACACACACGCACATATATATAAATATATATTTATATTTATATATATTTAAAAAAAAAAATCATATAAGAAAACATCAAATATATTCGAATACACACACGTTCACAAGGATTACGGTTACGCGGCAAAGCAAAGCAAAGAAAAACAGCGATCAAATATGAAAACCAGAAAGTGAATTTTGTTTGAACAAAACCAAAAATCCCCCCTTTTAAAATCCTCCGTTTGAGCAGAAGCCGAAGCTTCAAAAGAGATAAAAGCTACGAAACGCAATAATTCGACAAGAATCAACATGTCAAAAGCAACAACAGCAAAAACACAAACAACAACAACATCAACATTGTCATCGTCATCTTCATCTTCGTTATCAAGAACAAAAATTACAGTTACAAAAAGAGGAAGCATGCAGTGCTGCCTGTTGCTGCCTTTCCTGCTCGCTGCTTTGCTTCTGGCAGCGGCGCATGCGCAGCAATGCGCCTGGGAATTCGTGCGCAGCACAATGGACATCAAGTGCAATGTCCGGAACCTGGAAGCGGGCGCTGCTCTCGATCTGCAAGTGGCCGAGACGACGAATCATTTTGAGCTACAGTGCAGCCCCGATTTGTTGCACGCCAGCGAACTGACAAGCGGTCTATTTAAGAAATTGCAGAAGCTATCGGAGCTGCGCTTGGACGCCTGCAAGTTACAGCGTGTGCCCGCCAATGCCTTCGAGGGTCTCATGTCCCTCAAGCGGCTTCAGCTGGAGACACACAACACCCTCTGGGGGCCAGGCAAGACGCTCGAGCTGCACGCTCAGTCCTTCCACGGACTCCGCGAACTCAGCGAACTGCATCTCGCCGACAACAATCTGCGGCAGCTGCCTGAGGGCGTATGGTGCAGTATGCCCGGCCTGCAGGTGCTCAATCTTACCCAGAATCGCATACGCGCTGCCGAGTATTTGGGCTTCTCGGAGAAGCTGTGCTTGGGCTCGCCCAGCAGCGGTCCCGGCAGCGTCAGCGGAGGATCGGAGTTGCAGTTGCTCGACTTGTCGCACAACGAACTGCGTGCTCTGCCCGATGCATGGGGCACCTCCCGTCTGAGACGTCTCCAAACACTCAGTCTGCAGCACAACAACATCACCTCGCTCTCGGCCAATTCCCTGGCGGGATTGAGCTCCCTCCGCATCTTGAATCTCTCCCACAATCATTTGGAGTCACTGCCCGCGGAGGCATTTGCCGGCAACAAGGAGCTGCGTGAGTTGCACCTCCATCACAACGATCTGTACGATCTGCCCAAGGGTCTGTTGCATCGCCTGGAGCAGCTGCTTGTCTTGGATCTCAGCGCCAATCAGCTGACCAGCCACCATGTGGATAACAACACCTTTGCGGGTCTCATCCGTCTCATCGTTCTGAATCTCTCGAACAACGCTTTGACCCGCATCGGTGCCAAGACCTTCAAGGAGCTGTACTTCCTGCAGATTCTGGACATGCGCAACAACTCCATTGGCCACATCGAGGAGGGCGCCTTCTTGCCCCTCTACAATCTGCACACACTCAACGTGGCCGAAAATCGCCTCCACACACTAGACAACCGCATCTTCAATGGTCTCTTCGTCCTCACCAAGTTGACCCTGAACAACAATCTGATCGGCATCGTGGAGTCGCAGGCGTTCCGCAACTGCTCGGATCTGAAGGAGCTCGATCTGAGCTCCAATCAGCTGCTGGAGGTGCCGGAGGCTGTGCAGGATTTGAGCATGCTCAAGACCCTGGATCTCGGCGAGAACCAGATCTCTGACTTCAAGAACGGAACCTTCAACAATCTCAACCAATTGACGGGCCTCCGTTTGATTGACAACCGCATCGGGAACATCACCGTGGGCATGTTCGAGCAACTGCCCCGCCTGAGTGTCCTCAATCTGGCCAAGAATCGCATCCAGAGCATCGAGAGGGGAGCATTCGATAAGAATACAGAGATCGAGGCCATTCGATTGGATAAGAACTTCCTGACGGACATCAATGGAATCTTCGCAACACTCGCCTCGTTGCTCTGGCTGAATCTCTCCGAGAATCATCTGGTCTGGTTCGACTATGCCTTCATTCCCTCCAACCTCAAGTGGCTGGACATACATGGCAACTACATTGAGGCGCTGGGCAACTACTACAAGCTGCAGGAGGAGCTGCGCGTGAGCACCCTGGACGCCAGTCACAATCGCATCACCGAAATCTCACCCAACGCTGTGCCCAACTCCATTGAGCTGCTCTTCATCAACAACAACATCATCAGCCAGATTCAGCCCAATAGCTTCGTGGACAAGACGCGTCTGGCACGCGTGGATCTCTATGCGAATGTTCTGTCCAAGATGACATTGAATGCACTGCGCGTGGCGCCAGTGGCACAGGAGAAGTCGCTGCCGGAGTTCTACTTGGGCGGCAATCCGTTCGAGTGCGACTGCTCCATGGAGTGGCTGCAGCGCATCAACAACCTGACCACACGTCAGCATCCGCGTGTCGTGGATCTTGGTAACATTGAGTGCCTGATGCCGCACAGTCGCCAGGCGCCACTGCGTCAGCTGTCGGGACTCACCTCAGCGGACTTTGTTTGCAAATACGATTCCCATTGCCCGGCCACGTGCCACTGTTGCGAGTACGAGAGCTGCGAGTGCGAGATGATCTGTCCGAATAACTGCAGCTGCTTCCATGATGCCAACTGGTCGAGCAGCATTGTCGATTGTGGCAAACAGGATTTAATCAATCTGCCACAGCGGCTGCCACAGGATGTCAACGTTCTGTATTTGGATGGCAACAACTTCCCCGTGCTGCATGCCACACACTTGGCCGGTCAACGCAATCTCCATACACTCTATCTGAATGCCTCGAACCTGATTAGCCTGGGCAATGGCAGCCTCTCCCAGCTGCCCAATCTCCGTGTCCTGCATTTGGAGCACAACAAGCTCAGCTCCCTGGAGGCCGAGACATTCCGTTCGCTGCCCCTGCTACGTGAGCTGCATCTGCAGGGCAACCAATTGACGCACATTGCCAATGCCACATTCGAGCCGCTGGTCTCGTTGCAATTGCTGCGCCTGGACAACAATCGCTTGACTTTGATGCCGCTCCAGCAGCTCTCCAATCTTCAGTATCGCAACAATCTGCAGGGTCTGACGCTGGGACGCAATGCGTGGAGCTGTCGCTGCCAGCAGCTGCGTGAGCTCGTCCAGTTTGTGGCCGACAACGCGCTGGTGGTGCGGGACGCGGCGGACATCTACTGCGTGGATGGGGGCATCAAGCGTGAGCTGGAACTGATGGGTCTGGGCCAGGAGAAGATGACCACTGGTGACTGCTCTGAGCTGCTCGATGCCAGCGCCAGCAACATTAGCTCCGCCCAGGACTTGGCCAATGGCTATCGACTGCCCCTGCTCGCCGCTGTCCTGGTGCTCATCTTCCTGATCGTTGTGCTCATCATTGTGTTCGTGTTCCGGGAAAGCGTTCGCGTCTGGCTCTTTGCCCATTACGGTGTGCGTGTATGTGAGCCCCGTTTCGAGGATGCCGGCAAGCTCTATGATGCCATCATCCTGCACTCTGAGAAGGATTACGAGTTTGTCTGCCGCAACATTGCCGCCGAGTTGGAACATGGTCGTCCCCCCTTCCGGCTGTGCATCCAGCAGCGCGATCTGCCGCCACAAGCCAATCATCTGCAAATTGTGGAGGGAGCTCGGGCTTCCAGGAAGATCATCTTGGTGCTGACACGTCATCTGCTGGCCACCGAATGGCAACGCGTCGAGTTCCGAAATGCGTTCCACGAAGCGCTACGCGGCCTGGCCCAAAAGTTGGTCATCATTGAGGAGACGAGCGTGTCCAGCGAGGCGGAGGATGTCGCTGAGCTGGCGCCGTATCTGAAGTCGGTGCCATCGAATCGTCTGCTGACCAGTGATCGTTACTTCTGGGAGAAGCTGCGCTATGCCATACCCATTGAACTGGCCCCCAGGGGCAACAACTATACGCTGGATCATCATGAGCGCTTCAAGCAGCCCGTCTCGCCGGGTCTGATCTTTAGGCAGGCACCACCACCGCCCGCCTACTACTGCACCGAGGACATGGA